>JABSTQ010009567.1:0-600000 GCA_013358835.2 Ixodes persulcatus
CACTCCTTGCAGCATATAGCTCAAGGATTTCTAAATTTTGCTTATAGAGGGCATTTCACCACGGAGAACGTACAAAGACAAACTTGAAGGTCGCGCAGGCAGTCTAAAAAAACGATTACATCACGTGTTTTTTTTCGCACCATAAACGGTGTGTAATTATAATCATAGCATCAATGGGACTACACAAGATTGCATTAAAGTTTCCAATTGGGTGTGTTTTATACCACACAGCCACTGTGTGTACACAAGTCAACTAGCTCTACAGATACCGCTCAGCACACCACTGCTAGGCTGAATCAGATAAGTGTCGCACTTGCCGAGCTTGAAGTACAGTCGTGATCTATACGAAGGTGAATACGCAATCGTCGAATGCCCAGTACTGGGAGCATCATGCAGCAGCTGACTTGCTCTCCTTTTCAAATGCCTTGCCAAACAAGTGTGGTAAGTCGTCTGATAAGGAGAGAACGTCACCACGGACAGCACTGAGCAGTTGATGCTCACCTGTTTACCTTCATATAGGTCAGGTCTCTACCTGGCCGAAGTAGCCAGTGTGTGCGCAGCACAAACGGCTGTATTGAAATCTCAAGAGGATGAAAGTTCAGAACAGGCTTGGTAAGGTTTCACATTGCAAGTATGCCCATGCAAATTTCACTTGCTAAAACATAAAAATGCATTTCAAATTGTCACCAGGACAAGCTGCTCTTACACAGCTGTATATATAATGCAGCTTACCATCGACAAACTTTGCAGACTGCCATGTACCTATCCTCGGCCTAGTCGATGCTAGCTTCTGTTCGGCGAGGGCTGCACTGAGTAGAAAGGTGAAAAATGTGCTATAGATTATGTGAAAAAAACAAACAAAAGCAATCCTAGAATGCACAACCCCCTAGAGGCACCGACAAATAAAAATCAGAGGTTGGGTTAGTTATGTTAATGCAATATACTTGAAACGCGTACCATGAGTGCTGGCAAGATATTTGCTGCCTTCAATCTAGATAAGCTTGTAAATTTACATGCCAAATAACAAATAACTTAAAAGCTGAAATATATTTCGACGGAACTACAAAAACAGAAGACTAGCTCTGCAAATATGGTGCTATCTAGTAAACCATAGATGAGTAGAATCAGATTACAACGTCCCCCTTACAAAGACTGAAGCAAAAGAAGTATAGAGTGTGCCGCGCCACTACAACTGTAACGATGGTATTGTGATCTCATGGAGATCAGAGTTCGGAACAAGTTTGACAGGGTTTGGCACGACAAGTATGCAAATGTCATTATTCATTTTTTGTATATTTACGGTTACAGTGCAGGGAAACAATCACACACCAGATACTCAGAAAGACAAGCACACACGCTGAATTTATAACTCTTGGGTATTCGACTACTTCAATTTTCACTTCAATGTCTGGATTGACTTTCCAGAACGTGATAAGCAGAAGAAATAGCACAAAATACAAGAAAAAAAGCGAAAGACAAGACAAAAGAAAAGGAAACGACAAAAGAAAAAAACGAAAAAAGCAAACCCTTACAATTCATCCCTCTCCCTCACCGCTATCGTTAAGATAGAAATTGGAGCCCTTTGGTCGACAGCACTATAGAAGGACTACTTACACACTTGTCCTTCAGATGCCCTAATCTTTGCGGTTTCATTATTTTTCTTGTGAGTGGGTCTCAAATCCTCCCTATTACGGAACAATTTTCAAAATGTCATACGCAACCACAATCGTGACAGTAGATTCTCAAATGTCCAGCGACGACTCAGTGGGTATTATAAAATGCTTCCTTAAACAATCATTCAAACACCTGCCAGTCTGTCCTACCTACTCCTTACTACGCTACTTATGTAGACCAGACTGGCAGGTGTTGAATGATTGTTTAAAGGAGCATTTTTATAACACCCACCGAGTCGCCGCTGGAAATTTGGGAACCCACTGTCCGGATTGCGGTTGTGTAGCACATTTGAAAATTGTTCCGTAATAGCTAAGAGTCGAGACCCATTGACAAGAGAAATAATGGAAGCGCAAAGAATAGAGCATCTGAAGAACAAGTGTGTAAGTAGTCCTCCTATAGTGCTGTCGACCAAAAAGCTCCAATTTCTTACTTAAGGATAGCAGTGAGGGAGAGGGATGACTTGTAAGGGCTTCCTATTTTCGTTTTTTCTTTTGTTTCTTGTATTTTGTGCTATTTTTTCTGCTTATCACGTTCTGGAAAGTCAACCCAGACGTTGAAGAGAAGAACGAAGTAATCGAACACACGAGTTGTAAGTTCAGCGCGTGTGCTTGTCTTCCTGAGTATCTGGTGAGCGATTGTTTCTCTGCGCTGTCACCATAGAATATGGTTCACCAACTCGCCCAAGCAGCCATTCTATATTTTTATGCAACATTAAAATGACTGAAAGTGCGACCACTTACGGGGTGTTCACGCAAGTCTTGCAAGTATTGAATTGTAGGTACACGCCCTGGTTTTGTCCCTGTGCGACATTTGACGAAATACCACAGAGACCAAAATCTCTCCGAAAAATAATGGGCGCGGTGCGGTGGCAAGCGGCAAGAGTGGCACTGTTCACCACTCTTGCCGTTTGTTCGTGTTTGTGTGTTGTTACTAACAAGTGCACCGATGGGAAGGCTTTAGCCATTATTGGGAACACTAAATAAAGAAATACAAAATACAAATACAGCACACACAGCAAGACTGGATGGAAGTAGTGACGCACTTCTGTTGGGGTTTTGTGGATATGTCTACAGCGTGTAGTTGGTCAGCCATTTCAAAGTTGCGATGCGTCGCTCGCTGTAGATGAGCAATGTAGCCAGTGCAGTACGACTGCTAGCCTGGGGTCTTCAACCTGCACCACGCAGTAGTGATACACGACCGCATGCCGTACAACGCTCATCCAGATCGAAATGGGCAGGGTGTGATTGAACCCAGAGTCCCCGGGTTTTGCAGCGCAAGCTTTGGCTCCACGTGCCCCAAGCTGGTGTGTTAAAAGCAATCCTAGCAGCAATTAATTGCTATTATATTGCTCAATATATAAGCACCTTACCATGAACAGCCTTGGCAGTCTTTCATGAAGCCAGGATTTCAGCAGAGGAGACTGTCATCAAACGTTCTAACGCGGTAAATGTGCGCTTAAATCTCCTAAGATATTTGATGTTAAAAAAATCCGAGGACACCCAAGCACTTCTAATGAGTTGTGAATGCAAAATTATGAATGTCCTTTTTCCGCTTCCTTAATTCGTCTGCGGTGTACTGGCCTGGTCGGCCACGTTCGCTAGTGCCGAGGTTGCCGAGAGTGTGCTCTCGTGAAGCGGCCGCCAGTGGCTATCTAAGAGCCATCTTGCTCAGCAAATAGGGCAATGGGCATATCTTTTGCGTCGTTTTTTGTGGTTACAGACACCGCCGGCTCCGCTCCATGGGATCATTAACGTTTTCGAATAATAGAAATAACAGCGATCCGGCAAATCTGTTCAAATTACATTTTTTTTAGTTAAATACAATACTATTTACTTTGATTAAGACGGCTGAAATGTAATTAGATTACGTTACGAATTGCTACAACACACGTAAAGAAATACAATTACAAATTACCCCAGAACGTAACTAAATTACCTTAAAATTACCCTAAAATTTAAAATTTTAGTTAAAATTAAAAGGGTATGCAACATTTAAATGCATACATACTTGTATTAAAAACTTAGTTACAGTCCAGGAGAGTCGACTAGAACTTTTTGTTACTTCTCGGAAGCAGCTGGGCTTCGAAACTTGTGTCGGAGAGAGATTCTCTCTTGAAGTATAGTGTGTCTCTGGCAATGCTGAACTATCTCTCAGGCGGCGCCGACGACGGTAGTCGAGTGTTAAAACAGACGAGGAGTTCTTTTATACTCGGAAAGCTCTCGAAAACGCAGAACTCTGCAGTCTCGCTATGCGTCTAACCTTCAAACTCGGCAGCCACAGGACGACGAGCTTCTGACCACCTGATGTTCAAAAAATCGTCGTCTGGTCCCTTAACTTTCTAGGTTGGATCAATTTTCTCGCATTTTTTTATGGGAACCCTGTTTTAAAATCTTGATGATGAAAAGATGATGGAAAAAGGCCTCATACGTGCGTAGCCGTGATATGGGGCATCCTATACCAGCGTAGTGGATTATGGACGGAACCATGGAGGTGCACGGAACCATTCAGGCGGACGGAATCATACAAGCATAACGTATTATGGGACACCCTATACCAGCAAAAAGGCGATACCAACATGGTGGAGCGCGATAACAGAGAATTTCACTGCATAACAGTGAAAACGCAATACCATGCTGGTATCGCGTTTTCACTGTTATACAGGGTGATTTTTTAAGCTTTACATTTTTTTGTTTAAAAAGGTCGTGCAAGCTACACTTCAGCGGTTTATGCAGGTGAGTTATACGGCCTTTGGTACGTAGTATAGGGGCTTACTCGTAACGATTAGTCGGATAATTAAATACAACTTGCTGCAAGTCATCGAAATCTATTAAATCAACCCTTTTAGAAGGATATAATGCAGGGGTAGCATTTTACGCGTTGTGTAAAAACGCTTCATTTAGACGCGTTTCTAGGTTTCGGTTGGTTATCGGAGCGCATCTCTGCGCCCACGTTCCTGTTCCCCAGGGGCTTAGACACACAATATTCGTGCGCCCTGCTTCCCTCCATCCTACGAGAGAGGCGATCCGGTGGCTTCGCACTGCGGCCACCGCGCAGCAGGATCGTGGGCGCAATGATGCACTCTGATACGAAACCGAAGTCTGGAAACGCGTCCAAATTGAGCATTTTTTTAGAACGCCGTAAAATGCTGCTCCTGTCTTATATCTTCACAAAAGAGTTGATTTAGTGTTTTTCAATGAAGCTTCGCAATTTTCTAATTGGAATCATGCATCTATTTTCACTAAATAAAAATTTAAGGAAACAAATTATAACTAAAGGGAAGCTGAAGCAGTTTTGTACTTGAGAAAACACATTTAAATCATCTTCATTTGACCTCCACGATCTCAAATATCAAAATTATTTCTTAATTTGGTGAATCGAGGCTGCATAGAATCATTTTCAAAGTACCACTGAGGGCACTCTTTCCCGGAGAGTGTGGAGCTAGCATACAGAAGTGGCCTATCCTGAATCTACGCAATTTGGTCCTAGAAAAAGAAACAAATCCGTAATATAGCAGTTTTGTTACAGTAGCGTGTAGACCACTAATGCATTACGAACAAAGCACGGAGAAGTAGAGAGAAGGCAGATATCGACATGTGGCCTTCCCAGAGTGAACGTAACAAGGATCCTTGACTTTCACTGGCAATAAAAATTGTAATCAATGTGTATGATAGAAACCAATACACATTTAATTCCGTTTTATTTATTTGTTTATCTAGAGGGCCTGTTTCCGGTTGTTACAGAAAAGAGGACCATAATAGAATTCCTAGCTCATTTTAAAAAAAAACGTATAAAAAAGTGAGAGCAAAGTAGGCATACAGGCATGCGATTAAGGAACTAACAAAATTCTCTAACAAGCTTAAGTCTCAGTACAATGATTAATAAATACAGTGAGCATTTCTAGAACATTAGTAGTGCTAGTTTTCGTAGAAATCCTACTTGGCAAGAGATTCCATTTCGCAATTGCAAGCGGTAGTGTTGAATTCGAGAAAAAGAATGATGAAGCATGAATGAACTTGCTATTGAACACATTGTCAATGTGCATTCGAAAGTGGGTTGCATATGAAAGTACTCACCCTATCCGCTATAAGAACGTTGGAGTGATCTCCGCGAAAAGTCATGCATTAACATTTATGTGGATTCGAATGGTTCGAAGATCGGAGAATGCAGTGTACACACCCGATCGGCTCCCCCTTGGCGCTAAGGGAGACATGATTGACTTCGTAAATGTCAGATTCTGGTAATGAGGATTTTTGCATGATACAAGCATCGTCCGCAGATACTATATAACGTATATCATGTATATCAAGCATATCTTAAGGCGTGCAGTAAACAAAACGTTTCTCCCTTTCGGACGATGCACCGGCAGCAGAGACCTTGCCCTGTTTAAGAATTGTCTCATGAATATCTTTCTTCTTTCGGCTGAAACGTACCCCTGCGGTCTTTACACTGAGTTTAAACAAGGATGGAAGTCACAATCTGCCCTCCGCCCCCCTCCCCCCCCCCAAAAAAAAAAAAGAAATAGTTTTTTTTTAAGTTTTTATCAAAAAACAAGGTATGCACGCCGTCATTCTCCTTCTGGTTGTAGCGCTGGTGGTACGAACCAGATGTCAAGTTTTGTTAGCTTTTCCTTATGTTATTCAAAACTTAGAGGAGATTTCCTGGAAATATTAGTAGGAAAATGGTCTTTGTTTTTGCTTTTTTTCGGTAACTGGTGCTATTGAATTCCGCGTATTCGAGAAGTCTTTCGGCCGTCATTTTCCCATTGAAAATTTTAGAAAATGTTCATGAAGTATTGTCTTGCGTTCGACTTGTGCAGGGTTGTCAATGTCAGATTTACTTTTAAAAACTCATCTGTTCAAGCGAATAGAAATATGTTCATGAAGTGTTGTCTTGCGTTCAACTTGTGCAGAGTTGTCAATGACAGATTTACTTTTAAGAACTCATCTGTTCAAGCGAATGGAAATGTGTTCATGAAGTGTTGTTTCTCATTCGACTTGTGCAGGGTTTTCAGTGTCAGATTTACTTTTAAAAACTCATCTGTTCAAAATGAGTGGAAATATGTTCATGAAGTGTTGTCTTGCATTCGACTTGTGCAGGGTTGTCAATGTCAGATTTACTTTTAAAAACTCATCTGTTCAAGCGAATAGAAATATGTTCATGAAGTATTGTCTTGCGTTCGACTTGCGCAGGGTTGTCCATGTCAGATTTACTTTTAAGAACTCATCTGTTCAAGCGAATGGAAATATGTTCATGAAGTGTTGTCTTAAATTCGACTCGAGCTAAACTTGTTGGGGGGTTACTTTTGTTGCACCGTTCAGTTTTATTTCGCAAATATTTGGGAACGGCAGGTGACAGACATACCTTGACGGGCACGTCAATTTTCGAACAAACTGAATACGTTGTAAGGATGTCCGTATAGCAAAATAGTTTATTTCCTCAAGGTTATAAACATTTGAAATTCTCTTAATGAAAAACTTAGCATGGCCAATAATTGAAAACACTTCCGATTCGGCCTTGGATAAACCATCTAAACATAATTCAAGTTTCTTGTTCCTTAAAAAAATATCAAACAAGTAAGAACCGGGCAGCACGGTCCAAATCCGTGCTGCCCGGTTCATTCAATTTGACTACTCACGTTTTTCTAGTGTCACTCGAATAAAATCGGACCTTTCTCTTCCTTACTTGCTACCCGACGTAAAATGTTTCGTCTGTGCCTATTGCATTAAATCTATTATTTGCCCCATCAGACTCTTCTCACTCCGCCAACCTGTTCGTCTTCTAGACTAGATCATCCTAAAAAAAAATAGCCCGCCCGCGATGTTTGTCCACAGCACATCAAAACGCCCTTCTCCCCGACGCAATTGTGGACTGGAATGGCCTTCCCGGTGAAATCGCAGCCATCGAGGACTCCGCCGCATTTCGCGAAGTGATTCAGCAATATTATAATCCCCACTCCCCTCTCTAACGCCTCACGGCCTTGAGGGTATTGTAAATAAATAAATAAATAAATAAACTCTCTTACTTTCTCTAATTTACATTTTCTGCGTCATTACGCGTGCAGGGGGTTTTCCAGTCGGGGATGTTCAGAAAACGTTCGTGTTCCCGAAAATCAAATAGTGACGATTAAACGGAGAACAAGCAATTACCTCCGGTACGTTTGATTTTTTTAATCGGCGATCAAAAATTTGACAAATACCGATTCGATCTCCAAACACCCGAAATAAGGATCGCAGCACACCATAAAATACTCACCTCCGAGCACAGCGTACATGCTTCAATATTCTTCCTTTTGAGCGTTTCTTCCATAGACTTGCGTGTATTGCCTGGTGTCAAGCAATGGCCGCCGGTGTCGACACCGACGGGCTCCCGATCCGCGATCCAGCCTACTACAATAGAGATCAATCACGAAAACGACCACCTTTCGTCCGCCATTTTGCCTGACCAGTGCGCCCCCTATAGTTCGCTGGAGTCGCAAAAACTTCGTTCAGCTCAAAAAAAAAAATACTGAAAACGAAGAAAAACTGTTAGCCTTTCCACTCTGGTGAAGAAGGAAGACCAGCGAAGCTATACTATGCTGGGAATGAAGTATTTATAAATGCAAGGATCGAGGTGTGATTGGGTAATTGCTTATTTTAACGATTAAAGAATGAGGCATATATACAGGGTGTTTTTGTTTTATTCCTACAGGTTTGTTTAAAGAATGCCATGAAAGCTACAGTTATGCGGTTTGTGCGAGTGCGTTATATGCCCAGGGGGACAACATGGGGGTGGCTAATCTTTGCGATAAGTCGTCAAATTAATTAAAATTTGTTAATTAACTTTTTAATTAGTGATAATAGTCATATTGTTCCAATTAGAAATTTGCTGAGCGTCGTTCAAAACCTGTAAATCTGTAATTAAAAAAAATTCGAGCGCGTGAGAAGCGCAGTAGTGCGCTGAAGTTACCACTCGTGGAGTAGGCACAAGGCTGGGGCAAGATAAGAGACGGAAAAATTGCGCGGGCGCCTTACCGAAACCGCTAGCCTTGTACCTGCGTTACGACTGGTAACTTTAGCGCACTACAGCGCTTCTCACGCGCTGAAAGTATTTCTGGAAATGTCTAATTTAGTGGTTTTCGATAACGCTCAGCAAGTTTCTAATTGGAATCATATCTCTGTTTCACTAATTAAAAAGTTAATTAACAAATTTTAATTAATAAGCCGACGTATCGCAAAGATTATCCACCCACATTGATCCTTCTGGGCGTGTAACTCACTTTCTCAAACCGCAGAAGTGTAGCTTTCATGGCTCTTTTTAAACAAATCTGTAAGAATAAAAGAAGCACCCTGTATAACGATTCGGGATCGCTGTGGTACACCGCCATAGGCTGTTCGCTGACGGCAGACACGTTCTTCGTCAAGACGAGGCCTATACACGTCCGATGCCTGGTCGTGAGCACCGCAGGTTCGCTGACACACGCAAGCCCCGAAGCGCTCGAGCATAAACGAAGTGGACTATTTCCCTCCTGGCGTGCAATGTCAACGTTCAAGTCACCCGTCACTACGGCAGACGTGTCGTCGCCGAGCATGACCCAGCCGAAGACGTCCATCATGAATGGTTAATTACTCTCTTGGGCGTCATGTGGGGGACGTCCACGACGGCGACCACCGGACCATTGCGCACCTTGACGGAAAGGCTGGAAAGGTTGCCGCTATCTGTATGCGACGGCGGCAACAAGATTGGTTGCCTGGTTGCCGCCGTCGCTTATAGATGGCGGTAGCTGTCCAGAGTTCTGTGTTGTTTTGTGTCGACATTTGTTTGGTACCGGACACTAAACTGGGGAAACTAGCCCTTAAAGGGATACTTCAACGAAATTTGAAATATTCCCGTCATGTTCAAAAATAGGTTGAATATGATCCACAATATCCGTAAATGACATTCGCACGTTTGTATTTTGATCCTGGTGGCTGTATTTTTCGTTATAAACGGCCCACTCTGGCAAGCGCTCGGAGAAGGCCCAGCTTAGAGCACGTGACATCTAACGCAATCGCGACGTAGGTCGTCTCAAGACGAGCAAAGCTACGGCGAGGCTGACGTCGAGGGGATGACCTAGTCGTTCCAGCCACCGAAGCGGCTGCTTTTGAACGAATTTTGAGTGACAAGTTAATCTTCTATAATCTTGTAGGGGGACAATAGCGACTTCTGCGACACACAAAAGGGATTCTCGGGAAGAGGGGAGTTCCTCCTTCCCCCCTTCTCTCGTCGTGGCCGGAGGCGAGACAACCTCCGTCACTAGCTGTCAAGGTTCCTTGACGAGCATTACAAACGAGGCGTTAGCGACATCCACCAGGTGCTCTTTGCTAATCGTTTAATTTGTTTTAAAATTCCTTTTCGAGACTTTTTTAACAAGGTATATGTATGTTCCATGTGATACTGCTCTTTTGAACACATATAGACAAAAAAATGAGCGCCGAAATTTCGTTGTAGTATCCCTTTAACAGCTCCACTGTGAAAAAATTTGAACAGTTCGGAAAATCACAAATATTATTAAAACATTTTCCGCAAAAAAATGTTTGTTTGGGGTAAATTTATGCAGCGCTAGACTTCTTTAGTTTCCAGCTTTCAACGCGAGCGCCAAAAATGGGTATATAACGTCACCAAATTAAACCGCCAAGGGCAGTGCTCCCATTGGCCACCTGTTCTCTCCTTACGTCGCTTCAGCGCGTCTGTGCGCTCCTCCTTTCTACGTTTCTCTCTCGCGCGTGATTTCGCAACGCGGAGAGAAGTAAGGAAACGAAAATTGTGTTGCTTATATATCTATACAACCTCGATGCTATAGCGCCTCAACGGGTGACTTGTCTCTTAGCTGTAGATGAGAAATTAGCCAGTGCGGTACAACCGCTCACCTACTGTTTTCAACCTTCACCACGCAGTAATGATTACAAAAACAGGTGCCGCTACGAAACTCATTCAGATCGATAAGGTGCAGGGGGTGGGGATCGAATCCAGGAGGCTCTGCAGTGCAAGCTTTCGCTCCGCGCTCCGAGCTGAGACGCGTGTGCAAGTGTTCTCGTAGCGATCAACCAAAAAAACTATCAGGAATCGCAGAAATAATGAAAAAAAATGCGGTCAAGAAGACTCGACAGCCTGGAATAGTTCGTTCAGCACGCGTCAAAGCAATATGACGAAGTACCGGCTGAAATAAAACGATCGTCGACTGAGATCACCAACCTCAAGAAAAGAGCCGACGTTACCAGTTAATGGGACCAATCAATCATTGTGAAAACGCAAGTCACTGGGTCCTTTTGTTTATGATTGGTTTAGCGATGATAGAACACGTGCAGAAACATACACCATGATGGTGCGCTTTTGATGCTGTTAAATTGATCCCATCAGCTCGTAGCGTCGGCTGCGTCTTGACTTAAGGCGAAACGAAGTATAGAAAACATGACGTGACGAAGCCCTTTGGTGTATAGAATTTTATCGAGGCGTCTGTGTGGGATGGAACTTTGTTCTCACTGCAGGTTCTCCTTCACCATCGAACTGAAAGTGATCGACAAAGAACTCACATTGAACAACTCGTCGCGTGACGTTGATTTGCGAAAGTGACGGTGCCCGATAAGATACACCTTCATTACCGCCTTTGGTTTGGCAAAACCTAAACTGCTATACGAGCCATTAGACGGTACTGAATTTCGGAAAGGGTTGGAGTAACTGTATAGGCTCCGCTTGCAGAGCCAGAGTATCGTGTTCCTTTTCTTTGCGCCGCCAACTCGGTATTGGCGGAGAAGCGGTCACGTGCGCCGAACTGGACCCAGCCTTGATGAGGGAAAAGGAACTTGCATTCGCCGAGTTTAGGGAGGAGAACGTTTCTCGCTTTGCATTTGCGAAAAATACATCCCACACTAAACTCAAACAAACTTAAAGGTTCCTTGACCATTGAACATTCTGGGTAGCTGTAATCGCATTGTTTTATAACGCGAGCGGTGTTTTAAAACATGTTTCCAAGTCTGGAAAGCAGACGACACGGAGGACGATCGCATCGCGTTGCTCGCGTCCGCAGCGCTGGCGGAGTGATACGCGACCGGCACATCGGACACTTCGAACCAGACAACAACGCGTAGCTACGGCTTTCAAAGGGGCGACGTTTATGGCAGTTACTATTCGCAACTTTCACAACCTATAGGGGGTGCACTGGTGCCCATCAAAATAGCTGCCAATTGGATGATTGTCGTTGAACAGGAGTATGAGGTTGGGTGTACGACGCGTACGTAATTCTAGTTTTGCTATATACGAGCTATATTAGAGCCTTACTTTATTTTTTTTTACGCCAGAAAGTGGATGGCAAGCACTTTTATTCTGAAGGCTATCATCCAGGACCTAGGGAGCGCGATTCTCACACCGGGGTACCACCATCGCTGAAAGTTGGGAATGAGAAAAATATCATACGAATGACGAGGCGACGGCGCACGCGCGGCGTGTCCCCGCACAATATCTTCTCTGCTCCGCTTGCGTCAGACTCACAGCCACGCCATTCGCGCCTCCCAATCTCCCGAAGAAGCGACGATCGATTCCCGCAGTGTGGCCTTAGACATGGCCGCCCTGGGAGCACCATTGCGATACTCTGATCTGTAAGCGGAAAATATGCAGTTACTCTAGAAAGGGTCAATTGTCACATTAGGGATAACAGTACTGGTTGCAGTCTGAGGAACGCTTCGATCGTTGGGCGCATTTCGTTTACCGTTCTTCGTAGTAAGTTTCAAGAAATGTACGGGGACATTCGGAAACAGACTTGGCACGACATCTTTTTTTTTAAGACCATTGAACCTTGATTGTTAGAAACGTCTGGCCATCAATGGCGTGCGAGTAACGACGATGAATGTCGTCGTACTGAAAATGCAAATCGCACACAGTGTTTTAAATTTTTTATTTGAGCGTGAACGTTTTCTGAGGCATCACATTCTGCCATACTATCAGCCGCGCAGCATCCTTCAGCGTGGTAAAGATTTGGCTCTTGTCTTCTCTTTTCGACGCTTGTTAGGCGTACCCGCTCCGACAGCCGGGAGCGCAGCAGGTCGGCATACTTGCTCGTTGAATGGCGAACAATTCAAAGCTCCAGGCGTCAGAAAAGGAAACTTACGAGCCTATGAAGAGCCACCGATGACATGAGCGAAAACACGAGGAACAAAGACGAGCACGAGACACCGCCGAGAATCGATCTCAGAGCGCTACAGCGCCACCTCTCGCGCGCTCTACGAAATGTTGTTACGCTGGGGAGAGAGTTTCTAGACTGACCATTTCTAGTGGCGTTGGTGTTAGATAAGAATGCCGATGGATGACAGTCCACTTCCTGTTTCAGCACCGAAATCCTGCGCCCGGCAGTCCAAAAATAGCATTTAATGGGCGCCAATATTCGAGCGCGATGTTCACAGCACATGGTTAGTACGAGCCTCCCAAAAGAACTACAATAGACCCTTTCCGAAATTCAGTCTGGCCACCCTGATCACTATCATCATCTGTGCAACGGCATCTGTGCCATACCAATGGCGGCCTTCTAGCGACTGATAAAGGAAGACGTTGAAGATGCTCCTAAGAGGATGATGCGAGGCCTGTACATTCGGGGGGTCAGCACGACGCGACGTAGGAATGGAACACAAGAGCCACGTACGCGTTTCTTGCTAATAACTCAGATTCAGTCAATCTGTGGGCGGCACAAGATCGACTTTAAAGCACTTTGGTGTATAGAATTTTCTCGAGGCATCTGAGTGGGTTGGACCTTTGTTCTGAATGCAAGTTCTTCGTCACCATCGAACTGAAAGTGATCGAGAAAGAACTCACACTGAACAATTCTTCGCATGCCGTTGACTTGCGGAAGTGACGGTGCCGATACAAGTTCATTTCCGCCATTGATATGGCAAAACCTAAACTGCTTTACGAACCACCAGATGGCACTGAATTTCGGAAAGGGTCTATCGTGGAGATGTGGAGTACGTGTTGCAGAAGCGTTGTGGAAACTCATGGTAGGCTTGCGCTTAGCAGCAACAGACTCAGCTATTGACGCCAGTGAACAGCAGCAATAAGGAGTATTCACTGGGCGCCATATTTGTGGGTGATGTCTAGAGCGCATGCTCTGAACAAGCGCTCATTAATAGGCTGCTAAGACCGGCAATTTTGGGGGTGCGAAATGCACGTTACAAAAGAACTGTGGAAGCTCGCCATCAGCACGCGCTCAGCAGTCGTGCACACAGCTATGGCCGCCGGCAATGAAGTCAAGTATACTCCGTTTCACAACACTGTAGTTTCACCTTATGTTGTACCGCAGAGAAGGCTAAAAGCGCGAGCTCATCGCGTTGGCAGCTGCTCTTAGCTTGTGCCGCCGAGATGTGCCCAGGGCAAGGAGCTCGCGCTTGTAGCCTTTCCTGCGGTACATCATGTGCGCTCGCGCATCTCCTTGTCGTCGTTGTTTGTTGTTGTGCTTGAGTGGTTGATTGTTGGCGGATACTGAAGAAGAGGATTGGCCAAGGATGAGCGTAATCCTTGGCCTTCAGCGCGTGCACAGCTCTGGTCTTTTTTTTGTTTTTTGTTGTTTCCGAACGTTTGTTTGAGAACAACAACCAAAGAAGAAGCACCGACCTAAGCTGTGCACCCGCACTCTTCACTGCTACTGAGAGGCCGCAGATAGTTGTTTCCGGCAGCGTCCTTGGTATACCTGGAATATCGCCGGTGCAGAGCGGCATCATGGCCGAGCGCCGCCAGCTCCGCAGACGGGGGAGCCTGCTGGAGGACGTGCAAGCGCCCGCCTTCAACCTGGTCATCTGCCTGGTTGTCGCCGTCATTCTCATCGCACTCCTGGTGGCCGTGCTCTCTAAGAAGTACGTCTCCCAGGCAGACCAGAAGCCGTCGCGGCCTGACCTGCGGGGCAATCACGCCGGCATCCAGATCTTAAAGGGCAGAGGAATGCCCTTGCAGGACGCGAATGATTGCCGCTCGCCCCTTTGCGACTGGAACACCGGTTACATCTTCTCCAAGGTCTGGAGTGTGCATTGCTTTCGATTTCTGCCACCCATTAGGTGCTATCCACTGGCCACTATAACTCAGTTCGTTGCTGTTGAGCGCTTGAATACCACCTGGCTTGCACTGACGTCACTCCGGCGGCCATTAGAGTGGCCTTGCTTCTGAGCACATACCTTTTGCAGCACACACTTCACACCATCAAATTTGTTTTCCTCGGCGAAAATAAGTAGGAGCTGCCAGCAGCAGGGTGTGATGACGTCACGTGCAAGCCATGTATAAGTAATTCAGTCCGGATGTAATTATTTACTTCGCGTGAGCTACGTGTGATGTTACTAAATTATAGTCCCCTCACATCTCTGATCATATCATTTTTTAATCTCTTAAGATAAAACCTAATTCATGAAAGCAAAAAAAAAAAAAAACAGGCATTCAAGGGTCCGATAGACCGTTGGGCTTCCGTCACTTGTCTCCATGGTCCCATTTCTTTTAGAGCGCAGCTCTTCGACGCCCGTTTCCGGCTTGAGCAGCGTCGCCGTCACCGCCGGCGTAACCGCGCGGTGCATTACGGAAAATATCCCATACTGCACCGCGCGGGACCCTCGTGACGTCACAAGTGTCCCGCGCGGTGCATGGGACATTTCCCATGATGCACCGCGCGGGGAGGAGGAGGTTGAAAAGCAAAACGCTTAAGTGATATATCAGGTTAAACTGCCTTTGAGCGGATCATAAAGTGCGAGACAAACATTTATTTAAAAAATTTAATTGGTCCTTGAGCATTTGGTTTATTTCTCTGTGTTCTTTGTCTTTGTTTCAAGGTGGAGGAAAATAATAGACCCTGCGACGACTTCTACGCACACGTCTGTAGCAAGGCCTGGTTCGGCAAGGGCAACGTCTCGTCGCGTCCTTTCCGAGAATTCAGCGCTGCTCAGCTTATGCTGGATGTGGAGAGTTTCTTCAAGAACTTCCTCCACTTGAAGGGCAATACCGATAGCCCTGGGGACAATTTTCTTTCTCAGGCCATCTGGACCTATGGCAAGTGCAAGACCGGCCTAAATACAACGGTTAATGTGAGCTCAAGCATGGAGTGGATATTTGAAAACCTGGGCATCAGGGGTTGGCCCCTGGACAGCTACGGTGGCGACCTGGCGTCTCTGGTTGGTACCGGGGACCGTTTGATGAGGCTGCATCCGCTGTTCAGGGTAACCGTCCGGAAGATCGCTGGTAGCCGGACAGCCTTATCCGTGCTGATCTCGCCCCCAATCACTTACTACAGACGCTTCATGATGAAATCTTTAGGCTCTAACGAGGAGTCTTATCTGGACCTTGTGGACAAGACGCTCCACCTGTGGACCTCGGCGAAAAGAACCGGCGCAGCGAAGGCAATCGTGGATTTGGAAAAAAGTCTAGAGAGATTCACGCTTGCCTTTAATGAGGAACTTATGATGCCGCCGAGAAGCAAAGTTGTGCGTTTGGGAGACTTGTTCTTGACCAGCAGTTGGGACTGGGAAACCTATTTTCGTGTACTTACCAAGGGCAACAATACGATCGTAACCAATGATACTGAAGTCGCCTTGGGTGACTTAATTTTTCTCCAGAATATCGGTGGTGTTTTGAGCGACACGTGGACTACCGTCATCGCCAATTATATTGGGTACAAGGCAGTTGTAGAGCTATCCTCTGCTCTGGGCCAGGGTGCGGACTACCTTCAGCCCCTAACTCACGACTACCACATAACCGACCTCAGAGAGCTCCAAGTCGCATGCATGGTGCTACTCGAAAAACTATACCACTACGGCATTGGTATCGCCGCCAGACTGACGCTGGGAAAGGAATTTGCGACGACTGACCGGACACACTTCAATTCCCAACTGGGAACTCTGTTCCAGGTCACAAAAACGCTGTTAGTTCACATGGTGGCCTCTCACCGCTCTTGGATCGACCCGCTCGACAGCGGCGTCGCGTCGCGAAAGCTTAACACCATGGACTTCGTCTTCGGAGCCCAATACAACCTCCTGGAGTACGAACTCTATCGAAAAACGTCAACGCTTTTCATAGACGAGACCGAATCACTGCCGGGCACCATTTTCAGGATATTTACGTTCGCGTCCGCTGCGTACTGGGACTCCCTAGCCAACGATTCGGGGGCGTACGACAACCTCTACGACTCCACGGTGTTCCAACCGTGCCACGAGTACCACGAACTTAATAACTTGCTTTTCGTTCCTCAAGCGGTTGTGTCATTCATAAACCACGTCACCAACAAGATTCATCCGTTTCTTTACCCCGTCGTTGCCATTCATGTGATGCGGGGCGCACTGAGGGCCCTCACAAGGGCAGGCTCCTTCACCGATGACCAGTCCGTCTCCAGAGCCTGGTGGAGTAGTGCCACCACAAACGCCTACGTGAACATCAGCGCCTGCCTCCAGAGTCAGTACGAGACGCCGGAGACGACACAGAGCTCCGTTTCCTCGATGGAGGAAAACTTTCTGGACAATGCGGCTCTATACCCATTGTTTGGGATGTACGTTACCGACTTGACGAAACTGAACACCTCCAGAAAATTGATTTCCATCGGTCGTAAACAGATAGGATTCGATAAGATGTTTTTCTACAACTTCGCAGCTGCTCATTGTGAGAGCGGTGACAGCGACAAGTTATCCAAGTGGAAGTTCTTGGGGGAGCACCCGCCACGGTTCAGAGTCAACGTACCCCTAAGGAACCTGAAACTGTTCGCTAAAGTGTTCGGATGCCCACCGAACTCCTACATGAACCCCGCAAAGAAATGTGCGGTCTGGAAGCGATTCCAGTTTAAATCCGAAGGACGCTAGATGTTACGTGTATAGTGCAGGTCCGAGTCTGGACCACGAAACCATGATTAGAGTATTTTATTTGTTTGTTTTTTTCTCTTCTGAGAACCAAGTTTTTATTATAGTTTTGAAAGCGTAGAACTGCACACTTACGCTTGAAATATTGGGTAATAATTATACGCATCCGGTGCACATATTTGATGATTTTGATCTGTATCGCATTTAAACCGAATGGGTTCGGTGCAAAAAACTAAATGCTTTGCTTTTTTCAAAAAAGAAACATTTGACTTGATTATACTAATGGTGTACTATCAGTTATAACAGTTTATAGAAAGAGGTCACATGTCGTGTGCATGACAGGCGCGATAAAGTGGCAAATATTTTTCGCGACTGATTGTTAATTTTAATAAGATTTTTGCGGAAGCTCGGTTTCATGTGATCTTTTTTTTCCCCAAAAGTCTGTATTTTAAGACGGCTCTGTCCGAACTAAGAAAAAGGGCGCCAGAATGCGCCACAGTGCTTTCACAGAAGGTTTTGGAGATTAACACCCCTAAAAACAACAAACAATTTCACCAGGCAGTTAATCTGGTGTCTGAAGACTACCCAATCAATATTTTGCTAAAGCGTCACGTATATTTCTAATAAAGTAAAAAAACAACAACAACAAAAAGAAATGGAACCGCTTGGAATTGAAACCGAAACTGGATGGGGAGGAAGAAGAAATGTAGAGGAGGCGCGACCTAGCGGAAGTCACGTGGCTACACCCGACCGCGTTTTCTTTCTTTTTCTTTTCTTTTGTTTTTCCGGGCATTGGAGGCAGATGAAAAAATTGCACGCTGCAACGAACAGGACCAAAGTCAAGCGCTTCATGCTTGTTGACGTTTGCGTGTTTTTCAAGCTCTTACCAATTCGTTTTTGTAAGACGAGCGATGTCTTCAGCCACGAGAAGGAGCGATCGACTCGGCGACGCCTTCGTGCGATTCAACTCCGTGGTCGGGCGTATCGTACGGAACAAATCCCAGTTGTTTTGATCGGTAAACGATTTCTCTTTCGAAGCTAGACAGATTCGCCGGTACCGCGAAAAACAGTTTTGAAGTAGTGGTCCCACGCCCGTCGTCCACCGCCGTCGCTTAGTCCGCTTTGTTCGGCGCACTGATCTCTATGACTATTTGCTGGATCGCGTTTGCCCGCTCCGCGAATGCGGCCACGGTCGGTCATCTTTTTGGTGGAGTTGTATTATCTCCAGCCACACCATAGTAGTATGGTGACGCAAACTACCGCCCATTAGATAGGGTACACGTTTTCCACTCGCAGCTGAAGGGTCGCGGGGCGACTTCGTGGAAACCTTGGGGACAAATAGGAATTTTTCCCCGAACGTATCCCTACGCGCCAGGATTGCCGCAAGCCATTGAATACTTACCGATGATAAGTTATTGTCTTTTTTGTGATCGGGGATATTTGAACAGCGCACCGCACAACGCGGCGGCAGAGTCGATCTTCCTCTGGCGCATCACCTGCGTTTCAAAAATTTGTTTCGTCGAGCGACTTCAATCAAGCATGAAATATCATCCATGGTAGAGCGTACTAGACCGACGACTATTTTTATGGCAGCCTGCCGCCACCAACGTTACTGGAGCAAGCTCAGTTTCGCAGCTCCTTATTCTCGCCTGCAGAGGCGAGTGGCCCAGGTGGCGGTCACGAGAACTAGCGGCGCTGCAGTCGGATCTTGCTTCCCTGTCTTGCGCGTTGTCTGCTACCACTGCGTTGAGAGCTTCCTTTCCTTTTTTTTTCTTCCTTTTTTTTTCTTTACTTCCATGTGTATAATAGCAAAAAAAAAGATGATGCAACTCGCCTAAGCTCAAGTATTGCTATTCAAACTTGGCGGGCTACACTCTCAAGAAAAAAGGGTGTAAAAGGGAGTATCGTTACACCCTTTGTCCCATATAATACACCCCCAAACTTCAATTCGACGTACAGCGCCCTACAGTCGAACAGACGGCCCGAAATTTTACGAGGGGCTTGATAGCCGTGTGGTACAACTTATTAAAATAGCTAACGTACGTTTTACTGACTACAAAAACATAATCGGGGTTTTCTTGGCCGTACTGTAAAAACTCTGTGTTTTCTTTATGTCATCTTTGATACGTACTTTAGCTATTTAAAAAGTTATATCGCACCGTTATCAAGCCCCTTGTAAAATTTGGGGCCATCTGTTCGACTATAGGGCTCTGTACGTCGAAATGAAGTTTTGGGGTGTATTATATGGGACAAAGGGTGTAACGATACACCCTTTTACACCCTTTTTTCTTGAGAGTGTAGACAATCCGGAAGCAAGACTGGACTGCAGCGCTGCTAGTTCTCGTGACCGCCACTGAGCCCACGTCGAAGGCGGAGCTGTGAAACTGAGCTTGCTCCAGTAACGTTGGCCGCCACAGCGCCTTCCGCCATATTACTATAATGGCTAGAGACAATAAAACTCTACCAAAAATATAGCCAACCGTGGCCATATTCCTGTGCATAAACGGAGCTGGGCAAACTCGATCCAGAAAATAGTCAGAGATCAGTGTTTCGGCCGTCCATCCCTCGACTCCCGAGTCCCGTGATGCGACGCTGTGTTGAGAATTCTGCAGAAAATTCAGAGTGCGTCCGGTTCTCTGCGCAACTTTTTTATTATATTTTTTTTTTTAATCAACGTAGTTGCAGTTTTTTGGAAGCCAGAAAAAAAAATTAGTATAATATTATTTTTCTACTTTTATTATGAGTATGTGCCTTCGATGACCCACGACTTTGATTATATTTGGTGTATGTGTCTAAACCACAGAAAACTGCACGTGACCACGGAGAAGAGAGTGAGCGAGAATCAAACCGGCCGGTTCTCGATCGGCGGCATTCTGGCTGGAAGAAAACAAATTTCGAGCCGCAAATAGTTCTTTAAGTAGTTCGGCTCTGATTTGTCATGTACAAATAAAAACCTTGGCCAGCATAAATACCCCGTCCCTCTCTCTTTAAAGGACACATGCAAAGGAAAAAAAAAATTTTTTAAAACAGCTTAGATGGAAAAAGGATGTCATAAAACAATTTTACACTGAAGAAAAAAAACTTTAGAGCTATATTTACGGCACTATACGAATTTGTAGTTGGCGCCCGGGGGCGCCGCGGAAAAGTGGCCCTTATTATCACGTGACTGGCCCTTATTATCACGTGATGCTCGCGCTTTTTAGGAAGCTTCCTATGGCGTCTAAAAGTAACTTATTCATCTTTGTTTGAAGTATAACAAAAGCTAAGATTAATAAGTAACTTTTAGAGACCGAAGGAAACTCCTGAAAAAGCGCAAGCAAGCAAGCAAGACGTGACAGACCTGTGCGCCGGTAAAGGGGTGTCCAAACAGGACACTACAAAACGCACGACTCCGACAAATCGTGCAAATTGAAGCGTGAGGCGTCCGCTTCAATTTTCACGATTTGTCGGAGTCGTGCGTTTTGTAGTGTCCTGTTTGGACGCCCCCTCCGATGACGGCGGTGGCGCCCCGAAGCGGACAAACTTGTGCGGCGGCGGCAACGGCGGCGACGGCGGAACGCGTTGGAGCGGCGTCGCACAACGCTCGGCGTGCGGCGGCGGCGTGAGTTTGCGGCGGCGGCGACGCAGCGCGGCTGCGCGCGGGCCTACCACGTGACCAGCGGCGGCTCCCGCGGGCGCCAACTACAAATTCGCTTTGCGCTTTTTTTTCTTTGTTGTAAATTAGTTTTATAATATTCTTTTTCCATCTAGCCTGTTTAAAAAAAAGTTTTTTTCCTTTGCATATGTCCTTTAAAGAGTAACTGCAAAGAAAAAAAAGTTTTTTTTAACAGCCTAATTGGGACAAGCATGTCAAAAACAATTTTTCTGCGAAAAAGTTTTTTTTTTTTTTCACAGCAATATTTATTGCGTGAGACTGATTTTAGTTTGCGGCTATTTCGTCTGTTTTAAATCGCGCGCCACGAAGTTGGGATTTCGTGACGTCACAATCCCAATCGGCTGCTATACTTCTCATTGGCTAAGAGTTTGATTGACAGCTTAGATTTTGGTTGTTAAACCTTTGTTATATGTTGCAATTTCCTTTTGAGCGGCATATTTTTACGTTTAAAGAATAACCCATGTGAGGAAAGTTACTATTCTTTACAAAAGGTTTACAAAACGAGCACTTCCGTTTGGATTCATACCATAACAAACAAAGGCTTCGCCATTCTTTAATGGCCACCGAAGTCTCTGCTCCCGCCTGTCTTGCCTACCTCGACTAGTAGTTTCGCCGAAGTGATCAGTGTTTCGTGCTGACCCAGGTGCTTGAGTGAGACTTCTTGAAGTGAAGTAGTGTGTGTTTAGCAGCTGTCGCAGGTGTTAGTGATAGGAAGCGACGCGGGGTTTTGGCTTTCATAGCGCGGTTCTTTCGTTTTCCTCTTTGCTTGCTTAGCGTGTTTTTTTTTTTTTTTTTTTTTTGCTTGCTTGCTTGCGCGTGCAAATGCCGACTTTTCAAAGATGTCAGATGAGTGATCCCGACAGCGAGCCTTCCAGCAGCCATGTCGCCCCTAAAGGAATGCTATTTGGCTGGAGGCAGTGAAGCGTTCGCGTAGCGACAAACGTGTCCAGTTACGTTCTCGTCATATCGCTCCGGAGGCCGTCGAGATTCGCACTGGGTGCATCGAACGTTCGCGACTAGACACACAAAATAAAAAAAAGTACTGTGTTCACTACGTACAAAATGGTCTCAGTTCATGCATCTGTGGGCAGGTACGAAATCTTGCCAAAATTTATTCACACCGCACGATGAGCGCAACACGTCACTGTGCAAACGCAGTCCAACAACACGAAGCATATAAAAACGGCAAATTTAGGACAATTCGGAGTTCATTGTTCAATTAAAACAACGTAATATTGTTGAAAACGCCCGCAGCTTTTTACTCACGGTATGCGTCGGGAATCTTCCACATTTTGAAACAGAACGAAGGAAGATTTACTTTTAAAAAGGCTCGATGCGTCCTCCCGGACCAGTTTGACTGGATCAGCTGACGACGACGAGACTTAACCCGTTAAACATCAACACCACAATAACCAATTTGCGCTCCGTGTTAGCGTGGGTGTCTAGTTCGAAGCACCACGCACACCACGAATGTTTCAGTTCTTTGTCGCATCGCCGTGTTGCACCAAACAGAACGAGATCGCCGAAGTCAACGCAGCGCTGTCGTGACCTTGGCTTGTGGTTGCGCACTAGTGGACCCTGTGACTCCCTTCGCTTTCAAAGCCCACACGACGATTCAAAATGATACTTTCCGTCTTCCGCGAACATCACAGGGGCACTTCTCGGTCACGTCTTCGCTATAGGCAGCCGGCAACGGCCAGGCGGCGCCAGCAGGGTGAGAGCGCACGGTCATACCCTGTCTCGTTGTAACTTGGCAAACGGCGAGCGATAAGCCCCACATTGCGTGCCGAAGGCTTCGAAATGCGCGACGTATACGAGCGCAACGCACACATATTGGAGCATGACGCAGCGAAAAGCCTGATACTTCTTCGGAGTTGAGGCGCGCTCCGGTGATACGCAGTCACGTTCCGATTGGCTCGCCAGGGCCGTAGCTTCCGCTCAACTGGCACGTTATGCGATCACGGCTTCCTGGGATACCCAGTATTTCTTGCTTCAGACACTAGGTTCAGCGGCGCCACCAGAGCAATAGCTCACGTTTGAACAATGCAGCCGCCACTCCCAGGGGTACCCAATATTTCTTGCTTCAGTCGCTAGATGGCGCCAAACCAAACAGCATTGCAGGTTGCCTATGAGCTCGCAGACCGCGCAGCCAGCGCAGCTTCTGGTTTAACGTGCGTTGTTGCCAGATCTGACCGGAAGTCGAGACGCTGCGTCAGGAGAGTGAGGGGCGGGGCGTACTTCTCCTCTGCGGGGGTCGAAAGAGCGGGAGTTTGAAATGTGGAGAGGTTCTGACTCCGACTAAATTACGTCCTGTGGCGTAATTATCGCTAAAAAAAATTATTTTTTTCGCGGAACATTTGTTTTGTGACATGCTTGTCCCAATTAGGCTGTTTAAAAAAACACTTTTTTTTTCTTTGCAGTTACCCTTTAAGGGAGCCATGAAACGATTTTTCTACTTTTTCCTTCTTAGCTTTAATCTTCAACTTACAACCGAATTGAGAAATCACTTCGTCTTCACAGGCTTGGTCACTGGTAAGACGACTCCAAGCTTCTAGCGCTCTTTTTAAGCACACCATAGAGCTTGTCATTCGCAAGCGATGATAGGTGGCGTCAAGGCACTCATTGGCCACGAACGCGATAAAATATTAGTTGACGGATTGATTGCTGACGAGTGCATACGTCCGAGTGACGCAGTTCTCGTGTCTAATGCCTGAGCTGGGGTCGGCTGACGCGTTGTGGGTACCGCGGATGTATCACAGTGAAAAGGCGGGGAGCTTTCGAAGGAACGGAGGTACGAAATAGCCTGCAAAGTTTTCCAATGTTCCTACCGAAAAGCTGGTTTTTGACTTTCTACCCTCTTTCTTTTGGACCACTAAACGATATGCGCGATTAGTGAAGTCCTAATCTAAAATCATTTATCTGAGCCAAAAAATTCATTTCATTGCACCTTTAACTTGGAGTGCAGCGAAAGCTACGGGAGCAAGGTCACAACTTTGAGAGGTGCCGATCTTGTTCGGTAGTTCATGTAGCGAAAGCAGCAACCGGAGCTGTGAGCTCGGACTCGAACTCCTCACCTCGGTCCATGGTAAGGTTGGGATTTAGCGCCGGATCCGCGGACTTGTGGACCTGTCCGTAATGACTCCAAGGTCACGTCATACGCATGTTTTTTCCAGTCAGCGGATCTGGTTCCTTTAATTAATTTGTCCGCCGCGTGAATACACCATAAACTGTACAGGGGACTGAAAACCCCGAGGCTGGGACGAGAAGCGACAGGCAAACACAAAGTTTGAGTCTTTTGCGTTTGTCCGTCCCATCTCGTCCCAGTCTCGGGGTTTTAGTCAAATGTCTAACCACTTCCAGCTCGTTTGCGCCCTACATTTTGTACAGGAGAATGAGGACTCTGGTCGCCTTTTAGAGTCGCCTTTTGCCCCATGTTCTAAACGCTTGATAGAATAAGGCATTATTTTGTTATTGGATTAAAAAACCGTCGGTGTCTGTGCTGTGCCACACTATTTAATTTGAACATTGTTTGATATTTGATATGCATTATTATTGAGAGTGTTTATTTTTGTCTACAGCCTTCTGTAAAGACGACCCACAAGAAAGAAAAAACAAAGTGTAATAAAATTAAAATAATTTTGAGCTCGTATTTGTGTTTGAGAGGGTGTCCGGCGAAAGTGTGAAAAGTATAAGAAACTTAGTGCTTAAGGTACTGTTATTTCTTCTGTTACTACTTTCTCTCTCTCTCTTTCTTTTAAGGCGGTCAGCTATGCAAGAAAATAATATCTACGTTAAGGTGCATAACCCCCTACATGCCGCAATGTACTTAATATGTTTGTTTCGCAAACAACGCGTTAGTTTTATAAATAAATTTTATTTAACCACGGGGCCCTCCTATCCGTCGGTTTAGTACAAACTAAAAAGGTCTGCAAGAAGCGTGTTACAGGGATTAAAACCCATAACTACATACTTTCAGCACCCTTATTTCGAGTAATACACCCTTTTTATTGGCAAAATTGAGTGCCCTCGCATGGAATTGCCTTAAGAGTTCGCAAAAGTCTCTGCCCCCCCCCCCCCCCCCCTTCCACACACACACACACACACATATATGAGCAGCTTGAGTGAACTCGACAATTTTGTAAACGGGCAAAGTTGAGAAAACATCAAATTGAGTTTTCGACGTATTTGCCACGTGAAACTTGAAATTTATTTTTTTGTTTGACAAAACTCTTAGCTTCCTACTTTTTTAAAGGAGTTTCCTTGACAAGATGTCCCGAACTCAAGTGAAAACGCCCCTTAAAGCTTCCATTTCGATAAGTTACTGAGGCGTAATAACCAGTGAAAGACAAGGGGGGGGGGGGGTGTTGCTGCGAAATATTTCATAAACGGCTGTTTATTCACGGCAACATGAGAATGTCAATCAGCCCTGAAGTTTCAACTTGCGACTTTATGGTAAATTAGATACTATAGTTATCGGTTCCTCTATACGTCTTTCCAGAGTCTCATTACGTCGACGCCTTTAAAGGTATCTTCAATCTTCGCCCTGATCTTTGCGATGTTTTCGTCCGTGAAGTGTCCTTTCCAGTCACCCACGTTTCCCTGACGAACAATTTTCACTTCGACCGGTATGTCGGATTGCGTTTCTACACTAGGGTTATTTACAAAAAGTTGCATTATCTCATTAGTATCCGTTTTCATGAAACTTTTCATATAGCTAAAGCTGCACTTCTCAAGAACACTCTGGAGAACTTGTCGGTCCTTCTGGAGCATGAGTCCGTACTCTTCCCCCAAGAAGAACGCCAGCCGGAGAACCACGTCGGCCGTGTTTGCTTTGAGCTCTTCGTAAGTCACGAAGAAAACGTTGGGCTGGTCCTTGAGCTTGTAACCCGAGAGTAAGTGCTGAAACCAGTCGCCGCCGCCCGTTGTACCTTCGATGAAGGAATCGACGCAGTCGTCGAAGAGTCCATCTTCGAAATTGAGGCCCGGCAGTTCCCGGAGAAAGTGAAACATGGACAGGCAGCAGTCCCACGGATTACGGGCAACGTAGACGTATTTGGCCTTGTCGTTCAACTGAATCTTGCCTAGGGGAAGGTGCGTCCTAATCAGTCGCGGTGAGCTTTTGGACAGCTCACCCGAGAACTCGATAAAGGGCGCCCTTCTGGCTAGCTCGGCGAACGTCTTGGCCGACTCTCCCTTGTTCAGAATCAGCTGAATGATCTGCTGGACCCAGTGAGACCCGCATCTGGGAAATGTAGTCTGAACAATGTCTCCCTCTTCCGGAACAAACTTCAGGGCCTGTCTGTAGATTTCTGGAAGTATCTGAATGGAAACTTTGTCGCCGTCTATGACCTGGTAGGTTGGGCGTCGCTTGGAAGCTTCCATGGTCTCTCAGGCTGCCAGTGTCTTTTTGCCCCTGGAGGGTGTACCTGCTGGATGGACATTATGGGACTGTTGTAGTTAGGGAAGAGTGCTACTTTCAGAAGTACGGTTACGAAGTCAAGTATGATGCAAAAGGTTACATTCGATATTGCTGATGTTTAGACAGCAACCCTTGACTGCCTTAAAAGTGGCAAGGTGTACCTTCGAAATAAGAAACAATACCAAGAATTTTTGCTTAAAATTCCATTGACGCGCCCGACATTTACAGGGAGTTTGAAATAGCGGCTAGGCGTTTAAAATCGACCGCAAAACTCGATTCCTTAACCTATCGCACTACGAGTTCGTCCAGCGTTGCCCACAGGTGGTGCATCTGTTCTATACAATTTGCAGTAAAGCAAACTTACACAAAGAAAACACTCCGCATAGGGCGAGAGCCCTATGCGGAGCGGAAGTTCGTCTGCTTCTTGCACAGGGGTTGCGGTGACGTCAGAACGACGCTGAGTTCTGATTGGCTTTGATTGAAAGGATTGTGGGTAGACCTCAACGCTGACGCCTTGTGGTCTGTCCACTATTGTTTTCAATCGGCCAATAAGAGCTCGGCGTTCTGACATCATCGCAACCCCTGTGCAAGAAGCAGACGAACTTGCGCTCCGCATACCTGCGACAACGCTTCGCCGCATCGTGCACATTGAGCACGTGCGCGTTCAGCCGAAGCACGGCGGAAGGCATGAAACGCGGGCGTGCTGGAGGCAGGGCGTTCGAAAGAAAGGTAATATCTTTCTCAATCTCTCGGTGACTATACTAGTGTAAACTTGAAGGAGAGGGGAAGATGAGAGCGTAAGAGCGACGAGCTCTGACTGGAATGATTTGTGCGTAGACGAAAAGCCAGTTTCCTTCGTCTCAATTCTCGGTTCAAACGCGTTCGAACGCCAGACGCCGGTGTCCGGCGCTGGGCGTTCGCGTTCCAACAGTGAGTAGAGACAAAGGCAGCCAGGTTTGCGTGTATACCAACGAGGTAGAGGGGCTGAGAGCGATAAACTGGTATCCCGTGTACCAGGCAAAAGTGACCCCCCCTTGGCTGCCGCCAGGCTGTACAGTTTTGACCACTATAGTCGGTCACAGGTCAAGAACGAAGTGGAAGCTCCGCCCACCTCTGTCGACTTTAGTAGTGCAAACGCTGGAGAGGAGGTGACCTCCTCTCCACCGTTCGCTCCACTGAAGTGGAAAGGGGAGGGAGGAGCTTCCACTTCGTTCTTAACCTGTCACCGACTATAGACACGTGACCATACCAAATTCTGAGGATTTTACGAAAAACTGAGCCGAGATTTGTATTGCTATCGCTGTAAACAACATGATAAACTATTTTTTCAATACTATTATCTTCAGAGATCAGTGTCTAGCTCCGATAAAAAGCCAAAATACAGGACTGCTCCTGACGGCATCCAGCGGAGGCATTGTGAAGCTCCTCGAGCTTTTGTTGTAAAAGCACATTTTGGACTTAAAACGAACGAAACATAACTCGTCGGTGCTTTTATTAAAGATCAATAAGCAATTATTAGTGCGCGGTACTTCGTTAAAATCTATACGTGAAACTATAAGGTCACGTGTCTAGTGGTCAGAAATGTGCAACAAGGCGGCGGCCATTTGTGGGTCACTTTCAGCTGCCAGTTTATCGCTCTAAGGCCCTCTACATCGTTGGTGTATACCCTCAAATCATTACAACCAGAGCTCGGCGCTCTTACCTCCCCGCGCGCTTTCATCACCTTCTCTCTCTCGATTTCTACCCGTGTATTAGCAATACTATTGGACACCTACAACTCAAATTAACGTGAAATCTATGCACCAAGCTGACAGTTTGCTCCTGATTTTCTGGTAACTGACGCGAAAGTTTCTAACTCCGAGTAAGGAAATCCCCCCCCCCCCCCCCCCCGTCCTTCCCCCTATTTTGTTCGGGATCGCTATTGGCGACCTGACCGATCGAAAGCGTCGCGGTGGTCGGCCCTCCACGATTGGCCGAATGCTGACTTTGACGTCAGCAAAGGATTCCTCATCGACGAAAATGAGAGTGAAGTAAGAACTTCGATTTTGACGGTGTTGGCAGTATCGGTGTAAAAGCGCAATGATTTCCAGCTTCCACCCTGCTAATTACAAACACCATCGAACTTCTTGTTCACAGGGCAATGACGTCACGAGAGGTAAGCATAGGAGGGCGCCACAAAAACATCTCGCCGCTAATAGAGGCTAAGGAGGACGTCGCTCTTCAGAGCACGCTTACCGAATGCGACTGCTATTCCCTCTTGCAACACCAACTGACTCACTTAGATGGTTCGCTGCGGCCGTCTTCCAGGCGCGATACGCTGCGCTATCGCGGAACAGCGTCGTGCGTCACGCTAGATAAAGCCTCCTAGATTGCTGTGTAAGGGCTGTTATATCCGGGTACATAGAGCTGTCGAAGTCGAGAAACGCTCGCTCTCTGAAGGCGACATTACAAAAATGGGTTACCCTTATCAGGTCCCATAGGGTTAGCGCCCGATAATGAACTTTATATAAATGAATATCTGTTTCAAATAAGATAAATCGATTATATTCTATTTTATTATATCGAGGAGAAGATTACGCTCGACTTGGCCTTCCCTCGCGCGTTTATTGAAATGCTCCGAGTTTCCGGGTAAACCCGAAAAAATACTAGACTGTAATTTTTTTTTTTTTTTTTACAATTTTAGTTTATGCGGGAAATGTCGCTATTCCATATTTTATTACCGACAAAAGAAAAAAAAAAGGATCCGGTATTCCTTATAATTTCCGGAAAATGCCACGGAGAATTTTTTCTCAGGAGAGGTCACTCTGGAACATTTTCTAATCTCCGACGATTATCAAAATGCTATATTCGACATGTCAACGTCCGTTCCCGAGAACCCTCCGAGGCAGCTAGCTCTAAATCTGTGTCACGACTGAATCCTATATACGTGGGTCGTTTGATAAGTTTGACAAATTTCCGCAGGGTGATGTTACAGTTCATTGCGTAAAGTCGCGGCTGTCGACCATCACTCTTCAAACTCTACAGAGAGCAAGTCGTGTGCTTTTCGAGCAGGAGTTGCGGTGACGTTAGAAAGACGCCGAGCTCTGATTGGTTCTTATTGAAGGATAGTGGGTAGACCTAAAAGCAAGCTGCTTTGAGGTCTACCCACTCTTCTTCATCAAGAAACGATCAGAGCTCGGCGCTCTGACGTCCACAAAACCCCTGCAAAAGAAGCAGACGAACTTGCGCACCGCATAGTCGCTGAGAGGATTATAACGGCAGAGAGGTTTTTCATTTGCAACATTTCCAGCGCGAGCTTCCTGGCTTCGATAGCGCTTCGGCGTCTCGTAAGCTTCGAGCGTGCTCGTGCAGCCACAGCACGACGGAAGGCATTGACAATACCGTTGTAAGAGACACGTGGAGATAAGCATGATTGATAAGTGGAATCCATGCACAGCCCCAAGACGCTTGTATTGGCTAAGAACGCTCTCGCTACGATGATGGTTCATAGCGGTCTTAAAGGAAAGCTGAAGCGGTTTTGAATTTGATTAAAAACACTTGATTCTTTTTAATCGAACTTTAAACATCACGAATATCGCAAAATGTAGGCTATTTCATGCCCGCGTTACCTAAAAAGACGCCTTAAAGGTTGCGTTAAAACCACTCCCTTCCGCGGCAGTGTTAGAGGGGAGTAAAAGGAGAAGGGAAAAATGTGACGTCTGATGACGTCACAAAAGGACCTTCTCCCCTCGACTCGCGTGTGCTCTTCGTCTCCTCCGGCAAAGCCAGCATCGTGCGTCGTTGTTACTCAACTGTTTAGTTTCTTTTTGGGTGTGTTGATTTTCTCTTGTTTCGCGTTTGTTCAGTTTAGTTTCTTCTTTTTCTGTTGGTGTGGACTTTGTGGCAAGCTCGACGGACAGGCTCGCTACCTCATGCCGAACTTCTGTGCGGCCGTCGGTTGCACAAACCGATATCGACGTGGTTGCTCGGTACGCTTTCATCATTTTCCCGCGGACCCCGAACTGTCGAAGCAATGGGTTCTTGCCATGCGAAGGGACAAGTTTGTGCCCAACACGCACAGCGTTCTGTGTTCGGAACATTTTTCGGTTGGAGCCTACGACGACAAGGTGCGACTGATGAATGAGATGGGCATGGACGTCAAAACTGCTCGTCTGAAGCGCGACGCAGTTCCGAGCAACTTCCTACATAAGAGGCAGGCACCTCAGCGAACCCGAGGAGCTTACGTGAAACGGAGACGAAACGAGGTAAGGATTGCCAGTTTATCGTTCTGCGAAAGCATGCAATTAGGTTCGTGGATTATTTTAAAAGGCGGGAGCGCGTATTGGCGAGGTGAGCGATCGAAAGCGTCGCTTTGATCGGTCTTCCACGATAGGCCGAATGCCGAGTATGACGTCAGCAAAGGATTTCTCATCGACGGAAAAAAAAATCAAAAACCTGTTTTGGGCAATCTTCAGCGCCACTTCGCAGATGATGCACGGGTAGTGGGAAGTGCTGCCGACAGATGGTGTACGCCGCGTCGAGGGATCGCGAGGCCACAGAGAACCGAAGACTAGAAGCCATCTCAGAATTACCGCCAGAAGCAAGGCCTTCAATCTACACAGAGTGGACCTGCTCAAGCGTCAGGAACGCTCACAGAAAACCAATGTTGTCATCACTGCTCAGTTTTATTCACCCTTCAGGCCCCACCCCCTACATCTGATTCCCTTCCCCATTCTCATATTGTACCTCCCCGTCGTTCCAGATGGTATCAACAAGGAGGCAACAACACAATCACTTTTTTTTTATTTTCAATAAACGTATTTACTACTACTGCTGGCCGATTCGCGTTGTGACAGCAGACGATCCTGCAAAAGAACCCGAAATGGCTGGCGCCCCCACGACGCGACGGAAGCTGTCAGCAGCACTTCTCGGTACGCGTGCATCGTCTGGGAAGTGGCGGCGTAGTCTTGCCCAAAACAAGTTTCTGTTTGTTTGTTTGTTTGTTTGTTTTTTAACAACGCAAGTTAATTTTTTTATTTATTTCGCTGGAAACTTCCACCACCTGCTTCTAAGTACCTCAGTAGTAAATTGCTGCGCAATACGTTGAGAAATTCATTTTCGCGGGCCGTCTAAAATTTGCATTATGTATAGTTCAGAGATCTCGCGCACTTTCACTCGACGGCCTTCCTTGCCAATGCCATGGGTGTTTTTTGTTTTTCGTTTTAGAGCCCGGCTTTTAAGCAGGGAACAGATGAGCGACAAAAACGGTCGCCGCGCGGCAGTTTCCATGGCAACCTGCGCGCCCTCTGTGACGTGACGGCTTGGCATAGGTCCAGGTCACAGCGTCCTTGGCTGTTGCTACGGGAATCAGCGCGCGGCGCCCATTTTTGCCGCTCATCTGTTTTCTGCTTTAGGCGCCCGTTTCCGTGCTTCGCGGCGTCGGCGTCGCCGTCGGCGAAACCGCGCTAAATGTTGTTGGAAAATTGACGTCACATGATCTCAACACGAATTAAATTCCCCGCTAAATTTAGATAGGAATTGGAATGGTGTTGAGGTCACGTGACCTCAATTTTATCGCTAAATCTAGCGGAGAAACTGAATTCGTTCATAGGTGACGTGACACCAAGTGATGTGACGTCATTTTCCCCGCTAAATTTTGCGGGGAAGCTGAATTGGTGTTGAGGTCACGTGGCGTTAATTTTTCAGCTAAATTTATCGGGGAAACTGTGGGAGGAGGGGAGGGTATGATGGAGGAGGAGGTTAGGGTACGGAGGAGGAGGATGGGAGGGTACGCAGAAGGAGGAGGGGAGAGCGGAGGAGAAGTGGAAGGGGAGAGAAGGAGGAGAGAGAGGAGGACGATCAAAGGAGAGGGAGGAGAAGGTGAGGAGGAGGGAATGGGGAGAAGGATCGAGGACCGGAGGAGGACTGGAAGAGGAGGAGGGGAGAAGGAGAGGAGGGGAGGCGGAAGAGGGGAGGAGAAGAAGAGGAGGAGAGGGCGAGGATAGGGCACGGAGAAGGAGGAGGGGCATACCCTCCCCTCCGTAGCCTCCCCTCCTCCTGCTCAAGATAGTACATGAAATTCCCGCAAAGGACGAACACAGGAAGAAGTAGACAGGACAGAGCGCTTTGCCTCTGTCCAGTCTACTCCTTCCTGTGTTCGTCCTTTGTGCTCATTTGTGAGTTCGGAGGGGAGGGCATTCCCCTCCTCCTCCTCCGTGCCCTATCCTTGCCCTCTCCTCTTCAAGATAGTACACAAATTAGCACTAAGGACGAACACAGGAAGAAAGAGTAGACAGGACAGAGGCAAAGCGCTAGCTCTGTCCTGTCTACTTCTTCCTGTGTTTGTCCTTTGCGGGAATTTCGTGTACTATGCTTAACAAACTAGGGGGATCGGTGGCCTAGTGGGCTAGTGCACACCAACTCGAAGCACGTGGAGCGAAAGCTCGCGCTGCCGGACTCAGGGATCCTGGGTTTAATCACCACCCCTGCCCATTTCGATCTGGATGCGCATCGTTCCGGCGTGCGGTCGTGTATCACTGCTGCGTGGTGCACGCAGCAGTGATACACGCTCTATGAGCGACGGCGACAACTGGTTGTCACCGTCGCTCATAGATGGCGGCAACCCTTGTTCGGAGGTCGAAGAGCGGGAGCGGAACGAGCGGCGATGTGCGCAGCGGCACGAATGGTTCGCAACCGCCGCGAAGCCGCTATCGCCTAAAGTTCCACTGCGTCGAGCGCTTCAGATTCCCTTGCGAAAGAAGAGCAGATCGCTCGACTGGAAAGCCACGGCCGAGAACAGAAGCTACAGCTCTGCTGCTCTTCCTTCTTCACCAAAGTGGAAAGGCTGAATTTTTTTTTTAACGACGTTAGTTAAATTTTTTTTTTTTATTTTTCTACCGCGAAATTCCACTGACTTCTCACACCTCTGTAGCAGGGTTGGGCAGAAATACTTTCAAAAGTATTTGGATATACAAATATTAGGATACATTGCAAAAACAGCTAAACTACTGATAGTAAAATATATTTATAAAAACGTATCGCGGTACGTGTCAGAAATACATTTGAAGAATACAAATATAGGAATACATTTCGGTGGCGCGGAAATAACAAACACTGAAACACATTGTTATAAAAAGCATTACTGTAGGTGTTTGGTGCACCCTTAGTGAATACGAGTAACAAAAAAGAAGCAGGACCTGGAATACGATATTTTATTTTTTAACTAGCAAACGAGTACGCACTGCAATATTGAGCCTGAACTTAGACGTTGACGTTTTTTGGCTCGAGTCAAATTTACAGCAGAATTGACATATTGTATTTTGGAAAGTAGTAAGAAAAGCAAGCGATTTTTCACCATGGCTGGAGCGCAGTTTTATTTCGACATCTTTTATCTTTTTGACGCAAAATCCCAGGTACCTCTAAATTTGTTTTGTGTGCTCCCAAATAGCCTCGAGAAGTCACTTTGATTAAGCCCAATTCAGGCGCTTCTTTCAGCAGTGATTTTACAACGTCAACGTGGAATGAAGTTCAAGGAATTCGCATTCATTCATCTGTTACTTTGGCATGCCGACAGAGCCTTTAGCTTTTCCGGGAATCTACAAGACTTCTTGACCGCCTAAAGTGCGGGAAAACATTTCTAAACTCTTGTACAACAAAGGGAGTCATGTATGGTCAGAGACACAAAACGTATCGGAAGAAACTTGGTCTTGATTCTCTGTGCGGAGAGATCAACAATTATTTTAAAATTGTAACAAAATTAATGAGCCCTAAAAGTGATCTGATACCAGGGATACACCCGAAAATGCATTTCGATACAAGAATACAAAATACAGTTGAAAATTAGTATTGCGATGCAGAAATATAAATACATAATGCATTTCTAAAATACTATCACGATACATTTGTATCGCGATACCCCCCAACCCTGCTCTGTAGTAAACTGCAGCGCGATACGTCGAGAAACCAATTTTCGTGGGCCGTCTAAAATGTCTCAAAAGCGTTGGTTTACATATGTTGTAGGTCCGTCAACTGAGAAAGTTCACTATCACGAAGAGTGATTCAGAAAACGATTAATGTGACAATGCGCTACTCCGACTGTTTTTCCAATAGTCTGCAGATGTTTGATGGCAAACTTTCTACGGTAACTAATTTGACTAACAATTGTCTCACCACATCAATAGACGCATGTGAACAAGTAACCGAAATTACAAGGGACAATATTTTTTTGAATAAAATTATTGAATTTTTTTTTCTCCCACTTGCTGAAAAGCTCTACTGGCAGCACTGAAATCGTGACGTCAACTATTGTAATATGGGGAGAGTACAGCTTGTTCCCGACGGCCATTACGAGAAGTTTGGTAGCGTTAAATGAATGCTGGAAAATCTCAAACCAGCAAAAAGAAAAAGTAAAAAAAAAAGATGGCCAATTAATCGTGTTTTGTATGGCGAATAGCACTGCTCGTTTTGGAGCGCGCCGAGATCAGTAGATTACATTTGAGATGGCGCACGCGATCCGAACGGAGCTGCTCCGCCTCCAGATCCCCTGTGGAACATGACCACTCCTCCGGGATCGGCGGATGCCTTCCCATCATTCACCTTCCCGGGAAGTCTCTTCCCGCGGTCCCGGATCTCGAAGCACATGTTTTAGCAATCAAGCGCCAACGACGCGTGTTCAACGCACAAGCGAAGTTAATAATGCTGTGAAATATGCGTGTCAAGAAGCGATGGCATCAGCGTGGTTCACTTGCCTCTTCATCAGAATACCCGTGAACTGTGCCCAAGCACGTCCCTATTTTCGGTCTATCCTGCGGAGGTCCGAAAGGGCAGTCGAAGTGATACGGGAGATACAAGCAATCCTCGTCGTCGCTGCTACTCGAGTTGCTGCAGCTGGAGGAGCTGCTAGGGCAACTTGACGATGAACTGTCATCAAGCAGCAGCTGCAGTAACGCGGCCGGCACCGGCGGAACTTCGCGAGCGGTCATTACGAAGTCTTCCGAGGCGAGATGCAAGACGCCCGGCGAGAAAGGAAGCCACATGTGTGCGCGCCAGTGGCTGGCCAGGCTGCCTTCCGGTTGAATCCACCGAAATCGGCGGAGCGACTTTTCTCGGATCCGGATCGAGATCTGGAGTGGGAGCTGATCCAAAACGACGAATGGAACACGTCCGTCTTGATCCCGATCGCCAAGTGAAATAGATGCAATCCAGAAAAGTCGATCCCGGAGCGCTCTAGAACGACCCGTGGAATTCGCCATTAGGCAGTCTGCTCGGTTTGCAAGTTATGCAGTATGTTGAGTGATCCTTCTGGAGAGCTCGAGAGAATTTGAATGTTGGATTTGGCATTATTTTTGTTTGCCGTTTCTTTCATTAACTATATTCATCTAGAGATGATAAATAGCATGTCAGCAAAAGTAAAGCCTGGTTATTGAGAAAACGTGGCTATTCATCGTGGCTTTCGATAACCACAACAGCAATAACTATGCCAATGATGAATATTAAGAATGATTGAACCATGCAATTGTTAAGATAAAATAACAATAAATTCACAGAAACTCCAAAAAGACGGGAGAAGCAGCAGCAACAACAACAACAAAATAACAACCGTACATGTCAATAATTTTAGGGTTTACTTTAGAGTTGCATCAAAACAAATGAGTCAGTCGTTCACATTTCAATCCAGACGGAAAAGTGGCTGTAATCACGAAATGTGTCTATTCGCTTTGGTGGTTCAATCGACCCTTTTTCAATAGACCCTCTAATGGACCCTTTAAGGCTTGCTTAATTCACATAGCACTTCCTTATTCATTTATACTTTGTTTTTGGTGCCCTTTAGCTTGAATTTTAGTGACTCAATAGCACGGGCTCAGCAGCTCTGTTATACTTATAGACTAGCCCATATTCACAAATAAGCGGGAACAGGACTCAACAGGCACCCAACGGCTTACGAAGGCACACGCTGGCGAACATTGATAACAATATCTCTTTTCATGCTAAGTCCTTGGAAGCCTGGCTGGTGTGTACTTTGAAAAATATTGTTGTTAACGTTTTGTATGGAGTTAAGAAAGGGTGACTCCGAATGAACATACCATGACGCAGATAATCTTATGGCCACGCAAAACCCTGTGGTTTTGCGCCAAGTCTAAATGTTGTTTCCAGAAGGTATTTTCGTCAACGTGCCACTGTCAAGCTTATGCACTCAATTGAATAACTTCAAGGGTCACTGACAACCCTAAGATAAATATTGTTTTACCGTCCCAAACATCGGAAAAAGCGCATGGCAAAAAGCAATAAAAGCAAATATTAAAAAACAAATTCTGGCACACGAGAGAGCTCGTCAAGGTTTACGTCCTCCTCCCCCAATATGAGCTCTTCTCGTTTATTTTTAGAGGTGACGAAATTGGCGAAAACATTTTCGAAAACGCTAAGAGGTGTCTCAAGTTGCATGTTTGTAATAATTATTATAGTCATTCATAAAATATATATATTTTTTATGACGACTCTAAGGCCACTATACACTGCTGACTTCAAAAATAAAAATCAAAGAGAGGAAGTGTTAATGACGAAACATGGGCTGTCTCCTGGCTTTATCTTCATACTCTCAATATGGCGGCACCTGGTGGCTGTGCTGAGTGGTGCTTAGGGCATGTGTCAATAGAGTTCGGAATCTAACTACCAACGATTTGTATACGTTGAGGTTTTTCTCATAGATCTAATCAACAGAGTCGTGAGAACAGATATTAATAATAATAACAATAAATCCTTTTATTTCCATTCATTGATGGCGGAGAAAAAGGGAAAAGGCTACCCAAAGGCAGCTTCACGAGCCCTCAGTCCCCTCTCTTATATGGGCAGCAATAAAAATAATAGAAACATCTGAGATAAAGCATGTTACAAAATTAAAAGATCCAGAGATTTCTGAAACATGAACTTAGTTCCTTTACATGGTAAACAAACAATATCAGAAACAGAACGAAAACACTCCATAGACAGATTGTCAAAGAATATAAGTATCTAAAGAGTTTCTAAAACATGTATCATAGTGCAATTTCGACGGCAAACATGCTACGTCAAGCACCAAAAAAGGAAGTAAACAAAAACAAAAATATTCGCATGTGAAATACACAAAATATATCTTTCATGTTGAAAGATGTAAACACCATCTTAGCAAGCAGAACCTTACAGAATTACAAGTATTTTGATCTTAGGTTGTATTATGTAGTATTAATCAAATTTATTTTGTTATCAAAATGATCGTTCAGAGTTTTGGGAAGGAAGTATTTCAGCGTTTGGGTTCTGTAATTAATTCTACATATATCCACCTTCCAGTATTCGCTAGACGGGTTGAGTAAGCGAGATCGTTTCACGTTAATGAAGACAGTCATTCTAGATTTTGCGCGTTACGTTTTAATTCTGATCGAGAGCTCTGACTTAACCTATAGGTATACAAATAAAAAAGTTTATAACTGAAAGTCACTCAAACAACGGCGAAGCCTGGCAATCGAAAGAGGTATTACAAATGGAGCGCAACATCTTTTTCTGCAATACATAGATTCTTTCTAGGTTGGTAATCGTGGTTGTGCCCCACACGGATATAGCAATAAGTAGTATGGGAATAAAGCAGAGAGTTGTACAGTAAAATTTAACTTTTGTAGGAAGTATGGAGCTGGAAGTCGTGCTAGACCGACTGTCTGCGCTAATCCCGATGTAACAGAATATATCTGCTTATTCCCCCCAAGTCATGTCCTCCGCAACAACACTCTAAGGGTTTTAAACGAGTTTGTTAATTCAATAATGCATGAGTTGTAAGGACCTGTTTCGAAATATAGATTACTTCATTTTTTGGACGAAAAGAACTGCCTTGGTTTTTGCAGTATTAATCTTCAAGAAGTTCTCGACGCCCATTCGTGCAGTTTTAACAAAGTATGACTTGCTATAGTTATAATATCATCGGGTTGTTTACCAGGAAGAAAAACAGGCTAGTATCATCTCCGTATGTAACAAACTTTGTGTTCAAATTAATGCTGGGTATATCATTAATATGAATTTAAAGAGAAGGGGGCCAAGTATACTTCTTTGCCGAACACTCAAGAGAATAGGTTTTTCTTCTGAGCAGCGTCCATTATGTTAACGTATTGATGTCTGTACTGTAAATACTAACTGAGCAGAGAAGGGGCGTGTCCTAGCACACCATAGCGCTCGAGTTTATGAAGTAGTATTTTTGTGGTTTAGCAGACCAAAGGCCTTTTTGAAATCAGTGAAGACCCCGAGTACAATTTTTTTTTCTTCAAAGGTTTGTAAAATAAATTCTTTTTGAGTGAGTAAAGCAGGATTCAGTAGAATGATTCTTACGGAAGCTGAAATCGACTGGGAATGAGCATATTATTTTATTTATTGATACTACCGGCCGCCGTAGGGCAGCCAAGGTAGGAAGGTAGGATATCGTGTTCTATTAAGAAATACTGTCAAGCGATCAGTGCAATAGCTTTTCTAATCCTTTTGAAACGATAGGTAGGATAGAACTAGGCTTATAAGGTTTCCAAGATCATATTTGTTACCTTTTTTGTAAATAATAGACACTTTAGCGACTTGCATACGTTTTGGGAACACTCCCGTTTCTAAGCAAAGGTTGAAGATATGTGACCAACAAGAAGCTATCAGATCTATTACGAGTTTGATAGTGTGAACCTGAATGTTATCACAGTCCGTACTCCATCTTTTTTTTTAATTGCCAGTACTTCGAGATTATCTCAGCTTCATCCGTAGGGCTAAGGAAAACTGAGTTACTCTTTATGAGCTTAGAAGGCAAAGAAGCTTCTCCACACGTGCTGGAAACTATCCCAAGCAGCAGAGATTTGGCGAATCATTGGCCAATGGCTGGCAATTGTCCTTTTCCAGTGGCCAGACAGCGACCAGCCATTAGCCGATGACTGGCCTTCCTCTGGCCATTGGCCAATGGCCACTGGCCATCAGTCATCGGTCAAACATTGGCCGATGAGTTGTGACTCTTTGGCCATTGGCCAAAAGACCATGGCCAGCCATTTGCCAATACCTGGACAAATTTCGTGCTGCTTGGAATGTTATCAGAAAGAAGTACGAAGTTGTCATTGAATTCGTTTTCTAGTTCTAAGCCACTAAGTTGCCGATCACTCTTTATAAGCGTTTCAATTGGTTTTGGCACTGAATTTCGATTTAGTACTGAATTAATTTTTTTGAAAGTTATTTTACTGTTATCCGAAGTGGAAAGAAATGAACTTTCGAGATACTCTGCTTTTGCAGAGCGCAATCTTTTTGTTAATTTGTTGCGAAAAGACTTGAAAACCTTAAGGTCATTTATGTCCCGATATTTTAGAAATATTTGATATAGGACGCTTCTTATACGAATTTCTTTTACGATTTCAGGGGTTATCCATGGCTTGCGTTTTTTTTTTTTTCGATACTCTCAAAGTCTTATAAGGAAAATGATGGAAAGAGTGGCCCCTGCAGTTGTTGGTCGGAGATAGCAGCCAACTACAAATTTATATGTGCTTCCTATTTTGAAAACTTGTGTAGCACGGCCCTTTGGATTTGGTTGTACTGGGACAGAACTTCACGCAGCACCTTTAGGACATCGCCCCTAACTTTAGTTCACGGGAGGCAAACGGCCGGACATGAAAGAGCTCTTGCTATCTCGTGCTCCACACGCGCCGAGCTCCAGCGCGGTTGTCAAACGTGCAGAAGGACTAAAGTTCCCTCGATGCATTGCGGTAGTGGTGGCGTAGTTAAACTGGCTGGTGAGATCGGTCTATTAGTATGCGCTCGCTGACGTGGAAAAGAACAGGGTGACCAGCTTCTAACGAAAGCTGTATTTCGACTGACTAAAACCGAATTGTCAAAGAAACAGCAAAAAGTCCCCCTCCCATTTCCCCCACGCTCTTCTCTCTGGCGTGAGCAAGGCCTTGGCGAAGAAAGACAGTGTTAGGTGGAGAAGGAAGGAAACTGGTAAAAGTTAAATGGAGAGGAGCGAGCTCCTTTCCGGAACGGCTTTTATCGTGCGCGCCCCTTTTCCCCCTCGCAGGGGCCACGTTAACCAATGCCGGGACAGGATATAGACGGGGAGCCTCCTCGATTTCTAACATTCGTCGCGGCCGCCCGATACAAAATTGTAAAACGGCTTCCCCGACGCATATAGCCGAACCTAGCTACAACTAAGTCTGATGTTGTTTGCCTCACGGAAACTTGGCTCTGTGATGGGATACCGGACTCGCACTACTTTACACCTAGCTACAAGGTATATCTCCGGGACAGAGATTACCAGACCACTGGATAAGAAATGGCGGTGGCGTTTTAATTGCCTGTGAGTCATCTCTTTTGTCGCACCGTCGCCCCGACCTGGAATCATATTCCGAGTGTGTTTGGCTAGAGATAAAAGCAGGCGATGGCTTTAACTACCTAGTCGGTAACTATTATTTTCCGCCACTTTATGACCAAGTCCTTTTTATGGAACATTTTGATAAGATTAGTGAACAAATAGATTTTGCGAAGTACAGAGTACAGGTTTATGGAGAGTTTAATCTACCTGGAGTAAATTGGTCGCTGAGATCTGTTAATGGCAGGAACCTTATAACGACAAATAAGGCATCCTGTTTATTTTCGTTCATTGACTACTGTTGCCTCGATCAACTGAACACAATCGAGAATAGTGCTGGAAATGTTCTTGACCTCGTTCTATCCAACACCTCAGTTGAATATGTGACCCCTGTTATAAACCCCTTAGTGCAAACATATGTGTTTCACCCACCGTTCGTAGTTGTATTCCGCCTTCCACATAAGAAGCCAGTATCTCGTGGTCACTCAACCTATCGTTACGCCAAGGGTGATTATTTGAGCATGTATAAATACTTCCAAAACTTTGACTGGAGCGCGGTTCTTGCCATCACTGATACTGAGTTGCCGTCTGTGACGTTTTCTTCCATTGTTAAAGACGCTATTGATATGTTTGTGCCACAGCGCATTTTCAAGCCTTCAGTTTTTCCTGATTGGTTTTCTAGGAATTGAAAACCTATCAGCGTAAAAAATAACATTTTCATAGACTTTTTAAACTAACTGGATCAGATTTATTTTACGCCCAGTTTAGCATATATCGGTCTCTAACTAAAAAGTTGTACTCTAGAGATAAGCACTTGTACCTTGATCGAGTAGAGCGCAGCTTGAACCGGTGCCCAAAAGAATTTTGGCGGTTCGCAAAACAGCACACACGTGATACCAACCAGGGGATTTGCCTACGCAACCACTCAGATAACGACAGCTATGTTGCCTCCCCTAATGAGGTTGCAAATGTTTTTGCCGATTACTTTAGCAAATGCTGTTGCACCGGGCAACAAGTTGTCCGGTTCATGGATATCAAGATTGACTGCCATGACTTTTTGTCTTGTATTAGAGTAGACCTGGAAGAAATCGCTGAAGCCATAAAAACTCTAAAACTAAAGTTATCTTCAGGGGCCGACTCTATCCCATCTTTTATCATAAAGGGGTGTGGTGAACTGTTCATACCCATCTTAGGGCACATTTTTAACCTTTCTCTTAGTTCTGGAGTTTTTCCATCGTTATGGAAATCTGCGGTTGTTGTACCAATTTTTAAAAGTGGTGATCGATCTATTTCTAGTAACTATCGGCCCATATCTTTATTGTCGGGAGTTTCCAAAGTGTTCGAGCGCGTTATACAGAAACGAATTTTTTTTTACTTCCACAGGAAATTCGATGCTCGCCAGCATAGTTTTCTGACTGGACGGTCGGTTGAAACTAACCTGTCCTCATTTTTGAACTATTCTGTTCCTCTTGTTATGAACAGAGGGCAAATTGATTGTATTTATTTTGATATGTCAAAAGTATTTGATAAAGTGAATCATGAGTTGTTATTACGTAAATTGTCTTTATATGGTTGTTGTGCACAGGTGTGTAAATGGTTCCAAAGTTACCTATCATGTCGTCTCAACAGCGTTCGCATAGATAACAGTCGCTCAAAAACTTTCTTTTCCGATTCTGGTGTTCCCCAAGGGTCTATTCTTGGTCCCCTTTTGTTTCTCATTTTTGTAAACGATTTATCGTCCAATGTGAAAAATGCTGAATGCTGTTGTTTGCAGATGACATTAAGATTTTTATGAATGTTCGTACTCTCGCTGACTGCCATACTTTACAGCATGACGTGTCGCGAATAGTTCAGTGGTGCAAATTGAATGACTTGTCATTGAACCCTCTAAAAACAAAGGTATTAACTTTGTGCGAATGTTATAATGTAATACATAATAGTTATCTATTAGAAGGGATTCCTATCGAACGTGTATCTTCTGTAACAGACCTTGGCGTGTCTATAGATAGTGCATTGACGTTTATTCCACACGTGTCATCTATTGTTGGCAGAGCAACTAAGATGCTGGGACTAATATCTCGCATCACGCAGCAGTTTAAAAACCCAGCCTCTATTATTCGTTTATTTTGCTCCCTAGTAAGATCTCGGCTTGAATTTGCATCTGTAGCATGGAACTCAATATCTGGAACGCAGTCAGCGAAAATTGAAACTGTGCAAAAGCGTTTCGTACGTATGGTTTATGACCGCTTTTTTCAACGTCGCTTTTATTATGGTTATTACTTTCTCGTTGATAAGATTTCTCTGAGCTCATTGTCCGAAAGACGGGCCGAGCGTGACTTAATTTTTCTACATAAGGTAGTAAATGGGATGATAGATAGCGATATGCTTTTATCCAGAATTAACATTCATGTCCCGTCTCGGTTAACTAGGAAACATACTGCTTTTTATGTCAATACCATGTGTAGATCCTCGCCCCTGTCACGTATACAATCGTTATATAATCACCCTAATGATACGAATATTGATATATTCAGTGATATATCTGTTTACCGCAAACATTTGGAAGCGCTTCCAACACACCTTTGACATGTGCTTTACTTTGCTTTTATTGTGTTACTTTGTTTCTGTTCGATTTTAGCATTGAGTTGTGCACCAAAGTGAAGACCTCCGGGTTGTTTTTGGGCACATAAAAATAAAGATTATTATTATTATAATATTCTGAAGGGTCACGTGACCTCTCCCACAGACCCGTTAAAACGTCTCACACAGTGTGTGCAGACTGCGTTTTGTATGACGTAGTACGACCACGGCTCTATCAATTTATTCCATTCCGAAGTATTAAGATAGAAACTTTTAAGCCATTGTTGTACGTTGTCAGCGTCGACGGCATTCGCTTTTAATTATTGTCTGCTGATATTAAAGCAGACAATCATTTGCAATTTCATTGCAGAAAGTAAGTAATTCAATCAAATGTTTTGTTTCCTTCTATCGTCGGCGCTGGGCTTTACGCAAAAGGGGCGGGAGACGTCACAATAACGTGAACTAAAACGCAGAAACAAAAAAATGTTGTACAACAGTTGTCAGTTTGCTTACTTTTAATGCGAGGCAGTGAGTGCATTTCAAAAGTATGAAGTAGTCTGTAAAATTACACTGCTATTCTGGAGGGAATTCCAATCGGAAACAAATAACTGTGGCGAAGAGACTTTAAGAATAATATTAAAAAAATATTAATAAAAATTGGCCGTCCGCCGATTGAACCGTGTTTTTACAGTCCGCCTATGTTTCGTTTTATTTTATTTTGTTGCAAAAAGAAACAACTGTTGACACCTTAAAAAAGAATTATAGTTCAGATGGCTGCGCGCGGTGCCTTACACAATTCTCAGCCGGGTTGAACTCGTGACCTTTCACTGAACTTTTCGCAGTAGTCTTCTGTTCTGAGATCCACGGCAGGCGAAGGTACTCCGCCGACCTAAATTGCATGCGCATTTTCCGTTGATGGACACATTTTATTTCTTTAAATTCATTCATTTCACAGCTGTTCGTTATGATTTAGATATTCTTCGTGACCATAGTGCTGTTTCACGCGACGCACTTCAGGCTCGAAGTCTTGCCGTAAGCGATGCTTATGAACTTTTGCCCTACGTGCTGCGCACGGAGGCACAGTTTTCCAGCTAGCTTGAGTTTTTCACTCCGTGAATGCCTTCACCAGCCACAGAAGTAGAAAAAAGCACAAAGCACCGGCTGGCGCTGGCCTGCTTGCCAAGAGCTGAAGATTTGGACACGGCTCACAGACACGGCTCACATTTTGCTTACCTTTGAGTCCACCACACTTCACAAATCTGTGAAAGCTGGATACCTCTACTGCAGAGTTCGTCGTTTAGTTCCAAATCCCAGAAGGTGCTTTAACTGCAAAATATTTGGACACGGCTCACAGAACTGCTGCGGCAAAGCCACATGCGCTACGTGTGGCAAAACTGACCACGCAGCAGACTTTTGCTCCAACGACGCACTTTGTGTAAATTGCAAACAGCCCCGCTCCGCTTACTCGAGATCTTCTAAGACATGGAGAGATTAGCAAGAAATTCTTAACCTCAAAGTGAATAAAAAACTCTCATACCTAGAGGCGCGTTGCCACTTCGCGTTTTTGCGCAAGGGCAGCTTTGCTCAGGTGGTGCACCGGGGACCTACACCACTGAATGTTGCAGTGGTAACCCAGACGTCCTTCCCGGATGCTAGAAAGCCGCTGCAGAGCCAAACACCCCAGCCGAAGCTTCAGCTTCCTGGGTGCTGCAACTGGGAATCATCCGCCCTTCTGCGAGCAACTTGTCGTCACCCCTCCACCTCGTACCCAAAGCCACTGGTGGTGACTGGCGGCCGTGCGGTCATCACCGCGCGGCCGCTCAACGCCCAAACCGTCCCGGACCGGTACCCCTTACCGCACATTCAGGACTTCACCGCAAACCTGGCAGGCAAGTCCATCTTCACCAGGATCGACTTGGTGAAGGCTTACCATCAGATACCAGTAGAGCCCTCCGACATTCTCAAGACGGCAATTACAACGCCATTCGGTCTCTACGAGTACGTGCGCATGCCATTTGGGTTGCGAAACGCCGCCCAAACGTTTCAGCGCTTCATCAACGAAGCGACCCGAGGCCTGGACTTCGTGTTCGCCTACAGCGACGATCTGCTCATCGCGAGCTCATCCGCCCAGGAACACGAACGACACCTCCAGCTCCCCTTTGAGCGCCTCCGGTCCTTCGGTCTCGTCGTGAACCCAGGCAAGTGCGTATTCGGCGTCTCGGTAATCGACTTCCTTGGCCATCGTGTGACATCAGACCGCATCATCCCATTAGACGACAATGTGTAAGCGGTGCGCGACTTTCCGCAGCCAACGTCACTGCGGAAGCTCCGCGAATTCCTTGGCCTTCTGAACTTCCACAGACGTTTTATACCTGATTGTGCCCGGATTCTCCAGCCTCTAACTGATCTCCTGCGCACCAAACAAGGACCGAACTCACCGGTCGAATGGTCGGACGCAGCGGCGTCTGCTTTCTCGCTCGCCAAGAAAGCCCTGGTCGACGCTACCGTCCTCGTTCACCCACGCGCCGATGCCCCGCTTCGTGTGATGACGGATGCCTCGAGCGTCGCGGTCGGCGCCGTCCTACAGCAGTACATCGAAGGAGGCTGGCACCCGCTCGGATTCTGCTCGCAAAAGATGAAGCCACCGGAGACCAGGTACAGCACAATTGGACGAGAGTTGCTGGCCATTTTTCTCAGTGTGAAGCAGTTCCGGCACATCCTGGAAGGCAGCACGTTTCACATACTCACAAACCACAAGCCTCTCACCTTTGCCTTAAGGGGCAACCACACCAACTATTCTGCCCGCGAAATGTGACAGCTGGGATTCATCACAGAATTTACAGTCGACATCCGGCACGTAGAAGGATCCGACAATGCCGCTTTTGACGCCCTTTCGCGAGTGGCGGCTCTTTCACCCCAATCTGCAGCACTGGATTTTCACGCAATGGCAGAGGCACAAGGCGAGGACCCCGAGATGTTGACGGAGCGCCAGAAAGAGTCGTCACTGCAACTTAAAGACATGTCCTCACCTCTGGGCTCAACCACCATCACCCGCGATGTGTCTGCAGGAAACCCAAGTGATCCCTTCATACCACTTTCATCCCGGAGAGCCGTTTTCCATGCATTGCACGACCTTCACCATCCAGGGATCCGCAACACACAGCGGCTAGTCACAACACGCTATGTATGGCTGAGTGTCAACAAGGGCGTGCGCCACTGAACTAGGAGCTGCATACAGTGCCAGCGTTCTAAGATCACGAGGCACAACAAAACTCCTCTAGTACGCTTTCCACTCCCGAAGACACGCTCCGACCACATCCAACTTGATCTGGTGGGGCCCCTGCCACCTTGCCAAGGATTCACCTATCTCCTCACCTGCGTGGATAGGCACACAAGGTGGGCAGAGGCCATACCGATCCCTAACATCCCAGCCGAGACGATCGCAGACACCCTTGTCACGCATTGGATATCCCGATACGGTTGCCCATCAATTGGCCCACCACCGATTGAGGGCAACAGTTTGAGTGTGCGCTGTTCACGGCACTGGTTCAGCTTCCCGGCGCACAACATCTTCAAACGACAGCCTACCACCCTTCGGCCAACGGAATGGTTGAACGTTTGCACCGACAGCTGAAGGCCTCACTCACAGCACAGGAAGACCGCACGCATTGGCTGCAGCACCTTCCTCTAGTACTTCTCGGCATCAGATGTGCCTTAAAACCCGACTTAGGATGCACATCGGCTGAACTCGTGTTCGGCACAACCCCACGGTTACCGGGAGAGTTCTTCACTTCTGTGAATGACCAAGCCGTCCATTTGCCGAGCTCATACATGAATCGTTTTCGAGAAACTTTCCAGCATCTCCAGCCCACTCCTCCCAAAACGCCTTCTCCCCGCAAGGTTTTCATGTCCCAGGACCTGACAACGTGCACCCATGCATTCATCCGCTGCAATTTGGTCAAGAAGACTTTGACACTGGCGTACGATGGCCCGTTTAAAGAACTGGAACGCGCGCTAAAGACAATGACCTTAGATGTCAACGGCAAGCAGCAAGTTATCACCGTCGACCGCATCAAACCCGCTTTTATCGATTCCCCGCCTTCAACCTCCGTCGAGTGCCGGATCCGGCCCAGCTTCCCATCGTAAAGGCCGGACTGTGACGTGTCCCCTATTTTAGTTTGAATGTGTTTATCGTCTCCTGATTTCTCAACGCTCAAACCAGGAAACTGGGGGGGGGGGGGGGGGGGGGCTTTGTTGCGGCTGCCGCCATCATCCAAAGACGGTGACCGCCCAGCCGTCGACAAGCGGCCCTCCGAGCCGCGCGTTGCCAAGAACATGGACGCGGGGGAGATGGGGAGGGGGAAGCGGCAGCGACCCGTTTTTGGAACCGATTTTTCCGCGGGGGAAACTTCCCCAAAACGAAAAAAATAAACAGAACCACTTTGTTTTTCACTAGAGTCGGACGTCTTCTTGTTTTGTCGTCAAACGAACACAAACAGCAACCCACAGGATGATTAGTGGGTAGGCCTAAAGTTAGCTGCCTTTGTCTGCTCTGCACTCGTCGAACGCGTTAGAACGCGGAACGCCGGCGTCCGGCGTTTAGCTTTCGCATTCGTACGCGTTCGACGAGTGTAGCGGACACAAAGGCAGCTAACTTTAGATCTACCTGTGAAAGCAGGTGTTTGGTGAGTGGCGTCACCACGAACCCCGAGCCATCCGGGTTCGCGCGCCCACGTCTGGCTGTGCGTGGCTTTCCCGTGTCCGGGGAAAAGGGCATCCTGGTGGTTGAGTCAAGCCCGGGGTAGGTTTGGACCTTTCGGGGCCCCCCGGGTGAGGCAATAGACCACTTCGGCCCCCGCTTCCCGTAGACGGGCGTCCTGGCTTGTGTCACTGCCCCAACGAGTGTAAAATAGCTCGTGACCACTCAGGGCTATGAACCCCACATTTTTAACAATAATTTAATTAACCTGTGATGAGTCATTTTAGTTTCATGCAGTGCAACTGTCGGGGTCTCCTTCACAATATAGATGATGTTTACTTTTTTTATTAATGAGCTACGTCCTATAGCTCTAGCATTACAGGAGACCTATTTGACATCCTCACATACACAAGTTTTACGAAACTATCACCTCTTCCGCAAGGACCGCCCATCTTCTCACTCATCCGGTGGTGTTGCCATTGTTGTGCAGAGTGGAGTGGCATGTGCTCAGGTCCTCTTGACACGCCCCTCGAGGCTGTGGCAGCACGATTTCTTACGGACCGCCTCATTACTGTTGTTTCACTGTACCTTCCACCACACACCCCCATACACATTCATGACCTTCAGAAACTTTTAACCCAACTTTTACGACCTTTTTAATCTTAGGTTATTTTAATGCTCATCACGCCATGTGGGGCAGTGCACGAGTTGATTCCCGCGGAAGAGTCAGTGAACGGTTTTTATTGTCTTCAAATTTATGTTTTTTAAATAACAAAGCCCCAACCTTTTTTAGTGCTGTGCACAACTCTTCCATCTGCATTGATTTATCTATTTTATCACCATCTTTGCTTCCTTGCTTTTCTTGGAAGGTTTTACATAATCCATTTGGCAGCGACCACTTTCCAGTTGTTCTAGAGAGAGTGGTCGATCTCCCCACACTACAAAAGCTTATGCCTAGGTGGAAACTTGACAAGGCGGACTGGGAACGTTTCAGCCTAGCTGCTACACTTGATGCTTCACTATTGGCGACTCTGTTCCTTGATGAGGCTACAAAATATTTTACTCAACAGATAGTCAATGAAGCTCAGCACTCTATTCCACGTACCTCCGGTAATTTGCCAAAACATTGCAAGCCATGGTGGAACAAGGACTGTTCAACCACACTTACAAGACAAAATAGAGCCTGGGATGTCTTTCGTAGGTACCCCCCGGTGGACAACAAAATTGAATATAAGAGACGAAAAGCGCAAGCCCGCTGGACAAGAAATCGGGCAAAAAAGAAATCATGGATGAACTATCTCTCTTCTATAAGTAGTTTTGTTACGGCTACAGAGGTTTGGGATCGTGCACGCAAAACCAAAGGTGACTACCGGGCTTTTACCATTCCAGTACTTAATGTGCCTTTGGGGTCAGTCAAAGATGTTGCTAATGTTCTTGCGAAGCATTTTCATAGTGTATCTAGTTCTGATAATTATAGTGCTGAATTTAAACAGTTTAAATCTCGCGCAGAGAGTTGCTCTATTTCTATGGGGGGGAAGGGGGGGGGGGGTTAACTCGCAGCCATATAATGGGCCCTTTACAATGTGCGAGCTAGAACAAGCTCTCGATGTAAAAATGATGTCTGCACCGGGGCCAGACACATTGCACTATGCTATGCTTCGAAATTTGTCACGTGACTCGCTCAGAACACTCCTTCTTTTTTTCAACTCTCTGTGGGAGAAGGCATGCTTCCCCAGGCACGGACGCGGGCTCACATCATACCGCTCATGATATTTGGCAAAGACGCTTCGCTCCCTTCCAATTACTGACCCATTGCACTCACTAGCTGCCTGGGGGAAACATATGAGAGACTGATTAACAGACTGTTAATGTACCTTTTAGAAAAAAGAGAACCTCTTTGCAAATAACCAGTGTGGCTTTCGTCGCGGACGATCTGCAGTGGATCACGTAGTCCGCCTGGAAACAATAATCCGCGAAGCTTTTGTGCATAAGCAACACTGTGTCTCTCTTTTCTTTGACCTAGAAAAAGCATACGATACCACATGGAGGTTTAGAATACTTAGACCTTTACAGCTATGGTATTCGGGGCCGAATGCTGAAGTGTAGAGGAGACTTTTTAACGGATAGGACATTCCAGGTTCGACTGGGCTCTACTTTTTTAGATCCATTTCTTCAAGAAAACGGAGTTCCTCAAGGGGGCATCCTCAGTGTCACATTGTTTGCAGTCAAGATAAATTCCGTTGCCAGAATTCTCCCGTCTTCTATCTCATACTCACTTTACACAGATGATCTTCAAATCTCGTGTTCTTCCTGTAACAGTTTCACCTGTGAACGCCCGCTTCAGTTGGCTCTAAAGATACTTGGTAGTTGGGCAGATGAAAATGGATTTAGGGTTTCTCCAGATAAAACGGTTTGTGTGCCGTTCTCCTTGCGCCGTGGGCTACCTTTGAATCCAGACCTCGAACTGAAAGCCATGCGGTTGCCTGTTAAAAATGAGCACAGGTTTCTGGGTGTGATCTTTGACAGGAAGCTTACTTTTATTTCCCACTTGAAGTGTCTTAAGGAAAAATGCCTTAAAAGTATGAACCTCTTAAAAGTCTTGGCTAAGAAGACTTGGGGATCAGATAGAAGATGTCTGCTGCGCTTATACCATTCCCTTGTGCGATCCCGTCTTGATTATGGTGCTATAGTGTAAGGATCAGCACGACAATCGGCTCTGAAAATGTTAGATCCAGAGCACCATCCTGGATTACGACTCGCCACGGGTGCTTTCCGTACATCCCCCATTCTGAGTTTATATGCCGAGTCTAACGAGTTGTCGTTAGATAAAATACGCCAATATCTAAGTATGACATATGACTACAAAATATAAGCTAACCCTCACCATCCAACATATGATTCCATAAAACGTTCAAGGTTCTGTCGCCTTTTAGAAAACAAGCCGAGCATTGTACGCCCATTAAGCCTTCGCCTCGCAGACTATCATACATCTCTTCAGAGTTCTCCCAATGGAATGTCCCTACTCTCACCAGTAGACTGTATTGCTCCCTGGGAGGGACTGCCGGTTTGTTGCGATTGGTCAATTACGAAACATAATAAGCACTGTGTTACTTCAGTGGTTATCCTGCAAGGTTTTCAAGAGTTGCAGACAAAGTATGCTGATCATTGTCAGTTTTATACTGATGGTGCAAAGGCTCAATCCTTCACTGGATGTGCCGTGTATTCTGAGAACTTTTCTAGAACTAAGCGCCTTAATTCGATCGCCAGTATCTTTACAGCAGAACTGTATGCAGTGTTGGTAGCAATTGACCATATTAGGCTGAAGAGAAAAGTAAGGTCAATTATATATGTGGACTCGCAAAGTGTGATCACTGCAATTAGTTCCCTCAAAGACACCAAAAATATGGTTGTAGAGCTTGTGCGTACCAAACTTTGAAGCAACGGTGAGGGTGCAGGCTAGCTGGTGTAAGTTGAGCATAGTTGTAAACCCGAGACTGGTATTAGGCCATTTTTATATAACCCACAAATATCTTTTCTGTAGAGAAGACCTACCCCGATGTATACACTGCGGGGATGATGTTTCCATCCTACTCATTCTATGAATTTGTTCCGGTCTTGATGAAAAACAACGGTATCATTTTCCTGAATTGTTTAGATATCGTATGCCTTTTTACCCTGTTCTTTTACTAGGAGATCACCCTCTTATCCCATTTGAACGAGTGCTCAGTTTTATTTCTAGCACTGGTTTTTTACACCAGCTTTAATACCCGTGATAATGACGAGCAACGTCCCATTTTATCTAGAATGTGAATGAACAACCTAGTTTGGCGCACTTTGGCCTCAGTGGCATTTTGCGCCATAAAGCCTCCAATCATCATCACCTCCTGATCCTTTCAACCACAGCCCGACGTTCTGACATTTCAACGCTCTCGTGTCGCCTCCTCTCCCTCAATTTTTCCGGTGCATACCGCCACACAAAGATCACCTTAAATGTTATGAACAAAGCATGCTGAAAAATGAAATCTGGTATTATGCAGCTTAATGTCATTCAGGCCTTCCAATACAACCGTGCCCCACTCAAAAGTATGTTTTTGAGCTGCCGTAATAAATGGAGCCTCTTCCCGTAGGCGAGGAAATGTTTAGAAACGCGCCCGGTCAAGTGTTTGACCGGTTGAATGGCTGCAATTAGATGTGTTTCCTGAATCACCAAGATGGGAGCGTTCGTGTCACAGGCAATCCTTCTTGCTTCGTTCTTGGTGAGCATCTTTTGTTGTCCATCAGATGAACAAGCAAGGCATTTATTTGAAAAGTATGTCTAAATCCAATGGAAAAACAAAGAACAAAAAACTATTATTCCACCATATATCATAGAACATGTTTCATCTAATGTGTGCCAAGACCTAAAAAAAGAAAAGTTAGTCCACGAAACGCATGGAGAACCAACGCAGTATTGTTCCAGTCCCGTTGATCGAGTCAATGTGCCCAACAAGCTAAAAAACAAAAACTATTTAGCTAACTTTATAGACAGCAGTTTGTGCGAAAACTCTCCAGTACAAGTTTTGTTCAACTTGTCGAAGGCCGAAAAGCAGACAGGAAGAAGGAAACTCTCCATCATTTCCTTCTTTCCATACGAGAAAGAGGGAGACCTTATTTCTTTCAGAGGGAAATGAGGTGAGTGTTGAATTAACAATAGCGGACGCTGAAGGAATAAAACACACCTTTGGTGGTCCATCCCAAATATGTGTTTTATTCTTTCAACTCCTTCCTTTCTGTGGTGAGTAGCTCAGAGACCCGCTTCTCTGACGAGCAGAGAAATCTGTAAGAGCAAATAGAGTGAAGGAAACTGGGAACCGGTTTCCGTGCCGGCAGAATACTATTTGGCAGGTTGGGCTTTAAAGGGGCTTTCCAACGATGTTTGAGCTTCTGCCCTTTTTATATTATAACTTCTTTAGTGGTTCGGGCTGCTCGGGGAACAAGTAGTAGTAATGAGATATTAGAGCATCATATTTTATTTCGATCAGTCAAAAACAGCGCAACGTCCGGTGGCACCACAGTGTGTTCAAAACGCGCGGCAGGTGGCGTCATCGGTTTACCATTTGTTTCGATTGGCAGTAATGTCTAGATCTGTGAGAATATTCTTATGCAGGCGAAGTGATATGTAGAACTTTTTAAACCATGATTATTCTTTCAAGAATGCGTTTTCATTGAGCGAGAAGATTGGATAATAAGGAAAAATGTGTTTCAAACTCGCAAAAACAAGACACAAAAACATGGCACGCTTGTTTTTTAGCGGCGGAACTTGCCATACCAACCGGCGTGCAAGCTCACTGAGTGGTAGCGAGAGTGTCGAACCGAAAATTTAATTCGTACGGTTCGGCTTTGGGTTTAGAGATTTTGGTTCAGTTCCGGTTCAGCTCCCGCGAGAGGGTACAAACCGGTTCCAACCGGTTGGAACCGATAAAGTTTTAATATGTTTTCCACGCTGTTTCGGCAATAGGCACTGATTCCGCCATGAAACGAGTAGCTATAATATTATTTATCGTTTTTGCCATAACATTTTACTTTTGGGTAACAAACAACACTTTACTCAGACGCCGAAATCTATAAAAAGTCTAAAATGATATTAAACGTTTACTTTATTTAACTCAGCTTGCATTTGTTGATCTCAGTTAAATTTATTATATGAATCGAACAGACCCTGATAAAGTGAGGTGACAACCTAAAATACTCGGTAATGGCGACTACTTAGCGACACAATATTAAACGGTTGATAAGAGTTGCACTACTAATGGAAATAATTTAAGTGGCGTACCACATAACAAAACGCTCACCTTGTTACCATACACAGGGCGTTTGATTTTAACTCGAACAGATTTTCTTTCTTGGATGGGGGCAATGGGAGTTATGCTGGTGCCTCCTCGACGATGCATTTGTGAGGCTCGGCGCACATTCTATATAGGTAGTACCCATCATGGGAATTTTTAATTAAAAAAGGATTTGTTAATCATCTTTTTAATATTTGGTTTTATAGGTCAAGACAAAGCCGACTGTAGGTGTGAATGGGACCAATCAAAAGGCGTCAAAAGCGGAAGTCACTAGTCTTTTAATGTTTATGATTGGTTAAACGAATATAGAGCACGCACATAAGTAAAGGAACACAATGATGGTTCATACCTGAAAAAGCACGAGACAAGGGGAAAGGAAGGGACAAATACAACGAACACAAGACTTCGTTGTGTTTTGTCGGTTCCTTTTCCCTTCTCTCGGGATGTTTCAAGTATGAACGTTCACCAGGTAGCCTGCGCCACAACTCTTATTTTCATCATGATCGCTCGCTTTTGACGCTGTCTGACTGGTGTCGTGAGGGTGTTGCGTCGGCGTTATCCGGACGAAATGAAGATTAGCATTACAAGTTAGACATGTTTAAAGAACTTGCGTCAATAATTGTTTGTATGCTCATTCGTCCGTTTTTGCTTTTTTGCTGTGGCGCGAACCGAAAAACGCGAGGCAAGAGTACGCCACGTGCCCTGCCCAAAATGTCGTTTAGAAGGGTGACGCAGACATTTCAATGCCGTTGTCATTATCCCGGCAGAGCGTCCTTGATCATTGCGCCAACGACATTCTGCCGAAATAATGACGGCTTGAATGAAACAAATATTTACTCTTGTATGCGTCATGATGGGCAGATATTGTTGGGCTCTTTTTGCGCGCATTTGTGGAGTAGGGGCTATACGGCCGTCTGGGTTGCCATGATTGGTCTGGTTTCTTCAGCGTCACGAACGTTGATTCTTACGTCGACATGCCGACGATCTGTTTACTGGATACAATTGAAGAATTTATACCTAAAGGTTGTTCAAAGAAGATGAAATTCCTCATTTGGTTTTCAGCAGACTTAAATTATTATATTTGCAAGAAGCGACATTATCATAGACTATATAAGAAGCGAAATTGCTAGCATTGGCACTACAGGCTCTCAACCTGTAGAACAATAGTTCAAAACGCTTCTTGCCTATAGACGAGGAACATTACCAGGATAATCTGAACGGGATTTAAAAAAAAAAACGTATCTCCTTTGGCTTCATGTACCATCACAGGGTAAGGACAATGTCAGCACAACTGTGTTGAAAACCGATGGTTAGCGTAGTTGAACACCGAAAGAGGTATGTGAGGCGTTCGCTCGTCATTTCAGTTCTTTTCTGCAATCCGATAGCACGTTCTCTGGTTTCAGCCTTGTGGAAGATTTTGACTGTTTAGTTTATGAACGTATATTAGGAAACGAGGTGTCACTTGCTGTGCATAAGCTGAAATCGAAACTTTCCCAAACTTCCTTATCAAGGGATTCGCTCTAATCCTGGTTCCAGCTCCAACTCATGTGTCTAATTTGTCATTAGAGCGCACTTTGTTTCCTCCTCGGTGTAGAACAACTGTTGTTGTCTAAATATTCAAGTCTGGAGATCCCTGTGATGTAAACAGTTTTCGTCCAGTGTCAGTTTAATGCGCATTTTCAAAAGTTTTCGAAATTGATATTCATGAACGTCTACATTTGTATTTTAAACAAAAAATATCATCAGTGCAGCACGGCTTCGTGAAAAGCAGATTTATTGAGACAAATATGAGTGTTTTCCTCAGGCTGAGCACGCCTTTAATACACAGCCGCGGTCACGTAGGCACTATTTATTTTGGTATGTCAAAGGCCTTTGACAAGGTTTCACATAACATAATTTTGTCCATATTGAATATCTATGGCTTATGCACGAATTACTTTTTATAGTCTTCAAACCACTTGGGAAATCGCCATAATCTAGTTAGTTATTCAGATTGCATTTCTCAGCCGTTCGTATTATTTTCAGGTGTGCCCCAAGTGTGCCCCAGGGAAAAGAAGTGAGTTACCTCACTTCTTTTCGTCTTATTTTCTCTTGTAAATAAACGCCAGTAGGATATGCAGGATAGTACGCTCGGAAATGTGGCGGCAAGTCCGGTTTTACAGAACATGCCTCTGGGTGATTGCTGGCGGTGGGGATCCCGGTGGTGGCCAAGGGCTAAGGTACAAGGCATTTCTGGACACAGCAAGCAAGCTGACGGAGTTTCTCTGGTCGTCCTACGTACCTCAACTCAAGAGCCTTCGAGCCCTAGGCAAGCAGCACAGATGCGAGTGCGTGACGTTGCTGGGGGTTCCTTCCTTATCTATGGAAGTGACGAAGGTTCTTCAAAAGGGTCCTAAATATTGCACTACGCCGAAGAGGGAAGGTGTACATCTATTGTCTAACATTCACAACATTGCGGCTAAAGTTCAAGAAGCCGATAGATCCCGCTGTATAGAGGATTGCGTCGACGTACTGTTGAGGAAGGGTCCTATCAGTGAGAGCACAATGAAGATTCCTCGTATTGTGGAGTATTTCCAAGCGAATGATCTGAACCTACTTGTGTCAGATAATCACTCAAGGCTAGGGCGCTTCGATTGTGCCATAGGCTTGATCTGGAACAACTGCGAAAGCACATCACCTCTGCCAGAAGGGACCATTTAGATATGTTTTTCACTGCCAAGACCCATAAGGTAGAATGTCCCTTTCGAGTAGTTGTACCGGAAAAAGGGTCTTGGCAGGGTATGATGTCAAGATTCCTTCTACGTCACTTGTCTACCCTCCAACTAGACGATCCTTTTCTGGTGCCAAATTCTGAAGCGGTAATCCAATACCTGGAACAGAATGCTACGACGGTTCACTTCGGGTTCTCTCTTGACGTGGAAGATTTGTTTTATTCTATACCTCACAACAAACTGTTTTCAGCAGTAAGTGAGTGTATCGAGGCCAATTGTTCCATATCTTTTCAGAACAAATGTGGAATCAAGGTAGAATCCTTCTTAGAACTCTGAGGTTCTACCTTTCCGCCACTGTTGTCACGTTTGATGGCAATACATATATACAAAAGAAGGGTATATGTATAGGTTCGTGCGTGGCACCTGTGTTATGTGACATTTTTTTGGCCCAATGCGACCGGGCCATTGCTAACACACTTAACACCGGCCAGGTGTCAGTCATATTTAGATATGTGACGATTATCTTGTCCTCCTCAAAGACCGACCCACTGAGAATGACACGGAGGTAACCGACAGCATACGAAGCACCTTCGTAGAGCAAGCACAGGGGCGCAAGTTTACGCATGAGTTACCGGCGAACTCCTCTCTTCAGTTTCTCGATCTGCGGTTATCGTTTTTTGATGATCAAGCTTGCTGGATGTACTCTCCACGATCAAAGAAATGCTCTTACAATATGTCTCTGCCCATTCAAAGCTAATCAAGAGAGGGATCGTAAGGAGTTGTTTAAGTGCGTCCCTCAAGAAATCATGTGAACATTCAGCCGGTGAGAGTTTTAATTCTCAAATTCAACGACTCACGGCATCTGGATATCCTAATTCGATTCTGTTCGATGTCGCTGAATCCACGATTACATCAAGAGGAAGACCAACAAGAAATAACTTCAAGGGATGACGACCGGCTGTTGTGCCATACATACATCGCATTACCCATAACTTGAAGCGGGCGGCATCCAAGTTTGAAGTACAAGTTGTAATGTCAGCTCCATATAAACTAAGGAGGCTATGCCCAAAAATCAACAACCAGCAGGACCAAACTGCAGAATGTACTGTAAAGCATCAACACCAATATGTCACCTGCAACAGCGGTGTAGTGTACTAAATACCGTTTTCGTGTGGAAAGGTATATGTGGGACAATCCGGACGTTGTCTAAAGGTCAGGCTAAGGGAACATGCCTTAGCGTTAAGGTCATCTCCCGCGGGACATCTTGCGGTGCATGTAAGAGACTGTCTGTGCACCCCACTCTTCGAGCACACGAAAGTACTCAAACGGTTTTCTGGTCAGAGGAGTAGAGAACTTTTCGAGCACACGTCATACTATCCAAGGGCGACACCTGCATCAGTGCTCCTTCAGTATCCTTATCAGAAAAAGAACAGTTTCACCTCAGCCTTTATCCCTGAAGATCCTTCCTACACATTATCTTGTCACTGAACTATTTTTCTTCTTCTCTTCTTTTTTCCTTCCTTTTTCTTCTCCTTTTTTTTTCTTTTTTTCTTTTCTTCCCTTTTTATTTTTTTAATTTTTTTATTTTGTTTAACCTTTTTATTTTCGTTATCTTTTTCAATTTTTGCTTCATAATATTTTGTATATAATTACAAAAAGCATCATTCTGTTTCCCATCGAAACCTTTTTTATCTTCTTTTTCAATCTTCCTTTTTTGTCTTTGAATTACCTCACTTCTTTTCGTCTTCTTTTCTCTTGTAAATAAAACCGCAGTTGTCAGTTAGCGCTCTTTCCTGTCTTCTCGTTCTTCCCTCCGTCGTCCTTGCGGTATTGTTTTAGAGATGTTTACCCAACTAGCCCACCAGATGATTCTAGCGCCCCAGGGCTTTGACCTTGGACCGTTGTTGTTTTTAGTGTTCATTAATCACTTGCCATCGCAGGTGCACAATTCCAAAAGGTTATTGTACGTCGGTGACCTGAAATTGATCAGAAAGGTTTAAAATGTGCAGGACGGATTCCTGTTATAAAATGACGTATGTTCTGTTGAGCAATTCTGCAATACAAATAATCTGCAACTACATATCAAGGATATTTCGGTAATGCCAATGAGCACGAGACACGAGTGTATCGTGTTCAACTATATTTTCTCTGCCAGTCAGATACAGCGCATGTCACTTGTACGGGACCTTGGTGTTCAAGTGGAAACCGGGCAGTATTTTCACCAGCATGTGCTCAACATAGATAGTCAGGCACTACGATGCCTTGGTGCTGTATCGAGGTTAACAAGATTTCGCTGACCACACTGCATTCGCTCTCTTTATTGGTCACTGGTCCAGCAACGCTAAGAGTTTGCATCCGTAATTTGGAACTCTGTTTTTTTCCTATAGCGATATAATCGAGAATGCCTAGCGGAAGTTTATTGGTATTGTGTACGATACATTGCGTTTATGTTGGAGTGCACCTCTGTGTGCTCGACGGAGAATTTTTACTTGGACGTACTACCTCAAGATACTTCTAGGCCTGAAGAGCCGGACGCGTTTTGACGGGGTGCCAGCAATAGCTTGAAGCTCGATGATGAACCCAAGATACACTTAGGCTCCAAGGTGACCTCGTGCTTGATTTATTCATGAGCCATGTATGTCATGTGCTAGTCGTACGCGCCGTCAGTTGTTCCCGCTCAAAACAACAATTGTCTTGTGTAAAAACTAGTAGAGGTGGACGATGAAAGAAAAATTTGATGCCCGGAATGTTTATTCCGTGAGCGCTACGATTTCAAACACCTACACAGCGTATTTAGGGATCATCGGCTTCCTAACGTGGAAGGCTAGCTACAATGTTAGTGCGCGGGCCATCGCTGAGAAAGTTGCGTCGAAACGAGAGCTCCTCGTGTCTGCCGAAGCCGACAAGACTATGAACGACTACTACCCAGACAGCATAAGCCACTCCCTGGCTCCACCCTTTTGGAAAGGGAACCGCCACCCGAACAACAACAACCCCAAGGTCCAACACACAGGGCGACCTCCAAACCGCTAAAGCCTAAGCACTATTTCCTACTTCCAAGCAACCGCTTCCCGTTTTCCCCCTCCCCCTTCCCCCAAGTTTACAAGCTCCCCTCACAGAAGCAAAAACTCTTTCATCCGATCACTGAGAAACAAAGACGGCTGGCTAAAATAATTCCCCCACTCGCGAATGCACAAAGTCCCCATACTTAACCTTCTAAACAAATCTTTTTTGTTACACAGAACGGAAGTTTCATCCCAAAGAGGGGAACAATAATTACACGAGCCAACGTGATTTGCCCATTCAGAACTTTACGCCTTATAGTTTACGCTCCTCTTGTTTTCCGCAAGACAGTCATTTAAACAACGCCCTGTCTCTCCAACTTTACACAACCCGCAGTCAAAAGGGATCTTAGAGACCACGTTTGCGACAGAGGTAACAAAGCGATGTCTATGTTTTTCTCCCAACATCATTCACGCCCGAAGGTAAACGGGGTGAGCTTGTCCGAACGAAAGTCCGTTTTAAAAATCACATTTACGATAAATTTCGCACCCAAAGATTTTATGCTAGGAGAAATACAATGGAAATAAGATATCACCGCAAAGGTTCCGCCTTGAACTTTCTCAGCGGTCCCCGATGGACTTACAAGCTGTCTACATACACTTGAAACGATGAACTCTAAACTACACACCGCCCACAGCAGCCGTTTGATTTGAACGCCGAAAATGTTCCCAACACAATGAAAACAAAATTTCTTCAGTATATTGTCTATTTCACACACAAAGCTTTTAGGCTATGAGAAATGCAATGAAAATAAGGAATCACCGACAAGGTTCTGCCTTGAACTTTCTCAAAGATCCCCGATGCGCTTACAAGCTGTCTACGTACACTTGAAACGATAAACTCTAAACTACACAACGCCGACTGTAGACGTTTGATTTGAACGCCGAAAGTGTTCCCAACTCAATGAAAACAAGATGTTTCCTGTGCATTGCCTATTAGTGATCTTACCACTCACCGTTTCACGAGTTTAGAATGAGCACTCCCTCTAGAAAGAACCCTTCTCGCAGTTTCTTTCCATAAGAACAGCAAAGCCCCTTTTTATTCAATAGTTCAAAGTCTAAAAACTGCAACTTTCCATCTTTCGCTGAGGCAGAGGTGAATTTCAATTCCGGTGCAGCGGTCAAAATAAAGGTATGGATCTCAGTAGCATAATGTTGATACATAGCACAAACCAAGATGCCATCAACAAACCTCCGAACCAAAACCCCATGAACACCCAAAGAGCTAACAAAATCTGTTATGTTCCTGTCAAGAGTGTTAAAATAAAGCTCCGTCAACTCTGGAGCCACCGCCGAACCAATGCACGCGCCTTTCAGCTCTATATAACAGTCCCCATTAAAGTTAAGCATAGTCGCCTTCAGAAAACACGTCAGAAGTTCCAGTACCGCCTCTACCGAGATTCCCGCTTTGGCCTGAAATGAAACTAAATTTGTTTCTAAAAGCTCCCTAACCCTTTCGAGCAACAACACGCTATCCAAAGAATAATATAAATCCTTGATGTCCAAGGACATCACTGTGCAAACGCTCCGATGCAGAGGAGAAATACCCTTTAATTGTTCTTCCGAATTCCTGAGGGCAATACTCCCCTCCAGATCGGCATGGCCCAAACATCCTTGAATGAAAACCGCAAGCGACTTTTGTCACGACCCATTTTCGTTAATTACCACTCGGAAGGGGAACCCTACTTTGTGATTTTTTATCAGAACCTTTAAACCGAAATAAGAGCTTTAAACGCCTTTTATTCTGTTTAACGTGGCCGTGATTTCCTCCTGCGCCAAAATCCTACAAACCTTTCGTTTTAAAACCGGAAGATTATTTTCGAACTTTATGAAAAATTCGAAAACAGTCACCGAAGCTTTCCAAGTGAAAGTACTATCCGGGAGCACTGCAAACAAGCCACTCTTGTCAGTCTGGAGCAGGGTCAAAGAATTAGCTATCAACTCCCTCTTTAAAGCCGACACTCTCCTGAAATTACTTTGCTCAACCGGGAAGGACGAATCTACCAGAACGCTCAGCTTGCTCAAAAATTGATTCATAAAAGTCGTTCTATCCTCCGGGGTAGGAATTTTGCCAATAGCATGCACATTTGCCAATAGCATGCACATTATAACCAATAGCATCCAATAGCATGCTATTGGTTCTAATGCTGCTATTGGAACCAATAGCATGCACATTTGAGCACAAATCAAACCATAAAGGTTAAATATTTAGGCGAAATTTTGAACCTTCATATAAAATTACTTGAGAACTTTGAATACAACAACAGTCTCGGAATTAAAAAAGCGCTCCAGGGAAGCCAAAGAAGCGGTTGCTTAAAATTAGGAAATTGAGCTTAGGCATTAGCGGTTTAGAGGTCGTCTTGTGTGTTGGATCATAGTGTGGTTGTTGTTTGGGTGGCGGTTCTTTTTTCAAAAGTGTGGAGCCGGGGAGTGGCTTACGCTGTCTGTGTTGAACTCGTTGATCGTCTTGTTTATGCGTTCAAGTTCTTTCTTTCCCTTTCTCTTTCTTCATGTGTTTGGAAGTCTATTTATTGGTGTGCTCAAGTCAATAAATTTCAGCTGCGTTTGAGATTTTGTTGTGTTCGTCCGTTTTTTTTTTTTATTGTTCCCCATCTCAGGGTCTACAAGACGTCGTTTAATTACCAGCTCGCCTGCAGTCTATCACTGTTTACCGTCCTTGTGTTGAATTTTGAAAACGCGTGCATTAAATAATTTCCCGTATCAACTGAAAGTGTAATTTTAGAAGATGCACTTGTAGTCCAAGTTGGGCATGCTCCCGCTTTGACATTGGAGCCCGCATTTATGTTAACCTGCCCTCGTATTGCCGAGGCGGGACCCACATAGGTATTGCATGGAAAACCGATGTTGGGCTTGCCCAACCGGTGCTCCCGTGGAGACCACCGTTGTGCTAACTCTGCTTTTGTATAGCCGAGCTTGTACCCACCAGGCATTGAATGACCAGCCCAAGCAAGGTGGGCATGCCCCCGTGAACCACACCTCTGTACTAACCCTGCCCCCTTAGAGAAAATATTGGACTCGCGGGGATGTGCCTCTGTGAAGAGTATGCCACTGTGTTAACGTATAGCTGAGGTGACACACACGGGGTCATTGCATGTAAAGCCGAAGTCGGGCATACCCCCGTGGAGCAGACATAAATGCTATCTCTGACCCCGTATACCCAAGGCGGGACTCATGGGCGCATTGCATGAGCAGCGGAAGTTGGGCATACCCACGTGGTTCCCCTGCGGAGCCCACCTTTGTGCAGACTCTGCCCCCGCGTAATCTAGGTGGGATTCGCGGGGACTATGCACGGGCAGCAGAAGTTGGGCATGCCCAAGCGTAGTCTAAGCGGTACCCACCCGGGTGCTGCGACGGCTGCCCAAGGCGTGTCCTCGATATCACCACAACTATACGGTGAATTGTCCACCGCATTACCGTGGTGAGACCTCCGGATGTATTGCAGAGGCTGCACCCGTTCATGAGATACCTGGGTGAAACCTTGAGTTTATTTTCTCTTTTCAAAAAGTTAATTACCAGATCTTAGTTGATTATCCCACATTGCGACAATTAGCCGTCTGTATTACGTCCACCTGGTCGTATAATTCACCTGCACATACCGCATTAGTGAAACATTCACGGCTTTTCTAAAACAAATATGTAGAGCGTAAAAAAACTCCCTGCGTAATAATGATGCCGGAAGCGAAACCGACCAGTGTTTTGCTTCGTGTTTTACATACCGGCGACGAAAATTCATACTAACCTCCTGTATTTTAATAAACTGTGTCTTTACGTGCTTGGTCCTCCCTATATTCGATTTTGTTCATCCAGATACAACGTGAATAATCTGCTTCATTATGTTTCTTTTTACAGGTGCTCGGTGGAGCAGGTGAGTTTTTTTTTTATTTACCGGCAGGTCTTTTTATACGTCTTGTACTATATGTACAAGCCGAGTTTAAAGAGAAGCTGGAGCACTTTTAAATTAATCTTAGTAAGTAGCGCTCTTCTACACGTTTTTGTCCCGAGAATTCAGCAGTCATACATAGCCTAGGCATCATTATATAAAAACAGCATTTATTTGCGCAAATACCTATAGGTATTGCCGCAGGTCATCTATTCCACCTGTTATCTGTCCAAAACGTGGTAACGTCAACTTCGGCACCCCGAGCCATCTTAGCGACGACCGAGGGTTGTTGAATTGCAGACCAGGAATAGCACCAGCTTCAAAACGTTTTAGGGGGTTTATTCCCAAATCAGCTCCACTCAGCATCTGAAAAGCTATATAAAAGAAGATTTAGTTCCATGCCCACTTGCGCGAGCACAGGCCCGCCGCCCTGTCTTCGCTTGCACTTGGCCAGCTTTAATTAGGCATTTACAATACATTCCAGCCGCAAACTAAATCAAATAATAGCTTCAAGCTCTGGAATCAGCGGGTGAGCCAATCAGTTCATTTCGCAACTAAATCAACGTCTTTATTCAGCAGCAACGCGTGCAAAGAAAGCAATCAAGCCAGATCGATCAAAATAGTGGATATGGGATGCTAGACTTAGGCTCGACAAAAAAAAAACAAGCACCCCACAGCGCTTTGGGGCTGTATGAATAAAAGCACGTAATTGCGACTTTTTTTTTTTTTGCTGCAAACTACTTCGTTTGAGGAGATCTTCCTCTAAACACACAAGTGAACTCAAAACGACTCGCACTCATAAACATTGACGACCTCAACGAGCTACGCTCGTGCAACACTCCGCAGACCCCGGCAGGCATGTTTGTTACCGTTTCAAACCATAGAGGGAGAAGCAATCTCAGAATACATTCGAAAACCATGATAACTCTAGCTTGAATATTTGCTTCTCCAACACAATAAAATATTCGATTAAAATACTATTACGGCACGGAGATGCAAATTTACAACCAACCTTTCACTCGCCAATCATCACTCCGGCTAATGAGAGATGTAAGCCCTTTGTGACCACGAGGCAGGGCATAGGAGGCTGCGACCTCAACATCCTGCGCCTAAATTGCGTCTAAAGGCGTAAATATTGCTCGAACAAAAATATTTGTTTCTGGTATTTTTTTTTTTGTTAAATACACGTGTCCATTCTCGGCCCTTTAAAATGTTTTTTTTTTTTTATTGCTGTGTCTCTTTCAGTGTGTAAACTTTTTAGTGTGTCGAAGATACAGCCGGAAGGCTTTTTTATTTACGAGGAGTGTCCTACGTCCACCTTCCTTGGCCTCCTGCATGAGGCGTGACGAGGCAATGAGTGAATTATCCATGAAGGGTCTTTACCGCGAGCTAGGAGGATTGGAACTAGAGAAGCAAGCATTTTATTTGAATAGTAACATATACACGTTATAAGCTGTCAGGCCGTATCTAAAAAAATATTGCAAGATTTTTTATTTTTTTTTTGACAAACTAAACAAAACAGTGTGCTTCTTTGAAACCGAAACGAAAACAACCCTTGATCGGCGTGGAGTTTATTTAAATCGCGACTGGTCATACATTCCCCCTTGATACGAAGAAGTGCTTGGTTTTACGAAGTGATTTTGTGGTTTATAGTTATACATCTAAAAACAAAGTGTCTGGTTACGACTGTGCTTGGCATTTATGAACGTGTAGCGAGTTGACTGGGCGTTATAGCGAGCACTCGGCTCCCATTTTGGCTCCCGTACCACGTTTATTTTATTGTAAACTACTGACGCAGCTTTTTTTTTTTTTAATACTTGAAAAATATCCTACATAGTTTCTATACAGCCGAGGAAAATAAAAACTGGAGAACGTTTTCTTCTTCTTACCATCCTTTTTACTTTAGCTAAAATCACTGAAAGCTTGGGAAGTGCAAGGGGTGGCAAATTCTGAGCATCTTATCGCACTGAGAGTCGAAGAGGTTGCGGCATGAGTTCATAAAGCAGCTGAAAAACGAATGGGAAATCAAGAAGTGTAATCTCACATTAGCCACGACTTGCGTTTGTGAGCTGTCGACAAGTTGTTAAAAAAAAAAAAAACACAACGGAAGAAGAAAAAAAAAGCTGATTAAAAAGTTTGCATTCTTTACAGAGGAGTCACAGTTTGTGTTCAATCTGGAGAGCGTTGTAAAGAAATATGTGGAAAACTACGCAGCTCGTCATCATACCAAAATACAGTTCTATGATATGTGGGCGCAGCACCGTCTGATGCAGGAGCGCGGGGTGTTCAAAAGGTACGATGAACCACGTTTCAACCCATGTATCTCAAACAAATAAATACCCTACTTTTACTAAAAAGACAAATTCCGTTCGTGTCTAGACAGCGTAAGGTGCCTTTGAGGTTTGGGGGTACTCTGCTGACAAGAAATTCAGCGTGCAGTATGACCGCTAGCCTAGGGTTGTTAACTCGCATCACCCAGTAGTAATACACGACCGCACACCGGTATAAATGATAATATTTGTTTGCAGCCCTGACAGGTTGGGGAGAGAAGGAAGACGTTCATCCAGGTCGAAAGAGAGGGGTTGCAGATTGAACCCAGGTTACCAGGCCTCTGCAGAGCAGCTTTCGCTCCACGTGCTAGCTCTGAGCTGCTAACACACTCGGCCCCCAGTCACTCATAAATATTAAACTTTGCGTGCCTTGTACGCATCCAAAATATGTGCTCAGACTCTCCAAGTTTCCTCTCATTTTGCTTGGTATAAGATCTATAGGTTGGCTACCGTAGGTTTTGCGCCGTAAAAAAGACCCCAAAATATCGACGCCTGCAAGTAGAAAAGCTCGCACTTTCACCGTATCCGCACTGATATGGTCAGTCTTACCTTGCGAACACTCAAGGCGCAGTTCCCTTCGTGTAAAAACATTTACCAGCAAACTTACCAAAGGATGAGGCGGACGTGTTGGTAGAACACCGAGTTAGCTATTATAATGCCTAGTAGCGTCAACACCTGATAGGCTCAGTGATGCATGCAACGAATGCGACGTCTGCTCGCCGAGACTTTCGGGAGATGACGCATCAAGTTACATTCATCGCTAACTCGGTCGCCAGTGAACAGGTGTGCCGTACACTTTGGGAAGTTTGTTGGTTATATTTCTTTACAGGAGCACAAATTGCGCCTTGAGATTTCACAAGGTAAAACCAACGACCTCAAGGCACATGGTGAAAATTTGACCTTTCTATGTAAAGGCGCAAATTATCTGCCTTATTTTACAGCTTAATTTTCACTGTAGCCACCCTAGATATCCAACCTCTGCTGTATTCAAATGACAGCATTGTACCTTTACATGAAAATTCCTCGTAAGTGACGCGCAATGCACTCTTCAATCGGAAACGTGACATCGGCACGCTTTTTAGACCTCTTCGGAGAACATTCGTGGACATCAAATTTTATCGGTTAGGTTAGTGCCTCAAATGAGCACTTGCCACACCTCTGTACGGCGTGCACGTTCGTCTGTTCTGATGTTAATGCAATCGATGCAAAGGTGCAGCATTATGGACAAAAAGAACAATAATAAATTCTGGAGAGGGGGAATAAGGGGGAAAAATGACAAACGCAATAGGGTGTCCCTATTAATGGGGCACAAACTAACGAGTCACGACAGTATTTCGTCATATTTGTTGTCAAACATTACGGAAACAATAGCAGAAGCCCCTCAGAGAGCCCTTCAGTCTTCACAGTTTAGGTACGGTGTTTGGAACGTGTCTCCGGCTGGTGTGCTCACCGCGTACAAAAGAGTTGTCTCTTGATTTTCATTTAATGACGTCATACATCCTAAGGAAAAGCTATCGTTATAGCCATTATAAAGCCAGGTAAAAATCATACACATACTCGGAGCTACATACCAATAGCTCTTACTAGCTGCCTCAGCAGGGTGCTAGAACGCATGATAAACTCAAGACTTGTTTTTTTTTTTGTATAGAGGCCAAAAACTTACTATCTCGGGCTCAGTGTGGTTTCCGTAAAAACCGTGCAACCCTTGATCATCTTCTGTTCTCTGGAGAAGGAGGTTTGCTCGGCCTTTCTGAGGCGTGAACAACTGGTGGCAGTTTTCTTTTATTTCGCTAAGGCATAAGACACAACATGGAGGCATGGTATCCATAGTAACCTGGTGTCAATGGGTTTTAATGGTAACATGATGATGTTCATTAAGAACTTCTGAACAGATCACACTTTTCGAGTTCGCCAAAGAGCACTTCTTTCTGACGAGTTAATGCAGGAAACGGGTGTTCACCAGGGGTGCATTTTAATTGTGACATTGTTTTTGAGTCAGATAAATTCACTTTCCCGTGAAATTTCCCGCCCATTGAGCACTCTTCATATGCCGATGGCCTTGAAATTTCTATCAGGTCTTCATCTTTGCGAGTTGCCGAGCGACAACATCAGCTTTGCATAAACAAAATTTGCAAGTGGTATTTTTGAAACAGATTTAAATTCTCGGCAGAAAAAAGGGCGGTAGCACATTTTACGCGGAAACGTGCACTGTACCCAGATTCCGAATTGACACTAAACGGTACACAACGTGCTTTTAAAAAGTTTCAGAAATATCTGGGAGTTTTTTTTTGAGCGGAAGCTAACATTTGGAGAGCATATTGCCTGTCTTCGCAGAAACAGCCTAAAAAATTAACTATTCTTAAGGTGCTCGCGCACGCACCTTGGGGAGGACACGTTGAGTCTCTTTTGCATATTTATGGGTCTACAGTGCGTTCGAAACTGAATTATGTTAGCTTTGCTTACGAAATGGCTAGACAAAGCAGAATTCGACAGTTTGATTTTGTTCATCACCATCGCAATTCGTTTGTTGTGCACGGGAGCATTTCGGACATCACCAGTGAAGAGTCTATACAAATCAGCTCGTGAACAGCCCTTACGTCTTAGGAGAGAATCGCTAGGTCTATATTATGCAGGTAAAATTTCAATCTACAAGGACAATCCAGCCTACCGTCATGTCCTATCCCCATCTTTCACCGAGCTGTTTGCCCGACGCCCATCCGTCGCATAACCCTTCGGAATTCGTGTGCAGCAAGTTCTGTCAGGCACTCGGCTTTCTATAAGTGAGTTCGCATCTTTTTTCCACCACTCTCGTCTTAGTATGACCCAAGCATTTCTTGTGATGTACGGTTAACGAAATTCAAAAACCAAGTCCGGCACCTCTAGTGTTCCAAAAGTGTTTTTTTAGAAATTCTTAAAGTTCAAGGACTACCGGGTTTTTTACACTGATGGTTCCCAAACGGGCAGTGCTGATGGTGCAGAATTTGTTTCCGGCACCACCAGAAGTGCTTTTTAGTTATCTCCAATTGCATCTGTCTTCACCTCTGAATTGTATGCGATTGTAGTACATCAGAACGTTTCGGATCAAGAAATCGCTTATATGCTCTGACTCTTTAAGTGCACCAAGTCTATCTCTGCTATAGTGCCTAAGAAACACCCGTTTCTTGCCGATATTCAAACGCTTTTACGAGAAATCCAGTCAATAGGTTGTCATGTTCAGTTCCTCTGGGTTCCAGGGCATAGTGGCTTTGCAGGAAATGAGCATGCCGACAAAACGGCCCCACAGGGTCCTTTGAAAGACAGAACACACATGCTCTTGCCCTAAGTGATATTCGCCATTAGATGCCCAAGAGTGTCGCGACAAAATGGTTACAGCAATGTAAGAATTCTGAAGGTGACAAGCTTCATACTCTTCACCCTACTACAGATAAATTCCAGGACCATCGTTACCTCTCGCGTCATGAGTGTATTGTTAACACGACTGCGCATTGGACATACACGCTTAACACACTCCCATCTCTTTATGGACATTGAACCTCCTATTTGCGAAACATGTGATTCAGACCTCACAGTGATGCATTTCTTGGTTTTCAGGAAGCTCGAACCTTTTCTTAAACCTCCTTTAGCACCGCTAAGAATATTTAACATTCCATTTCATCCGCGTTTGGTTTTAGGTCACGAACCTAAGTCTCCACTCAAAGTCTTATTCACGTTCCTTCAAAAAAGTGGCCTCAAGTCACTTCTTTAATATACCCGCATTTTTAGACCCCTTAACACTATATAGGCCTCATTACCTATTTATTTACAAGCTAAGCACGGCACATTAGTTTTACCAGTACGCACTAACATAATACATATTAATTTGATAAACTGGATTTTGGCGCTATTTGGCACTCGTGCTACTCTTGCGCTATAAAACATCAAAACACCCATCCATTAGTATGCACAGAGCAGCACAACTGCGGTTTCGAAGTTCAAACCTCAAGTTAACTCCGATTGCTACTCTAGCACCTGTCACCGGGATCGCACCAGTATGGGATCGGATAGCCCGGGTCGACACCAGACCCATTCCCGCGAACGTGGTTCCGGAGTATAATAAAAGGAGGAGGAAAGAGCGCCACCAATGTCTCGACCACAACAGCTAGGCACCAAGACACACCGAACACAGCTACACCGACGTTCTGAAAAGCTTTTGAGCAAGGGCGTTTTGACTACATACAGGCAAATTAGTCCAAACATTATTAATGCAAATATTTCCAAGTACTTCCAAGTTTAGAGAACTCATTTTGGAGCTCTTTGATGGAGCCCTTCTCTGGACGTAGCTTCGCGTTATTTTGAGAACTGTGACTGGACCATCATAAGGTGCCTAAAGGCAGCGGCGCACAGCGCCCCTGCCTCACAGAAACAGGGGTGGTTAAAAAAACGTCACTGCTAACGAAAAAATAGCGTGTTGATGAGTGTCCTGCAGGTGTGGGGCGTAATTGCGACATTGCATCTTTGAGACGGTGAACGTAGTTGGATTAGTCGGGGGTGATCACTGTGTCAGGTAGGATGAAGCATTCCTGCGGTAGGCAAAGTATCGTTCCGTAAACCCTTCTGCGGCTGAGCACAAAAGTTGATCTCTGAAGACTGTTCGAAGACCGAAAAGCATCAGAGGCAAAGATTCGGACCTGTGGGAATGCGCCTGTCGGGATATGAGTGCGGTGTTGAGATGACGATGAAAACTTTCAACTAATCCATTTGCTTCTCGGTGATCATATATGGCTCTCATTCTGCTGATACCGAGAAGAGATGAGAATTGATTGAAGAGTGCAGATTCAAATTGCCGGCCTCTATCCGTGGTGACAGTTCCTGGCACCCCGAATCGCGAAATCCACATTTGTAGAAATGCTTGTGCGACTGTGTGAGCCGTGATATCTGAAATGGGAAGAGCTTCGGGCCATCGGGTGAAACGATCAATAGCCGCGAGGATGTACTTGTGGCCTTGTAATTCTGGCAAAGGCACGACTTTTTCCATACGAACCTTTTCAAAACGAGTTTCAGGAAGTTGAAAAGGGCTTGTCGTGCTGCGTGTGTGGCGCTGAACTTTCTCTCGTTGACATGGGAGGCAATTATTCGCCCAGCTTCTGACATCGATAGTGATGTTTGGCAAAACGTATCGATAGGTTAGAAGCTTTGTATATATTAGGCCTGGATGCAATAAACCGAGTAAAAAGTAAAAAAGCTACCCGCCTTAACAAGAAGAAAACAAATGGGCGAGGAGAACCGGCAGAGATGTCGCAAGTCATGGTTTATTCAGTCCAGGGAGAGTTATGTCGTTGAGGCGCAATGCTCCTTGTGCATTTCGGACTCTGCGAAGCTCTGAGTCCACATGCCGTGCCTCCACGAGGGCGATTCGAGTGAGAGGTTGGGCATTATCACCAGTATTATCGGCTACGTTCGGTCGAGATAGCGTGTCAGCAACTACATTTTGTGTGTCCTTTACGTGTAATATGGCAGTAATGAATTCTGAGATGAAGGACATTGGCGTAGTTCTCGTGGAGAGTGATGTCCGCTGTCAGGTGTGAATGACTGTATCGCGCCCACCAAGGGTTTGGGGTCAGTGAGAATGTGGAATGACCGTGGTTCCAAAAAATGTCGAAAGTAGCGGATTGTTGAAGAGACTTCGAAAAGTACTCGACCGAAGGTTCTATAGCGACGTTCGGCCGGTGTTTATGAGTTTGCTCCAGAAGAATGATATCGGCTGCCATTCGCCGTTGTCGAACTCCTCGAGGATAGCGCCCACTGCGACATCTGACCACCAGTAAGCAGGCGTGTCGGATCTCAGCTTTCTTGTGACGAAGTGAAAGTTGCGCGTGCTATGTGTGCTTTGATGCTGGCGAAGCTTCTTAGCAGCAAGATGGCAGAATATTGCCGCGCGCGCAGCTGGCCAAGTAGGCGGCGCGCCTGTGGCCGAACGGTTTTCGCGCGTGGCTCCGAGGTTGGAATGCGTAGATAGCGGAAGCACCTTCTTGTTATTTTCCTAATTGTCACGTTCTGGTAAATTCTAGAACTGTGCTGCTTGTTCGAGGTCAGTATGTTCTATGCGCCGAATCTTCGACGCCGATTGTTCCAGAAGCCCACGTGTTTACAAAAGGGGCTCCGTGTGGCGAGCCGGAATGAGTCTTGCCCCAGCGCTCGATCCTGCTGTTCCGCCGACATCAACGCCTGCAACACTAACCTTTTTTTCTCTCCTCTTTTTTAAGGGGGGGGGGGGGGGGGGGCACACGTTTGTTTCATTAAAGGAACACCCCCCAAAAAAAACTTTTTTTTTCATTTTTTGCCAGGCGATTCATTATGGTGTCGGAAGACTACGCAATTAATATTTTGCTAGAGAGACACGCATATTTTATAAAGCCAAAAAAACGCAACTGCTCGAAACCGAAACCGAAACTTCCGCACGGAGGTCGGAGAAATATAGAAAATGAGAGAGAGCCGGAAGTCACGTAACTCCACCCAACCCAACGAGGTAGAGGGCTTAGAGTGATAAACCGGAAGTTCGGAAGTGGCACCCCCCCGGTTGCCGCATCGTTGTACGCCAAAGAGACCCTCATCACGTCACCTGACAAGAGCAGTGACGTCATCGGTAAGATGGCAGCGCCCAGAGCTGGCGTTATGTGAGTTTGTCGGTACGCGGTCGCCCTGATGTGCAGCTGCTTTCCGACGACTTCAAGCTTTTCGTGTTCGATGACGCAGGTATAATGCAAAAACATGAAAAAATGAGACTTTATACCCTTTTTGCGCAAAATCGTCTTGATCATCTGGATATTAACGCCCTTGTGAGACAGCATCAGCCGTATCGCCGTTACTGGTGCTCGGATCCCGGCTGTGTTCGAGGATCGATAGAACTTCAATGTGCTTTCAGCATGAAATTTTTCGCATTCTCTAAGCTTTGTTTGAAATTTGGAATGGAATCGAACGCGAAATGTACTGCGCCGCGTTAGGGCCTAGGGGGAGAGTTGTTTCAGCCCTAGGTAACTGCATATTCACAGCGAACTTTTAGCGAGGAAGCTCCTGCGACATTTACGTTTGTACTTAGTCAACAATTTTACGAATAACTTCTAGCATAAAAATATTCGTATTTTTCTAGCTTCGTTTGAACGTCTGAGAATCGAAGGAAAGGTATACGCCGCATTAGGGCCTAGGGGAAGTTTGTTTCAGCCCTGCGTCACAGAATAACCATAGAAAATTTGGCGTGGAAGCTCCTGCGATCTTTAACTTTTGTGCTAATCGACGACTCTATACCCGTTTTCATCTCAGAACCGCAATAAAACAAGTCCGGCTCCTAGCGTAACATTACTAACTTTTCCCCTTATGTTGATAATTAGACATGTTAGGTGAATTTTAAATAGATATATGTTATCTTATCATGACGAATACGTTTCCAAACGTGCAAAGCACTCGCTTTTTCGTCCGACAACCAAATCTCGTAAGAACTGACTTCGCGGCGCGTATGAACAATGCGCCAAACTTACTCTTTTCTTGAGGTGAAAACGGGTATACATTCGATCGCTTTTCTTTCTTTTTTTTTGTGAGTGCGAAGTGCACACTTATTTTCAGCTGCGAGGATGACGTTTTATTGAGTGTGGGGGGTGAATAAATCGTTGCAGGCACCTGCTTCAAAGCTATTCGACTTGCAATAAGAACAACCGTTTTGGTGTACGCATAGATTAACTGCACATTTTGTTCTTTCGTAGGATTTATTGCAGCAATACTTTTTTCATCAAGAGTGCATTGTATTAGTCGGTCAATTATTTACTTGTTCTAATCAACTGGACAAGATTATTCATATTTGTGTTCATCCCTTGCCCGAAGAGCACTCTTGTTGAAAAATGTTGACTACCACTCCGTTCGGTCTCTTCAATAGACTTTTTTCGAAAGTGTGGGCTGCCTATACATCGTGTCACCATAACTTGGAAAAGGGCGACCGCCACAGCCCCCTCGAGCCAATCAGAGAGACGGAGTGAAGGTGTGTGACAAATCTGTGCGGACGAGCACTCTAATGATATGTTGTCATGTGCCTCTCTCCAACGTGCATATTGACTCACCGAGACTGTAGCCTTTGCCGCTTCCAAATTGTGATGGAACGAATTAAAGTAGCTACTACTCTAATTGCCCAAGGCCTTCATACTTTGGGCATTTGTTCAACAAGAGTGTTATGTCCGCCATCACTGTGAACTCGGCTGAGCGCCTATTGGACTCGAATGCTGCATTAGCGTTCGACGTGAACTGGGGCCCATTCGTGTGCTTTACGCCGACAAAAATGGCGACAGTCGTGTTGCTTGATGGGGTTTTTGCAAAGGGTCTATTTTGTCATACGTATAGGAAGTGTCCTGCTATAAAGCAATGCATTAACACATACTATAAAACTAGATGCTCAGAGGTGTGTTCGTTTTTGCAATTAACAAGTTACAGCAGTGTGCTTTAATGTTATCATGTGTGTACACTCTAAGAAAAAAGGTAGTCATATGTGACTACCTTTGAGGTGGTAAAACGTTGTCCCAAATATATCGACCCCTGGGGTAAAAATGATGAACCTCACATGTAGTCAAAATGCAGGTAGTCAAATTTGACCACCCCCTAAAGCAACATGGCGGACGGTTAGCGAGGCTCGAATTCCCCGGTAAGGCCTAACGAAGAGCACGGCTTTTCGGCCCAGTGAGAGAATAGAGCGCATACGCCTATTCGACATGTTTTAAGCGCCTTCAAACACTCTAAACATCCGTCCCCAGACACCGGTTCCGTACCTATATCCTGTAAGGACGGCAGCGTGCTTGCCGGAACTGCCGCGATCGCCCCGACGGCATCTCGCTAGATTGACTATTTTTACCGCCGGCGGTGAACGCTCAAAAAAGAAATCGTTACACGAGGAATGGGCATGCTGACTTTATTGAACACAACGTATGCTTGTCGTGTGTGGCGTTGAATCGCTGGGCGCCTTCGTCGTCACCGACGAGAGGCGTTCAACTCCGCACCAACGCTACCGCTATTTATTATTTTCTAGTTTGGGTTTACTTTTACCGGCGTGGTTATCCATTCGTGCGCGTCTGTGCCTGCACTTCGCACCTCTTCGACACAAAACGAGCATTTACGTGGCTGAGTCGGCTGAGTGGCACAATTATTACGATTGTTATCGAACTGAGAAGCAGGGACGTAGGAAGACCTGTGAACCGCAGGCCAGCCAGGCCAGCTGTTTGTAAATCAATAGCTACAGGACTGCTCGACACTTAGCTTATTGAATCATGCGGCAGCTTGCGTCACCTAGGAAGTGTAGTAGAAACCGCTAGGTGGCACTAAAAGAAAATACTTTTGCACGAACTCGTGCTATTCAACTACCTACTACACATACAACAACACTACACACACACACACCACCAAGATACCGAACACTACTAGTGTTCGGTATCTTGGTGGTGTGTGTAGCTTCCTGATCTCCTCCGGGAAAACGTTGTGGATGATGTCGCGGATGCCTGGGAGGCTGGCGTCGAAGTTGCAGCTGGATGACTCGAGTATCGAGACGCTGGGGAGTTGTCGATATTGACAGGCTCGGGCCTTCAGTGTGCATTCAATGTTGGAAGCCTCGGTGATATGAACCCTTCGACTGTTGTCGTGGAGTTGCGGACAAAGCTGCCAAAGGTGTTGTCCCTCACATGGGGGACATGGGATTCTTAGCTTCTTGTCTTCTGCAGCATCAGGGTTGGCGTGGGTGCTCGATCAGGCGCAAAACATCCTCCACAAAGGCGGTGATGCACTCGTTGGGGCCGTGTCCTGGAGGGAATCAGGAATTCGGCTCTCTCTCGTCACTGTTGGCTGATGAACGTGCACTTCAGCTCGATCTTGCAAACTTTTCACGACGTTTAGGAGGATTCGTGGTTCTCAAACCAGTGCGGGCAGTTTCTTCCATGAGAAGTGTAGGATCTACAGGCGCTCGTTGTCCGTGTACCCACTGTGGCGGGCGACACGGTTATAAATTTCAATCCAGTTCTCGACGTCTTCATACACCTTGCGTGAAAAGGCATCAGAGTGCGAGGTGCGACGGGCATGCAGGCGATGGTGGGAGCGGACGCGGTTTGCTGCTACAGGTTTGTCATTGTTGGCTTAGTCAGCTTCGGTGTTTCTGGCAAAAGACCGAATTCCAGTGGTTCTTGCTGGTATAGCAGAGACTGGCTCGGATTTCAGGTTCTTTGAGGTGTATTTCCGAGGTTCGTTCTTGTGGTACTCGCTCGTTTTGGGGTTTTTCTGCCGGGCTCGGGATAGGACTTGGTTCCCGGCTCGCCGGGGGTTTAAGACGCGGGGTAATCCGCCACCCGTTTTTAGTTATCGCCGATAACACAGCGCAGCGTCATTCCTAGCATCGACGCTGCAAAGAGAACCGGTAGGTCTCGGTTTCCTCTAGCACTGAGAAGGCTACAAATGACGCAGCCCTATTCAATTCGAACCACTATTCGCACACCCCTAGTTATCGGGCAACTCGGCTGAGGAGCCGCCAGGGTCGACACAGAGTGAAGGGCTATGGGTAAAGTGCGCAGCACCTCCACCGGAACATACGATGACAGCTGAGCATGACCTGGAACTTTCCAGAATAGTAAATATTGATAGAAAATAGGACTGGAGCAAGCATCCGTGACAATATAACAAAACAGACAGAAAAGAGTCTATCCTGACCACTAAAGAAACTGCACGTACTGCTTTAGTGGCATTCTGTCCGAATAAATCGTCTCCTTCGGGGTTTGGTGACTGCTGTGGACGAGCTGAACTGAAATGGATGTGGGACCACTTTTCTGGTAATAAGCCGCTGCAGACTGTCGTCGCAAAGCGCCGTGAACGGATGGACTGGGTAGGTTACACGCGCGATGAAATGTCCATACAGCTTGCAATTCGCGTAACGAGTGTTGATAAAACTTTTGTATCTACTAAATTTGCGACAGGCCAGCGGAATCAATACCAACTGCAACACCTGTGCTCCGTGAAAGTGCACGTCTACGCCAGAACAATTTACGAAGCAGCACAGCACCACCTAAACCACGCACAGGAACTACAGCTTGCAGGCAGCTCTTCGGTGCGCCGCGCACCTGTGCTCTGTGGAAGTGCACGTCTACGCCGGAACAATTTAGGAAGCAGCACAGTATCATTTAGCACGGCACGGGAACTACAAGCCTCAAGGCAGCTCTCCGGTGCACCGCACAACCAAAGTGAGCCTTCAGTCATTTGAACGAAGCGGCATCACGATTGCACACTGCCAAGCACGACTCACGCAATTTCCGTCACTAAACTGTGTATCCAAATATATTGCACACGCTTCACTGCAGACCTCGAAGATTCCGATGGTCAACGAGAGCACAGAAACGTCGCCTTAAAATTTATCCTAGCGATATCCGAATCAATCCGAGGTCCGAGCAACGTAGGGCCGATTGTCTCTTTCGTGGCAATATCTCCGTTGGTCACCAGCGAAATGCACACCGTTCCTCCATATTTTCACGTTATACCTACGTCAGACGCCACGCTGAACTCTGAAGTCGTTTTCGACCGGCCTCATATGACGGCTTCCGCGTCTGAAACCAACTCGCCGAGACTAACGACAACAAAGAACAAAGCATCCGACAAGCTCCGGCCAATGCTCCGGCCCAGCTGGGGCCAGCCGCTGCATGGGCGCTGCCATCTTTCCTGTGACGTCACGTATTTGGTTTGGTCACGTGACGAGTGGTCAAATTTGCGTACAATGGCAGCGGCCTTATGGGGGTCACTTTCGAGTGCAGACCGGAACCCCGGTTTATCGCTCTAAGCCCCTCTACCTCGCTGACCCAACCGCGCTTTTTTTTTTTTTTTTGCCGCGCGCAGCAGTTGAAATGCGTTGCGGGAACTGTTCACCGTGCGATTCCTTTGCAGTTATGTTTGTTCCGCTCGCTGTTCTGTACTTCAAGATAAGTTGTTTTGTACATTTAAGTGTTGAAAATTAGTAGTGAGTGCCCGTGGTGAATTCCCGTGATCGTTTCCGAAAAGTGTACCAGCAAGATGTTCTGTGAAGAGCTGCCTCACATGTCTTGCTTCTAAAAGTGGCCTTGTGCGGCAGAGTCTGCAGAAGTTTCCGAAATATCAACGGGATCGGGACCAATGGCTGGCTGCGATTCCCGTAGAACAGTTACGTTCACCTCAAAAAGCGGACGCTACCCGATTCATATGCACCTTGTATTTTGTGGAAAGTGACTACATTGAGTTCGCAGGTGTCAAAAACGGAATCACATATCATTTAGTTCAGCGACGTATCGTCCACAACAATTTTTTTTTTCAGTAATAATTGTAAAAAAAGAAAAGTAAACATCGGAAATTGTTTGACAAACCAAAAAAACGCACACACTAGGGACCGATTTTGTGTCCGCTACGTGTGAAGCGGACGTCTTTCCACTGAGCCACTGGGAGAACTGTCGTTTGTAGTAATGCAGCCGGTCGACTGTACGTCGGAATGTTTGCTGCCGATTTCCCTCCAGCATATGCACTCCCGGCTCGAAGTCGGGCAGCACCACGCATTGGCCACATTCGCATCTAGTAAAGAAATCGTACGCGTGCATATTCGTCTCGAAGTATACACTTCGTGCTTGACGTTTGCGCGGGCGATGTCTTCAGCCACGAGAAGGGGCGACGGCTCGGCGACGTCTTTGTGCAATCGATTTGGTAGTCGGGCGTGTCCTACGGAATGAATACCAATTGATCTGTCCAAATTATTTTTTTCGAAGGAAGACAGAATTCGCAGGTACCTCAAACGACAGTTCTGAGGTAGAGGTTCCACGCCCGTCATCCGCTGCCATCCGCGAGTCCCACGATACGCAAAACGACGTCATGTTGAGAATTACGCAGTAAACGCACAGAATGCTTCCGGTTGTCTCTGCAACCTTTTTCTTAGAGCGCAGCTCCTAAGCGCCCGTTTCCGGCTTGAGCGGCGTCGCCGTGGGCGTAACCGTGGGTTGCGTGCAACTCAGGTTGCATGCAACCTGTCGGCGTGACCGCGCGTTGCGTGCAACCCAGGTTGCATTCAGTCCAAGTTGCATGCAACCCGCGTTGCAAGCAACCCGTCGACGCCCCCGAGGTCACGTGACCCCCCTAGGTCACGTGACACCCCTAGGTAACGTGACGCCCCAAGGTCACGTGACCCCCCCTCCCCCGAGGTCACGTAACCCCTTCCCTTCACGAGGTCAGATGACCCCCCCTTAGTACCCTTCCCTCCTCCTCCTCAAGAGCTGCGCTCTGATTCGGCGTTACAGGGAGTTGTGAACGGCTTTCATTTTTCACTCACACTATTTGCAGCTTTTTGGAAGCCACGAAAAATGGGTTTCATAAATTTTTTTTTTTTTACATATTGACTGTGTGCCTTCATTGACCCGCGACTTTTATTAAATTTGGTGGCCCTGTCTAAACCTTAGAAAACAGCCCGTGACCACGAAAAGAGAGTCAGCGCGAGTCAAAACGGCCAGTTCTCTATCGGTGGTTCTCGGGCGGAAAGAAACCGAATTGCGAGGCGCCAATTCTGTTCTGGGTAGTTGGGCTCTCATGTGTCACGTACAACTAAAAACCTCGGCGAGCATAAATACCCTGTCAGTGTCCCTTTAAACGTTTAGTTTCCTTCAGTTATTCGCCGCTTCCTCAATTGTCATTCGTGACAATATCTTAAACACGCTGTTGCGATGTAGCGCAGTGAGGTACAAAACGTCGGTAGAAATTAACCGATCCGAGGAAAGCTCGAAGCGCGCACGCGGTTTGGGGTTGCGGATACTCTCGTATAGACCAATTGCTAAATTACCCAAGCATCAAGGAGAATGCTGGGAATGGTGTTCCACACGCCGCACGTGCGGGCCTAAGCAGTAGTAACTTTTCTAAAGCAAATGCCTAAAACAAATTGCATCTTGCAGGCGCGTTCCTCAACGCTTTATTTTGGTTATTTCCTTCGAATATTTTATATGGGGAAGGCGTGCGCGTGTGGCGCGTGGAACACCACTTTCTGCCTTCTCCTCGATGCTTGTGTAATTTAGCAATAGGCCTATTGCGTCCACTTTGCTAGGGAGTGGTTTGAGACCGTAGCGGTCGTTTTAATGGCCCAGAATTGAGAAGCTCGTATTACCGAAATGTCACGTAGAAGTGTTATTCATTACATCCTTTTCATCGAGTCGTTGGAAGAGGTGGCGAAGGTGAGGTTTGTGTTCGTGTTGAGGTCTGCTCACTACAATAATGTCGTCCAGATTGGCATTCACGAAAGGTAATTTTCGAAGGGCCTGATCTAGAAATCACTGAAAGGTCTGCGCAGCATTGCGTAATTCAAAAGGCATTCGAAAGGATTAAAAATAGTCCGAATAATGTGGTTATTGCCGTGTTTGGGATATCATCAGGGGCGACAGGGATCTGATGATATGCGCGGACAAGATAAAGTATTGAAAATATGGTCGCGCCATCCATGTTTGACGAACTAACATGAGTATGGGACACCGGATACCGATCAGGAATGATTGCTAGATTGAGGGCGTGTTTATCTCCGCAGGGCCGCCAGTCGCCAGGTGTTGATTTTGGTACCTTATGTAGTGCTGAAGCCCATGAACTGGAAGAGTGACGTATAAGGCAAGGTTCGAGCATATGGTCGAATACTTCTTTAGCGATCCGGTATTTTTCGGGCGCAAGCCATCGAAGTCATGCATGAACGGGATGTACTGTCGTCTCGATGTGATGCTTGTCGTTATGCCTCATTTGGTTCGTAAATGTGCAGGGTCGTACTAGAGACGGAAACCCTTGCATAATGTCAATGTAGGGAGAATCAGGCGGAACGAGCAGTGGAAAAAGTCTGCTTGATTGTAACTGTGTGCGCATGCCTGAAACGGACAGGAGTGTAGCGCCATCAATAAGGCGACGGTTGTGGATATCTACTAGGAGGTTGAAGTACGCGTATTGCGTAAAATCTGCGCCGAAGAAAGAATACTGGGTATCTGCAATAAGGAATATCCAACGAAAGAGCCGATGCACTCCTAGGTTGATCGTGAGTGTGCGGACTCCCTACGTGGGAATGACGGTGCCATTAGCTGCTCCAAGACGGGAGACTTGCCGATTACGACGATCTTGAGTTGTTGCAGACTGACACCTAGGAACAGGTGTCAACAACCAAACGCATATTTGTGTGCTAATCTGGGAGGAAGAATAGGCAAGAATGACGATCAACTTCCCAGGCGTACTCTTTGTCGCTAGTAGCTGGCGTTGGTGTTTTCCGGCGTGGAACAAGTGCATTTCCGGACACGGGAGCCGAATGTACGAGGGCACTAACACTGTCGGTTAGGAGGACTGTGAGATATGATTCTTCTGCGAGTTGGCGAGTTGTCGCTACTGCTTGATGGTTGTCGTAAAGGACGAAGGGCAGCCACCATTTTCGTCAACTAATTCATGCGACGCTTCATGGCGGCGCAGAACAAAAAGGAATGTGGAAAAAATGGCGTTGTGTGGTAGACGTCTGGACCGCGCGTCGTTGATGCGTCAGCGATGCGATCTACCACCTTTGCGAGGTCATCTAAGGAGGCGCAGTCTGCTGACGCGAGCATCATGCGGACGTCATTGGGCAGACGCAGCAAAACAAACTACCGAAGAAGTGAGCCTTTGATGGTGGAGTTTCCCAACAAATCCCTCATCCGGCGCAGTAGCTGAGACGGTATATTGTCTCCCAGCTTTCTTGTAGTCAGCAGCTGTTGTGGCCTTCACTGTTCGGATAAGCTCGTGCGTCGAACAAGTTCTGCCTTGAGGTATCGTAGGGTGTTTCCGGGGGTGGTGCGATGATAATATCGCGGATCTCCGCGGCACCGGTTGAAGACAATGCACCTATTACGTTATGAAATCGCGTTTGTTGGTCTGTGATTCGTCGCAATGCAAACTATTATTCAACTTGCGCAAACCACAACTGCGGATCCGCGGACCAGAACGGTGGAAGGCGGGCGGGGAGGGCCGCGACTTGGTGTTGGTCAGGTGCAGAAGAGCCGCTCGTCGCCATTGCTCCTCACTTGGATTTTCTGTCGGCACGTCCGTGTCACCAATATTTAGCGATCGAAGTTATTTAACATTACGTATAATTCAGCTGAACTGCTGGTCTAGTCTTAGAATTAGTATGCCAAAAAGCCCGAGAGTTATCTTCGTCCTCTTTCTCTTCTGGTCACCTGCTGGCGGGATAGCCGCTACACCAGCTTCCCTCGCTTTCCAGAGATGATTATCAGGATAAATCAAAGATAGATAACTGGGCAAGTTGGTAAGAGTTCATGTTGAAAAAAAATGAGACGTTTACAACTCTCTGTAATGCCGAATTAGAGCGCAGCTCTTGAGGAGGAGGAGGGGAGGGTACGGAGGAGACGGTATGCCCTTCCTCCTCATCTGTACCCTCTCGTCCTCCCTCCTCATCTACTCCTCCCCTGCTCCTCGCCCCCCTCCCCTCTTCTATCTCCTCTCCTCCTCCCCTCCTCCTCCTCCCGTCCTCCTCCCTCTCTCTTTTCCTTCTCCCTCCTCCTCGTCTCCATCCTCTATCCTCCTTCCTCCTCCATCCTGCCTCCTCCTCCCCCTCCTCCTTCCTCTTTTTCCCCCTCCCCCTCCTCCTCCCTCCCGCGCAGTGAATTATGGGAAACGTCCCCTAATGCAACGCGCGCGTCACCGCGGTGCATTATGGGACGTTTCCCATGATGCACCGCGCGGTTACGCCGACGGCGACGCCGACGCCGGTCAAGCCGGAAACGAGCGCCAAAGATCTGGGCTCTAAAACAGCGCGACTGGAACGAGGACAAAAGTTGAAGCGAACACAAGACAAGTGCTGACTATCAACTGATTTGTTAATAAAACAGGGAAGAAAGACAATGAAATGAAAAACATGGAGTGAAATGTTCACTCACTTGCTGTGCGCCTCGTAGAATCTGTCCCCTTCTTTTAGAGCGCAGCTCTTAGGCGCCCGTTTCCGGCTTGAGCGGCGTCGCCGTCGCCGTCGGCGTAACCGCGCGTTGCATTATGGGACGCGTGACGTCACTGATGACGTCATCAGTGACGTCACTGATGACGTCATCGGCATCATCATAATCACTGATGACGTCATCAGTGACGCCACTGATGACGTCATCGGCATCCGCATCGTCATCGTTATCATCACTGATGCGTCACTGATGACGTCATCGTCACGTGACCCCCCAAGTCACGTGCCCCCCCCCCTCGAGGTCACGTGACCCCCCAGTACCCTTCCCTCCTCCTCAAGAGCTGCGTTCCAATTCGGCGTTACAGGAAATTGTGATGATGATGATGATGATGATGATGAAGATGCGGCTTGTGCCCTTTGAAACGGGCGAGCGCGAACTAAGTTCGTGCCCAAGCCTGGGAGCGAGGAGATCTTAATGCCCCCTGAGGTAGATCTTATTCCACCAATCTTCAAGTCGTCGTTTAGTGGCCACTGCAAGCCTGTGCCGGCCGCCAGAAGGCCCCTTTATCTGCGTAGCTGCAGAGCTTTGTGCATCAGAGGAGTCTGCTTGGTTGCGCCCGATTTCAGTAATTGTGAAGCCCAACGCCTCAGCGAGCACTAAGGGGCTCTGCAGGCGTGGGCACCGGGACGGCTGAAGTACCGCATAATCTAGCACAACGTGCTCCACCGTTTCATCGTAGCCTCCGCAGACCCGACGTGCGCTCGAGGTCACCGTACCATCAAACCGACGTCTGTAAACTAGTGTCCGGGGGGCCCCGGCGCGCGCCTCAGAAAACAAGCGGCTGCCCAGGCTGTTGTCGTACAGCATTGCTTCCGATACGATGGTTGTTTTGTGGGTCAGGTACACTTGGAGCGTCGACATTGTTTGTGCGTCTCGGAGCCATTATTGGGCCTCGTTGTCACGGGCTTTCGTCTTAACCTCTGACGCCCATTCCCTTTCTGATGACGCTTCAACGGGGTCAGAAAAAAAGCCATACTTGTGCTCAAGTTGATGAAGGCGCTTCTGCCAGCGTGTCCGCAGCCCCGTCAGGTGAGTGTACATAAACAACCTCCTGGCCCACCTGCAGCTGTCTATATGGCGAAGACGCCCGTAGCAGGTAATTTTGCTGGTCGCCTCCCGAGCCTCAAAGGAGGACCTGCCCAGCACTCCTGAACTGCCTCGTTGACAACCCCCCCATGGCAGCCCAATGCCTGGCGTCCAATCTCTCTCTGTCGGCGTTCTATATGGGCTCGGACATCACCGGGAACGCATACTACGGCATTTGCAAATGTCAGTCCAGGTACTACTACCGCTTTCCAGAGCTCCCGGGACACAATGAACCGATTGCAGCTCCAAAGGTTTCGCTTACGGAGAATGTTGAGTCCTCGTGTGGCTGCGTGGCGAAGATAAGTGTGGTGGTCTTGTAGGTAGTCTGCCGCAGTTGACAGTGTGATGCCCAAGTACTTATATGAGTCGAGTATTGGCACATCGCATCCGCCGAGGCGAAGGCTGCCGAGTGTTGGCTCGAAGGAGCCTGAAAACACAACCGCCGCTTACTTGCCCGAGTTGAATCTCAAGCCAAGCTCCATAACCTCATGAGTGCATATGTCAAAAAGTGGTTGCATTTCAGCCACTGATGCCGCAGTCAGTACCACATCGTCTGCATAAGTTAGTCCCGGCAGAACCCAGGTGACGATCTTGCCATGCTCCAGGTGAGTTAGAGAAAAGCCCAGCCCTGATCGGATGAGCTGCCTCTCTAGAGTGGTCACGTAGATCATATATAAGAGCGGAGATAGTGGGCATCCTTGCCGCAAGCCCCTCATCACCAGCACCTCCTCAGACGTACCCTCGCCGAGTTGGGTCTAACCGTGTTACCATCGTAAAGACGGTAGATGAGCGCTGCCACTCCGGTCGCATGTTAAGATCCTGGAGTTGACGAACGAGCCGGGCATGTGGGACGCTATCGTAGGCCTTCGCGATGTCTAGAAAGCAACAGATAAGATTCCTTTTCTCCCTTCTGCCCCAGACAGAATGTTCTCGAAGATGTCCGCCAGCTGATCCCCGGACTCCCTCCCCAACGCCTTCAGCACGTTTAAACTTCTACTATTTGAGCGTGTTGGTGCTTTTTAAACATTTAGAAAGTGGAGACACATAAGGGACGATACAGACAGGACAAACTGAAAGTTTGCCCTGTCTGTATCGTTCCTTATGTGTCTCCACTTTCTAAATGTTTAAAAAGCCTTAAGCACACTTGCCGGAATCATGTCTAAGCCTTGGGCGGTGTTGTTCTTAATATGCGCCAGTGCGCGTATAAGGGACACCCTCCCGATTGTTACACAGGTAGCGTCATCCGGCGTCAAGGCCGTACCTTCCGTCGGGCTTAAATCCTGTAGCGGTACCGCTTCCGGAGGTGAGAACACCTCTACCAAATGATCTGTAAGACATTGTCCCAGTCGCTCTGTTGGCTGCCCTGTGTCTTCGTCCAGGATAGTGAGGCACTGCTTCCTTCCGTTGAGAGTTCTTATGTACCTCCAGAACTTGCTAGGTGCATCTCTTCCACTTGCACTGATTTCTCTCATTGTGACCATGTCAGCCCGAGCCATTTTCTCTTGGACAAGTTGCTTTGCGGCTTGCTTCTGGAGTTGGTACGCATGCCACTTTAAAGGAACTTGGTCACTGTGGCCGCCAAGAAGGACCGTGCGGTGCTCCCTGTTCAGCTCTTGTCGCAATCTGATAGCCGCTTGTACTTCCACGTCCCACCATCGCTTTCTTTGTCGTCGTCAACCTCGTTCTTTTGTAGAATGCTGCTTGATGAGGCGCTTTAATTCGTTCACATATGCTGCGTATCCAGACGCACTCACCCTCTTGCTGCCGTTGGGGATAGCCGGAAACCGCCTGTCTGAGGGGGCTTTTGTTTTCTTAGTTGTCGTGTTGCCTTTGAGAACTGTAACCTTATTCAGTTGTGGTCGCTCCCAACACTATGGTCACCAGCTTCATCGATATCTGCGTGGACAGGGTAGCGGGCCAGCTTCTGTAAAACCAAGGCATAGTCAATGCAAGTTTTGCTTCCACGGGCACTCCACGTATATTGCCCTTCACATGAGGCTCTAAGGTTGACTGTCTCCAAAGCGTTATCTTCGGCCATCTGCGTCATCATTCGTCTATTATCGTCCTCCAGTCCATCCAGTTCATGCAGGTGTCCGTTGAAGTCACCCATAATAAGAATCTCTCTTGTAGCAGCAAGGGCCTTGGCGTCGGTAGTCACACAAGCCATTAAACGCTGGTTCTCTTCTCTGCGGGCAGTTCCTACCGACAGGTACACTATGCAAACGGCTACAGGGATACATATTATCTCCCCTGTCAGCCAAATATGGTCCCAGCACTCTCGTGGCTCCTTCTGCCATACCGATGTATTGCGCCACACTGCGCCCACTCCTACACCTCGGCGCTGACCTTCCACACAATTGCGTCCAGCCCAACACCCATTTTCGTTAGTTGGAGCCTCTTCCAGATCACGTAGGTGCGTCTCGGCTACTCCAAAAAGTATCATTTTTTGTCCTCCAACTGGCTGAACAACTCTTCCCATTTTTGCTGCCGTCGGGCTCCTTGGAGATTGAGAAATCCTACCACCTCTGTCGGTCGTCTGCTGCGCCTACGTCACCTTCGTTTTTTTTTAATACTACTCATTCTGACATTGGCCCGCTTACCCCTGACCCCCCTCACTGAAAGCGCTTTTAAACCCCTTGCCGTTGACAGTGATAGTCCAGCTGCTGGTTCACCATCTCGGTCACGATGGCACGCAGATCGTGGGGGGGAGGGGAGGCACCACATGTGTATACAACTGGGCGACATGTGCTGTCTTTGGGGAGGTCCAAGGTCCCGAGGAATGCACCGGGAGTCCCCCGCTTGAATCTGTCTGGCGCTGAGGGTGGAGTGGGGGCATCTCGGGAGGCCATCCGAACGCTGCAAGATTGTTGTGTGCGGCCTGTGTGGACCTCAGTGGTGATAACCTTGGAACTCCAGTCGCCGGTGGCATTTGTATGTTCGAGTCTACGTAACGAACTTGCTGCTCGAACCCTGGTGTCGGAGTGTAGTTTACCACAGCAGGATAAGGCAGCTGTTGTCGCACCTCCGCGTCTCTGGGGTGTGGAAAGGGGTTGTCTGTTACAGTGTTCCCGTAGGGCCGCACTTGCGGGAAACTTTGTTGGGGCCTCTTTGTATATGGATGAGCCCTGGAATCTGGCCGACAGGAATGTCTTGATGGCTTGAGCAGGCGAAATGCAGTCGTCCGGTGGCTCTTTCGGTGAGCATCGTTGAAGCCGAAAGGAGGTTTCGTCCTCTGCTCTTCGCGGTTCCATTGGTAGCGCCGCTCCAGGTTTTCTGGCGCTTTCCACGATTGGCTTGCTGTTCCTCCAACGCCTCTCTGTACAGTGCCTTCTAAAAAACGCCTTGCCACTTGTGCCAGTTGTTGGGACACCACACAAGCACCCATTTGTCCGTAGTGCACGCCATCTTTGTCCATAGTGTTGTGGCCAGTGAGCTCCGCACTGAGGTCAACGTACCGTGCACGTATCATCCTACATAATCCCTTGATCCTAGCGTTCAGCATCATCGTCGCAGCCTGTACAGCCTTGCCTTTGCTCACGACCTCTGGCACCGGGCAGATAGTCAGCGATGCTTTACGTGAGCTCCATCTTATACGGAAAACTTCTACAACATCCTCTGGCTGGTGTCCCTTCAGCAGGTAATTAATCCCCACATGTATGATGTACATACGAGGAATTTTCCGGGCCCCTTCCTCGTACTCATCAATCATTGTATGGTCCTGCTTTGCTGTCGCCTTTCTGTTGAACATCACATCAAAACTTTGTGGGTTATTCACTGCAGATACTAAAGGTTGGGCAATGCGCTCCACGTTGCTGTCCCCAACAATCAAGACCTCTCGTGTGACCCCAGGAGGAGGTCTGTCCAGTCTTGTGAGGCCCTTACTGACTTCCTGTCGTTTAATGAAACTGGTGTGGCGCAAACCCGTGGTCGCCCCGTCGGGGATCCCAGGTCTCTTCGAATCATCCGGGCTGTTTGAAATGTGCAGGAGGTTTAGATCTTCAGTGCAATCATCCTTCGGCTCATTCATGCCAATAAGCCCTTCAGACTCCGGTCCTGTGACACTGGGTATTTTATTCGGGTCGGTTTCAAGCTCCTCTCCGTGTTGCATGAGATCTGCCACGTATTGCGTCAGATCTTCGCACTGTGTTCTACCGGCGCTGGTTCGTCGGTCGCTCAGGTTGCTTATGTCGAAACCCACGAGCGCGTCGTTGGACTGCTCGTAGGACATCGACAGTGGGGCTGCGGAGTAGTTGACGGCATTGATTTCAGTGACCTAGCCTCCCTACCCTGTAGGAGTTCCCTCCATTCCAACAGCTCTTTAAGCTGTTGCTCCATCAACGTGAACTTCCGTTGCATTTCACGTAGTATGTTTCCCTCCGTCGCCGCCTGCTGCAGTCGTTCGGCGAAACCACCTATGCGTACTTCCAGCTCCTCCATCTCCTGCGTGTGCATCCGCCGTAGTTCAGCAACAGAGTCACAGTCCTTGCATGATACCTGGGACCGACCTCTGATAGTCTGAAGGTGTTCATCAGTGACCGGCTCGATGAAATGCTGAGAAGCGTGTTCGGTGGTTGTATCTTCCGGCGGCTCCTGGATAGGTCTGCCTTGGCTCCCCGCAGAACTAGACGCCCTGCTTGGGATTGACAGGAAGTCCTCATCGCGATCACTGAGTGATCCGTTGCCAGCCGCTCCCACCGGCGGGGCGAACAAGGTGTCTGCGCTCACCGTCACGCTGCTGCCCAGCGATGATTCGTCCAACTCTGTCCCAGTCAGGAATCCGTCAGGAGTTGCCGTAGCGGCTTGAAAGCGATCGACAAGTTCACTCTTTGATCCGACGGTAGATAAACCCATGGCTTTAAGCTCCCGTTTCAAATCCATGACCTTTATCTTCGTTGTAAACGGCTTTTATTTTTTTTTTCATCTGATTGTAGAACTCGTTTTCTACTTTCTTTCCTCAGGAGATCTTGTTACCCTAAATTTAGAAAGTTCATCCCGCTGGGGGTCAGATTCACCGAATGTTGGCTCACACACGAACTGTTCTTCTTCGTGATGTTGTACGCTTTAATCATCTCCCGACATGTTTGGTCATGGTGTGGATATAATATACAGGTGTCTTCTAAGCACGGTTCGCACCCGCAATCTCGGCAATGTACCGCTAGATGTGAATATGCGGTGCCTTTCAATGAGCTGTGGTGCTCTCTGAGGCGGTGCTTAAACATCCGCCTCAGAGAGCACCACAGCTCCTTGAAACCGGGAAAATGCCCCGCTAGATTTAGCGGGGATTTTTTTCCGCTAAATTTAACGGGGATATTTTTCCGCTAAATTTAGCGGGGAAATTTACACATAATGCAACGCGCGGTAACGTCATCTATGACGTCACTGGTGACACTCGTGACGTCATAATGGGAAACGTCCCATAATGTACCGCGCGTTTACGCTGACGGCGACGGCGACGCCGACGCCGCTCAAGTCGGAAACGGCCGCCTAAGAGCTCCGCTCTAAAAAAAAAATAATTAAAATATCGAGCATGTTGAAGCTAGCCGCTTGGCAGGTTAGCTGGAGTCGTGCAAAGCGACTCCGGTCGATCTTTCGTGATACTCTGATGGAAGCGACGTACTTTTTATTCCACAGCGATCTCTTCCTGACAGATGGCCAGTGCGCTATCATCACAGCTAACCTTTCACGTTGACCGAAGAAACTGAAAGCAAGGACAGCGTTCGATGCCTAAATTGCTGAATGTATGGGTTCGAAATTATTGCGCACTGTACGGAGACCATACAAAACAATAGAAGATTCAGTCCCATTTCCATCGCGTAGCGCTACTGCTGTTTACAAGCTGAGACACCCCAGTTAAAAATTGTGGCCGGCAAAATACTTCAGATGTTTCACAGGGTTCGCCGTTTCCGTAGATTAGACGACACATGTTGTTTCGATCGGCAAGGGCTGCCGGTGCGTACCACTAACATATTATTATATATGGCACACACATTAGGTCATCGTAATTATATTTAACTCTTACCTTTGGGTCACCATCGAGCTTCCAGCTTTTGTTGGCGGAGCATGCATGCGAGTCCGGCTCATTAGGCCCACGAAGCTTCTCGGGGCTAGGGCATCCTCGGAGCAGTCCACGTCCACGGACGCACTCGCCCAGTCGAGCGCACCAACGTTAAATGTACAGAGAAATACAGGAACACGAAAACAGCACAAGACACCCGGCAAGAACGGAAGGTTTAGGTCGCAGAAACAAACGCTTCACACACTCCAACGCATCCAGATTCGCGGACAGGGCGCTCGCGCGAGAGCTTCTGGGCAAGCCACCGCCGTTGATGTGCGCTCGTCGACGACGCGAATACAGCATGCTCTATTCCGTCGTGAGCTACGCGGACGCGCGCTGTGCTACGCTGTGCTATGTCACACTGCGCATGACGATGGAATATAGACATTGGGCTTTTGCGCTCGTCGACGTTGCGACGGAGTATAAGCTCCCCTCAAGGTTGTAACTGATTGCAGCACTTTTGCCTTATACATACGGCTGCTACCCCTCGTTCTGGATCGTTGATTGCGAACTGTCTCTTCATACTGCGGCTTTGGCGGTTGTTACTTCTATTTACGAGGAACAAGCCGCAAGAGTGTAGTATTGCCTATCAGCAGTCTAAGAGAGTGCTGACAGTATAATTCTCACATATTATCTCAAGTGCGATACAAACTAAGCGTACAGATGTCCATCTAAAATGTATGGTAGCGCAACCGCATCAATTATACGGGTTTTGTTCCAGGTTCAAGGTGCGAGTGACGGCGAGTAACTTTGAGTTTGGAGAACCCATTGGGGAACACACCCGACCCACGGAGGTATTCACGACCACGTATACAAACGAACAGAAGACGGATGCGATACACACTGTAAAGCATACTTATCTCAACACGGAGTCTTCCTCCATTAAGTTGGAAAGGGGATTCGAGTCGCAGTACAAGACGAGCATTCAGGTCGGAGTACCTGGCATATTTAGTGCAGGCGGTGAATTTAGCTTTCAGTACACCCTCAACATGACGACAGTGGACACCAAGAGCAAGACTGAAACTTTGAGTATCGAAGTCCAGGTTGCCGTTCCGAGCAAAAAGACGGTGCAAGTCACGTGGTACGTCACCAACAAGGTCATGGTAAGTGAACCGTTTAGCGATGAAACTGGTGGTGTGCAGAGTGATCAAACACCATGATGTACCTTGATGATAATGGTGATGATGAGGATGATGATTTTCAGCTCTTCCCTTTAAATCGGGCGGTCTCATGATGTCTGGGACCCAGCTTGTGGGGATGACGTGGCCCTTTTTTGGGGTCTTTAGCCACCAATTTGTTTTAGAGTAACAGTGCCGTCTTTGCCGATCTGAGCATATTTGCATCGTGCCGTTGTGTCGGTTCGCAACGCTCTCGATGCCTCATACTACTCATGCTCAAAAAGTAATCGTTAAACTAGACGAAATACGCGCAAAATATAGGAGCTGACAATGTTGGTCTTGCGGGACGGTGCACTCTGAAAATGGCGACAGTGGAAAGCAAGCCAGTGGACAGGATGTACGCATGCGCATAAGTTTACTAAAAAAAAAGTTCATTTCACACTTTAGCTACACAAACTGTATTAAGAGTCTAATGTGAATAAACCTAATTAATTTTCCTAACTAGGCTCTTGCACAATGTAATGGACCATTAACCTGTTTTTTTCTTGGCGATGCGTACTACTATTTGTATTAGGGAACTGGCCTTAGCTTCGAGAGACGCCCTGTATAAAATGACCGTTGAGCATAACAATGGACCATAGCGGTGTTTATGTGGATCCGAATGATGAAACGCATTTTGTGTAAAGGCCCCTTATATTATATTGTATTCGTGCAATATTTATCAGCTAAAACCGCAAAGAATCAGACATTGTTTTACAATTGTTTAATCAAACTTTAGTTCTTTTTATTGCGATTCAAACTATATTTCGTTTTTTCTTGAGTCCGGAAGCAGCCGACGCTACGACCTGGTGGAAGCAATCAGACAGCTTCAAAAGCGCACCGTCTTGGTGTTCGACACGTTTCTTTGCGTGTTCAATCATCGCTGAATCATTTATAAAGAGAAAAGGCCCAGTGACTTGTGCTTTTGACTTCGCTTGATTGGTCTTATTGGCTCGTAGCGTCTCCTGCGTCTGGACGTAAGCTGAAACGGAGCATAGGGCTTCGTGCTTTAAGGATACATTTTTATTCGAATCGGTGTATGTGTGTGTCGGGAGGAAAGGGGGGTGGGGGGGGGTCTCTTTCAGGTTATGCGGAGGGCAAGTTCGTCTGCTTCTCGCGCAGGGGGTACCGGTGACGTCAGAACGCCGTGCCCTGATTGGCTGATCGCGGCCCCCCTATCTGAGCGTCGTCTGCTCCTTTGCAACGTCGTCTGCGTCTGTCTTACCTTTCCTGCGACTTTCGGAAGTGCAGAGGCCAGATTCACAAACCATGTTACGCCGAAAGAGTGCGTAAGACAAAACGTGAGAACAAATTCGTATTCACGAAACGAAATTATCGTAAGTTTTGCTCAGGTTACGACGGGATCCTACGACGATCAACTCAGCATGGCCGACAGCGTCGCTCAGTTACTTGGTCGCGACGATCAACGGACGTTTATTTTTGTACGTGCTCTTCTCACGCGTCCTGACTGCAAGCAGCAAGAAAAAAAGTTAAAAAGTACTTGAAATAAACCACGACGAACAAGAACGCTGGATCCACAAACACCCGGGAAATGCTCCAACGGCCACGATTCCACTGACCCCGTCCAAGCGAGCTCGGCAGATAGGCCTAGCAGCGGCGCAGCGGTGCTCCGACGGTCCAATACACACACCTTGTTGCTGAATGTATCTTTGACCGTTATGTTGCACCACCGTAGAACCTAGGTATACCTCTAAAATCCTTAGAACATCCTGGACAGATATCCCTGACTGCGACTGGAAACTGACTAAATGTTCTTCCAAAAAGCTGCTTACCCTAGCCAACAAAGTCTTAGGTTCTAAAGAATAGTACAGATCTTTTATGCCAAGTGAAAAGATCCTGCACCTCTTTCCATGGAGAGGTTGCAAGTCAGCGACTAAATCATCAGAACACCGCAGCGACAATGAGGATCTTGTATCCAAGATCGTGAGAGTCTTCTGAAGAAATGAGGACACTATTTTCTGCCATGTGCCATTCTCGTTTATGACTACTCTGAGAGGAAGATCCACCTTGTGGTCCTTCAGATATACTTCAGATATACTCCTGGAGGAGGTCGAATCCGGTTCTGTCTTCCGCATTGTTTGTGTTAAAGACAGTCGTCAACCCATGTAATGTTCAACTATCTAAACCGACGGAACGCATTCTTGCTAACGGCCCTAAAGTTTGTGTAAATATAAAACCGTCCAGGATGGATATTGTATCTGCGATTCACACTGTGTCAAGCGCCGTATCTGACCCGGCGGAAAAGACTGCATTGATAACGTCCTCTTTAAAAAAGATGTCGGATCTGGTTGACGATTCGTACAAAAGCGACCGTAGAGACTTCAGCAAGATCGCATCAGTCAAGAAGGAGTTAGATGAGAAAGAAGTAGCACTCTTAGAAACCGATAAGTCGGGTGTGTTTTCAGTGTTACCAATGTTGGAGTTCCGAAGGAAATCAGACGAAGCCATGGTGGGGTTGTTTAGACCTTTTGACGGTTGTTTGAAAAAGTCCAAAAGGGAAATTGTGAGGGTTTGTAAGGACGCCGATCTAGCCGCTTTGACCACCAGAATTAATCATGTTTCTAAAGACACGTTTGGCATTAAATTTTTTCTTAAGGACCACAAGGTGGATCTTCCTCTCAGAGTAGTCATAAACGAGAATGGCACATGGCAGAAAATAGTGTCCTCATTTCTTCAGAAGACTCTCACGATCTTGGATCCAAGATCCCCGTTGTCGCTGCGGTGTTCTGATGATTTAGTGGCTGACTTGTAACCTTTCCATGGAAAGAGGTGCAGGATCTTTTCACTTGACATAAAAGATCTGTACTATTCTTTAGAACCTAAGACTTTGTTGGCTAGGGTAAGCAGCTTTTTGGAAGAACATTTAGTCAGTTTCCAGTCGCAGTCAGGGATATCTGTCCAGGATGTTCTAAGGATTTTAGAGGTATACCTAGGTTCTACGGTGGTGCAACATAACGGTCAAAGATACATTCAGCAACAAGGTTTGTGTATTGGATCGGCGGTAGCCCCAGCTCTTTCTGATATTTATCTAAGAGACCTAGATCTGCGTCTTCTAGAGTCCTTTAGACATAGGTCCCCTAAGGAAATTCTGGTGAGGAGGTACGTAGACGATATTTTGGTATGTTCTACAGATGGTTCCTTAGCGGATTCTTTGGAGAAGGTAGTGTTCGAAGCAGCACCCGAATTAAAGTTTTGATAGAGAGACCAAATGACGACCGTTTGCAATATCTCGATCTTCAACTTAGGACTAGTTCCGTCCTTTGTTGGGAGTACGGAAAGTTTGAAGCAAAACCTCTTCTTCCTTTCAATAGCTGCCATTCTAAACATGTCAAACTGGGGATAATTCGAAATCTCGTCGATTCAGCAGTACAGAAGTCATGCTCACATTTTATTGGCTCTTCTCTTCGTCGTCTGACAGAACGGTTCGAGGTTGCTGGATATCCTCAGGAACATATTGTAAGGCAGTTGGTGCATATGATATTTCCTAAGAAGTCAATTCAGCAAAATCCTAGACCTTCAAAGCGAGTAGTCCTTCCATATTTCCATAAAATTTCTCACAACATCAAAGCTTTAGCCAGCAGGTTTAATGTTGGCACTGTCTTTTCTACAGATTATAGAATGAGCCGTTTGACTCCTTTTGCCTCGACTGTTTCAGGTTGTGCGGATAAACACAGAGAAAAGGATGTGGAATGTTCGTCGGGTGTCATTACAAGATACCCTTTGATTGTGGCCTTTGTTATATGTCAACTAAACGATGTATAAATGAGCGGTTGACCGAACACAAACGTGTATAAAGAAAAAAGACCCGTACTTCCGAAGTGTCAAAACATCTGATCGAATGTAGGAACTGTGTACCGTTGTGGCATTTAACTTCAGTAGAGTTGCGGGAAAAAGATGACCATAAGCGATTGATAAAAGAGTCATTAACAATATTAGGTCACGGGAACGCAGTTAATAAGCCGTCGTTTGGTTTGGACAACGAACTTCGGCGGTTTCTTAGGCTGTGAAAAGTTCTGACCTTCAAGGTTTATGTCTGTAGGTTTCCGGGTAGAGGGGACCGTGGGTCGTTCTTTCTTTTGTATGTGTGTTACTGGGCTTGGGGGTACCAGTGTGTTTGGTGGTCGGGAAGCGAGGGGTCAAAGATAAGAGAAGTGCATGAGGCAGAGTCCATTGTCCTTGTTGTTTTGTCAGAGATACGTTGGTGGAAAAAATTGGCATTCTTTGGGTTCTCACCCTCTCCCCCCTTTTTTCTTGTATCGACGTGCTATATAACCAGGTTTCGGAAAATAAAATTTCAGCGGGTTAGAGACTTTTAGTGTGTGTCGTTTACCCGCAGTCTCGGGTTTATCGCAACCATGTGCAATGTACACCAGCTCGTTTGCGCCCTTGCATTTTGTTCATGCTCTATTCCGTCGTGAGCTACGCGGACGCGCGCTGTGCTACGCTGTGCTATGTCGCACTGCGCATGACGATGGAATATAGACATTGGGCTTTTGCGCTCGTCGACGTTGCGACGGAGTATAAGCTACCCTCAAGGTTGTTACTGATTGCAGCACTTTTGCCTTATACATACGGCTGCTACCCGTCGTTCTGTATCGTTGATTGCGAACTGTCTCTTCATACTGCGGCTTTGGCGGTTGTTACTTCTATTTACGAGGAACAAGCCGCAAGAGTGTAGTATTGCCTATCAGCAGTCTAAGAGAGTGCTGATAGTATACTTCTCACATATTATCGCAAGTGCGATACAAACTAAGCGTATAGCTGTCCATCTAAAATGTATGGTAGCGCAACCGCATCAATTATACGGGTTTTGTTGCAGGTTCAAGGTGCGAGTGACGGCGAGTAACTTTGAGTTTGGAGAACACATTGGGGAACACACCCGACCCACGGAAGTCTTCACGACCACGTATACAAACGAACAGGAGACGGATGCAATACACACTGTAACGCATACCTATCTCAACACGGAGTCTTCCTCCATTAAGTTGGAAAAGGGATTCGAGTCGCAGTACAAGACGAGCATTCAGGTCGGAGTACCTGGCATATTTAGTGCAGGCGGTGAATTTAGCTTCCAGTACACCCTCAACAAGACGACATTGGACACAAAGAGCAAGACTGAAACTTTGAGTATCGAAGTCCAGGTTGCCGTTCCGAGCAAAAAGACGGTGCAAGTCACGTGGTACGTCACCAACAAGGTCATGGTAAGTGAACCGTTTAGCGATGAAACTGCTGGTCTGCAGAGTGATCAAACACCATGATGTACCTTGATGATAATGGGGATGATGAGGATGATGATTTGCAGCTCTTCCCTTTAAATCGGGCGGTCTCGTGATGTCTGGGACCCAGTCTGTGGGGTTGACGTGGCCCTTTTTGGGGTCTTTAGCCACCAATTTGTTTTAGAGTAACGAGTGTCGTCTTTGCCAATCTGAGCATATTGTGTCGGTTTGCACCGCGCTCGATGCCTCATACCACTGATGCTCAAAAAGTAATCGTTAAACTAGACGAAATACGCGCAAAATATATAGGAGCTGACTATGTTGGTGTTGCGGGACGGTGCACTCTGAAAATGGCGACAGTGGAGAGCAAGCCAGAGGACAGGATGTACGCATGAGCATAAGTTTACTAAAAAAAAGGTGCATTTCACACTTTAGCTACACAAACTGTATTAAGAGCCTAATAATAATAAACGTAATTAATTTTTCTAAATATGCCTCTGGGAGAATGTAATGGGCCATTAACTTGTTTTTTTCTTGGCGATGCGTACTATTTGTAGTAAGGAATTGGCCTTAGCTCCGAGAGACGGCCTGTATAAAATGAGCGTTCAGCATAACAATGGACCATAGCGGTGTTTTGTGGATCCGAATGATGAAACGCATTTTGTGCAAAGGCCCCTTATAGTATATTGTATTCGTGCAATATTTATCAGCTAAAACCACAAAGAATCAGACATTGTTTTACAAGTTTTTAATCAAACTTTAGGAGTTCTTTTTATTGCGATTCAAACTATATTTCGTTTCATCTTGAGTCCGGAAGCAGCCGACGCTACGACCTGGTGGAAGCAATCAGACAGCTTCAAAAGCGCACCATCATGGTGTTCGACACGATTCTTTGCGTGTTCAATCATCGCTGAATCATTTATAAAGAGAAAAGGCCCAGTGACTTGCGCTTTTGACTTCGCTTGATTGGTCTTATTGGCTCGTAGCGTCTCCTGCGTCTGGACGTAAGCTGAAACGGAGCATGGGGCTTCGTGCTTTAAGGATTCATTTTTATTCGAATCGGTGTATGTGCGTGTCGGGAGGAAGGGGGAGGGGTCTCTTACAGGTTATACTTTTCCCACAAATTTCATGGTTTGTGCTGTCAGTATTTGATTTTCAGACGAGAGCAAGATTGGCGTATATTTGGTTTATGCTAAAGGCAACCGGGAACGGGCATGGGACTCACCAAGCACCAGAAAGCATGCCCGTTACCTGAGCACTGAAGTTCCAAAATAAGAGCTTCCTACAAGTCGCGACATTTTTTGATGCACCGACTGCGTGACGGTGCCGAAGCAAACCAGAAGACTGAGCTGAATGACGCCATTTTCAGCGGAATGTGCTTCGTCATTCGTACTGATTGTTGTTACGTGTAAAAAGTACAAGAGGACGCTTCAGCTTCGCCTTTTAAGAGTGGAACTCGATAGCTAAATATAGTAACGCAGACACGCCGTTCGAGCGTGTCTGCGTGGCCTAGGATTCTTCTTCCATCTTTCGAGCAGTTCGGTCGCAAGACTCATGGGATCCCATGGAGCCGTGGCTCTTTTGTTGATGTTAATTTCGCGTCTGCTGCCGACGAGTACAAGTTTGTGTTGAAATCACGAGCTATGCGAATGACGTCGCAGATTTTTGTTAGCGACAAGAATATTGTGAGCGTCGCCAAAGCGTTGGCGAAATCCTATTGTGAAGCCACGGGTGCGGTAGTAATCTGGACAAAGTGCCGGGGGTTTCGGCATGGGGCGTGGCCACAACGCCTTCAGTGTTTGAAGACGTGTGCTGGGATCAGTTGCCCTGTACATGTCTCGGCGCGCCACTCAACTGTTATAGAGAAAATAAACAATACTGGTCGGGAGTCGCCGCCGACCTGGACAGGCGCGCTTCTCGCCGGATGAGGCGCGACCTATCCATTTTTAGCCAGAGCGACGGTTTGTAACATTCCTCTCATCGGAAAGTTGCGGCGTGTTTTGCAGGCGATTCATTGGGCGCGCGTTAGTCTGCAGAAGTCCGACCCCGTACTTGCGAAGTTTTTATTTGGAGCTCGACCTTGAAGCCGATGAGGCGAAATTCCTTCTTTCATCGAGTACGTTGCGGTGGTCTGGGTCTCACGCACTTGTTCGTCAACCGGTTGGAGTCGAGGTTCTTTTTTTTTTTTTTTTTTACGAGACCAATAGCATTTCTTTATCCGTACGCTCGTTCAAACTGAACTGGCACGCCATTTGCCTGATTTTTCTTGTCTCGTCATGTGGCGGCGAACCAACAAGACTGGTTGGTTTTCAAAAAGAGGTGGTAGACAAGGCTCTACTTTGTCAGCCCGTTTTCTTTTCTTTTTTTTCGGGGGTATCTTTTGTAGTGAGTAAGAAAAAGCTCAGATGCGATCTGCTGATCAGCTTATTTTCAGCAACTCTGTATCGAACAGTCGGTTGTGGCGGAGGACAAGATGTGCTCACGCGAGTTAAGCGCATGTGCGTATACACCTCAGTCAAAACTTTCTTTTAAAAATTGCATACAAGCACTTCGCCTGTCAAGGTTTTTCTTAAAGAAAAGGCAATGGATGTGCCATGGTCGGTTGACTGTATCTTGTGTAAAAAAAGCCAATACCATAGGACACGCTTTTATCATCTGCTGGAACGTTTTTTTTTTTTTTTTTTTTGCTGTTGTTATGTGATCCAGCGAGCATTGAAAAAGGAATTAAGCATTAAGACAGTGGGGTTTTATTTCTTCAGTTTTGTAAAAAGATTAGAGTGTATTTCCTAAGTGTGAGCCTAAGCCAGACTAGCTAGGTACTTGCCAGTGTCAGCTTGATATGCGAGAGTTTTAACATGTTCTGAAAAATATCTGCAGAGCTTTTAAAGTGGCTTGATTTGTTCGTGTTCTGAAATAAAGAAAAAAATAAGAGTCTGCGTGGCTCGCAACCGAAGGGTCGTGGGTTCGAATCCCGCCTCCACCCGAAAAATTGTTCGAATATGTTTTTTAGACAAATTAATTACTCTATAAAGTTAACTCATTTGAGACATGTGGAGACCTTTAATTTGCATTGGATGTCATGTTTTAATTACTTTCATCCCACGCGTGGCGTCAGGTTTCACGTGAGCATTGTGGCTTGTCTGAAATTACCGACCGAGGTCATGTGACTGTGACGTTGTGTCCCTATCGACCAATGAGGATTTTCCCGTCTCACGCCACCGACACCGATACCGGCTTTTCTGCGACACGAGCTCCTTAACGCAGTGGCTTAAACAGTAGTATCCAAGGGATATAGTGAGCACTTAAAAAAAAGTTGTATAATCTCTTTTTAATACGTTCTACCGGATCCGACGATCCGATCCGATGGTGCCAATGAAGCAGTGCCAAAAGTGCGTAGTCATTACGCTCGTCGTCTTTATGCGTTTGTAACCACTGACTAAACCAATCACGCATATAAAAGGTGCACTATCAGGCCGCATTCACTATGCGTGTTTGGATTAGTAGGTGATGGCAAATCCACAACGACGACGAGGACCATCACGATGCACTTTTAGCTCTGCGTGATTGGCTTGATCGAAATTAAAGTGAAACTCTATCCGGAGCGCAATTTCGTCTGCCATGTTTTGCAGGGGTTGTGATGACGCCAGAACGGAAAGCTCTGATTGGCTCTGATTGAAGGATAGTGGGTAGGCCTCGAAGCAAGCTGACTTGAGGCCTAGCTAGCAACTATCTTTCAAACAGAGCCAATCAAAGCTGGACTTTGTTCTGACGTCACCGCTACGCCTGCACAAGAAGCAGACGAACTGCTCTCCGAATAGTATTGACATGAGAAGGAACCGAGAAAAGTGGTGTGGTTCCTGAAGAAGCAAGCAGCCTCGCCGTCAGTTCGGTGCGGACTGTGTTACCGCCAAAACAGTATAAAGTTGAAGCTAAGTATTGTTACCCCGTGAAGCTTCGGTTTTTCTTATACAGACACAAAACCAAAGCGGTATCTTTAAGGATTTCTTCGATTTTGATTAAACCAGTTTGGGGTTAAGTTCTAAGATTTACCGGTATTGCTAAAGGTTGAGACGGGGTTTGGGCTATAAAGATAAATATGTTTAATCGGACACGAAGTTTTATAGCAGCGGTCGAAGTCCCATCCTGTGTCCGCGGTTCACCCCTTATGAAGCCGCGGTGATGTGACATTTGTGTAGAGGACGTATTCCTTGTGACTGGCGGCGGCGGATGGCTTAAATGAAGATGAGGTCCAGCAGCCTCTGTTAGTGGCCAGGAGGCTTATGTCCTCGCAGCAGCACCTTATTTTGATGTTAAAAAAAGGATGATACGGACGTCTCGCTGATGCTGGTAGCTAGAGCAGGTGTTTGAAAGCCTCGGTTCCGGGTCTTTGTAAGGAGGCTATCCGTATTGCGGACTGTCCCTCTAACTGTTCCGTAAATCGGGTACGGCCTTGTCTAGGCATAAACATAACGGTACATACCCTAAAAACAGGAAACCCTAGTCAACCTAACCTCCACACCGATTCTTCTTGCAGGACTTCCCTTGGACTGCCACAGTGACAGTAAGAGGATGGTTTGCCTTCTGGCTCGATAACCGAGTAAATGGTCACCATCTCTGGTTTCACCCTGTATCCGCCTTGGCCTATATGGATAACAACCTGACCGCCGTCGATAGTCTTACAGTCACCTTTGAGGCTTCAGGCTTCTTCAGGAAGATCGCCACCCTCGACTCCAGAGTCTTTGTGTACGAGTTAAGGAGGTTCGAACGAGCGAAGCCCACAACTACAAGACGACCAAAGGCCTCATAACGCCTCCAGCCCCTAGAGTAGGAACTCAAACAACCTACAAACTGAAACTAAAAAAAAACACGAAAAAACAGCGAGCTTGATTATGCTGAGAAACACAAGGGAGCACAGGATGTGTTCAAAGCAGGCTGTACGTAACGAGTTACATGTAACTGATTACTAGTAATCAAATAAATGTTATTATACCCTTTTTAACGCTCTAATTACTATTTTTGTTTCGTGCTGTAACGTTTGCGGTAATTGAATTACTGTTTTTTTGTAATCTAATTACATATAATCAATTATATGTTTCAAAAGAGCTAAAAGTATTGAGCTGTTTTTTACGTAAAAATCACCTTGTCTGTCCGTGCATCACTCGTCTTTGCTGGACCAATGTTGGGACACGTTTTGACCACTAAACGGCGAAAAAAAAAGATACAAGGTACCAGAAGGATTTGAATGTCAACGCGCTAAGCGACGTTTTTACTCTAGAGCTGTGGAGAGTGCCTCGTTTCCTGTGTACGGGTTATCGCGATTCGGGTTTCCCGCGGCATAACTGTGTTCTGCACTGACCTACTCTGGTAACGTAAAAAGTACGTGAAAAGTAATAAATTACATTTTGATGATTTTTCAATTACCTCTGAGCTGCAAGCAATTGATTTCTGTAATCAGACATTTTTCAATAACGTAATTGTAATTGTAATCGGTTACTCTTTTTCGGTAACGCAAACAAGACTGGTTCTGTAAACTACCACCTCGCAGAAATTTACGTCATGTGACGGGAGGTAACATGATGTGGCAGTAGTAGGACACGTTTGTTACGTCAGAGAAACGGGGAAAACTGAGAAGGGGAGCGCGTCGATGGCTACGAGGCCCGGACATTCTGTCACATGACACACCCAGAATGAACAAAGAGATGGTAAGAGAGATGTCCACCTCCAGGGCCTCTAAACTCATCAAATACAAAGTTGGGGCCAAAGTTGCCGGAGCGCACCCTTGGCCTATCACGACGGTGACTTCGCCCTTTTTTCGCCGACGTCCAATCGGCGCACTCCGCGAACGTTCTGCTCAATCTTTGTGTTTGACGAGTTTAGGGCCCCAGGCCGGACTCAAGCAGAAGGTGGGATGACTCACGAAGCTTGCGAGCGCGCCTACGTTTTTGTTTTTTGCATCGTGACTCGAGCCGGTCCTGAGTAAGGCCACTCCCCCCCTACCCCCCCCCCCCCCCCCCCCCCCCCCCCCCCCCCCCCCCCCCCCCCCCCCCCCCCCCCCATCGCACACACTATGCCGAACGCGGATCCGCTTCCAGTGTGAATGAGCGGTAACTCTTCCTACATATGGTGGATAACTACCACGTGGTACAGGAATTAAAACAAAATAAGCTACCTCCTATCTTTAGACGGCAAGCGCAACAAGAAGTAGGTGCCGCTTGGCCTGCGTACTCGTTGAACGAGAACGATCCTGACGTCACGTTCGCATAGTGGCTGATTTCCAGTGTTGACGGGGGCCTCGAGCGGCTAATTTCGGTTTTGTTGTCAGCGCCCCAAACAACAACTTTGAGGCGTCGATATCTTTAAAACTACGCTCAATGACGAGAAAAAAAAATACGCCTTGTAATTCAGGACGCTGACTGCACTAAAAACAGTCATAATCCCAAAATCGAAAGTATGGACCGGAGTTGCCCTTTAAGGCTGCGGTCTCACGGGCGCCATCTTGAACAAGGCAGTAGTTTGACCACCAGGGCGGCGATGCACGTCCATTGTCGAGCACCGGCGTTCCTCCTTCACGTCTGTACTTCTCGGCGGCCGCGTGGCGTGGCTTAGCTCCTCCGAGTTTTGCGCTGTCATTCTGCTCAGGGTTACTGCGGCCATGTCTTACGGGCTATCTTGGATAAACCAAACCTTGTTATAAATTAAGGACTCGATTTTTTTCCTTATTTGAATTCCTAGTGGGAACAGAACCGTCATTTTTCTTGTTTGGCGGATCGAATGTTGTCGTCATTCTTCTTTTGTATATAAAGTATGAAAACCGAGGGGCGTGCAGAAATGCAACCAAAACGAAAAGTGCTATCGAGTGTACTTGTAGTCCTGTAGTACTTTTATTAACATAGCGATGTGAACAAATAATACAAAATAGTGTAGATAATATAATTTATAATTTGCTCTAAACGGTTAACGAATTTCAATGTTCAGTTTTATTTTTTCTCTAGATATTTCAATCGTTTTTCTTCTCCCGAATGACATTGCAACCATAGCGGTTCTTAAAGGGATACTGAAGCGAAACTTGAAATACACCTATTGTGGTCAGAAATGGGTTTAATATGATCAATGATATCCGTAAATCATAATCGCGCGTTTGTATTTTGAACGGATGGCTATATTTTTCATCCTGAGGGACCCGATTGAGCGCGCGCTCGAAAATCAGCCATCGGAGAGCGCGATGCGTCTTGGGATATTCGGCGCATTCGTGACGTCACTTGTGGCAGACGGGAAAGGCTACGGCGTGGATGTTGTGGTTACGAGCGTTGCCACTTGGTGGCGCGTCGACGATTTACAACCTGTGACAACGTGGCCGTATGAGATGTGCAATGGCTGCACGCACGCTGCACCATGGCAAGTCGGCAACCACGACCACGGCACCACTGACAAAACCAGCTCGGAGGCCGGATTCTCAAAGCGATCTTACTACGAAAAAAGTGCGTACGACAAATATGAAAGAAAACCCGTATTCTTTTGCGCAGGTTACGACAGAGTCCTACGACAGCTCCGAAGCTGTTACACATTTTTTACGATCAAAGCCGCATGGCCGACAGCGTCGCTCAGTTACATGGTCGCGACCACCAACGGACATTTTTTTTTTCTACGTGCTCTTCTCGCGCGTCCCGACTTCAACCAGCAAGAAAAAAGGAAGGAGTACTTAAACAGACCACGACGAACAAGAACGCTGGATCCACAAACACCCGAGAAGAGCTACAACGACCAAGTGAGCTCGGCATAATATAGTAGGCCTAGCAGCAACACCGACTCGACGCACCGTTGCTCCGGCGGTCCTTGGCCAAGACCGTCTGCCCACGACTGGCTGGCCTGCTGAATGGAATATGCCCGCGCGACCCTTGTGGACCCTTCCCGGATGAATAGTTTAATCCCTGAACTAAATTTCAGAGGTCAATCTTTTCCCCTTGTCATCTCGATCTCTTTGTTTTCCGAGGCAGCGGGGACGAACGCTGTCGTCGAAAAGGGACTCTCATTGATTCTATCTTCATGTTTTGTGTGATATAGAGCTCAAATAAACGCCATACGGATTACCTTCGCAACACGGTATGTACACTTTGTTATTAGTATGCCATTTTTATTCTGACACGAAGCTACGTCACTGTCGAGCTATAGAACTTCGTGGGAGCTGCGCGATGTCGGTCAAACCTTTCTTTGCCGAGTGTCACGTCAGTATCGAGTAGCAATCGTGAAAGATCGGTCCCGAAGCGCTTACCGAAACGCGGTCTAAAACAGAATGAATCCAGCACTTCGATCAAACGCGCGCGTCCGCTCCGAGTGTGAACAGGCATTTGCGTGGCTCTTGCTGACACTCTCGTAGTTCAAACGTGTCTTTTTTAACGTCGGCTCGCAACTCGCAGTAACTAATACCGGCCATGCCAGAAGCGTGCTCGCGTGTTGTCGTGCATAGAGCCGCAACGAGAACGAGCTCACTGTGGCCAACTACGCTTAGCCTTTCTCCGCCAAGGCTTCGCAAACGCGTTCAGGCCTAGGCTATACCTGCCGGCACGCCGTATTTCCGCAGAACGGCGCTGCTCCTATGCCACAAGTGATGTCACGAGAACTTCCCACCATCCACCAGATGTGAAGTTGAAATCGTTTAATTATGTTTAAAATTAGTTCTCCTGTGTTTTACAGCGCGATATTGATATTTCCGAGGTGATGCCTATCCCTAGCCCATATTTATGCAAAAATATGGGCGCTAAAGTTTCGTTTCCGTACCCCTTTAAACGTTTCATTAAACCACATTTTTATGTTGTTTTTCTTGGGTCTTGTGTTGTGCGTAAGAACTCACGTCAGAAAGGAATCTTCTAAGCTTTGCGATTGTGCTCGTGCCACGCACGCCGTTGTAGAGAACTCTCGAGTACCTGACATTTCTTGCTACATTCTAACTATAGCGATGCCAGGAACTCGAGTGTTTTGATATTGTCACGAATGACAGGGTGAAACAAAGAATAACTGGAAAACTGAAACGTTTAATGGGGCGAACTTGTGCCTAAAAGTAATAATTGAACAGAAGAAAGCAGAGCGTCGGCGGGCGTCGAAGTCGGCGTGACAGCAGAGTCGAACGCTGGGGCGAAACTGACTCCGGCTCGCCACGCGGAGCACCTTTTGTACACGCGTGTGTCTCTGGAACATTGAGCCCTAGAACATTCGGCGCGTAGAACATTCGGAACTCGATCAGACGAGAATTTTCTCGAACTTACGAGAACGCCAAGTTCAAATAATAAATAAAAGGGCAGTCCGCTAACTGGAACCGAACCTAGACCGTTCGCGCGACAGTCAAGCACGGTAACCATTCGGCCAAGCAGGCACTGGCTCAGCGATGCGCGTGGCATTACTCCCCTTTTTAAAAGCACATCGTCTTGATGCGAAGTGCTGGGAAACAAAACAAACAAACAATAATAATGGCAAAGCACATAGACTTGTACAACACAATCCTATCGAGCGTGTTACGTAACAAAATTCGCAGTCCGATCGTAGTACGGCTTGAGGCGTACGACATGGATGACTTCCGGTCGTGGAGGGTGGCGTGATGAAGTCCGTGTTCCGTCGGGCATCACCTCATAGTTCAGATCCCAGATTCGACGAAACACTTTGTAGGGTAGAAAAGCAGCGCTTCAGGAGTTTCTCGTTGAGACCTCGGTGGCGAATCGGTTTCCACACCCACACCCTGTCTCCAGGCTGGAAGTGGACGTCCCGACGACGAAGGTTGTAGCGCCCAGTGTCGACACGTTGTTGGGCTTTAATCCGAAGTCTGGCGAGCAGACGGACTTCTTCTGCCGTTGGGCAACCACCTGGGCGTCGTCGCTTCTGTCGACAGCCGGTTCGAGGGGTAACATCACGTCCAGCATTGTCGTTACCTTGACACCATGCACCAGTTCAAAGGGTGTTACCCAGGTGGTTTCTTGTACGGCCGTGTTGTAGGCAAAAGTGACGTACGGCAAAACCTCGTACCATGTCTTGTGCTCCACGTCGACGTACACAAAGATCATGTCGGCGATGGTCTTTTTAGCCTCTCCGTCAGCCCATTGGTCTACGGGTGGTACACAGCGGAGCGACGATGGCTGGTGTAGCTGAGACGAAGGATTTTTTGCGTCAGTTGGGCCATGAATGATGATCCTCGGTCTGAGATCAGAACTTCGGGAGTGCCGCGCCGGAGGACGATGGACTTGATGAAAAACTTGGCGACTTCCACAGCAGTCCCAGAAGGAAGGGCTTTCGTTTCGGCGTACAGCGTGAGATAATCTGTGGCGACGATTATCCATCTGTTTTCTTGCCTCGATGGTGGGAAAGGACCGAGTAGATCCATTCCAATCTGCTGGAACGGTGCTATTGGGGGAGCAATCGGCTTCAGGAGACCTGCCGGCTTCGTCGGCGGTTTCTTGCGTCGCTGGCATTCGTGGTACAATCGTGTATATAGGTGCCCGGTCTTCGGGAGCTTGGGCCAGTAATACCTTTCACGAAGTCGGGCCAGCGTCCGGCTGTAACCAAAATGTCCGGAGGTCGGGTCGTCGTGGCTGGCTTGGAAGATCTCCTTTCTATGGTCAGTAGGGATTACCAGCAGCCATGGCGAGCGGTTGTCGCCAAAGTTATCCTTGTAAAGTACACCTCGTTGGAGGACGAAGGTCGGCAGGGCTCTTGAGAAGACACGGGGGAGAGTACCCCCTCGTCCTTCGAGGTGCTCGATTAGCGCGCGCAACTCAGGATCTTCCCCTTTGATGTCGTGCCATGTCGTCGGTGTTCACTGTTCCTAGGAAGCACTCGTCATCATCGTCGTCGCTGCTACCGGGAGATGTCTCGACAGGGGCTCTGGACAGGCAGTGGGCGTCGCTGTGCTTGCCGCCTGACTTGTACACCACAGTAATTTTAAAACCTGCAGTTGGAGGCTCCATCATGCGAGGCGTCCAGAAGGGTCCTTTAGGTTCGCCAGTCAGCAGAGCGAGTGGTGGTCCGTGACAATCCGGAACGGGCTCCCATACAAGTACGGGCGAAATTTCGTGACTGCCCAGACGACCGCAAGACATTCCTTTTCAGTCGTGGAGTAATTTATCTACGCTTTGGACAGTGTACGACTTGCGTGGGTGATGACTCGCTCGGTGCCTTTTGCACTTGAACCAGTACCGCGCCATGTCCCACGTTACTTGCGTCCGTATGAATCTCGGTTTCCGCATCTTGATCGAAGTGTCCAAGCACCGGAGGGTCTGGAGTTGTCGTTTCAGTTCGTCAAAAGCCTACACTCTAAGAAAAAATGGAGAAAAAAGGTAGCAACGGCGGATTTTCCTCCCTTCTACTGACGCGCCCCCAAGCGGACACGAGAAGAAGGGAGGAACGAGACGTTTTCCTCCTTCTCCAGGCAGACGGGAGAAAGCTTTTGCCCTCCCGACTCATCTTCTTTCGGTTGCGTTTTTCGAGCACGTCGCGCACGTTGTTAAATAAATGTTGTTGAGTTGATTGAGCTTCAGCGGCAGCGAAGGCCGCCTGTAATTCCGTCTTCTAGTCCAAACGTACAGAACATTTCGGTTGCATTGACGTTTCTACCACTAATTTTGTCAAAGGAGCAAACAAAGCCGCTAGAAACAGCGAAGTTCCGGAGCGGTGCCAGCAAAGCTACGTACACTGGGGAAGATGGCCGTCTCTGGATTGCGGGACCCACGCGGAACTACAGTAGCGGAACCACGCGGAACTGTGTCGACGTTTTCGACGTTATGGAAATCGCAGGAACTGCGTCCAAGGCAGGCAGGTTTTCCTGCCGGCTGCCTGAGTGCCTTCCGTGCTGAGTTCGGTTCTGTTTTCCCGTACCGAGTGCCTACCGGCGTTCAATGTGGTTCTGTATTTCTGCGTGTCAGCAACATAGTAGCAACGTCGTGATGGCAGTGTTGTGCGTAGTGAACAGAATACTGAAATTATCGCCGATGTGACCATGTGTTCGCGTATCAATGGTGTAACAACAAGATGAGATAACGTAAACTGTCGGGCATTGATGCTGCTGGTCGGGCCGTGATCGGAGGGGGCGGGGTGTGGGTGTCGCAGGTTAACATTCCGCTTTACATTAAAGATTTTAAGACCACTTGAGGAATTAGGTGCAGTCGTTCGACGTCCGGATAGTCATGTTGGAACGCTGGTCTGAACGGTAAGCTCCTATCCTACGGTGGCCAATCTGACTGTCGGTCCCCGAGAGCGATTGCGCTCTGGGGAAAAGACTGAACAGTGCGAAATTATGACGGAAAGTACGTATATTTACAGTGCAATTTTAGCATTAAAACAAAAACAGGTAAAATCGAAAGAAACAGGTAAAATCGAAAAAAAAAAGCTATCCTTTATTTTGCTGTTTAAATATACTACGGTTCCAGGAGAAATTTACTACCCTCCAAGTGGCGAGCTGGGATGAGCGCAAGAAGTTTTCGAGCTCGCCACGCCGTAGCTCCCTACACTTAACACCTGCCACAAGTCGCGGCCTTGACTGCACTCAAGTTGATCGAAAAGCGATTTTTCTGCCCGTGAAGCATCACTTTCAGCTGAGTGAATATCCGCTCTACGGAGATTAATTCAAGGCGGAAATTGCAGCCGTGCGCGAACAGCACAAATAGAAAAACAAACACTGCAATAGAAAAACTGGCTACGAAGTGGCGTGCGGGGAAACAAACTCAAGTCTTGGAACCGCAATGGAGCGGCTCGATTTATTGGCTTTCAAATAATTACGGCATGATCGAGCGCTTTCTTTTTAATAAGAGATTCATCCCCTGAGCCATTAAAAATACCCTCAGATGTATGACGGTGCTGGAAAAAAATAATCATTCTGGGAATATTTTTTATTGCTTAGGGAGTCACCGAGAAATTCCGTACGTTCAAAACGACCAGTATAAAACACTGAAACGCAGAGCTCGGGAGTAGTGATCGAGGTAGTGCGCTGTTGTTGGCTGTTGTATTGATGTTTGTATGTGCGATGCATGTGTATGCGCTGAATGTATGTTCAGTAGTATACGTAATATGTCTATATGTGTGTATAATAGAGGATCCCGAAGCGCAATAGAAACGTGAAAAAATAAAAATATTTTTTGTAAAACGATTTGGGCGGTACCTAGCGCCACCTAGCGTAGCTACTTGCCATGGATGGATGGATGGATGAATGAGTACGGCTGAGCCCTTTTGATAGGGCGGTAGCTTACGCCACCTAGCCATGTTATCTTACCCTTTAAGCTTAGAATATTTAAGTGTGAAAAATATATTCACTCCGTACTGAAAAGAAATTGAGGCTATAAATCCCCCTTGCCATCAGTTAATAGGAAAATGCCTAGTTTTCTCTCGCTTTCTGCCACCAATCACTTAATCTTTGCTTGGTAATCTCTACTGTCTTGAAATCCACTTTTCCTTCACTGTCTCTAAAACCCAATGACTTTATTAAACCTACGTTGTCTTCGGTATGCATAGGGTGAAGCCCTATACAGTAGAGTATGAGGTGCTCAGCCGTCTCGTCCTACTCTCCACAAGCAGCGCACACTGTGTCCATTTCCTGGTACTTCACACTGTATGTTCTGGTTCGCAAAACACCTGTCCTTGCCTCAAACAACAATGAGCTTCCCCTAGAATTGTCATAAATGCTTACTTTGGCAATAACTGTTTTGTTTAATCCATAGCTTTCCAGAGCCTTCTTTGTCTGCATTCTCTCTAGCCACCGATCTCTTTCTGTGGCCTTAACTTTCTTCTTAACTGAGGCCTGCTCTTCCGTAACCCCACCATAGCCTAAAAACTTTCCTCTTAGTTTCCTAGTGCGCTGTCTCCATTTTGTGTCTATACTCCTCATGTATAAATAGCTGAAAACCTTTCGTGCCCATTGCTCCCCACCCATTTGCCTCAACCGATCCTCAAATTCTATCTTGCTCACAGCTTCCCTGCCCTCAAATGACGCCCATCCCATGTCTCCTTGTACTCTCTGGTTTGGTGTTTTGCAATGTGCCCCCAAAGCCAGCCTACCTACTCCACGCTGTTTTATTTCTGGTCTCGCATGCAATTCGGATTTTATGCATAGCACTGCGTTTCCAAAAGTCAAGCCAGGCACCATGACCCTTTTCCAAATCTCTCTCACCACCTCATACCTGTTGTAATTCCAAAGTGCTCTATTTTTCATTACAGCTGCATTTCTGTTGCCCTTACTTTTTATATACTTTTCATGCTCACTGACATATTCTGCACCATAACATATCCATACTCCTAGATACTTGTATTTACTAGCTCTCTCAACTGTAATATTCTGTATCTTCAGTCTCTCAACATCATCATTGTTAAAAATCATGACTGCTGATTTTTCACTACTGAATTCTAAACCTAATTCCTCTCCTTCCCTACCACAGGTGCTCATTAATTCCTGCTAGTCTATCCCCATTACTCTGCTTGACCCTGCCATCTGGTGGCAAGCTATTTAACCTCCTTTTACGCTACGCGGCTACGCCATAATTTCGTGTTACCGTGCTGAAATGAGCCAAGAGGCTGCTTCGGATTTGCTTTTTCTGAGAGCGGCTTTTGGTTTTGGTTCACCACTCCTCCGTGATGTGCGGTTGACGCAACGGATGACGAAGGAATTGTGGCTCCAGCAATAGCAAAGGTAAGACAAAAAGTGCGCGAACTGGGTGCCGGTTGTCTCCGTTTAGCATCGCAGTGCTGACGTTGAGAAGACTGAGTGACTGCATGCTTTCGAAACGTAAGTTTCTTTACCTGCAGGGGGAAGCCGGCTTCGGAAATAAATACAGTTCGCGGAAAGTTCGGGTTACGTTTTTATTTGCTGCTCCTCTCGCTCCGTACAGTAGACTTAGTGTTCTCGTTAAGCCTTATTGAGCTCGATTTGCTCGATTCGTGGCCGCCATAACGAGATGCAGGCGACGGAGGAACTTTTGCTTCCCTGCATTAGGGACGAAAGTTTCTCCCTTTCTGAAGGACATATGTGTCAAGAGCGTTCCTCCCTTTAGGGAAGACTATTATAGTGACCCTTTTGTCTAAGAGTGTACTGCTGCTCCTCGGCCCATTCGAACGTTTGGGCATCCTTTGTGAGGTTTGTGAACGGTGCGGAAATCCTTGCAAAATCACGAACGAAGAGCCGATAGTACGCAGACAGTCCAAGGAATCTTCGCACGGCCTTCTTGTCTATGTGTGCAGGAAATGCCGCGACGGCGCTAGTCTTCTCGGGATCAGGGCGGACGCCTTCGTTACTAACCACGTGGCCTAGGAACTTCAATTCTTCATAGGCGAACCGACACTTTGATGGCTTGAGGGTGAGCCCGGTGGTCTCTATGGCCTGGAGAACGGCTCGGAGTCGTCGCAAGTGCTCGTCGAAGTCGCTTGAAAACACTACGACGTCGTCAAGGTAGACGAGACAGCTCTGCCACTTCAGCTCAGCCAGTACTGTGTCCATGACACGCTGGAAAGTTGCTGGCGCCGTGCATAGTCCAAAAGGCATCACCTTCAAGTCGTACAGTCCGTCTAGCGTGACAAAATTTGTCTTTTCTCGATCCCGATTATCGACTTCGATGTGGCAGTAGCCGCTCTTCAGGTTCATCGACGAAACATATTGAGAGTGGCGCAGCTGGTCTAGCGTGCCGTCTGTGCGGGGGAGTGGGTAGACGTCTTTCTTCGTTACCGCGTTCAGCTGTCGGTAGTCCACGCAAAACCTAAGCGTTCCGTCCATCTTCTTAACCAGTACGGCCGGAAAAGCCCACTGACTGATGGAAGGCTAGATTATGTCGTCTTTCAGCATTTCTTGCACTTGCTCCTGAATGATCTCCCTTTCTTCGACGGAGACTCGGTATGGCGATCGATGCACAGGGAGCGCGTTGTCGTCGGTAACAATGTGATGCTTCGCAACAGTGGTTTGGCGTACCCTCGACGAAGTCGCAAAGCAGTCGCTGTATTCGGCAAGGAGACCACTCAGGTGCCATCGTTTTGGGCCTGGAAGCTTAGGGTCAATGTCGATCTGCGCTGGCGACGAAAAGTCTTGCTGAGGCGGTGATGATTCTTCAGTAATGGCGGCGACTTTGGCGGAGTTTTGGAGTTCCTCGACATGGCCCACAGCTGCACCTTTAGTGAGGTGTTGCGTTTCTTGTCGGAAATTCGTCACGAGAACCACAGTGCGACCATCCTGAAGTTCAGCTACTCCTCTTGCGACGCCTATTCTTCTTCCCAGGAGCAACTGAAGGTTATTTTCCAGAACAACTTCGCCGGAGGTAGCTGCATCGGGCACGACAGGTATGTCAACACTTGATCTCGGTGGCAGATTCACGTGGTCGGCAGCAACTTGGACGGCGGCTGACGCAGTTTGGAGTTTCTTTGAGGCGAAACAGGTGTACGTAGCGTCAATCCGTTTTCTCCAAGGTCGATGACGGCGCCATATTCACACAGAATGTCCGTGCCAAGAATGACAATTCTGGAACAGTCTTGTAGAACGACGAATTTCACAGGACATGTCTCGCGGTGAATTTTGACGCGAGCCGTGCGCCTTCCAATAGGCGTGATGAGGTGTTCTCCAGCGGTTCGTATCTGCGGTCCATCCCACGGCGTCATGACTTTTCGAAGGCGGCGAGAGAGCCTCCCACTCAATACTGAGTAGTCTGCTCCGGCGTCCACGATTGCCGATGCGTCGTGGACGTCGATAATTACGTTTAGGTTGTTGGACACTGATGCAGGGGCGTCGTTGTGATGCGTAGCGTCGGGAGAGTGGGAGCGCTCCGTCGTTCGTGGTTGCACTTTACGTCGTCCGTCCCCGGCAACGTCACCTCCGGGAGTAGCCGCGCATAGTTTTCCCGGCGGGACAAGGGCGAGAGGCTCTCACGATGGGGTCGGTGCATCGGCGAAACCGAACGTCGTGGTGACGGCGAGCGAGAATCACGGCGAGGTGCAGGCGAGGGTGACTGAGGTCGTCGAAGGTACTCCTCAATCTCTTGTGGTCGCTCACCGTAGCGTGGGAGTGGGTCATTCGGGTGGACGCCGCGCAGCCCCATTTGCCTGTAGGGGCGACGGCGGTAGATGTGGTCGGCTTCCCCGCAGTGGTGGCACAACTGGCGTCGATCGGCCATTATCCACAAGTCGGTCTTCCTCGGCGAGGGTTGCTCCGGGCGGATGTACTGAACTTGTCCTTCCTGGCGTCGAGGATACTGCGGCATCGGAGGGTCTCGTCGGGGTGGTGCCGTGACCTGGCGGTGAGCTTGCGGCGGTCGTCAAGCCATGGCGGCGTAGGTCAGAATCGGTTCTTCAGGTGCGGCCACGTTGACAGAGGCATCTGGTAGGAACACTCTTTGAACCTCGTCTCGGACGACCTCGGCAATGGAGATTAAGGCCGGGCGTTCAGCAGTCGGTGGAAACTTCTTACGTCCGCTTCAGACGGGGCAACTTTTCCAGCAATTTTGAGGTTGCTGGCGGGTTGTTCCCTAGCTTTCCCTAGATCGACACGAATTGCTGAGATCGGGTCCTGCTCGAAACGGACGAGCAACTCGAACAACTCGGAGCCGTTTAAAGCGGCAGCAGCCAATCAGGGACGCGATATTTTTAAACGACACCCCCGTGGTGGTGAAGATGATAGCTAAAGACTTGGTTCTGGTTTGAGATTGATTGTTTTTTTAAATAAACCTTTTCAGAAAGATGAGTTAGTATTATCAACGCCATTCAATAATATAAAAACACGTTTTTAGCGCGTAGCTGGGTGTCTAAATATTGCCAGAAAATTCAAAGTGAATGATGATGATAGCAAGTCGTAGTAATTCGGTTGCTGCGTGTGAACGCGGACGGCCCGTGTTGCTGGTGTTGCGACGTCAAGTTGCTGGGTGAAATTGCTCCGTCTGAAGCGGGCCTTAAAGGCCGACGACCAGACTCGAGCTTCTGCAAGGCAGAAGACCCTCCTCTCCACGCCTTCGGGCGAGGGAAGCGAAGGATGGAAAGAAGGGACCAAGAGGGGCGGGCGTGGGTGGAAAGGGTAGAAGGGAGAGGAGGAAGCGGGCAAAAAGTGGAAAGCGCGAACTGGTCGTCGGTCTTTAAGTTCCTCCCGGACGACGTCGCAGATGATGTCGCGAAGGCCGGGGATGCTAGGGCTGATGTTGTAGCCGAGAAGCAGCAGCGACGATCGAGTGCCAATGGTAGTGGCTGACTCTTGCGAGGAGGGCACGTTTCATGTTCGTGGCCTCCATGACGAAATCTTCGACGGTGGAGGGGGGGGGGGGGGGGGGGGTTGCGAACAAGACCACCAAAGATGTCATTGCTTACACCTCGCATAAGGATCCGCAGCTTCTTTTCGTCGGTGGCTTGAGTGTCGGCGCGAGCAACCAGCCGCAGAACATCCTCGACGAAACTTGTGATAGTCTCGTTTGCGCCCTGGGCCCTCAGTCGAAGGAGGTCCTCTGCCCTCTCCCGTTGATATTGGTTGGCGAATGTCCGTCTCAGCGCATCCTTGCAGGTGGTCCACGAGATCAAGGAAGTATCGCGATTCTTGAACCAGTGCCTGGCAGTCCCTTCGAGCACGAAGTAAAGACTCTGCAGGCGCTGTTCGTCCGTTCATTGCTTGTGCTGGGCCATTCGCTCGTACTGCTGTAGCCATTCGGTCGTACTTTTTTCCTCTTCTTCAGAATGGGACAGCATTGGACTTGTGCTTCTATAGCAATCTGCAGTTGCTTTGAAATCGTTTTTATACATATATATTGGCCAATTGAAGGTCACTTAGCAACTTCTACTTTGCAGCAGCTTACCAGAAGGTAGACACTGCCCAACAAGGCTTCTTCTGTGTGGGCGTATGACAGAACCGTACTGATCAAATGAAAATAAAGATGACAAAGTAATCGAAAAACAATGTTGTGGTATCAAAGCTCCGAGAAGGTGTGGAAACCACTGCGCCACTCCAATATATATTTCACACTGCACCACATCACTTTGTCAATTGGCAGTTTGTATCTGTCTCACAAATGCTCAAAATACAAAATGTATACAATCAGAGGTTGTCTAGAGCAGCGGTTCTCAAATTTCTGGCCGTTGCGGATCCCCTTACCGACTTAAAGGACATTCAAAAATCTCCACTGTGTACAATATTGATAACGAGAAAGCCCATATAAAAGGGCACGTGAATGAAGGGCCAGAAAGGGGTACTATAATTGCAGCTGCCCAGATTTCGCTGTAGGCTCTTGATATGAACTTGCACTCACAGTACGCGATCTGTGTGAAATGTAGTTTAACGTGGCAGGGCCAAGCAAATAAGATGCAGAAAATGTATCACATCAGGACGCGGCAGCACTCAACGAGGTCTCCTGATTAAGAAAACTTCACAATGAGCTTGCAATGCAAAACATTATGTATGTCTCGAGCTTCTTTCAGCATTAACATTGAAGAAAGATAGGACATAAAAACTTTCCATTGCTTGCATACATCTAAGAAAGCCATTTGATATGACAATGACGCCCCAAACTACGTAAAATGTGCGTGTAATAAAAGTTCAACAAGTATCAAACAGTATTTTTTACGTTAGCTCTTCTGCTCTTCTGTGATCTTTTTACTGGTTATACACTTTGGCTTATCGCAGGTGTTTTTTTTAACTCGTTTCACCTCTTAATTGCATCTATCGCCGCACATTTGATATCATGACTCATGTTGAATAAGTCAAGAGGTACAACGAGTCAGGAGATGCAATCTGACCTCTCAACTTAAGTTCGCATTTATAACCCCGCTTATATTGGCTTCACAAATATACTCCGGGACTCGGGATGACAGAGTGCAGAATTACCATATCGTAATACAAAAATCTCGAACGAGGACTCGTCGAAACACCGCCTTGCAGTATCGGTGTCCGCTGCGCTAAACCCGCGCTTGCTGCGCTTGACGTCGAAGTATAACAGAACCTTAACAGTTCCTTTTTTTTTGTCTTGTTTTTTTGTTGTTTTTTTTAACAACGGCAGTGCACCCGGCCAGGAGGCAGGCAGGCTTAAAGGTTAATTCCGGTTTAGTTTTAATATTAAGAATGCAGCGCAGTTCTCTTTTATTACCGTCTAAAAAGATCACACGACAAATACATCGATCTAATTCTGCCTAAACGTGGATGAAGCTGGCAAATACACTTTGAGATGTGCGAAATTATATAAATCTGCTGATCCTTGTGGGCCAGGCGCGGCCTAGCCAACAGCGCAGTCAAAACAACCGTGTCAGCGCAGCTCACGCTGCGCTAGCTACGTCATGCACAGGACGCCCTGGGAGATTCGTTTGCCATTTAGATGAATTGCCTGAGACTGGGGCGAGAAAACTAGAAACATCAACCGTGGAAGAGAAAGAAGAAGGTGTCAGGAGGACAAAGCCTCAAACACGGCTAAAAGTGTATTCTGTAAGCTTCTGTTAGGCACATCCTACCCTTAAGGTCGACACCGTTTCCACGCAAAAAGGTCAAATCATTCTCTCAGAACAGTTCAGCCCTGCCACTTGCCCCTCCTTTTCTGTACAACTGCAGTGTGCGCACGCCTTACTGCTCCATCATATGGATGTTTACAACAATAAACCGGTACACCCTCCGCAAAACAGATGCGCCATTGACCTTCTCTTCGACACTTCCCTCTTTAAACAAAAAACAAAAAACAAAACACACACAAAAGTAAATTCGTAGGAAGGCTTCGGGAGCGTTACTAAGCTGCAGAGATGCTTGGCTTATGCAATCGCCTATCGTCGTTTTTTTTTATTTCTCTTAAAGGCCGACGTACAACCTCGGTTTTCCGCAGGGAAGATAATCCTCTTATCGCTCCCCTCTCCCAAGCTGCGAGGCGGAGCCAAGTTGGAGCACGTAAAAAATGGAGAGAATATAGGAAAGGAGGAGGCGGGCACAAATAAAAAGCGCGAAGTGGACGTCGGCCTTTAACACCAGTTTCATGTCATTTCGTTCATTGTGCACAATTCCTTTTCCTGCCCTCTGGATTGAACATTTACTGCGTTCGTGGGCGTGCTTCGCTGCTTTTGAATTGGGAGAATTGATTTTGACGTTTTGCTTATACTTGGTTAATTTGTTATTTGGGCATCTGGAGGTTTGGCCCACGCATCTGAACCCAGGGGCCAAAGTGATCTCATACATTACCCCACTTTCACATGGAACCGACTTCTCTCTATGTTCTTTTAGGCACCCCTTCCTCTCGGCAAGAAAAGGGGTACAGTCACTCAAATTGATGTCTGTGCTAAACACAACGTCCACACGAAACTTATTCCCACATGCTTTCAGATTGTGCGATGCCTCATAATCATTTAATATCAATGCGTATTAAAACATTCCTATAGAAAATAGTTTTAAAATCGAGGGATCTAGAAAAGCAGGCATAGTTAAGATAATTTAGGAACCGCCTAAACGCTGATCTAAGCCGAGTAAAACGCGTCTACTATGAGCAGCAGTTTGACTCGGGATGTAAGAAGAACTCAAATTCGCTTTGGAAAATGCTTGGTGCCCCTCTGGAAAAAAAAAAGCAATCATAGTATAGAAACATTTATTGTTAATGGCGTATGAAAGAGCGACACGGCATTATCACGCGATTTTTATCATTACTTGGCAAACGTTGGGGCCAGTACTTATTGTAGTGATGCAGCTAATATTATAAAAAGAGTTTGCGAAGCTGTCTTTCTTTCCCAACCGATGAGTGTGAAATACATTCAACCGTGATTAACTTAAGTAACAATTACAGTTGCGATGCTGGTGGGTTAAATATTAAACCTGTGAAATTCTTTATTAATTTTATTTCGCCATACTTCACACATATATAAAACGTTGCTCTTGCATCTGGCGTGCTTACCGTAAGCATGCAAATCGTTAAAGTCACGGCAATATTTAAGGCAGGAGATAGAAACAGTTTGGGAAACTACCTACCAGTGTTGCGGAATGAGCACCCCCTTTCCATTCCAATTCCATTACGGGAAATTAGAGTTTTCGATATTTCAATTACTTTCAACTCCTAGGAATGGGGACACTGGGTCCATTCCAACTCCTGGAATGGCTGAATCGTTCCATTCCATTCCTCTCATTCCTTAACGTAAAAATTGGCACTTGACAGCGACATTGTGCTGCCTGCGTAAGCAGCATAAGGCTGACAGTAGTAGAGTTTTAGGGAACCGTTTTTGCACATCCCATACGGTACGATGGGCCCTCCGGTACGAACTGCGCATGCGCTTGTCTTTTGCGATGTTACCGTAATGCTCTGCTCGAACCGTAAGGCACGACCGGCACGACCAATGTCCGACATGGACAGTCTCGCTTGCTTAGCAAAACGGCTGTTTCGCTGGCGGAGAGAGCGTGCCGTGGCTTCAAACATGAATCAAATAACTCGTGGTAGCGCCTGGCGGGGCGCCATATGTGACAGCAAGTGCATAAAGTTGGAGTCAGCAAATAAGAAAGAGAATACAGAACGAGACGCAATAGGACATCCTCAATAGACATAAATTAATGTTTAGCAAAGGCTTCAATCGTCTGCTCAGTAGCTCAGTGGAATGGAGCGCCAATTGCATGAGCTCGTAGAGGAGCGGTAATCGAGAGTTAAAATCCAGATGGCCCATACACCTCTTTATTTTTTCTTCTTCATATTATACGCTTTCTTTTTCTTTATACAAACATTGGAATGTGCATTTCGATCACTTATCACCCGTTTTTACAGCTGCTGTTTTGACTGAGGATTATCTGTAGTGGCAACAAAGTGAGCACCAGCCTTTTGCATCAAGGCTCTGGATATATACTTCTTAGTTTAAAAATGTTGCATGAATTAAACATTTGTGTACTAATGCTAATCACATATATCCTATAAAACGAGCCCTTTAAATATTGGATGATAGTTTTAATAAGTTCACAGTAGTAAAGTTACAGGTTTTCCTTTATTTTTTTCTTCGTGGACGTACCGTACACGGCGCTACGATCGGTTCGCGGGCGTACGACCGTGATCGTCTGCTATCTTTACCGTAAGAGAGCAACATGAGTGCCGTATCTACTTCCGTCCCTCCGCCTCCTCCTAGCAAGCGGTTTTTAGTGGAAGATATCTTCCTTCTTCGGAAGGTGCTAGGCGCTAATCCTTTTTTTACTCCTCCTCTTTGGAATGACGTCCTTAAAGGCTTAAACGCGGCGTCGAAAAAGAACTTCTCGTTGCGAGGAGCGAAGGAACGGATTGACCTCCTCGTAACTTTGTACAAGAAAAATGACCGGCTCAACTTGAGAAAGTGAGTATATTTTTGTTATTTTTTGTATTTTCTTGGCGATTTAATATTCCTAGTTTTATTTGTCCATAACGTTTTTAATACTTGACCCTGCAGTGGGCCACGAGGGAAAGAGACAGGATCGCTGGCAGACGACTTCGAATGTTAATGATAAGCGCGCGCGAGCGTGTTCTTATTTGTGTCAAATCGAGTTTGCTGTCGGCAATTTTTCAGCATATCCCTACTGAAAAAAAAAAAAAAAAAAAACATTTGACGCCTATATGAAAGTACACGGGTTCATACCGGTAACAGTTTAGCCATACCGGTCACAAGTTTGTCAAAGGGGTCACTCGTATGGCTCAAAGGGTCCCCCGTATGACCCATAACGGTCACCTATTTGGGCAAACAGGTCACGCATTTGACAAACGGGTCACTCGTTTGGGCAAATGGGCCACTCGTTTGGGCAAATGGGCCACTCGTTAGGGCAAAGTTGTCGCACGTTTGCTCAAACCGGTGACCATGTTGCACAAGCGGGTGTCCGGTGACCGTCAAACTGTACCGGTATAATCAAACGGCTCTTCGGAGCTCACTTGATCCTGAACGTACAGATCGGCGGCATGGGTACGCTGTTTCAGCCGTGGCAGCTTATGTTTCCGGAAGGCCAGGAGCGCCGGTTCATCGATTTCAAATCGTCCGCGTAATGCCAGTAATTATATCTATATTTTAATTTGCTCTCGCTTTAACCGCAACTGCAATAAACAATTTGTTTTTACGTAAACGCGCGACGTTGGCGATCCGATATTTTTGACAGAACTTTAAAACTTCGGCGTTTTTGTTGGCTCCATTTACTTATTCAGCTCGAATCTCTCTCGCAGAAGGCGCAACCGCGTGAAAGAATATACTTCTAGACTCCGTTTCACCTCAATTCAAGACGCAGCGAAGGTAACACCCGAACACGTGGCTGCAAGAACATAGAGCATTGTGAGAGCACGCTCTCCATTGCAGCAGTCAAACTACGAGCTCGCGCTGAGTTCTTTCTTCGCTCGAGCGCAACCCGAGCGGCCGGCGCGATTTCCTGCGTTCGCCTGATTTCTGAGGCTGCAAACACGTCTTACTGGAATGTCTGGGGAGAGGTTACCGGGCTGTCCCGGTGTCCTGCGCCTTCACCGCGCCCCCTCCCTCCTCTCTTCCCTTACGAAAATGGCAGATATGGCCCTGATATATTTTATATACGGCCATATATGATAATATAAGTAGTCAGATCGGGAAATATACCGCTATATGTGGGAGCAGATACGCCCAGATATCGCCATATAAGTGGGCAAATACTGCCAGATGCGGCCGTATAAGTGCGTAAAAACGACCATATCTCGCCATATACGCATGCAAATATTGCCCCTGATAATGATATATGGGCCCGTTTCGGTCGTGCAAGTAATAAGTCGTATGTACTCGCCAAGACAAGTTGATTGATCTATATTGCATGAGTCTCATATAGTGTGTTAATTATTGTTAACATCGTTAAAGTGAAGTTATTCCAGGTATTTGGACCAATTAACCAATTGCGCATTTTGAAGATTGAAAGACAAATGAAATTTGGTTGTATGTTTGACGTGTGACATTATGACGAAGTGCATAAGATCGGAAAGCGAGTTAATCAAATAATGGATTTGAGATCGCAGCTCTTAGGCGCCCGTATCCAAGTTAAGCGGTTTCGGCGTCGCCATCGAGTAACCGCCCGCTAAATTTAGCGAGAAATTGAATTGGTACTTATGTCACTTGACATCAATTTTTCCGCTAAATCTAGCAGTGAAACTAATTTTGTTCGTGTTTCCCCGCTAAATTGAGTGGGGAAACACGAACCGTTAGCTTACTGAAGATGCAAGACGCTACTTCGTCGTCCCGAATCCTTTTTCCTTCGAACGCCTGCGAAGCCGTTGCGCCCTACGCAGTATCTTTCAAAAACCGTTCGCGCAGCAACGTAACCATCCGCTTGCAAGCGTCTGCGATTCATCGTGTGTTGAAAGTCAGAAGATGTGCTGTCCGTGGTGTCTTTTATGTGCAACTCTTTCGTAAAAAAATTTGAAATTTAAAAACGCGAATCTAACAGTGTACACATAATTTTAAATTTATTGGTAAAAAATATATATACATATTTATTTATTTATTTATTTGTGGACATCGTGCGCAAAAAAAAATAGCCGCGCTTATTTCTTCATTTTAAATGATGATGTGGGTTATACGGCGTAAAACATAGTATCTTCAAACTCGCATCGTTTTGGGTCACTTTCGAGATAGACAGCTTCTTTGGAAGTTCAAAAGTTGGTCTTCATAGAGCTGTATGTTCACTCGGTATTGACAGCAGGGTATACGCTATGCATATTTTAGGTCAATCGTGTCTCCGGTTAGGGTCACGTGACAACAGTCTCGAAGCTGGTGATAACGCTGAACACGGCACCTGCCTTAAGCCCAAAGCCACACATAGCATCCACTGCACTATCAACCTTGGGTCGAACTGTCAACAGGATATAAGTGACACATTCTCTCGTTCTGTTCATTGTTGGTATGCCCCTGAAGATTAGTCTTTGTGGTCGCACCCCCATTCTGGCCTTGAAGGAGCTCTGCTTTTCAACTCCTCTGTTTTCTCTCTCTCCCTAAGCTGAAAGCATTTTAGAAGGTGCGCACTCGGCGGACCAATAAACGATAGACTTTTCTTCGCTTGACTCAGCTCTCTGTGCGCGTGTAACAGGAAGGAGCCTGATCACTGTGGTTTGACGGATGACGCATTAGCCGTTGCCGATCCCGGAATGCCTGCTTGCGGACCTAGTTTCGCGTGTCGTGCGGCCCGCGGGGCTGCGGTGAATTTCGCTTCTATGGTGAAGGGTATCTCGATCGAAAAGTCCTACCCGTATGTCGGCAACAAGCGATTTCTTCAAAGAAGCCCAAGAATTTTTTGTGATGCGTTCACAAAAATGTGCTCGGTTTCTACAAATGACAGCTTGTGCTACATCGTGTTGAATCTTCACGGACACCTTCCTTCTCGTTTTTGTGTTTGAGTGGTGATTCCGCCGTGGCCGTGTCGACATCTATCTCGGATTACCTTTCAAGTCCCGTCCCGTCAACGTAAGTGCGCTGCAACCTACTTCGCGACAATAGATCGTTTTCCTAAAAGCACTCTTCCAGATTACCTCTAGAATTAGGCCGTGTCTATCTCCTGGCAGCCGGGAGAATAATTGTGCAGAATGTTTCGGCATTGGTGCGATTGCGCTACAAGCAGAAAGTTACGATATGCCGCCGACAAAGTTTTGACGTGTCGCCAAAAAGAACAACAACAAAAAATCTTACTTGCGCGTTCTAAAATTTCACGAGCGGCTTTACGAGTCGCTTGTAAGATTGTTACGATTTTGCGAAATACTGGTAAACAACTCTAGGTTACCGTCATGATCTAAACCCTGAGATAAGGATAAATCAAATAACGTACAACTCTCATTGACTCAGGGTTTATATTATGATGTTTCCTAACCGGCTTGCCTACATACTTTCGCTCCTTGCAAAGGTTACCGTCTTCGCAGACGGCACAAACCGATCCCCTGACTGCGGCGTCTCGGCTAGCTTGCACACGGGGCCGCCGCCGCTCGATCGCAGTCTCGCCGGGCTCGCGGCGCGACAATCGCTCGAAGCGGGGAAACGGCGTTATGTAACGAAAGGCAAAGGGCATCTACACCACTAATGGGCAAAAGCCGATGCAAAGGCGTGCGCGAAAGTAAACAACGGTAGAAAAGTGCAGTTGCTCGCCGCTATGAGATGCGTGCCGCAACCTCGGTAATCCGCGGACGTATCCCTCTCCTGCCGCTCGTACTTTCTCTAACTTGACGGACACTCTGTCTCGCGGTTCATGCCGACGAAACGATCGGACGATCGTCGGGATACCGGGTCACTGCTACAGCCGAGCGCGGCACAGTTTACCATTGCTCTCGCTGTGCAGGGTCGAAGAGTCAACCACCAGCATGGTGGTTACCGGGGTTCGACGTCATGATGTGACGTACGTGCAATGCCTGAATACCGGGTGTTTTTTTTTTTTTTTATTCTTGCAGATTTGTTTTAAAAGAAGCCGTGAGAACTACACTTATGCGGTTTGTGCGAGTGAGTTATACGCCCAGGGGGACATTGTATACTTTGCTAATCTTTGCGATAAGTCGGCTTATTAATTAAAATTCACTAATTTACTTTTAATTAGAGGAAATAGACATATGGTTTCAATTAGAAACTTGCTGAGCGTCGTCCAAGACCCATAAATCAGTAATTTTTAGAAAGACTTTGAGCGCGTGTGAAGCGCAGTAGTGCGCTGAAGTTACCACTCGTGGACCAGGTACAAGGCTGTGGCTAGATAAGAGACGGAAAAATTGCGCGGGCGCCTGACCGAAACCGCTAGCCTTGTACCTGCTCCACGAGTGGTAACTTTCTCACGCGCTGAAAGTCTTTCTGAAAATGACTGATGTAGGGATTTTGGACGACGTTCAGCAAGTTTCTAATTGGAACCATATGTCTATTTTCACTAATTGAAAAGTTAAGTAGTGAATTTCAAATCATTAGCCGACTTATTGCAAAGATTAGCCACCCACATAATGTCCCCCTGGGCGTATAACTCACTCGCACAAACCGCATAAGCGTAGCTTTCATGGCTTTTTTAAAAACAAATCTACAAGAATAAAAAAAAACACCCTGTATATCAAGGTTGCCTTACGTGATTGGGACATATCTGCCCTGATATGGGAGGCAGATACACCCCTATCTAACAGACCCTGATATGGATATATAAAAAATTGGGCAGATCTGGCTTGATAAGGCTTATATAAACTGATTTACTTGATATGGCCAGATTTGCCCAATTTTTTATATAACCATATCTTTTTATATAAGTCCGATATGCCATTTCTAAGGGGTTCCATCAGCTAAAAAAATGCTTCGACCATGCATGAGGTCAGGACTTGTCACTCGGATGAAGGGAACGAGTGGTAGTGATGAATAAGAGATCTTTCTTTGTGGCCTTATGCCATGTTACCGAGGTTGCCTCTTCCCTACTACATATAGTCTGCATTTTAGGTCCGTGTCACGCCTCACAGCCACAACCCGGTCACCCCCCCATATTCACCCTCACAGTACCTCCCCTCAGTCCCCTCACTCACACTCACCTACGCATCGACGGCCTACCAACCTGCCACGTCCGCATCATCGTCCTCACCACTCATGGCCACAAAATCACGCACTCATCCCTCACGCCAAACGTACTTCACCGCCCTAACCACATCACGCCCCTCACGCACTCACCGCTCTCACTGGATCCCAATTTTCATTTGCAAAATGTCCCTCACGAGGATGCAGGCGATCGCTATAGTACACATTGTAACATATCATTCGACGTCGGAAAGTCACAGCCCTTTGGCGGGATTGGTTGTCGAGGGAGCAGACCGAGAATATGGTTTGCAAAAAAAGTTTTATACATAAAAGCGCCAAAACTCTAAACAAGTACTTCCCCCGTTCAAGAAAAAATGATAAGAAACAAAACTGTAATATAGCACGGACAACCATTAAAATAGACTAAAAATGTAATAGCACAAACACACCTATTAAAATAAAACAAACGGAAGGCAACAATTAAGCTGTAAACTATACGAAAGTTCCAAAGTCGTTGATTCCTACTCACAGAGTCACAGTTCTGATTCAACTCTCCGGTCGAGCACAGCAGTTTTGACAAGGGCTTGCTTGCTAGCCTCGTCGTTGAAGTCCTTCCTTGCACCGTGTGATGTTCAAAGTCCCCCAGTCGCTCCTCGCTGGCCTTGTCTTTCCGTTCGGTCGCCAAATCATCCCGTGTGATTAACACGCCGCACACACACACGCACACAGACACCGTTGTTCGCCGGAAGCAATAAAAGATGAAAAGGTCATTACTGCTCCTTGAACACGACGAGGTCACCACTGTTTCCCGGACTAGAAAATGACGAGGGCATCATATATTTAACTAAAACCTCATAAAAGTTAAAAATAACATAATGAACACATAAGAAACAAAAACACAAAGGACTAAATCATGAGAAAAAAAATGAAATAATGAACACAGAAGTAAAAAGAATAAAAACACGAAGGACTTAGACAGACAGCCACATTTGTTCAGTTAACAATGACGTTTAATTCTGATAAAAAATATTCCTGCTGCGCTAAAGATCACCAATATGGTGTGTAAACTAGGCGACCTTGAGCAAAGCAGGAATATTTGTGATCATAATCAAATGTCATTGCGAACTCAAAAAGTGTGGCTGCCTGCGTAAGTCCTTCGTATTACTATTTTTCTGAATTCCGTGTTCATTATTGTGGCTGTTTGGGACCAGGCGGAACTTGGTGGTGCTTTTTCCATTCTGACCTTACTTCGGACAGCTTCGTACCCATAGAAAAACCCACTAGCCTCTCTGCATAATCCCACTCCTTCTCAAAAAAAAAGAAAAAATTGTGTGTATGTTTATACAGTCGGAAGTTAGTTTGCCTCAGTGGGCGTCTGCTGTCTCAGCTGTAGATGAGTAATTTAGCCAGCGCGGTACAACCGCTAGCCTGAGGTCTTTAACGCGCACCACGCAGTAGTGATACACAACCGCACGCCGGTACGATGCTCATCCAGATCGAAACGGGCAGGGGCGGGGATCCACTCCTCCTCCTTGGAGATACCCTCCGTGTATGCTGTAATTGGAAGAAAAAAATAAACACAAGAATCAGCCCACATACACATTATTAGCAACATTGCTTTGTAATAATTTTTCTAAATAGGCCCCTGGCTCAGGACCAAAACAACACAAGACTTTTTTTTGTGCGATGTATAGTTTTGGCACAAACGATTTGGCCCGCATTTCGCTGAACATACCCTGTATAATATAACCTTAAAGTTAGGGTGACCCTATTCCTCAAGGTAGAAAACGGGACATCCCAGCCAGTGGAAGAAAGATATAGATTGGTCGAAAAAAATTAATGAAAGAACTGCTCTTATTTCAAAACGTTACCATATTGCACTAATGCCTCAGGGCCTAGGGAACAGTCACACTCACGGTTCAGTTGCATGCACTCATTTGGAAGGTCCTGCTTCGGGTCCATTGTTGGTGTGGGAGTATTTTGCCGACAACCGAAGTTTCCTAAGCAGGACTTTATCCGGCAAGACTCGGTTGTAAAAGTCTTCCCACATATATATGTGAAGTTCAATCACACATGAGTGCTATATCCGGTAGCTCAAGAAATATTTCTACACTCGCGTCTTCGCGAGAGAATGAGTGTTTGTGGGCAAGAACAGTTCTAAATCTTACTCTCTTGGTAAATTTTTGTAAGTACCTACGGTAATTTTTGTAAAATATACTTGTAACGAGTAGACATAGTTGCGGTTCGCTTTAACTCACATGGTTCTTTATTGGGACAAAAAACGGGACATGGTTCTTCATTGGTGCAAAAAGACGGGACGGCAGAAGCGGACCTCAAAAACGGGACTGTCCCGGCCAAAACGGGACGTCTGGTCACCCTACTTAAAGTGCACCATTACGATTTCGGCGTACTTTACACCACCATTGTGCTTCCTATGTGCATGACATTTAAAAGCCAAATCCGCGAACACTTCACAATAATTGATGCTTATTAAGCCGTGTGCTTTATGAGGGGCCCTTAGGTTTAAAGCATCCGAAGTGCGCGTCCGTCTGCATTTGCACAGTATACAGAAGAGGGGAGAATGCGGCCGGGACTGCTGCTTTCACTCCTTTCAGCATATAGCTCAAGGATTCCCTAAATATTGCTTATAGAGGGCATTTCACTGCGCAGAACGTAAAAAGACAAGCTTGAAGGTCGCACAGGCAGTCTAGAAAACCGATTACATCGCGTTATTTTTTTCTTTGCGCCATAAAACGTTGTGTAATCATAATCATATCATCAATGGGACTACAGAAGGTTGCATTAAAGTTCCCAATTGGGTCTGTTTTATACTGCACAGCCACTGTCTGTACACAAGTCAACTAGCTCTACACATACCGCTCAGCACACCACTGCTAGGCTGAATCAGATAGGTGTCACACTTGCCAAGCTTGAAGTACAGTCGTGATCTATACGAAGGTGAACAAGCAATCATCGACTGCCCAGTACTGGGAGCATCATGCAGCAGCTGACTTGCTCTCCTTTTCAAATGCCTTGCGAACCAAGTGTGGTAAGTCGTCTGATAAGGAGAGAACGTCACCATGGACAGCACTGAGCAGTTGATACTCACCTGTCTACCTTCATATGTATCAAGTCTCTACCTGGCCGAAGTAGCCAGTGTGTGTGCAGCACAAACGGCTGTATTGAAATCTCAAGAGGATAAAAGTTCAGAACAGGCTTGGTAAGGTTTCACATTGCAAGTATGCCCATGCAAATTTCACTTTCTAAAACATAAAAATGCATTTTAAATTGTCACCCAGGACAAGCTGCTCTTACACAGCTGTATATATAAGGCAGCTTACCATCAACAACCTTTGCAGACTGCCATGGACTGGAACCTTGGCCTAGTCGATGCTAGCTTCTGTTCGGCGAGGGCTGCACTCAGTAGAAAGGTGAAAAATGTGCTGTAGATCATGTGAAACAACCAAACAAAAGCAATCCCAGCATGCACAATTCGCTTGAGGCACTGACAAATAAAAATCAAAGGTTGGGTCAATTATGTTAACGCAATATACTTCAAACACGTACCATGAGTGCTGGCAAGATATTTGCTGCCTTCAATCTAGATAAGCTTGTAAATTTACATGCTAAATAACAAGTAACTTAAAAGCTGAAATATATTTCGATGGAACTACAAAAACCGAAGACTAGCTCTGCAAATATAGTGCTATCTAGTACACCATAATTGAGTAGAATCGGATTACAGCGTCCCCCTTACAAAGACTGGAGCAAAACAAGTATAGACTCTGCCGTGCCACTACAACATAAACAATGGTATTGTGATCTCGTGGAGATCAGAGTTCGGAACAAGTGTGACAGGCTTTGGCACGACAAATATGCCAATGTCATTATTCATTTTTGCATAATCTACGGAGACAGTGCAGGGAAACAATCACACACCAGATACTCAAAAAGACAAGCACACGCGCTGAACTTATAACACTTGTTTATTCGACTACTTCATTCTTCTCTTCAACGTCTAGGTTGACATTCCAGATCGTGATAAGCAGAAGAAATAGCACGAAATACAAGAAAAAAAGCGAAAGACAAGAGAAGAGAAAAGGAAAAGACAAAAGAAAAAGTAAAAAACGAAAAAGAAAACCCTTACAATTCATCCCTCTCCCTCACCGCTATCGTTTAGATAGAAATTGGAGCTCTTTGGTCGACAGCGCTATAGAAGGACTACTTGCACACTTGTCCTTCAGATGCTCTATTCTTTGCGCTTTCATTATTTCTCTTGTCAGTGTGTCTCAAACCCTATCTATTACGGAACAAGTTTCAAAATGTGCTACACAACCACAATCCGGACAGTAGATTCCCAAATGTCCAGCGACAACTCGATGGGTATTATAAAAATGCTCCCTTAAACAATCATTCAAACACCCGCCAGTCTGGCCTACATGCTCCTTACCACACCACTTATGTAGACCAGACTGGCAGGTGTTTAAATCATTGTTTAAAGGAGCATTTTTATAACACCCACTGAGTCGCCGCTGGACATTTGGGAACCCACTGTCCGGACTGTGGTTGTGTAGCACATTTTGAAACTTGTTCCGTAATAGGTAAGAGTCGAGACACATTGACAAGAGAAATAATGGAAGCGCAAAGAATAGAGCATCTGAAGAACAAGTGTGTAAGTAGTCCTTCTATAGTGCTGTCGACCAAAAAGCACCAATTTCTATCTTAAGGATAGCAGTGAGGGAGAGGGATGACTTGTAAAGGCTTCCTATTGTTAGTTTTTTTTTTTTTTTGTTTTCGTTTCTTTTTTTTGTGCTGTTCTTCGCTTTTTTTCTTGTATTTTGTGCTATTTCTTCTCCTTATCACGTTCTGAAAAGTCAATCCAGACGTTGAAGAGAAGAACAAAGTAGTCGAATACACGAAAGTTTTAAGTTCAGCGCGTGTGCTTGTCTTCCCGAGTATCTGGAGTGCGATTGTTTCTCTGCGCTGTCACCGTAGAATACGGTTCACCAACTCGCCCAAGCATCCATTCTATCATTTCTGCAACATTAAAATGACTCTGAAAGTGCAAGCACCTACAGGGTGTATTCACGCAAGTCTTGCAAGTGTTGAATTGTAGGTACAGCGCCCTGGTTGTGTCCATGTGCGATATATGACCAAATACCACAGAGACCAATACTGCAAAGTTCTCCGAAAACCAATCGGCGCGGTGGCGAGCGGCAAGAGTGGCACTGTTCACCACTCTCGCCGTTCGTTCGTGTTGGTGTGTTGCTACTAACAAGGCTTCCTATTTTAGTTTTTTTTTTTTTTTTTTTTTTTTTTTTTTTTTTTTTTTTTTTTTTTTTTTTTTTTTTTTTTTTTTTTTTTTTTTTTTTTTTTTTTTTTTTTTTTTTTTTTTTTTTTTTTTTTTTTTTTTTTTTTTTTTTTTTTTTTTTTTTTTTTTTTTTTTTTTTTTTTTTTTTTTTTTTTTTTTTTTTTTTTTTTTTTTTTTTTTTTTTTTTTTTTTTTTTTTTTTTTTTTTTTTTTTTTTTTTTTTTTTTTTTTTTTTTTTTTTTTTTTTTTTTTTTTTTTTTTTTTTTTTTTTTTTTTTTTTTTTTTTTTTTTTTTTTTTTTTTTTTTTTTTTTTTTTTTTTTTTTTTTTTTTTTTTTTTTTTTTTTTTTTTTTTTTTTTTTTTTTTTTTTTTTTTTTTTTTTTTTTTTTTTTTTTTTTTTTTTTTTTTTTTTTTTTTTTTTTTTTTTTTTTTTTTTTTTTTTTTTTTTTTTTTTTTTTTTTTTTTTTTTTTTTTTTTTTTTTTTTTTTTTTTTTTTTTTTTTTTTTTTTTTTTTTTTTTTTTTTTTTTTTTTTTTTTTTTTTTTTTTTTTTTTTTTTTTTTTTTTTTTTTTTTTTTTTTTTTTTTTTTTTTTTTTTTTTTTTTTTTTTTTTTTTTTTTTTTTTTTTTTTTTTTTTTTTTTTTTTTTTTTTTTTTTTTTTTTTTTTTTTTTTTTTTTTTTTTTTTTTTTTTTTTTTTTTTTTTTTTTTTTTTTTTTTTTTTTTTTTTTTTTTTTTTTTTTTTTTTTTTTTTTTTTTTTTTTTTTTTTTTTTTTTTTTTTTTTTTTTTTTTTTTTTTTTTTTTTTTTTTTTTTTTTTTTTTTTTTTTTTTTTTTTTTTTTTTTTTTTTTTTTTTTTTTTTTTTTTTTTTTTTTTTTTTTTTTTTTTTTTTTTTTTTTTTTTTTTTTTTTTTTTTTTTTTTTTTTTTTTTTTTTTTTTTTTTTTTTTTTTTTTTTTTTTTTTTTTTTTTTTTTTTTTTTTTTTTTTTTTTTTTTTTTTTTTTTTTTTTTTTTTTTTTTTTTTTTTTTTTTTTTTTTTTTTTTTTTTTTTTTTTTTTTTTTTTTTTTTTTTTTTTTTTTTTTTTTTTTTTTTTTTTTTTTTTTTTTTTTTTTTTTTTTTTTTTTTTTTTTTTTTTTTTTTTTTTTTTTTTTTTTTTTTTTTTTTTTTTTTTTTTTTTTTTTTTTTTTTTTTTTTTTTTTTTTTTTTTTTTTTTTTTTTTTTTTTTTTTTTTTTTTTTTTTTTTTTTTTTTTTTTTTTTTTTTTTTTTTTTTTTTTTTTTTTTTTTTTTTTTTTTTTTTTTTTTTTTTTTTTTTTTTTTTTTTTTTTTTTTTTTTTTTTTTTTTTTTTTTTTTTTTTTTTTTTTTTTTTTTTTTTTTTTTTTTTTTTTTTTTTTTTTTTTTTTTTTTTTTTTTTTTTTTTTTTTTAGTGGCATCAAGAAAGGCCAGCCCATAAATACTGTCTGTGTTAAAAACAATCCTAGCAGCAATAAGTTGCTATTATATTGCTCAATATATAGAGAACCTTACCATGAACAGTCTTGGCAGTCTTCCATGAAGCCAGGACTTCAGCAGAGAAGACTGACATTCTGTGTCGTCTCAGGTCACTCACATCAGGATGGCGAAAGTGAATGCCAACGTCAATTGGGAAAAGCTGCAGTAAGTATAAAGACGAAAACACAGATTAGAATATATGATAAAAAATATCATGGACCAACTTGAAAAAAAGTGCACAAAAAGACAAGGACAAAAGGACAGGAACACGTAGGACGCAGACTGGTGCACAATGGCAACTCGATCTATTGAACACAAAAAAAAAAAATAAGAGGATGAGAGAAATCAGAAAGGCTGTGCTCGGAGAATGTGAGCTTCAGTAACTGGGGCGTGAGGCAAAGATGTCAGGTAGATTGTTTTACAGACACTCTAGAATTAACAACAGCCTTCCCATGCAGTAAGGTGGTGAGTTCATTCTGATTGAACATCTTGAAATATAGCGCGCAAAAAACAAGGAATAAAGGAGATGAATACATACACTACATACCAGTGCAAACTCCCAACACAAATAAATTGGAAAATAAAAAAATAAAGAATGCGGAAGGAGCTTTCGCAAAATTTCGAACAGGTCCAAGTGGAATGTGCTAATTCACCCATAGGCATAAGACTGTAAAAACAATTTCCTCGGCAGCTCAGGTAACAGACGGATGTGCAGACACATTGTTCGCCCATACTAAGAATAATAAAGGCCTAAAATAATTCTCTTGTATGCTTTTTTATAGTATCTGCTAATTATTCACGTGTTTCCTCATACACGAGCAGTGTAAACAGTGCATAGGTAGGTGACAATCCATCATAGATTTTAGAGAGAGATTGAGCTGTTTTTATGTATTAGCCATCCATCTGTTACCTTAACTGACATAAAAATTATGTTTTTTTAAATCTGCTCTTGCTAACAGGTAAATCAGCGCGTTCCACTTGGGCCTGTGCTCGAGCTCCTTCCGCATACATTATTTCTCCCTTCTCTGATTTATGCGAGTTCAGTCTGCGCTCGCATGAGGTCTACGTGTTACTCTCCCTGTCTCCTTGGCTTTTTGCAAACTATTTTTCAAGGTGTCCAATTAGTACCAGCTCACCACCTTACTACAATCATGCAACAACTAAAAACAATTACAACTTACACCATTCGCTGAAGGGAGTACCACAGGAAAAACAGGGATGGGGTGAGGTATGTCTAACACTATATACTTACACTGAACAAAATATAGATAACAAAAACTGGCGAGACACTACCTTAATTGAGGACATGCTTGTACATTTCCCTAGAAGCTTGTAATTAATACTTGATAGCCTCTAAAAAAAAACACCAGTAAGAAGAGAATAAATGCTTTACCATTTGAAGCAGCCTGAGTGTTTCTGGAGGTGTGAAATTCGTTACACGTGCGTTGGATCATACGAAACACGTGTACAGCGAATGATCTTTAGAGCTCGACATTTCGCGAGGAATAAGTGCCGGCGTCAAAAATTATTTCGCGGGCACAAATTCTTGCGATCGGCAGTGGTATGCTATTTTTGGCAATTCTTTTCTGAGTACGAATTGCGAAAATGAAGGCGTCTGCAGACGACTGGGGCGGCGAAAGCTACGGACTTGCGCGATCAATCAATCGCTGCTTTTTGTCGGGTCCAGCTCTCAGCACGCAAGTACGGAGAGTGGCGTCGGCGATGGAGGGGCACCGCATCTTCCAGACATTTTAGCTTACCAGTAAACAATACGGCGGAGGGAGGAAATCAACCCCCCCCCCCCCTCCTCTTCCGCCTTTGGCCCCCCAGACCCCCACCCCGTCTCCCAAAGAGTTCCGCCACTACTGATCGAACTTAAACGAGTAGACAGCCTCTGCATCGGGGAAAAAAGAAAAACAGCCTCGCATAACACCATTCGCGCACAATTAGTAATACTGGTAAAAGCAAGCGATCTACAGACAATAACAAGTCTTTTGAACGCAGGAAATATTCTAGCCCTAACAAACAAAAAACGAACTTACTTCGATCCCGTGCCATGATCTTGGCTGTTGAGCAGATTTGACGTAGTTCCACGTCCCACATTCGCTTCCGTCTTTGTCGGACACATTTGAAACTAAAGCAAACTCCACGCATCACCACTAATCGGGTAATTGGACCGTTAGCCGGTCGTGAACACAGGCATTCAAACGCACACGGCCGGCAAAACGTGCGAAACATAGGCCGTTGATTCGATGAGATAGTATTTGTATCTTCAACACGTTTGAAATAAAACGATCAGCAAACCGCATTATAAAACTCATAAAAGACACAACAATAATAAATTATTGCGCACGTCAATATCGCCGCAATATTATGAAAAAACTCTGAACATGTTGCAAAATAATAAATACGAAACTAAGCCTGTAATGGTTCAAAACGAATTCAGCAGACATGCAACCTTCTAGAAAAAGAGCCGAAGTCAGCCGGGCGGCGGTAGCCTAGTGGGTTGACGCTCTGGTTTGCTGAGCGTGTGGTCGTTGGTTCGAATCGCGGTAAACGCTTTTTGTTTTCTTTCGTTTGTATTTTTTTATTTTAAATATTATTCACCTTTTTGCATTGGTTTTTATTATTTTAAATATTTTTTCTTATCTTTTTGTATTACTTTTTATAATTTTAAATATTTTTTTCTCACCTTTTTGTATTCGTTTTTATTTTTAAATCTTTTCTCACCTTTTTGTATTATTTTTATTATTTTAAATATTTTTTCTCACCTCTTTGTATTAGGTTTTATTTTAAATACTTTTTCTCATCTTTTTGTAGTACTTTTTATTATTTTAAATATTTTTGTCTCACCTTTTCGAATTCGTTTTTATTATTTTAAAATTTTTCACACCTTTTTGTATTAGTTTTTATTATTTTAAATATTTTCTATGTTTATGCTGTCGTCGGCACCGTTCTTCAGGGTAACAATCACGCAGAAGGTGAAAATAAAAAGTGCGAGCCCACATTTGAATTGATGCAATTCAGAAACCCTGGCCCTCTTGTTTTGCCGGGATGATTCGCTTCCTCCGTGCTAATAGGTGGGTCAGTGTAGTAGGCAAACAGCGCAAGTCCTTTCAACGAAGAAATAAAAATAATAATAACGGGCACATTGAGAGCAAACTGGGAAAATGTGTAAGTGGTAAAACTGCCACAGTGATGAAGCCGAAGTTTGCCATGAAAGCGGTCATCTTCACCCACTATTGAAACAAAAACACCGCCATTTTAAGGCAGTAATTTAGTTGAGCTCATAGCGCGTTACGTATTAAGCACATCTCTTAATTTTCTGACTTCCGGAAAGTAGTATTTAATTTTGTTCTGGTAGATCAGCGCTATCCCCCGCGTGCCGCGTGGTCTTACCTATACAGGTTGTGCACCGCAGTTTTACTTATTATTAGGCCTAAACACTTTTTTATTCCTGAGATTCAAGTACAGCGCGGATAATTAAACTAGATTTCAGAAATGGTATCGTTCGGCATTGTAACATTTATTTTTCGTAGCGTCAAGGGGTCACATTCACAAATCCAGCAGTGTGAACATCCACAACGCATTGGTATTTCTCGCTTTTTTGATTAAAGAAAAAAAAGTTTTTATATTCGCGTTCCTCTGGTACGGTATGTCGTATAACATAAGCTATTAAGAGACAGATATCGTTTGGCTATGTGAACATTTAAAATATTTCTCTTAGATGATCGTAACTACCACATAAAACCGTCGATTCCTGCCTGAAATAGCATATTTTCACACTAGACTAAAATGACCAATAAAATGATCTCTCAGGAGAGTTATGTACCTCTCGTGGCGTCATAAGCAATAAACACATCTCTTACTTTTCTAGTTTCTGGAAAGTAATGTTTATTATTGTTTTTGTAACTCAAAGCGCGTGCTCAATCATGCCACGTCTTTTTTCTTTTTTTTTTTCATTCGAGGCTCCGCTATACCGTTTTTATTTTTTTATCAGAGCCAAACACGTGCGTATAACGCCGGACCTTAAGTATAGTACATCAAAATAAACTAATTTCCTGAAAAAAGTATCGTTCGGCGTTGTAAAACTTAATTTTCGTGGCGTACGGGGTCAGATTCTCAAATCCTGGACTGCAAATGTTCCTCACTGCATTGTTTTTTCTCGCGTTTTCGCGATAAAACACGTCAGCCTTGCCATGGTGGGATCAAATACGCCAGCGTCGGCAGTCATTTACGAAGGATTGATCAACGCAAACATTTCCACTCGCTATTCATGAATTGCCGCAGTTCGTCGGAATCTCAATGAATTGACTGCATAGTGAAAAAGGCAAAAAAATAAAACGATGCCGGTCAGTAAACGGAAGTTCCCGGGGCTCGCCAGCCTGCGAACAGCAAAGCGACGATGCCGGCCAGTCACTGAACTTCCATGTAATACTGGCCATCAAAGACAGCAAAATACCGATGCCGGCCAGTTACTGAACTTCCATGTAAATACTGGCCATCAAAGACAGCAAAATACCGATGCCGGGCAGTTACTGAACTTCCATGTAAATACTGGCCATCAAAGACAGCAAAATACCGATGCCGGCTAGTTACTGAACTTCCGTAAATACTGGCCATCAAAGACAGCAAAATACCGATGCCGGCCAGTTACTGGAACCTCCATGGAAAGACTAGCCAGCAAAGACAGCAAAAACCCGATGCCGGCCAGTCACTGTAACTTCTACGGCTGGACTGGCCAGTGAGCAAGACGAAACCCCGACGCCGGCCGGGGCCGGTAGCTTCCCGGCGCCCATGGCCAGGCGCTGCCATCCTGTTGCCATGGGCGGGCCGGCGTAGTCCCGATACCGGCCGACGCGGAGTGCTACCTGCATCTACATGTTGACTGGCACCATATAGTGCCATATACAGGAGTATCAGGCATCCTATACAGTTATATATGACAGCCACTGGCACCATATATGACTTTATCTGGCAATATATTGCGTCATATATGGTGTCACCTTACCATATCTGCCCTGATTTCAGCCCTTGTATGGCAATATATGACCTTATATGTCTACTTATATGCCCATATACGGCCCTATATCAAATATATCTGGGTCATATATGACATTTCTGTAAGGGACTGACGTCTGTCAGAATTACATTTGGGCCATCAAATAGATAACGTGTCAAACTTTACAGCTAAATACAAGTCATTTCAAGCAAACTAGTTGACATACAGAACGAGACTACTCTGCAAATATGTGCGTCACACTCGGAGTAATCGAATAATGCGTCTGTTACGAAGCTACTGGAGCTTCGTCTTCACATTCCGAGGCATCTCGAGAATAACAATTGCGTACACTGCGGGCAGCAAACTCTAACTGTCAATGATCTGTTTCGAAGCATAAACTGGACGTCTGTCGCCATTCCCATGTCCGAGGCCACTCTGAGAATAAGAATAACGTGCGTCAACACTGCGGACAGCTAACTCTAACTGCCAATGATCTGTTTCGAAGCATAAACTGGACGTCTGTCGTCATTCACATGACCGAGGCCACTCTGAGAATAAGAATAACGTGCGTCAGCACTGCGGGCAGCTAAGTCTAACTGCCAATGATCTGTTTCGAAGCATAAACTGGACGTCTGTCGCCATTCACATGACCGAGGCCACTCTGAGAATAAGAATAATGTGCGTCAACACTGCGGACAGCTAACTCTAACTGCCAATGATCTATTTCGAAGCATAAACTGGACGTCTGTCGCCGTTCCCATGTCCGAGGCCACTCTGAGAATAAGAATAACGTGCGTCAACACTGCGGACAGCTAACTCTAACTGCCAATGATCTATTTCGAAGCATAAACTGGACGTCTGTCGCCATTCACATGACCGAGGCCACTCTGAGAATAAGAATAACGTGCGTCAACACTGCGGACAGTAGATTCCCAAATGTCCAGCGACAACTCGATGGGTATTATAAAAATGCTCCCTTAAACAATCATTCAAACACCCGCCAGTCTGGCCTACATGCTCCTTACCACACCACTTATGTAGACCAGACTGGCAGGTGTTTAAATCATTGTTTAAAGGAGCATTTTTATAACACCCACTGAGTCGCCGCTGGACATTTGGGAACCCACTGTCCGGACTGTGGTTGTGTAGCACATTTTGAAACTTGTTCCGTAATAGGTAAGAGTCGAGACACATTGACAAGAGAAATAATGGAAGCGCAAAGAATAGAGCATCTGAAGAACAAGTGTGTAAGTAGTCCTTCTATAGTGCTGTCGACCAAAAAGCTCCTATATCTATCTTCAGGATAGCAGTGAGGGAGAGGGTTGACTTGTAAGGGCCACATTTTTTAGTTTCTATTTGTTTTCGTATTCTTTTTTTAGTGTTCTTCGCTTTTTTTCTTGTATTTTGCGCTATTTCTTCTCCTTATCACGTTCTGGAAAGTCAATCCAGACGTTGAAGAGAAGAACGAAGTAGTCGAATACACGAGAGTTTTAAGTTCAGCGCGAGTGCTTGTCTTCCTGAGTATCTGGTGTGCGATTGTTTCTCTGCGCTGTCACTGTAGAATACGGTTCACCAACTCGCCCAAGTATCCATTCTATCATTTCTGCAACATGAAAATGACTCTGAAAGTACGAGAACCTACAGGGTGTATTCACGCAAGTCTTGCAAGTGTTTAATTGTAGGTACAGCGCCCTGGTTGTGTCCATGTGCGATATATGACCAAATACCACAGAGACCAATACTGCAAACTTCTCCGAAAACCAATAAGCGCGGTGGCGAGCGGCAAGAGTGGCCCTGTTCTCCACTCTCGCCGTTCGTTTGTGTTGGTGTGTTGCTACTAACATGGGCACCAATGGGAAGGCTTCAGCCATTATTGGGAACACTAAATAAACAAATACAAAATACAAATACAACACACACAGCAATACTGGATGCAAGTAGTGACGCACTTCCCTTGGGGTTCTGTGGATATTTATACAGCATGTAGTTGGTCAGCCATTTCAAAGTTGCGATGAGTTGCTCGCTGTAGATGTGCAATTTAGCCAGTGCAGTACGACTGCTAGCCTGGGGTCTTCAACCTGCACCACGCAGTAGTGATACACGACTGCACGCCGGTACGATGCTCATCCAGCTCGAAAGGGGCAGGGGTGGGGATTGAACCCAGGATCCCTGAGTTCTGCAGCGCAAGCTTTCGCTCCACGTGCTCCGAGCTGGTGTGCGCTAGCCCAGTCGGCCACCGATCCCCCAACGCAAGGCAACGAAACGCACTTCTGTTGTGAACTCAGCATTCTGCTTACAAATGAAATGCGCAATTTCCCTACAGGCTTTCGTTCCACGTGAGTGACATCAGAATTGCTAAAGGCCAGCCCATAAATACTGTTTGTGTTAAAATAATCTAGTCAGCAATAAGTTGCTATTATATTGCTCAATATATAGAGCACCTTACCATGAACAGCCTTGGCAGTCTTCCATGAAGCCAGGACTTCAGCAGAGAAGACTGTCATTCTGTGTCGTCTCAGGTACACTCACATCAGGATGGCGAAAGTGAATGCCCAACGTCTAATTGGGAAAAGGCTGCAGTAAGTATAAAGATGAAAAACACAGATTAGAATATATGATAAAAAATATCATGGATCAACTTGAAAAAAAGTGCACAAAAAGACAAGGACAAAAGGACAGGAACACGTAGGACGCAGACTGGTGCACATTCGCAACTCGATCTATTGAACACAAAAGAAAATAAAGTAAGAGGATGAGAGAAATTCAGAAGGCTGTGCTCGGAGAATGTGAGCTTCAGGAATCGGGGCGTGAGCAAAGATGTCAGGTAGATTGTTTACAGACACTCTATAATTAACACCAGCCTTCCCATTGCAGGTAAGTTGGTGAGTTTCATTCGATGGAACATCTTGAAATATAGCACACAAAAACAAGAGAAAATAAAGGAGAGGGAATACATACACTACATCGAGTGCAGACTCCAACACCACAATGAGCAAAGAAAAAAAGAATGCGGAAGGATGCTTTAGCAAAGTTCGAACAGGTCACTTGGAATGTGCTAATTCATACACCATATGCATAAGACTGTAAAAAACGATTCCTCCTCGGCAGCTCAGGTAAGAATAACGTGCGTCAACACTGCGTGACAGCTAAAATCTAACTGCCAATGATCTATTTCGAAGCATAAACTGGACGTCTGTCGCCATTCACATGACCGAAGGCCACTCTGAGAATAAGAATAACGTGCGTCAACACTGCGGCAGCTAACTCTAACTGCCAATGATCTGTTTCGAAGCATAAACTGGACGTCTGTCGCCATTCACATGACGAGGCCACTCTGAGAATAAGAATAACGTGCGTCACACTGCGGACAGCTAACTCTAACTGCCAATGATCTATTTCGAAGCATAAACTGGACGTCTGTCGCCATTCACATGTCCGAGGCCACTCTGAGAATAAGAATAACGTGCGTCAACACTGCGGACAGCTAACTCTAACTGCCAATGATCTGTTTCGAAGCATAAACTGGACGTCTGTCGCCATTCACATGTCCGAGGCCACTCTGAGAATAAGAATAACGTGCGTCAAGCACTGCGGGCAGCTAACTCTAACTGCCAATGATCTGTTTCGAAGCATAAACTGGACGTCTGTCGCCAATCACATGACCGAGGCCACTCTGAGAATAAGAATAACTGTGCAGTCAGCACTGCGGGCAGCTAACTCTAACTGCCAATGATCTGTTTCGAAGCATAAACTGGACGTCTGTCGCCATTCACATGACCGAGGCCACTCTGAGAATAAGAATAACGTGCGTCAACACTGCGGACAGCTAACTCTAACTGCCAATGATCTATTTCGAAGCATAAACTGGACGTCTGTCGCCATTCACATGACCGAGGCCACTCTGAGAATAAGAATAACGTGCGTCAGCACTGCGGACAGCTAACTCTAACTGCCAATGATCTGTTTCGAAGCATAAACTGGACGTCTGTCGCCATTCACATGTCCGAGGCCACTCTGAGAATAAGAATAACGTGCGTCAACACTGCGGACAGCTAACTCTAACTGCCAATGATCTGTTTCGAAGCATAAACTGGACGTCTGTCGCCAATCACATGACCGAGGCCACTCTGAGAATAAGAATAACGTGCGTCAACACTGCGGACAGCTAACTCTAACTGCCAATGATCTGTTTCGAAGCATAAACTGGACGTCTGTCGCCAATCACATGACCGAGGCCACTCTGAGAATAAGAATAACGTGCGTCAGCACTGCGGACAGCTAACTCTAACTGCCAATGATCTGTTTCGAAGCATAAACTGGACGTCTGTCGCCATTCACATGACCGAGGCCACTCTGAGAATAAGAATAACGTGCGTCAGCACTGCGGACAGCTAACTCTAACTGCCAATGATCTGTTTCGAAGCATAAACTGGACGTCTGTCGCCAATCACATGACCGAGGCCACTCTGAGAATAAGAATAACGTGCGTCAACACTGCGGACAGCTAACTCTAACTGCCAATGATCTGTTTCGAAGCATAAACTGGACGTCTGTCGCCATTCACATGTCCGAGGCCACTCTGAGAATAAGAATAACGTGCGTCAACACTGCGGACAGCTAACTCTAACTGCCAATGATCTGTTTCGAAGCATAAACTGGACGTCTGTCGCCAATCACATGACCGAGGCCACTCTGAGAATAAGAATAACGTGCGTCAGCACTGCGGACAGCTAACTCTAACTGCCAATGATCTGTTTCGAAGCATAAACTGGACGTCTGTCGCCATTCACATGACCGAGGCCACTCTGAGAATAAGAATAACGTGCGTCAACACTGCGGACAGCTAACTCTAACTGCCAATGATCTATTTCGAAGCATAAACTGGACGTCTGTCGCCGTTCCCATGTCCGAGGCCACTCTGAGAATAAGAATAACGTGCGTCAACACTGCGGACAGCTAACTCTAACTGGCAATGATCTGTTTCGAAGCATAAACTGGACGTCTGTCGCCATTCACATGTCCGAGGCCACTCTGAGAATAAGAATAACGTGCGTCAGCACTGCGGGCAGCTAACTCTAACTGCCAATGATCTGTTTCGAAGCATAAACTGGACGTCTGTCGCCAATCACATGACCGAGGCCACTCTGAGAATAAGAATAACGTGCGTCAGCACTGCGGACTGCTAACTCTAACTGCCAATGATCTGTTTCGAAGCATAAATTGGACGTCTGTCGCCATTCACATGTCCGAGGCCACTCTGAGAATAAGAATAATGTGCGTCAGCACTGCGGGCAGCTAACTCTAACTGCCAATGATCTGTTTCGAAGCATAAACTGGTCGTCTGTCGCCATTCACATGACCGACAGGGACCCTTCTTTCCGATGGTTTCATGAAAGCTCTTACAATGAGGACTGCGAAGTTGCCTCCGGGAAGCTCAATATGTTTTTTACACGAGTCTGTCTTTGCCAAGGTAGACCAGAAAGATGATGGCAGACTCTGAAGAGCTCGTTCGCGGCTACGGCCTGGTATAATGCAGAGATAAACATACATCAGAAATGTAATTAGGCGGTTTGAGCTGTAGCTTCATTCAAACATTGTTGATTTTATTGTTATAAAGACAAATCATTCTGCCACTTGCATTCGGACCAAGATCAGGACATCTGAGTATTCGGTTTGTTTTCAATTTTTGATTTAAACAAATATTTCATATATAAGAAAGCCACAATTCATGAAGCGGGAAGCTGCCCTTGCAATCAATTTTTATTGACATACTTTTGATCTTTTACAAATTATTAAACCAATGCTGCGATTAAATATTGTGGACACATTTTCCTTCTAAAGTAAATTGGAAAAGTTGGTGCGTGTTTACCGGTAATACCCCAGGCCGCGACGCGACGTGAGGGGGGGTACACGCGTCACGCACCCGGGTTTCGAAGCATAAACATACAACTGACAGGGCCTCTGAGAGCAAGCAGAATGTTCGGAAGCATTTGAGAGAACCAAATCTGCTTCCCTCAAATTCTGATATTTTTCCCAAAAGAAGACATCAGCTTCTTAACGTCCAAAACAATATCAATTAAATGTTTGTAACATACGCATCACTGGCTTTATCATTTGCATGCCGCATATATGTTACAGCTCATTATTGTAAACGAGGGTGCACCCGCGGGTACTATCGCAGTCATAGATTAGCGTGCATGCTGATTGCGACGCGGAAACTTGACAAGGACGCCACGTTTCACAGATGAATACATACTGCTTCGAAGGCGTCATTTCAGTAGACAGACTATTTATTAACGCCAGCAAAGATACGGTCGAAATCGGGTGAAGACACTTACTGTGTTCGCGGTTCACTTATTTCACTTATAGGAGGTATTCACTGGCCGCCATATTTGAGGTCACTGTTTAGAGCGCATGCTCAGAACGAGCTCGCATTAATAGGCTGCCAAGACCGGCAATCTTGGTGGTGCGGAATGCACGTGGCGAAAGAACTGTGGAAGCTCGCCGTCAGCACGCGCTCCGCAGCCGAGCACACAGCTATGGCCGCCAGTGAATACTCCCTATTCCCGCACAGTCCACTACACTTATAAAGAAGAGTTTGGTGACCGCTGCATTTTAACGTCGTTCCACGGAAACCACTGCGAAGAAAGGCCGCTGCCGTCACGATGTTGAGGCGGAACCTGAGGCAGAGAAGCAGACGCCGTTCGGCGTATGTACGATGCTAGGCCTTACTCCCGCATCGAACTTTTCGATGGAAATGCTATCGCTGGATTTTCACGCTGTCGCGCAGAACCTATTGCGAATAAAAGTGGACGCGGTTACGACTTAGCGACGTATGGTCGGGTAAGTAAAAAACCGCGTTAAAAAATAGAATAATTGCTGGAAGATACTGGAGTCGTAGAAAATCTGCCCGGCAGCCATGTTGAAAATATTCATTTGCCAAAACAAGATTGGTTCGGGCAGGTCGTGACGTCACGGAAACAACGGGACGCGATTGGTGGCGGAGGAATACAAAATTCCCTTTGAGGGGCATTTGCCGCTACCTTCTTGACTTGTAACCGACTATAGGTGACTGGAAAACAACGCGCGCCCAAGGCCTCTCCCACCCGTTCCACACCCAAAACGTCAGCTACATCCTGTTCACCCATTGAGGCGATGTGACCTAGATACGGCTCCCCCAAGCTCACCTTTCTCCCCATCGTGCGTAATCTTCCGCCCCGAGGTCGACACAACGAAACCGCTCAAAGGCGAGAAATGCAAGATGGCGGATTGTTTGGAGCTAGATTCTCTCGAACCCAGGCGCATGAAATACTCCGCGCATGCGCACCGCGTATTTCTACAAAAGGTCCATTGCGCGACCGAAAAGAAAAAGAAGAAAAAGAAGCCTCGCTGCGATTTGCATTCGCGATTGTCCAAACACTCACTGTAACGTCTTTATTTGAGTTAATTTCACTTTCATCGGCGAAAATAAGAACAGTATGTCAGACTTAACTTTGACGGTGTTGGTTTAAGAATGCGGTGACTCCAAGCGTCCATCCTGTTTTTTGCTCGTACCACCAGACGTCTAGTGGTAAATAACCAGGATTACAACTCGTGACGTCACGGCGAGGCAATTACTGGTGGTCATAACGTCACGAACAAAAAAACCAGATAAGAAGGCGCTAGCGAAACACCTCGGCACTATACTTCGTTTCACTTTATCTGCGAGCGAAGCCAAAGCTAGAAGCGCGAGACCAGCGCTTTTTGCATTTCTCCCCAGCTCGCGCGCTCGAGCAAAGCCTGAACGCACGGATCTTCCGTGCTCGCGCTTCCAGTTTTGCCTTCGCTCGCACATAAGGTGAAACAAAGTATAACAGCTCAGGCCAGATTGCAACAATAACCGACGCCTTATTCACCATCGACAGTGACGCATATGGTGCTACACGGGCATGTGGCCCTGAACAGTGCTTGTACTGCACGAGCTCGCGTGCTTGGCAGGGACATTCAAAACCAGGAGCTCGCGCTTGTAGCATCGGCTGCGCCTGGACTTAAAGGAGCGGTGCAACGATATTCAATTGGAATGTTTTTCACTTTGCACGAGCTTACTGGCACTACTGGGACTCAAGGGTACACGCACGCAACGCCACTGGTCAAGAAACGCCTTTGTTGCGGTGTAATTTCAAGGACAAAAGCGATCATTTTCATTCAATCTCTCCTTTGCAAAATTTGATGACGTAACGTGGGGATCGCAGTACACCCCAATGGCGATATTTGAATGCGGTTCATAGATTGGACCTGAGCATTGCGTGGGCACTCAATTTGGGCTCGTGATAATTACTAGCTCGAGAAGCATTCGGGTAGTGGCCCGTGTCGAATCGCTGAAACGTCGACAATAGCCGAGCCATAACATTGTCTGGAACTCAGCGCGTGTCCAGTGCTTTGCCAACACCAGCGCGTGGCTATGATTAACCTTGGCGGCATATAATCGGCCCCAGATCACGTGGCCGCTTGTTCTGGCAGCGAGTTGAGGGGGTGAACGCTGCTCGTTTTCCTTTAATTTTTTTTCCTGGGACTTATATTGCGTGGGGTGCAAAACGAACGCGTGTTTCATAGGTCATTAATGTCAAGGGTCCGTTCCAAGCGGTATCTGCCCAAAGTACAAAAAAATGTTGCATCGCCCCTTTAAGGGGGTTCAACCAGAGCCTTTTAATACTGGGAGAGTTCGGCGGTTCTTTGATCCAGCCGCCAGTCTGGCAGCACTGATCAAACAGTCTGGCAACTGTGCGCATCGCACTCCGAGTTTCGTTGTCCGCCATGATGTGCCTTGCCGTCTAGCGTGGAGCGAGAGACGACGATGAAAATGATCGTTCTGCGCTCTGCCAGACGTTAGAAGAAAACGAAATGGGGGGCTGCAGTGCCGTTGGGTGCTCGAACAACGCGAAAAAGGGGTTCAGGATATACCGGTTCCCGCAAGGAAAAGAAAACCGCGCAAGGCACAAGATCTGGGAGACCAAACCAAAAAGGGCTGACTGGAAGCCGACTTCGAGTTCTCGAGTGTGCGAGGTAAGTTATAATTAACGTATGATTAACGTCACAAAATGCTTGTTTTTAGACTTTCTCCTTACGCCAACAAAAGCGCGAACGGCAAAGCCTACACGCGTATACATCGCATGTCAATGGGGACCCACTCGCCGTTAGGCACATCATGGCGGAAGCGGCGCCCGCTGAGTCCGCTACACCTAGCGGGCCGTAAGCCACTCCCACCCGCCGAACTCTCTCTGGGTTCAACCGCTATTTATTTGTACCCTTTTCCTCATAGATGGCGCAGAATTTTTCCGGAACAAACGAGTTGCATGTTCGCAGCTGCGCATGCAGGTCGGGCGCTCGAGGTGGGCTCGGGCCACGGGCTGTTCGCCGCCGATCTCGAGCTAGATCTTCTTCGCTCTGCGTCCGCCGCTGCCGGAAGCGGCCAACGGGCGGCGCGAGATACGAGCCAGTACATACGTAGATTACAGTGGCTTACAAAACGTAGAATAAGCTCTGATTTCCAAATGAATTCGAAATTCTACCCACGTTCGAAAATTATCGAAAGCAGGTGCGGCGTTGCGGCCGTTTTGACCACCAGATTTGACACGCAAGCGTTGTTTTACAAAAAAAAAGGTTTATTTTTAGAGTTTATTTTAAAGCTAGAAAACAAAAAAGAAATAAATTGGCAGTTTTGACTTCCCATGTCCTATATCGGCCTGCTCTTCGTCTGAATACTGGTTTGCGAACCCGCTCTTAGGATGTGTGGAGTAAAGCCCTTCTATCCTGGGAAATGTGCCGCCAATCATTTTTGTGAAAATGATCGAGACACGTGCCGCGCGCTACTTCTGGGAAGAACTAGAGCCACTAAATGAGCTGTGCTTAGAGTATCGCACTCTGTTCCAAAACATTCTTGTGGGCGCCGACCGTTTTGGTGCTTGTGCAGAGTAGACGGAACTGCCAATCGTCATGATTCAAAAGTGCGACTGCCTCAGCATTATATTTGGTGTTAGGAAGCTCATATAATATTGCTTTTATCTGTCGTGAACTGTTTAAGCATTTGTGGAGGGCGGAAAGGCGTTTCCTGTGATTTCAGATAAAACTTGAGATAACTGGTAACCATGATTTTAAGCCGTCGGCGCTTTTACGTCCTCCACAAATGCTTAAACGCTTCGCAACAGAGCACAGCAATATTACACGAGCTTCCTAAAACCGAATCAAATGCCGAGGAAGCCGCACTTTTAAATCATGACGATCGGCAGTTGCGTCTGCTCTGTACAAGCACCAAGATGGCGGCGCCCACAGCAATATTGGGGAACAGAGTGCCGACCCTAAGCATAGCTCATTTAGTGCGAGGTCCACACTTCTGCGCGGCGAGGTCCACACTTCTGCATGTCCAGAGGTCTGGATCTCGTCGACGAGGTCCACACTTCTGCGCGTCGAGTCAAAAGCAACAAGAAGCAATCGTTTCCCACCCGTGAATTGTACCAAGGAGTTCTCTGTCCAAGCAAGTGGCGCGGCTCTACTACTCGTCCACAATCGCGCGCCAAGTGCACAGCAGCTGACAACATTGGCGACGGGTATGGCAAGAAGGTAACTTTCCGTCTGTCTGCCTGTCAGCGAAAAAGAACCACTCAAATACACAAAGCCATGTCGCACTCTAGCTATCCTAGTAATTTTTTTAAGTTGAAGGCGCTGCCGGCAAGTGCAGACTAAATTCCTCTGATAAAATTCACGCTTACAAGTACCGCCAACCATTGTTGTGGAAACGCGCAAAACACGTGCCAGGAGTGGGTGCTCCGCTGCCATTCGCTTTCAAGGGCCGCTCATTTCAGTGCTGCGCCGACAACTGCTTCTAAGGGCCGCTCAAGACACGGGCCTCGTGCACCGGCGCATTTGACGCCACTTGCAAGACATAGGCGAACCATAGGGCGAACATATCGAAGGGCTTTAGTCCAGACCACGGTGGTCCAGACAGATAAAGAGGGATCGGTGGCCACGTGCAATAAAGAAAAAAAAGGATCGGTGGCCAAGTGGGCGAGAGCACACCAGCTTGGAGCACGTCGAGCGAAAGCTCGCGCTATATAACCCAGGGATCTTGGGTTCAATTGTTTCCATCTGGATGAGCATCGCACCGGCGTGCGGTCGTGTATCACTACTGCGTGATGCACTTTAAAGACTCCAGGCTAGCGGTTGTACTGCACTGGCTAAATTGCTCACCTACAGCTGGGAGGCAAGTCGCCCGTTGAGGCAGACTATGTTCTAGGCTGTATAAACATACACACACCCCAATTTGTTTCCAGACAGATAAGGTAGTACCGCTTCATTCCACCGTGACATAGTAAGATCACTGTTGAAAGAGGTGTTCATAACGGACAATAGCATAGTGAACTCCCAAGGTTATTTATGAAGACACTAAAGTTATTTAGAGGTTCATTTGATTTTGCCTAAAAATTAGAAAGGTGAAGAGAAAAAAAAAACAAAAAAAAACGTACGCCTTACCTTATGTAGAAACGTATTTTCTACCTATTGATGGCCCGTTTGGTTTTTTTACTAATCCGCAAAACGGGAAGTGTTAAATTTACAACAAAAAAAAATATGTTTCGAGCGCCAAAACGTTAACGTCAAACTTCCATTTGCATCTCAGGGTAAGCACCTGTTTGTTGGTTAAGAAAATATATTGTAATTGTTCAAAATAATAAAAATCATGATTCTTTTCTTTTGTTATTTTTCATATCCACTATACTTCGTCTCACGCTATACTTAGTCTCACCCTAGCATGGACTAACCGCGAAGGCTGAGCTAGCGCGAGCGGCCAGCCTTGACTGCCTTGAGTAGAGCACTTGCTGCACGAGCGCTCGTGCAGCCGCCGCAGCTTCATTCAAAGCGACTAGCTCGCGCTTTTAGCACGCGCGCCTAACAATAGTCCATACTAAGGTGAGACGAAGTATAGTATGGACTATTGTTGGCCGCGCGTGCTAAAAGCGCGAGATGGTTGCTTCGAATGAAGCCTCGGCGGCTGCACGAGCGCTCGTGCAGCGAGTGCTCCAGTCAAGGCAGTCAAGGCTAGCCGCTCGCGCTAGCACAGCATTCTCGGTTAGTCAATGCTAAGGTGAGACGAAGTATAGCCACCAAACAAGGTCTATGGAGAATGAAAATATATGAAATAATGTTTCATATAATAAGTGTTGTTCGGAATAAGTATTTTAGCCTTCTTTGCAACTCATTCAACTATTTGTTTTATTTCCAAATACATATTAGTAGGGTGCCTTAATGTGCGCTTTGCTTATGGCGAATTCGGGTGGTCAATCACCTGCGAGCCCACGCCGGCGGCAGAGGCAACCAAAACCGCGCCAGAAGCGCACCACGTGACCCTCTCCACACGAACACAAAGCGCCGGCAACTGGCGTTTTCGTTTGCCTGGGTCGCGCGTCAACTTTGTTAACTTCTTCCTCGATTATTTTATGATACAATACGAACGCTGTAGGCATCAGCAACATATATTCGGACTCTGAGATGTGGGTAAAGAAATTTTAATATATTTTGTTTAGATTCCCGATGAACTGTTGCAATCTTACAAGAATCCCAGAAAGCTCACCAGCGTCGCTGTTTATATTTAATTTTCTTGTTATTACCTTTTTTTCTGGAATCCTCAGCATTTTCATTTGGACCAGTCTTTAAAATAGTAAGGCGCGTTCAAGTCTCGAGCTGCAGCACTATCAATACATTTTTTTTTTTTTTACAGCGGTATAATAACACGCTGTGCCCCATAGCTAACTGATCTTACGCAAGCTCCCTTTAAAATATTTTATCTTTATCTCCGTTGTTATTGCTGTCTTTTCTCGGACCACAGAGGGGTGTCTGTCTCAATGGCTTCGTTTTCTACTCGAACTCGCTATCGGCGAGCATTGTTTCGTTTGGTTCCCTTTCCCGATTCGGATATGACGACACCGGATACAGTCTGGCAGACAAGCTGCCCGACCTCTTGAAGCTCGGGCGAAAATTGTGCCGGTAAATTGCCGGCACCCGCCTGAGAAGCGCCCCCCGAACGGCGCGCACTCGCCAGCCTTTGACCACGCGAACGCCCTTGCCGGAGATATGGCAAAGTATTTTTCCGGGAAATGGCCACCCGAATTCGCTATTAGGGTGGAGGCAAGTGGCCATTTTGTCCCACACTTTTATTTTTCTCTTTTTTGTTCAGAAGCGCGTGAAAGAGCGTGTCCCGGCACGCGTTTGTGGCACTGACTGTGCTATGGCGACCTTTTGTTTTCGTCGATTTCTTTGTATTTTCCCCGTGAGCGCGTGCTGCCGGCCTCGGGTACTACAAAGGGTGGCATCACCCGAAGCAGAAGGACATTGAGGCACCATACTTATTAAGCCTGGTTCACACATTTGCAACGGTTGTGTTCGCATGCAACCGAAACGACCGTAACGACCAAAACACCGCAATAACCCTGACTCATGAATCGCCTCGCGAAGCTACCCCTTGCATCGCTTGCCATGCTGTGTACGGCGAACACTTGTCCCGGTGACTTTGTCGTTACGGTCGTTTCGGTTGCATGCGAACGCAACCAACGCAGATGTGTGAACCAGCCTTTAGGATATCTCTGTTCAACCCTGCACGATCTTAGGGTGCTTACGAGCGCGCTTGTAGCGTCCCAAGCAGCACATAAACGTGAAGAAAACGTCGAAAGAACGTCGAAGACGTCTGTAACGTGACGTCGTACAACGTCGAAGGTCCGGACGTTACCATCCTTCGACGTCGATAAAACCTTTAAATGTCCGCGAGAAAAGGTGCACAGGAGGTCGAGAAAACGTTCCCAATGACGTTTGTCACACGTCAAATGCACGTCTCAGTGGGCCGTTTCGTCCTCCCTCGACGTTTAGGATACGTGTTTTTACGACATCCGGACTACCAACGACGTTCATAGAACGTCGAGACACCATTCCAAATTACGTTCCCTAGGCGTCGTGGGGAAGACGTTGTTTCCCCCCCCCCCCCCCCCCAACTAAAAAAAAGAAAAGTTACTTTTTGAGTGTTATTGCGAAGGCAAGTTGCTCTCATGCAAGTATGAAGGAAGTAACTAAAACACAGGTTTGGTACGAACTGTTTATTTAGCATGTTCAGACACGAGATGCAATACGGAGCACTGCCAAAAGACGCCCCTGGATGTGCCAGCCAGAAGTATATAAAACAAACAAATTCACGTAAAGAAATGAACAAGGGACGATGTCTCACTGCGCGGAATGTTCCACCGCTTACCTTGTTCTGCTTCTGATTAATCCGCTGATGGGCGTGCTTTACCCACCCCATCGCACATAGCTGGTACTCTCGCTGCGTGCACGGGAATGGATTAAGAAGTAGGATCCCGTCCGCTGGGCGTTCTTGGGATCGTCGCAGGCGTCTGAAGAGCCTTGATCGGAGACTGGACTTGACGCGCCATTATCTGCACTGCCCCTTCTTTTCTGGGGGGCGCCATTCATATCCTCACAGGCACCTTGATCCGAGCAGTAATACGGTTCAACGTGTGAAGCGTCATTGCCTTGAAAAAGGTCCACGAGCCGTGACTGAACACGACCGCGTTTTGGGCGATCACCGACTTCTTTCTAAGGGCGACTTGAGCGACTCAGTCTGGATAGCATTATAGAGAAATCGAATCGCAGCACTTCCACTGTATGCAGACTCGAAAAAAATCACGGCGACAAGCAGCCTGCCTCGTAGACCCCGTAGACTGACTTTCGGAAAAAGCTGGACCGGGTTATACCCAAAGCTGTTCTCTCTGGGCCAACATAGAATTCAGTGAAATATTTTAGGAACGACTGAGAAAATATGTGCACCCGGAACTAACGCTTGTCGATTGTTCGTCGCCACTATGTTCTCCCACTTTTCTCTCTCGCCCTCTTCTTGCCGAGTTTCCCGATGCATCGCATGGGGCTCTATGGAGATGCATTAGCATCTCTTCAGCCTGCCTTTCCCCCTCTCTCTCGCACCGCGTTGGCGCCGGCTCTGCTTTTTTTTTTCTTTTTTGCCCACACGTAGGTGCGGCCCGTGCGGGCTGGACTTGAAAGCTTTTTGGGCAGTCATCTGGGGCATTCAACGGTTAGCATCATGAGTTCCAATCTATACACAAACTGTTGACAGTATCTACCGCATTTCGTCATTACCGGGCATTTATTTTTTGAAGTAGAGTTCAAAAACGCGCAAGTGTGCAGTGATATGGTGTGTGCCGGCGTGCGATTTTCGTTTGGGTACGTCATCAGTGCCAAAGAAAGCAAGATCTGTTTTGACAGTCACGTAACAAGACTGCGCACCGATCTACCGAAAGCATCATGTGCTCGAAGTTGGTGTTGTGGATGAACTGTGATGTTGATGAGAATTTTTTGGTTGTGCGCAAGTGAGCATGGGTAACAAAACACGAAGAGAAATCGGCGAACCTTAAAACAATGCCAGGTGGTCGTGGAGCAGTATGGATGCTCCCTGGAAAGGATGCATGCCTGAAATCACCTGGAGAGGAGATAGTGTGGTGACGCGCCTGTGGCGCGTACAGGACCTAAGGAAGACGACAACGCGCGTGCAAAAAACAAGTCTGGCACAATTCGATCCGTTCTAGACGCCATGGGCTTCACTTCGCAAATCAGAACCGTAACAATATTTTAAACAAACCAAAAGTATAACAAGCACATGTAAAAGGAATGATAATCCCAACATGCCTTCATATTTTTTTCCTTCAGTGTACATTGAGTTTTGTATATGCCCCCCCCCCCCTAGCGTAATCCCATGTGCAATTAATAGTATCTTGAAATAAATAAATTAAATGTATAAATAAATAAATTCCTGACGCTCTCAAAAATTAAGTTTTGCTTGCGGCTCTTGAGCAGTGTCACCTTGACCACAGCTGTGATTAAGCTTTTAACAGTGAACGCATATTATACGTGATTTACGGCTGGAGATGGAGCTGGAAAAGCTAAAAAAAAACACAAAACAAAGGTTGTGACATGGCATCGCCAGGGCGTCAATGACAGGACAAAAAATGGATCGTAATTTAAATATGTCCTCAACGTTGAACAAAACGTAAGTGGTCGACGTTGCCTGTATGTCCTGTATGACGTTTACGACATTTAGGTGTGAACTCGACGTCGCTGAAACGTCACTGACGGGACAATAATGTAACGTCAATATGAACTTCATTTTAACGTCGTAGAAACGTGAGTGTTCGACGCTGCTAAAACGTCTTCTCTTGACGTCGTGGCGAAGATGACGACGTAGAAGTTGAAACATGACGTCGCCAGCACGTCATGGACAGGACGATAATGGAACGTCATTTATGAACTTCACTTCAACGTCAAAGAAACGTGAGCGTTGGACGTTGCCTGAACGTCGTGCCTCGACGTCGTGGGAACGTTTACGACGTTTGAGTTGAAATACAACGTCGTCGCAACGTCCCTGATTGGACTATAATGGAACGTTATATAAGGACGTCACCTCAACGTCGAAAAAACGTGATCGAAGTCACGCGGGACGTCACGGACGTCAGGGACCTTTTCTCGACGTTTCCACGACGTTTTGTGCTGCTTGGGGTATACAAGCGGTTGACCACGCGCGCTAACATAGCACTCACAAAAAAATAGAATCAACAAAAGTATCGCCTTCAGAGCCTTATGAAGCCTTCCACTAGGAGTCTGCTGATGACTAGTTAAACTTTTTTGCAACGTTCAAAATGTGCCGAACAACGGAGCCATCAATTGTAATTCTGTTGTGTCTATGTTTATACAGCGGGAAGTTAGTCAGCTCTGAGAGCATCTGGTGTATTCGTTGGAGATGAAAGACAGTGCTGTATACCGCTGCTTGTCTGACGACTTTAACGTGCATCACTCAATAGTGATACATGACAGCACGCCGTTACGATGCTCATCCAGATTGAAAAGGGCAGAACCGGTGGATCGAATCCACGATCAGTGAGCTTTACAGCGTGAGCTTTCGCTACACGTGCTACCGATCCACGAGTAACGAGACATCGCGGTTGAATTCGAGCTCGAGAGAAAAACAACAACAGCAACAGCAAGAAAATCTCCGGTTTGAGGCATTTAGCACTAGTGTCGCCATCTCGTTTAACAAGTTGGAAATAAAATTAACAGGGTGATTTTGTTTACACAAATACGCAAATACAACAATATTTTGCTTTCTCGTCATGGTCTTAAAATTAAGATTAGAGGCACCCCTAGTACGTACGGCCAAGGGTTTTGTCACGTTTGTCTTCTAAATAATTGTATTTTCAAAAATGCCTCAAAACGCGCTAAAAACAGCCAAAACGGTCATATTTCTGAATTTTATTAAAAATCTCTAGCGCTCTAAAAGAAAAATTCAAGGGCCGTACAACCTTCATTACGTTATCATAAGTAACCTCCAAAAGAACGAATACTATCGTGCATTCCTGAAACTCAGGTTTGTGTAGCGAAATTTGCCCATTGAGTGAAGAGCGGTTGAATCCCCCTTAAGGCGGCGGTCCCACGGCCCCAACTATAATACCGGTGGCAGCTCTGCTAACGCTCCTGTTTGCTGTGCAAATGTCGCGTCTGTGCGCGTGTTACGTATTTCGTTCTTTTTGCAAATAAATAGCCAATTCATCATAACTCTTTTAGTGCAAAATATGATACGCATTTTTCAAAACTTAACGCACAATAAGAAAAAAAAAGTGCAAGTTTTGATAATTTCAAAGACATACCTCTATGCATTCCAAGTTTCTAGACTTACAATGCATCCAAGACGCGTTCTTATTTTTTTATTGAATAGAAAAAGGACTCATCTAGTTCCGTGCATACGTGTTTTTGTTAATTAGCACGCTCACATTTTTTAATATTTATTCAAAAAGAGCCTTTTTTATGTGATTTTGAAGTCTAGTAACTCAGTTTCACATCATAACGCAGCAACGACATTTAAGGGCATGCTTGTGGTAAACATAGGAACTCAGAATACAAAATTTTAGATGTGCAACGCCAGCCGTTTTCTTGTAAACACAACTTGATTATGGTAAAATTTCTAAGAATTCCCTTAACGCGTTCTTGGTTTTCTCAGACAGCGTTCTGGCATCTGACCTAATTCTTTTTTAATTGTATGCTAGAGGAACTGAGCTGGTTCACTAGAAGCGTGATTTTTTCGTATTCATATTCAGATTTGTTTAAAATATGTTTAAATCATGGGACTATTTTGAAGCTCGACTCTGTACGCAAGAAACCGGTTTCAAAGAAGAGGGCAACTATTTAAGCAACGATTCTTCAATTAGTGCTTTTCTCGTTCTAATTAAAATCACTTTCTATGATTGTAATTTTTTTAAAGCATACTAATTGTCCTAAATAATAAAAAGAACCTACGCTGTAGCAGACGACGCGCACTTGCGCCATCTTTTGAAAGGTGGCTGAAATTCGAGGTTGAGAAGTTCAGGAAAAGTGGCGCTGGGGGGATTCTGTCCCTGATGCAGAGGATTCTTTTCTCAAATATTTCCTCGCGCTACTTCCTCGTTCTTGCAATGAGTAAATAATCTTGCAAGAAAAAGAAGAAAAAAACAAGGGTCACGAGCAAGTTCTCGAAAACATCTAGTACCTATAAATAAGCTATTCAATGCTCCCTGCCATGTTCCGACACCATGAAAGGTGCGAATATTGAGCTCCATATGATGGTGACGACAAAGTGGAATTTCTTTTCCTTCACTCCAAGATTTTTACCCGCAATTTTTCTTTTTAGGTTCCAGCTTTCCAACCGCTCTGGTTCTGTTTTGTTCGCCATCGTGCAGGAATTTTAGATTTTCAGTTTTAACGTTACTCTACTTGTAGAAAACTTACGGAGAGGAAGGAAGGAACATACTTTATTTACAGCAGCTCATTGTCCGAGCCGCGTTTTTTGGTTTTTATGTGTAAACCGCAGTGACTGGTCCTCATGGTAAGGCAACAAACAGCCAGTCATCGTGGTTCAAATCTGAGACTCAGGAAAAGGGTCTAATAAACCCCCTTTCTATGCAGTGCCCTATCAAAAGTGTTGCACATGTGCGAAACCCTCACTATGGTCGTCTTTCTTTGGATTAATTCTTATTTCATTTTTTCAAATAAGAACAATGTCAGACGATCAACTTTCATGGTGTTGGTTTAATATTGCAACGACTCCAGGCTTCCACTTTGCGTTTACACCAACCACGACTCTTGTCCTTTGCAACTAATTATAAGCAGCCAGGTCAGACTTGCTAGAAACAGCGTCTCAGCTGAGACTTTGGGAAAGAAAGCAATGCCAAAACCAGCGCTCGAGCTGAGCGGGACTCAAGCCGCGTCTCAAGACAGTCGTGCGCCCAACCTTTTGCAGTGCTTTCTTTCACTCAGTCTCAGCTGAGACGCTGTTCTAGCAAGCCGGTCCAGGATCACAACTCGTGAAGTTTCCTCGCGCTTCTCTTTCGTTTTTCTGAGTCCCCGCAATGAGTATTGCGAAATAAAATCAAGCGAGATGCTCAGTGCTGCCCTGCCATGTTCTTCTATGACCGGGCTAGAGAGCGGTTTCCTTGTGGCCTTCACTCTCGCCGAGGAGCAATGGAACTTCTTTAGCCGCGTAGGGGTGCGACCACACAACCATGCCCAACGCCGCCTGAGCCATCCTGAACAACTGTTCCCCGACCAATGCGATTGAAAATGTGTGCAATTATACTTGCTTGAAATAACTGTAGTGAGCAGATTGAAATAAGTTTCGGCTTACAATAATTAAATTCTTGTCTATACAAACTTGTTTCTTAAGGAGACGAAGAGAAAGACGTGTTCCGCATAAGTCCCTGAAGGCAGCTGGCCTCACGACCTGTAGGTCCAATTACTCTAGAAACTTATCCAACTCAACCCCCGAGCAAAGAGGACAACACGGTGAGGAGGACGTGCCTCTCAGAAGGAATTAAAGCACTGTAGGAGCGGTAGGGTTACAGCGAGTCAGCGACCCCTCCAAGCTGCCGCCGCAGGGAGCTACTACTCCCGGTGCAATGGCCGTAAGAGATCATGCCTGTTCACTCTAGCCTAGGTTGCCTACATGTCTGTCTGTCTCAGGGTGAAGACATCCATTGTTGCTCTGGATGTGCCTGCGCGTGACGCTCTCGCGCACTCGGTGCGTGATTTGGGCGGTAAAATGGCGTCTATGCACTAGCCAAAGCTTCCGGCTCGAGCTGAGTGACACCGGATTGCGCGCACTTCAAAATGCATAAAAAAACGTTTGGGCGGAAAAATGGCTGAGTTGTCACCACTTCATGTGGTCTTCGGTTCAGGCACGTAGCCAGGATTTTGTTTCGGGGGGGGGGGGGGGGGCGCCCATGACAAAATGCTGTATGAGGTGGAGGGGAGAGAGGAGGTCTCAGCAAAATGGAAGATTTTGATGGAAGGCCGGGCCCCATGCCCCGCCCCCCCCCCCCCCCCCCCCCCCTGGCTATGTGCCTGCTTCGGTTCGTTGTCATTTGAAAAGAGAAGACGGTCTACGGTGTTTTTCCATTTGAACGTGAACGTGCAGACGGCTATAGGAACGTGAAGACACACTGAACTTTAGATGGTCCAGACCGCTTGGCGGTTCTCCCGTGAACATGTTGTAAAAATAAAAATAAATATTGTGTGCGTGAGTTAATAATAATAATAATAATAATCCTTATTTCCAGACATACATGTGTCTGAGGGGCTGCGGCAAAAGAACACAAAAGAAAATTCCGCACAGACACTTTTGATTGCTTACGTGTGGGAATATGAATGCATTGCAGTCCTTTTGGTGAAAAGTTTTCGACTTATTTTTTCGACATGCGTTATTTTTGCTGATTCGGTGTGTGACGCGCGGGAAACAGCGCGCTCATGTTATACACTCATGACGTGGCGCCACCTTCTCCCCATTGGCTGCACCGTCACGTGCCCAATGACGCACGCACTTGGACACACCTTTAGTCAGCCAGATGGTTGCGACGGGACGTGTGCAATGTCGCACGCACTAGGCACACGTTAGTCAGCCAGGACCTTGGAGTCGCCGTGGAGTCGGGGAAGCGTGCCCGTCTCGCACCCCGGAGGCCCGGATTCGATTCCCATCCAGACCGAAATGTACTAAAGTTTGTTTCGAAAGTCGTTCATTTACTTTGTTTATAGGAACTTGGGCTACAAAATACACTTTTACTCTTTTCTTGGACATGCAGAGTCTTCGACCTCGGCGTACTATTTCAACAATATTAGGGTGGTTATTTATAAGGTCAGATAATTGGTATTCAAGTTTAATCAAACTACCATCAAAATGATGAGTTATATAAAGCGCCCTTTTGAACACCCGTCTTGAAAAAAAAAAAAGTCTGCTATTGCTTGTTTTATTATAGATCAAAATGCAGTCAAAGACTATAAGATACACAAGCACAAACACGCATACTAAAAGCGCAAGGCCATAGTGCATGGTTTGCGCTTGATTGCTTTGACCGGTGACAACAAACGCACTATAGGTTGTTGAGCTCCGTGACATAGTGTTTTTTGGTTCTGCTTGATTGGCCTCATTGACCTGTTATGTCGGCTACGCTCTGACTTACAGCGAAAATGAATTTAAACGTTTTTGTCGTGCAAAAGATCTTTCATTAACGAAATGCTGACATGGCATGTCTTATATATGTTCTTTAACGTTTGATAACATTCTTCACTGATTGATTGACTATGTTTTTAATTCTTGAATAGTTAAAACGATAGCTACTGGCTTGTGAGCCTCTCGAACTTGAGCTAGGCACTCTCGATCGGGTCGATGAGCTAGCTGGGCTCCGTTTCTGTGCGAAGTGGGCACTGCTACCACCACTGGCACGTTTGCTGGCATTTGTGTCAGCGGGAGCACGCGCTGAGCGCTGAACGTGCACGGGCGAGCAGCAGCAGAAACATCACTGCCACGAGCTTGTTTTCTGGCCACACGGATGAGTGCCGCCATCTAGTGGTTGAACTAATGGCTTGTTCAAGATGGCCGCCGTGGGACCGCCGCTTTAAACCAATGCGTTGTGTCATTCTCTGAGACGGGTAGTAGAAAGGGAATTGCTACAAAGCTCATGGCGTGGAGGCGCCAAATACGAGTGAGCAGATGGCGGTGGTCGGCGGGCCATTGCGGCTAAGGTCAGCGTCGGGTTTTCGACGGCTGGCACGTCGACGGGAGACGGCGGTTGGAATGCTCGATGTCTTTTTCTTGAACGGCCTCGGCAATCGAGAGCGAGGCCGGGGGTTCGGCAATACGGAGCATCTTTCGGAGCTCCTGTGGGACGACGTCCCGGATGATCTCACGGACGTCCGACGCACTCGGGCGAAGGTAGAAGCTTGACGACGACAATACATCGACGCCAGGTAGTCGCTAGTAGTGCGAGGCTTGTGCCTGGAGAGCACGTTCGATGTCCGTAGCATCCGTCATGAATTTTTCAACGGTCGCAGGTGGACTGCGCACAAGACCCTCGAAGATGTTTGACCCCCCGAATGAGGATCCTTATTTTTTTCACTTCAGGAGCTTCGAGATCAACTTGGCTGCTTAGTGGCCGCACGCCCTGACGAAGCTGATGATCTTCTCGTTGAGGCCTTGCACCGTTGCATAAAGCAGCTCCTCAGTTTGTTCACGTCGTTGCTGGTTCGCAAATGCTTTGCGGAGCGGATCCTTGCATGTTAACCAAGTAATGATCGTGTCTTTGTTATTATACCAGGTACGTACCGTTCCCTCGAGGGAGAAGTAGACGTGCGGCATGCATTGCTGTGGCATCCATTCATTGACAGGCAGCTCGCTCGTACTGCAATTTCCAGTCGTCGATGTTCTCGAAGACGTCGCCATGGAAGGGCGCAGGCGTTTGGGGTGCGACGGGCAACGACGACGGAGAGGGCGGTCGAAGCCGGCGGCGTCATGGCTTAGTTTTTCTTACACATGGAATGAGGTACCCCGCACCTTCACCAGAAATTTAATTGATCAAAGCGAAGAGACGATGAATAATGAACTAAAAATAAGGGTTTCATCGGCAAACTTGTGCCAGAACCAAAAGGAAGAACGAACTTTGAGAAAGCAGCAATGAGCGTCGATGGCGCCAGCAACGAGTGACGGTGCGTCGGCGCCACAGCTGGCTATTGCGATAGAGAACCAGTGAAAGAATCGGTAATATGGTGCACGGCTTTTTATCTACTATGCTCGTCATCTCAACTATTACCCCAAGAATGTTGGGAAAGAGCTAGGGCGAGACTGACTAGAAAAGGTCACTTTGGCCTCCGCTCGTTTACGCTGGAGAAGAGAGGAGGAAACCTCCTCTCTTCTCCAGCGTTCCGTCTGCTTCCTCCTCCGCGGCCTTCCTTTCCCTCGCCCTACCTTCTTGAGTTGCAACGGACTATAGACATGACACTACACAGTTTTTAGCATTAAAAGTAAAATAAAAATTCCACGAAAGATTGATGTATGACGAGTTGGTCAAGTGTCGAAAAAATAGATCAATGCGCTTACATTTCAGCCGGTTGCTGCAACGAACGAGTTTTGTTTTTCGAGTATTAATTTTTATCAAGTTGGTTCAACACCACACCATCAAATGAGGGGCAATTGCTTATAAAAATATCCTATTGAAAATAACCATTAAACCAGGGATTTTATGATACATTCTGAGCCCTTCAAACTCCTTCTGCCCATAGTAGACCTCAGCCCTCCTAACCCCTTCAGATCTTAAAACTTCTTCAGCCCATAAAACTACATCTGCCCTTCAAACCCCTCCAGCCCTTCAGACTCTTCAGCCTTTCAGGCCCCCTGAGCTTTTCACCGCTTTAAAAGACCAAATGACTGTGAACCACAGACCAAAAAGGCAGTTGTTTGATATGTGGCTGGAAGTTTATTTTGACGGAGCTTTTAGTTTGAAACGCAGAAGGACGATAAGAACCAGTATGTACTCAAACCCCAGAGCAAGCAGGTGTAGACAGGTGTCATCAGACCAAGTAGAGGCAACCGAATTCTTCGTCGCCAAATATATTGTTCGATGCACTTTTTACCCGCTGGGTAAAACCCTGAGATGTGCGGTAGTTCAACTTCTAAAACCTAGCAAGTGCACCAAACACACACACACGGACACGCTGTCAGTGCCACGTTTAGCGAAAACAATATTGACCGCCGTTGAACGAATCCAAAAGCACGGGCACGGTCTCGTCCTTGGTGCCGTAGCGATGGCGCCTAAGGCATTGTTTTTACTCGCTGGATTTTCTTCTGAAGCCAGACCTACAAAAAGGCGCAAGAAACATGGCACTTGGAGAACTCCCTTATCCGCACATTGAGCTGCTTTAGGAAATATATCCCACATGTGGGACGGGAAGCATACAATGAACGACCGCTATTTGCGTCCGCCCGATACAAAATAGCGGAGGGGCTTCCCCGGCGCATATACTCTAAACGGCCACGTGAGGTTTGCACAGACCCTTTAACATGATGGAAAATACGCCCAAGAACACAGGGAGAGAGAACGAAGTAGGTATGATTCGTCCTGTGTAGCTCGTTCTCTGTCCCTGTGTTTTTTTTTAATATTTTCCACCATGTAGAAGTAGCAACTAGCACAACTTACAGTGTTAATACCTTTAAACATATTTTGATGGGTCACGTGCTTCCCGAAAATAATTACAACGGACACCACCGGCCTCTAAAAAATATAAAGGACTTCTCACACTCCACGAAAATTCGTGAAGGGTATGTCAGGCCCCTTAGATAAATTTGACGGATATTTCAGACGTCTGAGATGTTGATAAAAGGTCGCAAGACCTTTAATGAATATAATAGGCCTCACAGATCGTTTGTCAATAGCGTAATGCCAGTATACAAATTTATGTGACGTGACACAAGTCACCTATCGTCAGTGTACTGATACAATTCACATCCAGGTACAGTTTTGCTCGGTAATTTACGTAGAGATCAAATAAAAGTGGTGGTAAAACAGAACCTTGCGGTATCCCTGCCCTTAACTTCACGCGTACTCCACTAGTGTTGCAAATCGAGGCCTGCCGCCTCCAGTTTAATATAAAACATTGAAAGTAAACAGCGTTTATATTAGGGACAAGCAAAGTTTGACAAACAAAAATTGATGGTGCACCACTCTTGCACTTCCAGGTGAAGTAAAGCTAAATGTGTAAAAATAGTATTCACCAAGTAACTGTAGCTTGAGCACTCTACGACACGACGCCGATCGCTGGAAGGAGAGCCCTGACAGACTGCGTGTTCTTTTCTCTTTTTTTCGTTCTTCGTCGGAAAAAAGGGGCAGCCGGGAAACCTTGTTAGCATGGCGTCTTTCGCCAGGACAACTTTCCGATGGATATTTAGAAGGACGTGGAAATTGTAGACGGCTTTCCACGAACAAATATTGACTCAAAACATTGACTCAAAACGGCTTTCCACGAACAAACATTGCTAGAAAACATTGACTCAAAATGCCTTTCGCAGACGATGCCTGTCAACTGCAGTAGGCGGCCCTTGCGCTGTTACGCGTCACGCCACATATCTTTCGGCGGTCTTTTTTTTGGGGGGGTGGGGGGGGGGGGGGGGGGGTGGAGCAGCAAAAAGGGACGGCTTCTCCGTGCACGTCTTGTATCCCGCGTTGCGCTGTACCACGAAGCATATCTTCTCTGTTGCCGGCAACATCTGGAAGCCGGAACTGGCCAGAAACAACACAATGACCGGGGAACAATTGTGCCGCCTTGCAGCCCGGTCCTCGCCATACCGCCCACGAAAGGGCGGCCTTGGCGTTGGTGCCGTGCACCGGCGTCAGGTGGGAGAATCGTACGCCGATCTTCGACGCGACGGCTCTTCGGCGAAGGCGCAGCGTTGCGTCACTCGTGTGATTAGCAGTGCACAAGGTAAAGCATTACGTGATAAAGATTTTGATTAGCTATTCTGTAATGAACTGTGTCTGAATGAGCATACGCTTCAGTGCACAATGCACGGAACGTTTGACATCTTAAACCATGTTTGCGCGACATGCGCCATAGCATGGAATCCCGTACCTTTGGTACACGCCGCGTTCCTTCATCACCGGCTGCTCCGCCCACAAGTCATAGAACCAATATTTGGTCTTGTGCTTTTTTGCGTAGAACTCTGCGTATCTTTTCACGGTCTCCGTCAGGTTAAATATAAACTGTGGATCATCTGTAAAAAAAAAAAGAAAACTGTCATTTTTTTACAGAGACGTTGTCTATGATTTGTTGGTCGGGTTTTTTCGTGTCCGTCCACAAAACAGTAGTCGACAAAATAGTCGACAGAATACCATCACGCGCGCCTCATCAGCGGTTTCGCGCGCGTCATGATTTATCATGTGGTTTTGACACTTGTTTAAATTAGAAAGCCACAAAACAAGTGTAGAAACCACATGATAGATAAGGCGCGCGCGAACAGTGCGAAGTACGTAGCGCTTGCCGAATGCGTTTCTCGGTACAGATTGCGGTTGCAGAGGCTGCCGCGGGAACGGAAGTGTACGAAGTGGGGAGTGATGTCACTAGCCCCGCTAAGAATGCGAAGCACGTAGCACTCGCCGCGTGCGTTTCTTGGTAAAGGTTGCGGTCGCATAAGCTGCCAGTCTTTCATATATAGGACGTCCCAAGTCACCAGGTTCGATTTAAATTGAGCGTAAAACTCGACGCCTGCACGTAGCAACCTAAACTTTTCGTAAAAGGTGTATTTCACAGGTTGTTTTTTTTCTTGTAAAATTACAAAGCGTAGCAAACTTTGTGTAAAAAATAGGGCCAAGAAACTTGCAAAGCTCAACGGCGGGCGGCGACGCAGACGACCAAGTCGAGATGCGGGGTGCGTTTGGCGCGAGTATTGATAGATGGCGTCTGGAGCAGCGTCTGAAGGTGTAGCCGACCAGCGAAAGAAAGCAGACGACACGCAGACAAAATTTAGATTCAAAGATTCAGATTCAATGTTTTTATTCAGACAACTACATCAAACAGTTGTCTAGGGAGCCGTCGCAAAAGGCAATTAAAAATGCCTGGACGAGACGTCGACCCCCTCCCCTCCCCTCTCCCCCCCCCCCCCCTCCCCTCCCCGCACATCACTCAGCGTGGAACACACGAAGGCAGAGAAAGGAAACCTTGCGAAATGTAAACAACAATCTGAAAACCATAAACATAGCAATGCACACGGGATAGCACGGCATAAAGGTCAAGAAAATAACAAAATAACATGCCATGATAAAAAAACCAAAAAACATAAAACATGACACAGCACATATTATAGCACTCCAAAAAGTGAAAAAAAGATAAAAAATTACCAAGCAGTCTCTCTTGATATGACAGAAAGTACATATTCATGTTCCTTTTTAATGGGATACTGAAGCAAAAACTTTAGTGCCCATAATAAGTGGCGCACGTTCTTCTCACGAGCCAGCAGCCGCCGGTGTGCGCGAGCACACGCAAAGAAAATGACATCAAAGACCTCCATTCGCGCTAATGAGGACAGTGACATTCATGGGCTCCGGGCCAAAGGAGAATAAAGACAGGCATTTCACCTCTACAAGTGAAAGCTACGTGCTTGTTAGACCAAATAATGGCTTACCTTTCACACAAGACACCACTATGCAGATGAGAAACTTGTCTTTATTCTCCTTTGGCCCGAAGCCCATACATTGCACTGTCATCTTAACCGCGAATGGAGGTCTTTGACGTCATTTTTGTTGCGTGTGCATGCGCACAACGGCGGCTGCTGGCTCGTGGAAGGAACGTGCGCCACTTATTATGGACACTAAATTCCTTGGTTCAGTATCCCTTTAAAGCCTGAATTGATACACTGTCTTCGATTATAGCCATCAGGGGTGCTATTCTGGTCGCAAACGGGTACCTTTCGAGTTGTGACGTATCGAGAAAGAAGGGGCGGAGCCTCAAACTAGAATGATTCTTGTTTGAGGCTCCGCCCCAACGTTCGGGTTCACGCACGTGGTCAGCTAGAATTTGACGATCCCCCTACGTCGCGATGACGTGTCCACGCAGTTGGGGTGCATAAATCCCCGCATTTTCCCCCTGTTCTTTTTGTTATCTTCTTTCTTTTCTCCGGGAGTTAGAGCGAGCGAATAACGGAAAAAGGCTAACTTCCGGAAAATGGAAGGAAACAGAGAAAAATAATATTATCCTGTTATAAATTACGAAAGATTATTTCAATAATTATGACGTAAAGTAAATTTAGCTAAGATACCTCAGCTTGTTTTCTCGAAGTCTTTCGCTACGGTCTTTGAAAACAAACATGGCGAAAACCGCGGTAACGACCTTGTGGTGTTTGTGTCTCGTTTGCGTCATTGCTTTCCCTTTTTCTGCACGATATGGATGGCATTACGAGAAGAAAATATTATGTGAAGGTACGCTGCGACACCGATCATCCTTTGTGAAGCCGCCGTCAACATAAGCTGCCAATGAAATTTCCTGTTTGCCTGTGAAGGAGACTCCAAATGGATACAGAGCTGACGACGACTCTGTTGTAATATATGACAAGTCATGAGATCGACGCAGAGTGCACCGGTTGTGAACATGCTGGGGATGATGCGGGAAAGTTTCTTCGGGCGGTTTTAATAATGCTTTGCTCCCTTTGCTCACTACAGTGATTACGATGGTAGTCCCCATCAGCCATGCTCTTCTCTTTCGGCGCTGAAGAAATGGACGCGACCGCATGATCTCGGGCAGTCTTTTTTACTTATTTTTTTTAATTTGAAGAAAAGCTCGTCCCTACATAGGTACCTCGCTATCCCATTGGCTTCATTGCGCGTGACGATTCAACGCTAGTTGCCATGGGAACGTTCGTGAAACTAGAAAGCCTCTGTTTGCCGCTAACAGTCATTTTTCGAGTTCGGGTGGTGACGACAAAATGGCGTAAGAACAAGAATGCACGGGATTATTTGCATTGTTTTAACTCGACAACCGTACCCTTGGCGACATAAACTCGAAAGAACATGGCCGCGATGCTCGTCGGATCGACCGCGGCTGGGGTTTGACATCCGATCGGTCACTTGATCAACGCACACACGAATGCTTTCTTGCTGTTGAATGAGCCCATCCGGCGGCAGGACCGGGTCGAAGAGCACAGTGAGCTGGCGTTCAACGTCTCCGGTATAACACTTGACGAGATGCAAGACTTGGCTTCTATTTGTGGTGGTGTTGTGGCTCGTAACGGCAGCCTTGCTGAGATTATGAAGACAGTAATAGACCTTCATTCAGCGTTGCCATGCGTCAAGATTCAAAACCTCACCTTGACACAAAGTTAACCACGTTTCCGCAAGCACGGAGGCAGCAGCCAACGGTCTGAGAAAGAATTGTGCCGCCACCACGATCGCCAGCGATCGCCCCAACGGCAAGAAAACAAACGACAAGCTCATTGAGGTTTGTGTAGTGCTGACTGCTGATTCATCGGACGACAAGGGTGAATGATGTAAAACGCAACGTAAGTTTGCCAGCGTTTTGCAAAACAAATGCGTTTCGTTGAAAATTTAGTTTGTGGAATTCATTAACGCCTTGAAGGTTTGACGTGGACTGCATTGTGAACGCAGTCTTCACACAAGTGTTTTCTGCAGTGTGTGCTTTGCCTGCATGCATATAAAGACAAACACTGCCTATATGATGCATCAAATAAAGGAAATTTCGCTTATCTTGATAATGTTGACTACCTATTGAGTGCTGTTGATAGTAGTGGCATAGCCAGGAACTTCTGAGGGGGTGAGGGTGGAGGGGGGTTGAGGTGGCTGGGATGTTCATGACTTGGGGTGCGGGGGGGGGGGGGATGGTGTCGAAATTTGTGTGTATGTTCTAGGGCCCGCCGGATTTTTTTTTTTGGGGGGGCGTGGGGGGGGGGGAGGCGAAGCCCCATGAGCCCCCCCCTGGCTTTGCCACTGGATGATACCATAAGGGGAGCATCCTACATTCCCAGGCTGCCCTAAGCATGTGCATAGCCACTGAGCTCGTACCACAATGGCAAGATAGTTGCTGACATTCTTCACGTTACGTAGCAGTTCTTTCTTTAGTACATATGCTCGCTTTTCCTTCACACATCTACTCTGCTTCCGCTTGTCGTTTATGCTTGATGGTGATAAGTCAACAGTGCGTATTTGCTCTACATTAGAGGCATATTTCAAAAACTCCAGCTCACACTACTCTTTAATTTCAATGAGTTACTGTCACTTTTGAAAGGAATTTTTTAATTGTTATCATAACCTTTACATTAAACACACGTGTGTTGAATGTAGGACAATTGTATCTTTATTATTTTTCTTGGTCACGGAGATGATGACCATCCACAAGATTGCACTGGCTAAATTTCTCGTCTACAGTGTGTAACAATGTTACCATACTATGTCAGACAACTAACGATTCATTGTAGGACACACCTGTTCGCAGTTCATTGCAGGGCATCGAAAAGTGTTTCTTATGACTGTCCGATGACTGACATGCAATTCGAGAAGCTTGGCGTGAAAAGGTAAAGTATCTAATTGATACAATGAAATGCCATCAGCAACCCATACAGATTTTATTGCGTGATTGACAGTAGCTACAAACCGCAGCAAATGGTCAACTGAAGACATAGGTACTAAGCGTGCACTAACTTCAAAGCGGTAGAATCCCTGACGTTTTAACGTCAACTTACCACCAAGTTGTGAATGGCAAAGTGGTGTTTGCGGCAAAGTATTGGAGTCCTTCAGAACGGTGACGATCTCCTTCAGACCGATGATGATGGTGACGAAGGTTCAGTTAGATTCTACAGGGTGAAACAAGGAGACGACAGGCTCTTTAAATCTACCGGAAAATTCGGTTTCTTAACCTATCGCGCTACAACTTTGTGCAGCGTTGCCCACAGATGGTGCATTTGTTTTGTAAAATTTGCAAAGAACGAACTTACCTGAGGAAAAAGTAAAGAAAGAAAAAGGCTTAGCTCCTATGAAAACGCAGCGACGCCACCGGTCTTCAAACAACACGGCGCCGTTTCGCACGGAATACAAGAGATGGCGCAAGCGGTCGCGACGCCAACTGCCGCCAACGAACGAGCAGACAACGCCGAGAGCCGGCGCTTTTAGCAGACAAGGAACTGCAATTCCTTGTTGTTACCGCGCCTGTTTTTGTTTCTGCGACTTTCGCCGCCTGCGAAACGCGCGCCGCTTTTGAGTCGAAAAGTTCGTCTGCTAAAGAGGCCGGCTCTCGGCGCCCGTACGCTCGTTCGTTGGCGGCGTTCGTTGCGCCATCTCTTGTCTCCGGTGCGAAACGGCGCCGTGTTGTTTGCAGACCGGTGGCGTCGCTGAGTTTCCATAGGATCTAAGCCTTTTTCTTTCTTTACTTTTTCCTCAGGTAAGTTCGCTCTTTGCAAATTTTACAAAACAAATGCACCATCTGTGGGCAACGCTGCACAAAGTCGTAGCGCGATAGGTTAAGAAACCGAATTTTCCGGTCGATTTAAAGAGCCTGCCGTCTCCTTGTTTCACCCTGTAGGTTCCGTCAACGCACCCCAAGACGTCGGTGTGTTTGTCGTGGTGGCGACGAAAGCCTTCTTTCGCACATGCTTCCGCTGCCTCGGTCCGGGGTTTTGTCGACCCAGCCATCTCTTCCCAGCCGGTTGACAGCAACACTCGCGACGGCCGTTACGGCTCTGATCACCATCCACTGGGCATTAGCTATGTGATCATCGGTGACAACCGCGCTCTTGTAGTTCCCCGCTGCGAAAAAGCTCAGTGCGATTCAATGGACCTCTTGGCGAATATGTGCTGCCACCTAGACACGCGAATCGGTTCGAGACTAGGTGACTGGAAAACAACGCGCGCCCAAGGCCTCTCCCACCCGTTCCACACCCAAAACGTCAGCTACATCCTGTTCACCCATTGAGGCGATGTGACCTAGATACGGCTCCCCCAAGCTCACCTTTGTCCAAATCGTGCGTAATCTTCCGCCCCGAGGTCGACACAACGAAGCCGCTCAAAGGCGAGAAATGCAAGATGGCGGATTGTTTGGAACTAGATACTCTCGAACCCAGGCGCATGAAATACTCCGCGCATGCGCACCGCGTATTTCTACAAAAGGTCATCTCATCGTCGTCGTCTCTCGTCGCGCAGCTGGGTACACTGCGATCACACGGTGCTTTTCGACAAGCGGTACTGTCGTCAGAAACAGTCGTCGTGCATCGCGAAGGCAACCGGGTGCTCGCGGAAAACCCGTCATTGTACGCGTTGGTCGAGCCATCGTTGCGCAACAAGCATCGCCGCCATTTTCTCCGCTCCAGAATCCTGCCCAAAGCTTGTTCCCCTTCGTGCAATAGAAACAGAAGTTAAAAGCACGAGCACATCACCCCGAACGATGCTTGCACGAACGTTGGCTTGCACTGCGGAAGCGCGCCTGCTCGCCAGGAACGTTGAAAGCCCGGAGCACGTTCTTGTAGCTCCTACACCCGCACTAGCTCGCACTCATAGGGAAACAGAAAGTAGGGTGTGTCGAGTAATACCGCAGTCAATCTAGTTACGCGACTTCCGCTATGTGTACGTAGGTCGGACGTGATTATACGTCACTTTGTCGTCAAGGTCCGAACTCGTAGAGCGACAGTTACGGCAAACGGTTGCTTTCGTGTTTCGCGAACGTTACCATGGGAACCGCGTGGAATTATCACGCGGGCTGTGGCCAATAGGAGCGCGCAGTTCGTAGGGGGGAGGAGTTTTCGAGAAACACGAACGTGACCGTAGCACCCCTGGTGTGCGCTAGACCACTCGGCCACCAATCCCCCTCACAACCGTCAAAATTACGCCGCAGCTTGTTTTGCGGTCAGTTGGAGAGAAAGAAAAAGTCGATATTTCCTTAATTTTTTTTTGTATAAGTTAATAAACCGAAACGAAAACGAATGCCTGTTCGGCATTCAGTGGACATTGAAGGTTTAATGTAAAAGTTATCTGGCAAAAGTAAAAAGGTGATTTCATGGTCCCTTTAATAAGCGTTCATGCCGTAGCAGACCACGAAAGCAGACGACTCTTCTTTTTCTTGCTCGCTACCATGTTTGAAACTGAAGTCTTTACGCTCGTGGATGAAAATGGTGTACGCGTAGTGCGAAAGCGGGATGATGCACATAACAGAAGGTAGGAATTAGCTCGGATATGATATTGTAAAAATCGTAAGCAGGTTGCGTAGGCTTGCTTACGCAGCCTTGCTTACGTTTGTTGAATGAATATCTTCCGCCAGTCATTACCTCGTGATTATACATCGATGTTTACTACTTCGTCTCACCAATGTTTGCAGTAAAGAGAAATGCACAGGCGCGTGAGCATAGCTCAGCAGAATGCTTTTGTATGTACGAGAACTCGTGCATAGGAGGCACTTTCCAAAGCCACGCGCTCGTGCCCATGTCTTTGTCTGCACTGCAGATGTTTGTGACATGGAGTATATGTTCGCGTTCTATTCATTAAGACGGGGAAAAAATTTACGCTCGTCTTAGTTCCCGAGCCCGACACAGATCCAACTGTCTTAAAGCCTGCGTGTCCGTCCATGGCGGACGTCGACGGGCAGCTGTGGAGTTCCGAGAAAACAAAGTTTTTAATCGGCTCTTACAAAGAACTGAAGAAACGTCTCAGAATTAAGTAGGTTTCCAATATGCCTTTGCCGGGATATTTTAAGATATATGCTAAGAGTAAGCAAATGTTTAGGACCAAACTAGCCCTGTGGCAGCAGCTGGCCGACACCGACGTCGGAGATTTCCGCGACGTCATCACAGCTGAGCAGGCCGAGAACAAGTGAAAGTCCTTAAAAAGAGCCCACAAGAACGCCAAATAAAAATAAAATGAAACATAAGTCAGGCCATTATCGGGTGCATTTCGAGTACGAGGAGCTAACTCTTCATTTTGGTCATCAATTGTAAACGGGCTGTTTGTGTGGTTTAGTGAGCTTCGTGATATTCTCGAGGAGCACATTACACCAACCGTATTTTTGCACCGGGAGGATGATTGAGAAGGAAGGGGAGACCGAGGAAGTACTTGAAAAGCGTATAATAAACCTTAACCCATACAAAAAAAACTAAAGCAAAAATTGTTTCAGCCCCGAGGTTGAAACTTCCCGAGGGGCAGAGGCAGGACCCTCCTCACTTGCCTCGGAGATGCTTCCGCCCTCTAACCAGCGTGCTTCGGCGGCTTCGGCCGGCACATCGAGCAAGAGGAAGAGGGAAACCGCCCTTGGCCTTGGCTCGCTGCTCAAGGTGTTCGCCGACATGGAGGCAAGTGGGAAGCAGCGACAAAACGACAGAATGGCTCTGCTCGGGCGCCTTGCGACTACCGTTGAAAAGAGTACACTGGCAGAGTAGGCGTGCTTCAGTTTGAATAGTGCTCTTCGACTGTCTCGACTGGCCGTTCTATCATTTAATTTTTATTTTATTGACTATAGCTGTTTTCACCTCAAGAACCGGCGTAAAACGAGACCGGCTCCTCTTGGAGAATTACTGATTTCCCCATTTATGTGGTTCATGAAGATATGTGTAGGTGCATTTTAGATTAGATACATGTTTTCTTATCGAGACGAACACGTTCTAAACGCTAAAAGCATCGCTTTTTCTACCGACAACCAAATCTCGCAAGAACTACTTCGCGCCGCGTGTGAACAATGAGCAAAACTTGCTTTTTTTTCTTGTGGAGAAAACGGGTACATTGCACTATTGTGCCGTATGAATAAATTCGTTGAAATGACATTGTTGAGTTTGATTGCCGCTGTTATGTAGTTCCTTGATTTATTCTTAGTTCTTAGAATTATTTCGAATTTTTACGGCATGCATATTTTTGTTCTGTTTACCGCCACATCACTAGTTTTGTTTTCTTGAGTTTTCCTGATTGTTATTCTGAAAACAGCTCTGGGAACAATGCTACGTTATACTATTACGATACTTCCCGGTTAATATAAAACAAAATAAAATCGGGGGAAAATGAGGCATCACGCCTGCAATTGCACTGACTACCTGTGCATACCCACATATGTGTACTGCGATTCGAATGTAGTAGGAAATTGGATCGAAATAATACTGTACACAGAAAGTAAGGAACAAGAAACCCGTTACTTCGTTTAATCGTGGTTTCATGGAATCACGTTTCATTTTCCAAAGCTCACATACAATAATCGTAAGTTCACAGAAAAAAAAAAGACGAATAATATTTTTCAGGAGCAAGTGTAGATATCGCTTCCTAACATTCCGTCTTAGCTTCAGCCTCTCGGTTTGACTCGGAGAGACCCTTCGGGGCGTCGTCCGCTTGGATCGCGTTGTCGTTGTCGTTGGCGACTTGGCCAGGAGGGCGGGCGTTGTTCAGATCATCGAGGAAGTCTGTCTCTGCACTACAGAGGTTGTGGAGAACGCTGTCGCCCATAACGACGAGGCAGTATTGTCTGATGCTGGCGCTGTCGACCAAGTCGATTTTTCAAAATCGCTGCTTGAGTAGGCCGAAAGAGTTTACTACGATTGCCACTCTCTGTACCGTGCTTGCTGTTATACGTAGTATTCCAGCTCGGTACAGGTGCTTTTCAAGTCTTGAAGGTGATGATGACTTACAGCAGCAGGAGATAAGCCGAATCCCATGGCAGGTACAGACCCGCAAACTTGGGTTCCGCGTCCTCGAAGAACGGGCTTTCCTTCAGGCTGAGGGCGTCGTGCGCTAAACCGAGGAACCCGATGTAGGCGTCCATGAATCGATTTTGATCGTCGCAGATTCTTTGCAGGACAATAGAATGAAACGTGCTCCGGTTGTAGCAGGAGTTCGGAGACTCCGTTGGTCGCAGGATTCACCCCATGGCATCCATCAATCGCCCCGATCGTTTTGTAGGGCCCTTCCCCTTAGTCTTCCAGGAAGCCGGCTTGGCTCCTCCGACGTCATTCCTCGTCAGGCTGAGTGATTATTCGCGCGCTAATGCCGTTCAGAAAGTTCCGCACTCTTTCAATGCAGTGGTGAACAAACGACTCTGTTATGCCAAAGCGGTCCTCAATCTGGTACATCGATTGGGGCTCTCGTGCCTAAGTAAATAAGCGCAATCAGCGACATCTTCTTCGCCGAAATATGCGGTCGTCCAGCAACAGGATACGGGTAAAACGCCGAAGCTAAATATCGGCCAGCCAGCTCCAAGTGTGTTTCTCTTGAAAGCCTGAACACGCGCATCAACTAGAAGTCGAAGAAGGTGTCGATCACCTTGTTGTTGTACAAGTGAACCCTGTTCCTCTCGGTTCGTACAGAAGAAATCGAGGCAAGAGCGATGATGTCGTCGAGCTCATCGTCTCTCACGTCTTCAATAAGCGCTATTGCAGCCGCCAGCGAAATGCTCGGATAAAGTAGGAAGCTAACGCCGCGCCTCTGTGTTGTAGATCCCCAATGCGGCAACACTGCTGCAGCGGAAGACGATCGCATCACTGCCAAGTCATCTAGCTACGGCCGCACGTGCTTGGAGTAATAGCTCGGCGCCCGGAAGGCCATTATCAGCTGATCCAGCTATCTGCAGCAGCATCGAGCGTCCGGAGGATTCGACGTATACATAGGCGCTGGGCGCTCGACGCAGACCAGCGAAATGCTCGGATAAAGTAGGAAGCTAACGCCGCGCCTCTGTTTTGTAGATCCCCATTGCGGCAACACCGCTGCAGCGGACGACGATCGCATCGCTGCCAAGTCATCTAGCTACGGCCGCACGCGCTTGGAGTAATCGCTCGGCGCCCGGCAGGCCATTATCAGCTGACCCAGCTATCTGCAGCAGCATCGAGCGTCCGGAGGATTCGACTACATAGGCGCTGGGCGCTGAACAGCTCGTCGCAGACCAGCGAAATGCTCGGATAAAGTAGGAAGCTAACGCCGCGCCTCTGTTTTGTAGGTAAGCGTCGTTCTTTTGTTGGAACTTCTTGAACTGATTTCTTGCATTTCGCTGGTCTGCAACTGTGCTTTTTGTCGTTGAGAGCCTTTGAAATGTCGGAATGTATCGCGTGCATGAAATCTGTGGCATCAGACAGCCTGAGCTTGAAATGCTCGGAATGCAAGAACCGCTACCACACTGGGAAATGTTCCGGCGTGACAAAAAATGTGTTAAAAGCAATGCCCCAAGGTAACCTCGAGGAATGGGTGTGTAATACATGCAAAGTACATTCCAGCCGTCAATTAGCATCTTCGCAAGAGCCCCCCCTCTACAGGAGTGGGTCATTTAGCACAGCAAATCCCACAGGGAACTAACTTTTAAAGACTAATAAAACAAAACGAAGTCATCGGCCAGCGGCTGACAGACGTTCTCGCCAGATTACAGGCTGTCGAAAAGCGCTTGGAAACACAAACTAACAAAGGAGATGATATGTTGGCAAAACTTGATAATCAAGGCAAAACCGTTGAGGGGATAGAGACATCCTTAAACATCCTTTCCACTCAACAGGACGAGATACTTTCCAGACTGGGTAGCCTTGAAAAAACAATTCATGGTCTGCAGAAAAAGACTACTGAATTGGAGGGAGAGATTGCCAAACGGGATGCAAAAATAAAAGAGCTGAAAACCGCAGTGGACACAGCTGAACAATATTCTAGACGACAGAATGTTGAAATTCACGGAATCACTCAACAGCCGAATGAGGATGCAATGAAAGTGATTAAGGAAATAGCTGTAAAACTACAACTTCCCGAACTAACAGATGAATCCGTTGAGGCAGTTTACAGGCTTAGAACAAAGGAAGGTAAAACACCCCCTTTGTTGGCAAGGTTCACGGAAAGGAGAATGAGAGACATCTGGATTCAAAAAAGAGTGGCCCTGAGGAACGAACAGATTTATATGAATGAAAACTTGACAAGGCGAAACAAGAATTTGTTATGGCAAGCTAAGAACCGTGCTAAAGAAAAGACCTACAAGTTTGTGTGGACCAGAAACGGGAAGATTTTTGTACGGCAAAAAGAGGGTTCTGCTGTAATTCACATCGAGGACGAAAGTGACTTAGAAAAAATTAGGTAATCATGCAGACTTCATTTGATTCATTTAAATTCTGGGACTTGCACACAAAACGAGTCTTAAGGGAAGAAGTTGGTGAAATAAAGTTAAACTTACTGCACATAAATGTGAGGAGTTTAAAAAAACACTGGGATCAACTTATGGTGCTGTTATCAGAAAGATTATCTACCTTGGACGTGCTTATTTTAACTGAGATTAATGTAGAAGAAACAGTATGCAAAACGTTCACCTTAGATGGCTTTAATGTATATTATTTATGTCGAGAAAAAAGAAAGGGTGGTGGACTAATTATATTTGTAAACGACAAGTGTATATCGAATAGACTTGACATTTCATTGGAACATTCAGAAGCATGTGTTGTATCTATCGACAAAAGCGTCTTCTCTTACATTGTCTGTGCAGTGTATAGGCCACCGAGCTCCAACATTACTCATCGAAGAATTGTCTGCTCTATTTAGTAAATTCAATAACAATAAATATTTTGTTCTTGCCGGTGATATTAACATTGATGTTTCCAAGGAGGCTAAATACGGAGTCTCGAGTTATCTTGACACTCTCTCTTCTTTTGGGCCAGAAAATGTAATACATGACTTCACTAGAGAAGAATATTATGGCGATAAAATTACAAAAACGTGTATAGATCATATAGTTACCAGAGTCAGTAACTTTCATATGCTATCTGGCGTCATCAGAGAAAAAGTTGCAGATCATTACTTTACTGCATTGTTGATATGGGGTGAAAGGCAAACTGACTGTTTAGTGGCAAGTGACGGGTGGAGAATAATTTTAGATAACAGCAAAATTGACCAATTAATTAGGACATATGATTGGAATTTTTTACTATCCCTGGACCATATTTCAGCGTATAATACTTTGGTAGACATACTTCAGAATATATGCCAAAAATCGAAAAGGAAAGTTAAAATCAGACAGCGAAGACCAGAAAATGTGTGGATTACCGAAGAAATCTTGGAATTATGTCACACTAAGGACAGCCTATGAAGGAGATGTAAATTGAAACCTGAAGACGTGCTTTTAAACAAGGAGTTTCGTGAATTGCGCAATAAACTAACAGCTATAATTCGATTGGCAAAAAGTAAGCATTACATGACCAAATTTAGCCAGTCGGTAAAAAACTCAGCGGAAACCTGGAATCTTGTCAATCAGTTAATTGGTAAAGTTGAGGCTTGGGCGAGTTGGTACATACTTCGAAATTAAAAACAGCGCGAAAAGACGAGGACCAGACAAAGAAGTGACACGGACGTAGCGCTGACTTACAACTGAGTTTATTGAACGCAAAATCGCAATATATATTTGCGGAGTCACGAACAAAAGAGAGGAAACAATTCAGCCCATGTGATACATCACCAATAAAAATAAAACAATAAAAAATAAAACAATAAAAAATGAAAAAAATGAAAAAAGTGCCATGACACAGCCGTACAGAGTACGTGCCAAAAACGAGCAGGTCAGGGAACCAGAAAATTCATCTCTTTGCCAGATAGGGCCACAGAAGGACTGCTTACACATGCTGCACCCAACCTCGCTATCTCAACAGCCTCTAGAATTTCCCGAGTAAGCTGGTTCCTATGACGCTTAACAATCTCACACCGTTGGAAGTCGGGTAGGCAACCAGAGTCGCGGCAATGAATGCCCAGATGACCAGACACGGTTGTGGAGACACTGTAAGCGTGCTCTCTTAACCTGTCAGAAGGAAGAAAAAAAATAATATTGACAATACAATCAAGAAGCATTTCCCCGATGCTGATGACTACACTATGTTAGCAGACTCTTTTAATAGTTCTTTTATCAGTGTTGTTAAAGAATTAAGAGATAAAATTATACCAGTAGAAACAAACAAATAAAGCTCCCAAGTTCAGTAACAAAAACTCGGCATAATTGCCTCTAATGTGTGAGTATGATCTTGTAACCATCATAAATTCTATGTTCATAACGAAGTCACCAGGTATAGACAAAATACGTGTGCGAGATTTACGTTACAATATAGATAATCTAAAACAAGTATTACTTAAAATAATTAACGGTTCTCGTACTACAGGAACAATTCCAAAAGAGCTAAAAGTGGCAGTAATTAGGCCTCTTTACAAAGGCGGTAATAAAAAGGATTTAGGGAGTTACCGACCGATATCAATATTGCCAGTAATTTCACATATCATGGAAAAATGGATTCACATAAATATGAATACCTTCTGTGAAAAATTTTCTCTTATTACTGATTCGCAGTATGGTTTTAGAAAAAATAAAAGCACAACAGCACTTTTGGAGGATTTTTCGGACTGCATCAACGATACATCAGATAACAATAAAATTGCTCTGGCCTTATTTCTAGATTTATCGAAAGCTTTCGATACCATCGATCATGCGTTACTTTTAGAAAAACTTGGAAAGAATCGGCTATAGAGGACCATTTTATGCTTTTTTTCATGACTACCTCACTGGCAGATTTCAATTGGTGAAAATAGAAAACTATGTAAGTGCTAAAACTCGGGTTCAGTGCGGTGTACCTCAAGGGAGCACTTTGGGCCCGTTGCTGTTCAATATTTACATAAATGAGTTAAGTCTTTTACCGCTACAGTCTAGAATCTTTTTATATGCAGACGATGCGGTTCTATTATTACCATATGACGTATACGAAAACGCAATTCCAATATTTCAAAAGGACGTGGACATGTTATTGCAGTGGGTTTCTGACAATATTATTTCAGTAAATAACAACAAAACAAAACTTGTGTGTTTCCGTAATCCCGAAAAGAGAATAATTTCATGGACAATAAAATCCCCAACCTTGACTGAAATATGTAAGCGAATGCGCTAGCCACGAAGACGCGTAAGAAGGACCTCGAACCTCCCGCCTCGACCGGATGATGTGATCGGAGCCCGACCAGCTCGACTTCGAACCCCGATGCCCCTGATGGGAATGAGAAATAAGAGACCCCTAGGAACACGAGCAACAGGAAGCGAACGAGACAAAGAGACAGATTTCATCTGCGATCCGAACGAGAACCGACGTGACTGTAGCCCTCATTTATCCAATTATTTCTCAAATTTTTCATTAAATAGTTTTAAAGCTTACAAAACCGTTCTATCCCAGCCTCTGTTTCCCATTCCTCCTTTCCCTCCTTTTTGAGCAGGTTGGGATACGCTCTCTCCCCTGTCGCTTTGGCTGTACTGCCGTCCCCGTGGTCAGGGGAGGACAAGCGCCGGCGCCGTAAAATCTTGCAAAGTAATTGTAATTGTGCCTGAAATTTTACAATTACTGACGCTAAAATGTAATTAAATTACAATTACAATTCCTTTTAGCTAAAAATAATTGATTAAAGTTACAAATTACCACGAAAAGTAATTAAATTACAGTAATTCAATTACTGTAATTGAATTACTACCCAAGTATGATGTGCGGGTGGAGGAAGTGGGAAAGCGGCGGTTCGGCGAGCGGGGCGGCCGGGCGAAGGCGCCTTTTGAATGGGGGGTCGCCTACGTTTAAGGCGTGAAGGGGTATGAGGTTTTCTGTTTTGGGGCCGTTGGCGTGTCGCGTCGGACGTTAAATTGCGGATCTGATCAAATATTTAAAATTTTCATAAGGTGTTTTTTTTTTTTTTTTTTTTTTTTTTTTTCCGCAGGCATTCATTGGCGGCACCGGCCAACCGGCGCGATTTATTCTCAACGTCGTTGATATTTCGAAAAGACAGGGTTAAACGCTGATTTTTAATATCAACGTTTTTTTTTTAATTTAACGAGGTTTAATAAATAGTTTGGTCAAATGTCATGTTACCTTGAAATACCGAATATAAATGTCTGAGTTAATTATTTGTGCGCTTCGCACAACATTAATAGTAGTATATTACGGAATAAGGTCATGAAGTTGTTACAGACAGCGAGGCTAGCAATTATATTGTCTTGGCATTTTCTTTGCGTGTGATCAGGCATTTCTAAAACTCTGATTATTCAGTAGGCGAGTTATAGATACAACTCAAGTTTGCATTATTTGAAGTTGATTGAATATATTTCTTTCGTCCTGCGGCAACGTTGCAGGGTGATTTCGTCGAGGGTACTGGATGCCTGCTACCTTGGACTCATCTCGTGACAGTTCTTAACACTGCTTACTGCAGGTAAGCGGATTCCGATATTTTATTTTGATTTTCTTGTTCCCATTTTTTGCACTGGAAATGGGGCTCTTGATTTTTATGTTGATTTTGTGTGTGTGCTGTTCGTTCATTTCCGAGAGAAAATTGAGGGTATACTTCGAGTAAATGAATTAGATTTCCGAGAGAAAATTGAGGGTATACTTCGAGTAAATGAATTAGATTTCCGAGAGAAAATTGAGGGTATACTTCGAGTAAATGAATTAGAGCAAGACACACAAGGCGCTTGACTGTGTCTTTCTCGGTGTTCTTTTTTTTGTGTTTTCGTCCTTGTGTGCTGTTCTTATCATTTCTAAATAAGACATACATTCAATTTTAATCTGGCGAATTACTTTGGCAAGAATATTTACATATTTGCCGAAGTTCGACATTCGGCAGTTAGAAATTATTCATGCGCTTCGCAAACATTAAAAGTAGTATATTACGGAATAAATTCATTAAGTTGTTGCCGGCAGAGAGACTAGCAATTATAGTGTTGTCTTGGCTTTTTCTTTTTTTTTGCGTGTGATCAGGTTTTTTTTTTAAAGTAATAATTCAGTAGGCGAGTTAGATATGGCTCAAGTTTGCATTATTTCAAGTTGATTGAATATATTTCTTTCATCCTGCGGCAACGTTGCAGGGTGATTTCGTCGAGGGTACTGGATGCTTGCTACCTTGGACGCATCTCGTGACAGTTCTTAACACTGTTTACTGCAGGTAAGCGTAGTGCGATATTTTATTTCGAATTTCTTGTTCCCATTTGTGCACTTGAAATGGGGCTCTTGATCTTTATGTTTATTTTGTGTGTGTGCTGTTTGTTCATTTCCGAGAAAAAATTGAGTGTATTCTATGCAAGGGTGATAATCCGTCGTATTACACACAAGTATAGATCCAGACAACTGCGTACAAAATTGCTGCGGCTGGGCTCTGTCGCCTCCGGTGCATGTCATCTTGATTTGCAACAGGAGTGACGGACGGCACCGGGCGAAGTTTCAAAATAGAGAACGCTTATTTTGATGTTCCTGAGAACGCGACGAGTACAGGGGGCAACGTTGACAACACGCAGCAGCGTGGACACCGCCCAGCCGCCGAGCACCCGGCCACACACACGCCGAGCGACCGACATTTCAAAATGCAGTCAGCGGCATCCAAAGAAAACGTGTTGTTGACGTCAAAATAACTAAGACGTCGAAATAAAAGCTGTTATTTTGACGTCCGGGACGTTATTGGCCACTCCGCCTGGACTCAAATCGGTGCCAAAAACACGCAGCCGGAGAGCACCATGCTGGTAGTTGACTCGACGGCCTTTCGCAGTATCCCGACGATCGTTTCGTCGGCATGTCCCGCGAGACGGAGTAGCTGCCAAGTAAGTGTAAGTACGAGCAGCGGGAACGGGTGCTGCCGCGGATTTCATAGCGGCGAGCGACGGCACTTTTCTACCGTTTACGTTCGCGCACGCCTTTGCATCGGCTTTTGCCCGTTCGTGGTGTAGATGCCCTTTTCCTTTCGTTGCATTACGCCGTTTCCTCACTTCGAGCACACCTTCGGTGCTCCCGGCGGAGCACGGGCGAGTGTCGCGCCGCGAGCCGGGCGAGACGGCGATCGGTCGGCGGCGGCCTCCGTGTGCAAGCTCGCCGAGACGCCGCCGCGGGGGCATCGGTATGAGCCGTCCGGGAGACGCTTGTCCGTTATTTTATTTATCCTTGCATCACGGTTTAGATTATGACGGTAACCTTGCGTTGTTTACCATACTTCGCAAATTCGTATCAATTTTTCTACAGGCGACTCCTAGAACCGCTCGTCGAATTTTGCGTCACGCAATACAGCTTTTTTTTCCGACACATTTGTTTGCAGTATAATTTAGCGGCATATCGAAACTTTCTGCTTGTTGCGAAATCGCACCAATGACGAAAAATTTCTCACGTACTGGCTAAACGTCGTCATCGTAAGCTCGGCTCGTTTTTCCAAGTTCACATCTACCAAAACTAGGTACCTTCGATGAAAATAGGGTGCATGTCCAGGCAGTTAGCGGCATCCTACGCCGTGGTAAGCGTATCCGCGCGGTGTGAAGTCCACCACCAGCATGGTACAGGGCCCCGTCCTTACCTAGCGTGTCGTCATATGGAAGGAATGTGCAGTCCGTTCGCCCTTAAGCTGAGAGTAGAATCTCCACCTTCAGCGCGAGCTCGCTGGCTTCCGCAGTGCTTCGGTTGTACGTGCCTGCTCGCTCACACTTGTGTTAGCAAGGGCAGAAAGCTCGCGTTAAAGGCGGAGCTTCTAGTCTAAGCTTAAGGATGAACGGAGTATAGTCAAAACGCCATTGCCGTTGCTTAAAAAACTGGATGTAAATAAGCTACTCGCGCGAAACCTAGGTATCGCGAAACCGTTGCACGTAGAAATCTATAAAGCGTGGTGTAAACAGACCATTACGCGCAATGAGCACCGTTTGTTTCTCCTTTACCGCTACTACTACTGCTTGCCGTATGCCGGAATGCGACGTCATCGTGTTTCATTGTGGCCATGCATGTGGATCTAGCCATGGGGTTATTATAATGTACGCTAAAGGTTGCGAAGACGCGACAGTGTGAAGTAACTTCAATGAACATCATGTCTGACCACGCCTTTCATTCTAGTAAGGAGGAGTACAATTCCTCGAAGAGAATGACGAAATAACGGTGGCGGCCCGTCCCTCTGTTGTGGTTCGACGTGAGTATGAAACAACGGCGTGTCGCCAAGCAAAATATCTGGGGCGGACATCTTGTCTCGTGTGCAAGCGGACCAAGCACCAGACCGTGACTGCCTTCGTTCAGAGCATCAAGTTTGCAGAAATGCAGTAGGTATTATTTTGTACTGTTCCTTTTCATCTAAACTCCTGATGATGTGCTAGCACACGTTTTTGATCTGCTTTCTGTTGGCATGCTTGACCATATTAGCCTGCGTGCAGTTGCTCAATTTAGCTAGCTCAATAATATTCGTAGTGATAATGCACATTTACAGTAGTGACCGAGTCCTTCAATACGCTACTGGTCGCAACACCTTCTCGTAATGCTGTGGGAAAGCATTGCACGCTTACTTGAACGGCCGCGATGCTGTCTTAATCTGGAGATCTTCGACGGACATCTTAGAGGCTTGTTTTTATGTGCAGCAAGATTGCTTCGGCGCCGTGCTGTGCAGCTCGTGTTTGTACCTCGAAATATTGTACCAGTGGCCTGAGTTTGGTGTTTGGTGAGATTGAGATCTCGGCATGCTTGTACTGAAGGAGCTGACATTTCTTTAACAGACACGTCGCCTGCCAACGCGAGTAAAGAGTGTGGGGGAGGGGGGGTTGGCCTGCCACAAAATGTCATTCGCCGCTGGAAACAAGACGCCGTCGCGTCGTCTGCTACCAGAGCCGAAGAAAGGTGGATCGTCTGTTACGCACTGTATGCTGCGAGTGAAACGATAGAAAACAAAGTTGCATCGGGAACTCCTGCTGTTTAACAAGGGATGCAATTGACGACCCGCGCTTCACTTGGAAGTGCCAATTCATTCTAAAGCGTCATAGGCCTAGGTGCGAGGTATTATGTGACCATAGAGCAGCCGTTTTCAGCTTGAGTTTCGTTTTCTATCCCAGGGCAAGTGTTTTTACTGGATTCTCTCGCATTCTTAAACGGTTGATAGCTAATAAAAGGCCGTCCTGAAAGCCCAGGAAATGGCAGTTCCAACAAGGGTACCTGCACCATGCTAGGCCTAATAGCCACGGACGTATATATCGGATTTTGAAACTGGAGCTTATCGCAGCCAAGCGCAGCGCGTCTCACGTGCATCGCCTACGTATCAATATTGTTTTTATTTGCTTTGCTTGTCAAAAAACATCATAAAACTATGTGGGAGCATTCATTATTGACCATACAAGCCAAAACTGTGAAGTTCCGAAAATATCTTTTAGAGCGCAGCTCTTAGGCGCCCGTTTCCGGCTCGAGCGGCGTCGGCGTCGCCGTCGGCGTAACCGCGTGGTGCATGATTGGTAAATTTCCCCGCTAAATTTGGCGGAAAATTTTCTCCGCTAAATTTAGCGGAAAAATTTCCCCGCTAAATCTAGCGGAAAATTTTCCCGCTAAATCTAGCGGAAAATATTCCCCGCTAATTTTAGCGGGGAAAATTTTCTCCGCCCCCACCCCTCGAGGTCACGTGATACCCCCCCCCCCCCCCCCCCCCCCGAGCAATTCTTCGATTCATAGTCGGGATTTTTACTTTGTGGTTTAACTTGGGTTATATGAAGATTTATGCAAATGGGTTGAAATGTAGACTGAAGCCTTTTACTGTAATATTTCAAACAGACGCCCACCCAAACTGTGTGTTTTAAGCACAGTCGGTGGCAAATTAAAAACGAGTAAGATACCCCACATTCATCACGGGCCTTGTGTTGTTTATAACAGCAGAGTGCACGCACAGCCAATGCACGATTGAAGGCTCTTTATTGTAAGGGACATCCTTAAACTGAACCCTGCGATAGAATTGTGTCAAGGTGATGTAACGCCAATCGCACGTTTTGTAAATCAGCTTTTGTAGCCTGCATATAGTCTTTGCAGTTATTAAACTACGCTTCATAGAGGCCACTGAAGGGAGAAATGCTGGACGGTAGCCACCAAAAATTAAGTGTTTGTCTGTCGTACAATTTGAACAGTTTACTCCACCCGAAGGTCGTGTAGACAAGAGGAGAGGTCTTCATGTGCATCCTCATTGAATGGCAGTTTAAGTCTTTTTCAACTGCCGCTTTTTGAAATTTTTTCAAGTAAAACATTTTACAAAGGGGGAAGTAAAATCGCCCTACACATTTGCCTTTGGGTGCTTACAATATGTCGGCCTGCAAATAATCATAAATCATGCTGATTTCCTACGGCACCTCTGCCCGTTTTATCCTTGGAAAGTAAATTCCGCACCTGCAACAACTCTCGCAATGGGTATGTGTGCAGAGCACGCACAAACCCGCCTGCGTGCTTTTTGTGTTTAACGCTTGCTTGGCAGAAGGAACGAGATGCTGTAGTATATATTGGGCTTCGTTTGGTTTTATTCCTGCTCTAACTTGAGGCTATAGTCAAGAGATCTATATATTTAAGGCTATAAATTCATTTGTGCTTTTGGATTCTGCTACAGAAGTAAAGGTACATGCTTGAAAATATACTTTAGCCTGGTCCAAAACGCGTTTGGGTGTGCCCACCATATGCGTATGCCCAAACAAATTGGTAAAGGATTGCGAATTAATTTTGATTAATTCCATCTTTACTTTACATAAGTAGTGCATTTCCAAAATGAGACGTTACCTGTCCAAACCAGAGGTTATTCTATGAGAGCAAATAAATTTTCCTAGGTGAAAAAGTAACTGTCATTGCATCCGCCACTTCATTCAGGGGGTGTGAGTGCATGCGTAGCTGTGTCTCCATGCATATCATACGGTAGTCACACACGTGATTATTGCATGTGGCGGGCTTGAGCTGAGAAAGTTGGTTCATTGGCCTACAGGTTCACCACTGAGTGAGCACTAAACAAAAATATGGAAAGAAAACTACACACACTGTGCTACTGTTGCCATTTTGTGCGACTATAAAGAATGTTTCGGTCAAGTCCTGCTTTTTATGCCTTTTTCAAATCCAGTCTTCGTAAAGCCGTAAAATAGGCGATAAATGTGCAGGGTGACTAGCCGGCAGACACAGGTTTAACAAATTCAAGATGCGTAGTGTCTTGAATGCACTGTTTTGAGAACCACATACATTATTAAAATTACTTAGTGGATGCTGATGGGCAAAGATGATCCATCAAATCGTTTGCACAATTTGAACGATGCAACGAATCTGACTGACTAATGAGATTGAGTGGAGTATGGAGGGAAATATTTTAATCTTTCTGGCTTCGTCTAAGAGAAGTAGAGTTGCCGTATATTCAAATATTTTTTATTCTCTCTCCACTAAATATTGTAACATTTTGATGCATGTGTAGTGTGGCTTGCTGCATTTACCTGGGCATTCATATTATCTTGCTTGAGACATGTTCATACCATTGTACTTGCCTGTCGATAACATTATTGACATGTTGAGAACACATTTTGTCTTTCTAGGAGGAGCAGCTCGTGTCTCTAGGAGACAGCAAGACCCTGCGAAGGGTGGTGCGGGAGATGGTGGGACGCCTTTTCTCAAAGCAAGTCCAGGAGCGGTTCTCCCTCCTAGGCTACCGAGGAAAGTCAAGGTGCAAGGACGCCATGATGTGCAAGGTGGTCATTGGTAATGCATATTCATTACTAGCTATTAAATTGTTGTTATCTCTATTGGAGCTCAATAGACAAGCAAAAACTTTGAAATATGTTGACAATTAAAGGGAAGCTGAAACACTTCTTGAAAAAAAAAACGAGTAAGAGGTGAATTCTGGCGTATTTTTTTCCTGTGAATATGAATATCGCTTTCGTTTTCCCCGAAGGTGTAAATAAACGCAAGAAAACACGATAAATATAATACCAGTCGTGACGTCATACTAGGATCTTTGGACCGCCAAGCGCGTGTCGCTCGTGTGGGCAGCGCATTCAATTTCAAGCTTGCCAGTTGTATTTTTCTACACTGACGCCAGCCGTGACGTGACGTCTATTTCTGACAATTTTAAAAATAGCAAGAGTTCACGTGCATAGGTTGGACAGGCGCTGAATATGCACGAGAGCAGGGATTCCTAAAACTCTTAGTATGTCGTCTTGCCCCGGGAAGGAGGGGCTTCGGCTGTGCACCAAATTGAAAAATAAACTCGATATTCGTGATCCTTGAGGCCAAATGAAGACCATTTTAGTGTTCTTCCTCAAATACAGAACAGCTTCAGTTTCCCCTTAAGTCTTGCAGTATGCAAAATTTAAGTCGTCAGATCCTGTCGTCTTTTTTAGAAGCGTTTTGAAGTAACTGTTAAAAAGGTTTTGTTGGTCTTTTCTTGTTATCCTGTTAGTTTCCAGGTTGAAAATCTAATGAAGACCATTTAGAGGCCTTGGTATGTAAAGTGTCAGTTGGGGAAGTTTTGGTCTCTTTTGAGCCCCTCATCCCCCCCCCCCCCCCCCGCTCCTCCCATTTCAGATTAACAGAATGTTGCCTCAAATAGCCATATGCCTCCATAGAATCTGCACTTTAGTGTGGTAGCCAAACCCAAAATCTCCACCTCTTTGGCGCTCTCTTTCTGTCACCTTTGAATTGCAGGCTAGGTGAGGGACCTACTATTTAAACAAAGAAAGCGCTCACAAACTGCAGTCTGAACAGCGCCTAGCTTGTGTGTAGCTAGTGTGCAAGATATTGGCTTCCCTTCCCCTATCCCTCAACTAATCTGTGTGATCTGGCAATTCTCTTTACAGGTGCCATACAAAGTCGCGCTCAAGGGTGCAGCGTGGACGCGATGGAGAAGCCACTGGCGGGCAGGGGCAATAGAGTTAAAAAGACGCACACTCCACTGGTGGTTCCAACCGTTTTTGACGATGAGGGACACTCTGGCTGAGGAGCTAGCTGCTATGGATGCACGAATCACAATAAATAACGTCACGGTTAAAAATTTTGTATGTTCCCTTCTTGTACTACCCACAATATGCGTCTGGGTGACAGATGAATGGGACATGTCGTCTCAACAAGTATACAATGATTGCCATTAGTATACTGTATACATGGAGAAAGTCAATTGTTCAAATAGAATTGTTTCTTAAAATTGCACAAATACTGAACTGACTTGTTTCAGTTCAAGTCCGAAAAACGTATTAAAAACGGCCAGCACCTATAAAAGATCTGAAAAACCATAAAATAGTTCTGACTAAAAAAGTTACCGTTTCCATATTTAAGTGAATTTAATCTACTGAGAAGCTAGCTCTTCAAAATTTTAATGCAGTGTGATGTCCTGCTTGGGCTTTACAGCCTGACACAGCTAGCATTGTTGTGGGTCTATGCTGGGTACGCTGAATGACAAATACGCTGGCGCTGATCCGCAATTTCGCTGGCACTGACCCGCAAGTACGCTGGCACTGATCTGTTATTACGCTGGGACTGATCCGCAATTGGACTGGCTCTGACCCGGAAATACGCTGGCACACTGATGGTTTCCTACCGTACCAGCGATTCCATGCCGGGGATCTGTGTCGAGAGCTCACTGGGAACATCCCGTATTCCCGACATCCCGGTTTCCCAATAAGTTCCCAGTACAGGCCGGATTCCGGCCCTGGGCCCGGCCCGATGTCGCCCCTTGGGGCGTTTCCGGTACTGGCCGGTATTAGTATCCCGGCAGGCCAATACCGCCTCATCCCCAACCCGACGTGTTGTGCTACTTGGGGTGGCCTTAATTTTTACGCCTTAACACGGGTCTTTGAATTGAGTCATCACCCTTAGTAGTGGTCGCGATATCTTTTCCACTAAAGCTGCGATGTTTTTGAACATCGAACGGTGATGTTTTCTCAGATACCATTAAAATCGAATCTGTGATCATATCTTTATTTTGCAGAAACGATTAACTGATATCCACTTTCATACAATGTAAGCTCTACCAAATTTACTAGAGGTTTTGCGTGAAAACTAGGACCTTCAAGACGGCAAACGTAGCGTTAATAAAGCTTCGACGTCTTCGTTAAAATATTTTCTATTGTAGTGAAAGTCTTTTTAGCAAGACCAAAATTGTCTTGATCTCACATGTTATGCCATTTTGTGCACAAAATTGACATCTTGCTTCTTGAAGTTCGGTGTTGTGTTCTTGTGGAAGTCCAGCAAAAAAAACCGGTTTCCAGAGGTGTAAATTAGGTGGGACCCTCTTCTTTGGCGTGAACTATGTATATCGGAGACCTCAGAAATGCACGTATTAAAATACTGAAAACCACAGTTGTCTTAATTGCATTCGCCCAGATTTGGGTGCCCATTCGGGTCCAGCACGTGTCACACTGCTGTTACGATGTGAGAAAAAAGGCTTGTTACTACGATGAAGAACATCGCTACATTTTTAGTTCAAGTTGTTTCGTCATCGTTTTCAATTGCAGTGTCTTCTTGTTTTCTGCGTTACAATTCATTTGGAAAGCTTGTCAGGGTTTTATTAATTTTTCATCTGAGCAAGGTAGAGCATTAACAGTTAGCCTAATTTCCGAAACTCTTGCCTAATATATTTGTACGTCATCTATATTCCACAATGTAGCTGATTGTGCTCGACAGAGCACGTATTCTAATATTTCAACAACTGGATTAAGTGTGGTCAGTAACCTTCGAAATATGGTTACTGTTTAGCAATTGGGATTGCAAGGACAACTCACAAAGCGGAAAAAAAGAGCTAAGAATTTATATAAATAACAAAATTGCAGAAATTTGCATAATGATTTCTTCTTCAAATGGCCTCTTTCGAGTGTGTACTTTTTTTCAAGTAATGAATTAAAATACGAGTTTTGCCTGCGCAAATAAGTAGCTTGCATAACACAACAATTTCCGCAGAAAGAAATGTAGTAGTTACTATTTTAATAAAATTTAACTTGTAATTAACAGTTTATGGCGAGCATCATTGAGGTGTTTTTTTTTTCTTGGGGCAAAAAATAGGGAGATGGTATAATTCTTTGAATAGGGCTGCAGTTTTTTGACAATGCTTAGTGGATTTGACTTAGCGCACAAGAAACGAAGGCAAAGTAGAATGGTGTACACAGGACAAGCGCTTACTCTCAACTGAAGTTTTTATTAAAATGAAACATCAAAGTAAACAACAGCATTCCACACCATCATGGCCAATTCAGCACGTGTGAGGTAACATATCTCTTTGCTATGTAGAATGACAGATGTTTGACTTACACATCTCCCAGTCCCTTACACATCTCCCTGTCCTCTAAAATTTCCCTAGTCATCTGATCTCGCCCCCCTTTCAGCGATTGTGACGTGAGGGAAGTCGGGCATCTACAATCTGCACAATGAAGCGGCAGCTTAAACGGAAGCGACAGTGGTTGGGCACTTGGCGCTTCATTGTGCAGATTGCAGATGACAGTCCGACTTCCATCGTGTCACATTTGCTGGAAGGGAGGGAGATCAGATGACTATGGAAATTCGAGAGGTCTACACGATCAAAGAAGAAGGGACTGGGCAATGTGTAAGCCAAACATCGGTCATTCTACATAGCAAAAAGATATGTTATCTTGATACGTGCTGAATTGACCGTGATGGTGTAGAATGTTGTTTACTTCGGTGTTTCCCTTCAATAAAAACTTCAGTTTAGAGTAAGCGCTTGTCCTGTTTACACCCTACTACTATGTCTTCGTTTCTTGTGTCTGTGTCGAATCCACTAATTATTAAAAATATTGTTCTGAAACACGGAATAACCCGTTATTTTTTGTTCTTAGTTTGGGGAATACAAACAAGACTTTTACCTAAGGGTATACACGGTGAGGTTACATCGATGGGCTTTTGATTTGTCCTGCAATTCACATACACTCTTAATAATTTCTATAGTTGTCTATTTGATTTTTTTTAAAAAAGTATTCTAGTATTTTAATATTTTATTATTGTTTTGTAATATTTATGTTTTGTGCATATCAATCTTCCCTACGATCGACGACTTCTCAGGTCAAGCCAATTTTTCATCTTTATTACATTACCAAAACACGTTACACATTCACTACAAATCGATGATCCAGAAAAAACACACACATTTATATTGAACTAATTCAGCGTTGTTTACATTACTTCAAAATTGTTTTTTTTTTGTCTACACCGTATAATAGGAAATGAAATACAATAGCTTACGGGGTTTTCTTTCTACGCATTTGGGAGGACTTAGTTATGCTTACCTTTTTTGGTATTGGCATGTACTTCCAAAAAGTAGTAGGTTTGTCTAAAAACACTGCCATAGAATGTAAAAAAAAAACGCGAAATGTCACTTTATTTATGTGCAAAATAAACTAAACCACAGCCGCGTTCAATACAAGCCTTATATTTGTACGCCACTTTAATATATATATATATATATATATATATTTACTTTGCTGTGATAGGTCTCAGGCTCCAAACTTTACATTTATGTGAAAACTGTGAGCCTTAGAACATGTATAATTGATACCATATCTATAAGAAAACTATACAGCTGGCGGAGCTCGATCAGAATATTAAAATACCCGCATTTCTAACTAAAGGTGACAAAATGAATCCTGAACATTTCTTGCGCCGGTTATTTCTTCTTGCACACAACTAAGCCTCTTTTTGGGCTTCTCATCTTGAATAGCATTGGAGCCATTGGCGCAAGACACTGGTTCTTTCTGGACGAGTTGTTTTCCGTTCAATTCGGAGGCAACCCCAGCTTTTGGTCGAAGTGGTGTGAGCAAAATCTTCTCTAGTCTGCCAGTTGGCGCTTCACAGGCCAAGAACAGGATGTAGCTTAAGAGGAAGCTGCAGACAACGACGCCAAAGCATCTGATGACCTGTAATCGGCAACGTAGAATACATTAGGCTACTTCCTCCATCACGAACACGAACACGATCACGAACACGAAGATTAAAACGCGGGCACTAACTGGTGAAGTTTGTCGTCATTTTTTTTTACTTTTTCGCAACGCTGCGGCGTCATTCCTATGCTTGGTTTCAGCTTGACTTGGCAAATAGCAAACGCTAAGACCCAAGCCAACCCGAGCGATGGAGCGATACATTACATACATTCTCACCAGAGAATATGCGCACACAAATTTCAAGTTATTACTTGCCTCACTCCGATAAGCTGATTGGCTCAACCAAGCCGTAGTCTTCGCCGTTTGCCAAGTTAAAGTTTAAGAAGGTAAAGCGCTGTTCAAGGCCAACGTTGGGCTTCTTTGTTGTATATTTCAGCCTCAACCCTCCTCCCACATGGAAGGACGCAACATAAATTATCTCAAGTAAAAAAAAAACGACACGTGCTTCAAGCAATTTTCTCGTGTTTACAAGACATCCCCTTTACTTGCCGGAGATAATGATACCTTCAATTCATATTTATAAACGGCCCTTACTTGAAGCAGTTGTATTTGCCCTTTAGTAGCTCTTTTTTATTTCGAGATAGAAAATCGTCCTCAAAACAGTTTATGAGTCAAGGCTAAAGACGTTTTCTTAGAAATTGATTTTTCGACATTTATATTTATAATGTCCGATTCGTAAATGAAGCGATGGCAGTGCCTCTGAGGAAGTAAAGCTTAAAATGGAAAGAAAATCACCTGTTTCTTTTATGCAAGATGAGTACACTTGAAGAAGTTTGCGACGACTAAGCTTTTTGAGGATTACCCATTCATGAGCATTCATGATCAGGATTCATGAGCATTTCTTCCGTGCCAAAAAAACTGAAACGCCATCTTCGCCCACCCTTGAGAGTGCACATATCGTGGAGCAACCGGAGAGTCTTGGACACATTTACTACATGCTATCGTATATTTATCATTTATCATATCTTTTGTAATATGACCATCCTCAATGAAAGGGGTGGGTGGTGCCAAACTGACATATTCAAATAGCCATAAAGCAATCAATTTAATGCGGAGACCCATAAAAATGAGGTGTTCGACTTTATCATTTTTTTCTTCCCAACTGGTTGCAGTGGCGAAGTCCACTCATAAAGCGATTACTCAGTATGGTTCCTTATTGTGAGTCCCGATCAAGAAACAACAACCTTGTGTAATGTGCCTAGGATAGCACAAAACTGACAAAGCGCGAGCTGTGTTTTTATGTTTTTCCTTTTCATCAAGAAAGCGGGGGGGGGGGGGGGGGGTCGTCAGTTGAGCCAAGGAGTCGCGAGCTTTACTTGCCACCCCAGGGGGCATTATGACGCTTGCGAGCCGCGATTTAACCACCCCTGTTCTGTGCTGTACTATTGTTTCTGCCGCAGATAAGTATATAAAAATTAGGTATTCATATTGTACTGCTCATTCTTTTGTGTCATATTGCGCATAAACTGAACACATATTTTGTGTATTAACTACATTGAGTGCACGATTACGAAAGCATTTTGTAGAGTCTATATAACAAATTATTTGTTACTCGTTTAAAAGAAGCTATCTATGAATTTCTGTAGATCTTTCACAAAAATAAAGAATGTCAGTTTCGTTAAAACCTACCAAGGCGCCCTAGATCAAGTGCATATATCTCCACGATTCGCGAATTACCACTGATAGAACGTAATTTAGGAATTTTGGTAATTACGACAAGCTTTTTGCGAATGTCATTTTGCAGCAGAATTTATCAAGAAAGTAACCAATCGTGCAATATTAGAAAGTCCAAGCCTCAAGGGAAATCAGTGTTTCAAGAAATAATAATTGAAAACACTGCGAGAGATATTTTCTCGCGATCCTGTGAAGAACCTATCTCAAAATTTGTTTTTAGGAACAATTCTATCAGAAGCTAAGATTGCAGTGTTTATGTCTATCAAAAAACACGTAGAAAAGTCATGCTTCCTACCATCTATACTTAAGAACAAAACAAAATTCACTAAAAGGAAAACAAAATGCGGCAACCTTTGTACCTTACATATCGAATCAATGACAAAAAATGTAATTCCTTGTCACGTATATTAAAATTGTGGATACTTACGAATGATATGTGAGAGAAGAAAATGCGCTCTCGGCTAATATGGTACAGTACCAAGTAGAGTGGAAAATGTATCAGGTACATTCCAAAGGTGAGCCTACTGAAAGGCACAAACGCTTCCCACGATAGGAAACGGCAGAGCCACCCTGAAAAACGTCCATGGATTTAAAATTTGTTATGTTCACCAGGAAATTAAGGATGAATATGCGTACCTGAACTTTTGAATTTTTGCATTTAGATAATAATAAAAAAAAACACGTGTGGATACTGTAAACGGCTTAAGTTTCGCGGGCTCAAATTTTCGCGAATCGGGCCAAAGCTGCAAATTTTAAATTATTCGCGGCTTCTATTTTTCGCGAATCGAGTGTAGCTTCCGTAGCGTTAACAATTTGCCCGAATTGTTCGCGGGACGAATACTTCGCGAATTGTAGGCGATTCGAGAAATTCGCGAAAATTAGGTCCTCGCGAAAATTTAGTCGTTTACAGTATTTTATATTTTTGTCACTTTATGAGCATATGGAAGAAATAACTCAGGTCGGGACAGTGCGCGCGAACGTGAACCTATCAATTGTTTTACAGCTGCATTCATAGAGCGTAGTTGAGAAAACAAAGTTGTACCGCGTAAACAGGAATATGACATTAACAAAATTTAATACGCTACAATGCATTTTAATGATATGTCAGCTTTTATATATAGACGGGAAAAGCAGTCCTTGCGATTGTGCGGTTGTCACGCTCGATATCAAAACGTACAGAGTGCGATACAGATTTGAATGCATTTATGTTAATGCACTAAAATATTAATGTGGGCTATTTGGATATGAGTAATGTAATAAAATAGCGCGAATGTCAAGTACACACTGACGGAACAAGCGCTGTTTCGTCTGTTTGTACTTGACATTCGTGCTATTTTTTTCTAATACGTTAATGCAGTTACACAAAAAACTAAGATATTGTTGTTAGAGGAGCTACATAGATCTTAAAAAGATACAAGAAAAGTTCAATGGTTTCAACAAACTTGTTTAAAATTGCACTTAAAATGAATCCTGCTGAAAGAACATATTGAAAGAGATATTTTTTTTTTTTAAGTAGGGAACACAAAAAAAATCATAGACGTCTACAATCCACTGTAATGCCGAATTAGAGCGCGGTTCTTGAGGAGGGTGAGGTGAGGGTACGGAGGGGAATTTACCGGGAAATTGTGGGAAAATTTACCCATAAATTCTCTCGCTAAATTTAGCGGCGAAATTTCCCAGCTAAATTCGGCGGAAAAATTTCGCGGGAAAATTTGCCCCTAAATATAGCTGAAAAAATTGGCAAAAAGTTCCCCACTAAATTTGGCGGAAACATCTTCTCGCTAAATTTGGCGGGAAAATTTCAATGCTAAATTTAGCGGAAAAATTTCCCGCCAAATTTTGGCGCCGTTTTAGGTAATACGTGACGTCACCCGCGTGACGTCACTGACGACCCTCGTGATGTGACACGTAACTTCACCCGCGACCCTCGTGACGTCACATGTGACGTCACGTGTGACGTCAATATGAGAAACGTCCCATAATGCAACGCGCGGTTACGCGGACGGCGACGACGTTCACCGCTTAAGCCGGAAACTGGGCGCTTGAGAGCTGCGCTCTAAAAACAAGCATGTACATCGATCGAACCAAAGACGGCCCAGCGTTTACCTTAGATGCCGGCGCAAGCAAACTACTTGAAAGATGAAGTTCGCATTAAGTTCAATACCAATTTAGAGCGAAACATGAACCTGCAGGATACAAACACTTCAGAAGAGATATTGTATCTACAGGAGAAAGGATGTACGTATAAAAGTGTTCTGTACTTTTTTTATACTTGTTTGCTTGAAAAGGATAAACCATGTTTGAATTGCACACCCATGTACTCACCTCCTCTCTTGGTTGCACAGGCGTACGTAATCCAAGCGAGGAACACAGAAAAGAGCAGTCGGTCAAAGAAACCAATAGCAACCTTTGCCCAGAGTCCTTGGGTTTAGCACCCCGGTTCCAATCGTACCGTATAAAGATGCACAGCATACCGCATGAAAGGCTCGTCGCCCATAGTGCTAGGAGTGCGACCTAAAAAACAAACAAATAATGTCATGAAAAAATAGTCCAAGTGTAATTCTCGTCTGAGTAGGAGTCATTAAACTCCCAACTAGAGAATAAAGGCAGGCCGGCTGGTCTAAGAAAGTAAATGCTAGAGCAAGAGTAAGATGGGATCGGAAAACGCAACACTCTAAGGTTTATGCCTGTTTGTTCCTTCTTTTTGTTCCGATGTTTACTATAATAGAAGCCCTTTAAACGTGCGCCCTACGTTAGAATTTATGAAATCCCTGCGCCCTGGTGGACGGAAATTACTCCACCAAAGTCGAAACCCTAAATATATTACCGTTCTTCGTTTTACCGAAGTGCTAATGCACCTCAAGTTACGGGCCAGAGTTCAATAAAGTATAGCAAAACCGCAGCTTCACTGCGTTTGTTTTTTCTCTCTCTTTTTGGACATTTATTGTTCTTGGCTAAACCGATAATGCACAGTGAAAGTGCATTGAATTCGCGTTTTCTTTTGTGCACACATGTCTTAGGCAGCACTCTTCTTTGGGTCGAAATACAGCTTTGGTATGGGAATTTAGAATAATGAAGACCCTAAGTAACCAAAGTAAAATTAAGCTTGATTCTCTATTGAGAGAGTGTCGATTTTTATTAAATTTAAATCGCCCTGGAAGTGCCAGAGTTAAACTTAACTGTTTGGTTGTTGGGTCATTACCCGGCATCCTTGGTCTCAAATCCTAAGCAAAGTTCATAGTTAATATTCGCGGCTGTTTTGTTTTGTTCTCATTAGGCACTTTTGGGCCCGAATCTCCAAGAAATTGCTCGAGTAAGGCATTTTGTATTTTTATTTCTTGCTATTTAGGGCAATTTAAGGTAACTAAGTTCTACCGAGTGCTTTCGAGCAAACTTCTATTAGGCCCCGATTCGAACCCTTGAATTACCAAACCTTACGTAAGTTTTCTTCTGCATGTCCCTTGAGGTGTGCTTCTACTGCGCTTTTAAGGCTCTGTTATACTCCGACGTAACGTGCGCGCAAGCGAACGCTGGCCGACGTCGGCTACGTCACGTCAGTCACGCCGCGCGCGTCGAAAATTCGCCCTCTCTATACTCCCGCGGCCCTGGCGACTCCCGCGGCGCGCGTCGGTAGGCCGCCGGCGCGGCGCATGCGCAGAATCTGACTACGAGGGCACGTTTCCTGCGAGAGTGCGCCACTTCCGGTTTCTTTTCGTTTCGAATAGCAGACGAAAATTCTCGCGCTTCTTGAGCGCCAAGTTCGAGCGATGGCGTGGCCGTACCTTGCACGACGGAGACTCGCGCTTGCACTGTTGGTGCACCGCCTGCGCCGCAAGCGTCGGCGGTCAATGTACATACGGCACATCTCTGACAAGCACACTGTCTACGGTGCTCAAGCTTCCTCGTGTCATAGACACACGGGTGCGGACGAATTACCCTCGATCAGCTTCTCGACGACCGAGTCCGATTCTTCAAACATGACGCCACACGGAGTGGTGCTCCCGCCGTCTGCTATTGCTCGTATACGCCGCGCTTCCCGCGCGAGGGCTGCCGGGAGACAGCGCGTGATGCATCCTGGTCCGACGTCGCTGGCGCGGCCGGCGCGGAATACGGCATGCTCCATTTTGGCGTTGAGGCGGTCAGGCTGCGTCGAACGCCGCCGGTCGCGTCGGTTACGCCACGACGCCGGAGTATAGAGCGTCGGGTTTTCGCCGACGTGACGTCGCTGTGACGCGCTCGCACGCGCGCACGCGTTACGTCGGAGTATAACAGAGCCTTTAGTGCCCTACAACCATAGCTAAAACGAAATAAAATTCCAGCTTATTGCCATCTTATGTAGTTTTAGACTTGGATATTTGTCGATTTTTCTGCAAAAGTGTCTTTGCCTAATATTATTCAAACCTTTAGATATAACTTGTCACTTTTGAATGGGGTCTATGTATGCAGTGCAAACTAAAGCTCCTACATTTTTTTTATTTTCTACACTGTAAAATTGCCCACCTATTTACTTTGTTGGAAAGTACGTTGTCTGCTGATTACCATACTCTACCGATCATGTTCCGAGATTTAGCAAGCACTAGGAAAGTTTCTAGGTTTTACTCGAAATCATTATGTGCATGGCGCAACCAGAGAGCGAAAGAAATGCTATTCTTACCTGCGAATCTGCACTGTACCTCACAGGGATTGGGTCGCTCATCCTTCTTATAGAAGCTCACGAGCAAGAGTATATATATATATAGATATATATTTTTTTTTTAATTTAGAGGAACTTCAAATTGTTTGCTTGCAAAAGATTGCCGGCCCCTGATATAGACTGTTTTTGTCTAGAGACTTGTTTTGCACGTGCTTGTTTTAATGTGCTTTGAAACTATAAAGATAGACTTCGCAAGAAACAATTCAGATATTCTACGCACGTACACTTTTTTATAATTAGGTTAAAAAATGTTTGCTCATATAGTTTTCCCATGAATATAGCAGTCATAAATTAATAATACGTTTTTATCCGCCGTGATATACTCTGCTCGATAAGTGATATTCTGGAAGTATCAGAGTGATAGCCAACATTGTAGTCTAAAGAGCACAAATTAATTCAAGAATCTTCGTGATCGCTCCATCCGCTTTTTAACACACCTTTTAGAGAAAGGTAAACTTTGAAATACGTACAATATTATTTTCGCTTCGGTGTCACAGAAAACGAGAATTTATGACCGCTTTACAGAAAACGTTAGCCTAACACTGGGCCCATAGAGCTATGCTTCATTTAAGAGGAGTGGCGCAACTAGTGTGCTTACCTGAGCTACAGACACTGGCATGCATTCCGGCTGTCTGGTTGTTTTTTATGTATTCATTAGCAGCCACTCTTGGCGATCAGACACTTCGGACACGCCTATTACCTTCTTTGAAGCGCAAGTTCGCAAAACTACAAACAATCTTTTAAAAGCAGAAATCAAGCAGTGAGGAATGCAGGAAGAAACATTCAGAAAACGTAGGACGCAATGAAGGTTTCCACGAAACAGGACGAACGCAAGACTAATTTTGAATGTTCCCTGTTTATTACACACTCCTCTTTTGTTTAGCCTGTCTACTTTTCTTATATTTGCTTTAGAGTCTTCTTATATACCGTTCTACACATACTGCACTCCTAAATTTACAAACAAAGGAACTTCCATTGTTTACCAGAGCCATAGTTAATATATTTATATTTTCCGGCTTATTTGCAGAGTGTGGCAGCATGGATTATGACATACTATTCAGGTGTTCATAAAATAACTGTTTATTATTAAAATGGCCATAGTGATGCATTACCTTTGACAGCTTGACTTTTCCAAATGACTTCAGAATAAGGGCCAGAATGCAACCCGTGAAGAAACATGCAGCGTGGTAGGTGGGTAGGATGTACATTTTCCTGAATGTGTCCGCATGTGCACTGTAGAAAAAAGCAAGATATGTTATAATCATGTAAGCAATTAACCTAACATGGCTTCTTTTACACTTCGCTCTCTGCCACTGTTAAAATAATTCGCAAGGGAGTGTGATATAAGGCAGGGCATTTAACATTGGTGCAACGTTGTTTGTTAGTCTAAACGAAAGAAAACAAATTCAGTAATATACATATATGCTCGTGCTATATTACTAGTAGTATTATATATTTGTTTTACTTTTTGTCCTCTAATGTTTTTACTCTGATAGGTGAATTTCTGCTTTGCAGAAAAATGATTGTGAGCCGTGTTTCAAAACAAATACTATTTACATGAGTCGACAACATCCGATTCAAAAAGGCCAACCCTAGCATCTCTCAAATGTATGTTGTGTTCCAGCTTTAACCTTTTTCTAATTATAAAACTTAAAACTTAAAAAAGGAAAATTCAAATATATATATATAATAATATAACACGGGACGGTAACACCGTCCATTACATAGTTCATATCTAGATCAAGATACTGCTTCACCTTTAAGTGTGTTAGAAATAAAAGCTAAAAGCTTGAAATGTCGCAGAATGGTTTTTGTTTATCTATAGAAGACAAGCGGGCACTGTCACAAGGTTTCAGAGGAAACCGTCTTAACTAACTGCATCGATCTGGTAAGTTTTTGTTTCGCTGGTCACTAAAACCAAAAGGCCAGGCCAGCACAAGAAAGCTTGTGGCGTTTCTTTTATCACAGGTTTGAAGTTTACTGAATTGTTTCGCCCATGTAAAGTGCACATAAAGCGCATGAGAGGACGCTCGATACTGTCGGTTCTATATCATACCACACGGCATTAAATAGCAATATGTTCTATCTACAATTAGACCGCCTTACCGAATATACTAAAATCAAAACTTTTGCTTAGTGCGGTGTAAGTCAAAATATCACCAAGATACAAAAAACGCTTATCGACATTGGCCAAAGAACTTTGCAATCCAGATTATTGTCATGATTTCAAGCTAAACAGTGGAATATGCAAATGCAATATGGGCACGGCAATGATTCTAAGCTTGCGTAAATAATCGCAAAAATTCAAATCCATCATAGTCTTGACTTTTTTAAGTATTAAATTGCATAAATTAAGGCCAACTTCAATTATGTACCCTTTGTGATCGTTTTTTTTATTAACAGAGATGTCTGTGCTTCCCGATGTATGTTTGCATGTACAGTTCAAAATAAATAAAGGTTACATTCTGCAACTAAGTATGTGTAAGCGCAAAAAGTACTTTGTTTATTATTTTTGTGAAACTAATTTTTGCATTTGTGTATTTATTGCATTATCTGTATTGTAAAGAAAATTACGCATTCATTTTTGCGTTAATTCTAAAACCCAATGTTGCTTTTTGTAGGAGCCGAAATATCAAGCTTAAATATAGTAGCTTTTTTCCTCCATCAAGTGAGAGAAATCAAATTAATATAACATCATTATTTTATCTCTCCGCTGACGTGCATTTGCCGATACGTCAAGCAAGTGCAATTATAGATTTATATTTATAATGTATAACCTCAAAGTACAATTATTAACAATGGAGGCCTCACATTCCGTGCAATTAAATTTTCTTATCTATATGTGACTTTTCCAAGCAAGATTGATATTTAATTACTATTACCTAATACATTTTTTACCCGTTCTATTGATCTGGGCCGCGCTTTTCGGATGATGTTATTTGAGCGGCTATTCGGTTAGTATAAAATATAATAGTGTATATCTAATGAGCATTCAGTTAGAGAAAACAGGAGTTAAACGTACTTTCCAGAGCATTATTTTTGCACTTACGTAATTTATTCCATGTTTTTAAACTCAAAGGTTCATTGACCAACAGTTAACAGGATGCTATCTTTCGTCTGACTGATTTAAATGGCTCAGAATCTTAAATGTAGTGTTCGCCAATGCAACCTAAGCTTAGAAACAATAAAAAAATATATAAAACGATTACTTGTTGAGATGTTTTGACAACCAACCCCTTTAACATTTGTATAATTTGCCGTTTTCTAACATGAGACATAGTTGAAATTATTGGAGGTACCAAGATGCGGTGATTCACCACGCAGATAACTGTACGACAATAACGTCCGAAGCGCTACAAAGTTAATGAAGGTGTGTTTTAAAGAGGCAGAACTTACAGGAAGGACTCAGCCAATACCAGAAGGAAAGGCTCGTAGTTTGTGTTGTACAACTGCCACGCCGTCACGGAACATCCCAAGATTGACATGAGCATAAATACGACAATACCCCACTTAGGGTTTCTGAAAAATAAAAGAAAGTCACTTTTATATTTGAGTGCTGATTTATACAAAAAAAAGAAACAAAAAGCTACAATTTTTTGCTGAAATTTACACAATGTGTATGTTGATCTTAAAGCCACACTAAACGAACTGACCAGGAACTTCTAACGCACAAGTTGGATGCACAATTAAGATTTTTAGACGGCATAACAAATTCCAATGATTATATTGCTTACCTTCTAAAGGAGACAAGGATGACCATAGAGACAAGAAAAAGTTGAAAATCAGCTGACAGATACCAGGTATGCAAAAACACTCCCTGCAAACAAACGTTAAATTCTATATTAGTATAGAATAGTATTGCATTCTTAAGCAATCAATAAACTGGCATAATGCTTCATGAATCCGGAATCCGCTCATTATATGAATATATCCGAGACTAAAACAAACAAACAAGAGATACATCATACTGGCGTGTAGTATAAGAAAAAGTATGGGAACTACTGACCATACTAAGAACTCAGCCATAAACCGTGGCTGTTGCAGGTAGTCTCTAGAGTCACTCAAAAGTATCCGCGGCTGCCTCGGAAGCGCACCGGAAAAACAAATATTCATACGAGACGGCGACTACGGTAATCCGCAGCGTCGGGAGTTACTTTCGGTAACGACCACGAGAAACATCAGGTAGATTAGACTACCATTAAGGTATTTATTTAAATATATTATGTCGGTAATAATTTGTAATAATCCCACAACTCTACGAAAAGGATCAATGAGCTAGCATCATGGAATAAAGAATATAACCCCTACGATCTTTGAACTCTAAGCATGACAAACCGGTACTATGGCTGCTAAGGAAAAATAGTAAAATTATTTTAAAACGTTCGTTAATTTCTAAATATTAAGACGCGTTCCTTCCAATTTTTTGTCGGATATAAACTCTTCTATTCCTTCTAGCGTGCATCTTTATTATCAATCCAAACAAGGGGCTGGAAATCTTCTTTTAATTTTCCGTGATTTTCTTGCAATGTGTACAAACCCCTACCAGTTACTGTTAGGTAATTTAATAAAAATTGCTTCTTAACCATATCAGAAGTAGCGAATAGATGTTACCAATAGGCCTACCAACACCCTTATTAAGAAGGCATTGACTAGGGCTGGGCAGGTATACAAAACATTACTCCGGATTATCGCTACTTAAATACACGTATTTGCTGGCCAAAATACATACACTAAGGTGGGTTTGTCGCTTCTATAACGGTAGATTGCTCCGACACTTTTGCTGAAAAAAGAAAAGACGTATCCCAGAGTACAGCTACAAACACATACTGGAATACATTTTCCCTCAAACGAGGCCATGCTCCACAGACACATATAATGATGAAGTGCATTCCAAACAACGTCAAATGTATCGCCAGTATAAAATATGGCACAAAATAGAAACATTCGAATTCTCACGCAATACGCATGTTTATTTGATAAAAAAATTGTAAACATAGAAAGTCAACAACTTAAACATCAGCGTAAGTATCCTTCCAAAAACCTTATCATCGAGGTACAGACGCCTTGGTGCAGTACCAGACTTGCGAAAACGAAAACTCTCTCTACCGCCGCCTAACGAAATATATACCGTCTTGGTGAAAGCGAAGTCCTAGAGCATCGATACCTCTCTCCTGGGGGTCGCACAGGTTGTGAAAGACATTCGCCCTCGCGTCGATTTGTCCTGATCTTGCTGAAGACGAGTAATCACCGTCTTCGAATTGGTAGAAGACGTGGACGTGGTCTGCCCGAAATAAGCACTCTTTCGTTTAATTTCTTGTTCACAACATTATGATTTTCAAATGTGTCTGAAAGCCATGGTGCGTTCAAAACTGTAGTATTTCGTTTTAAGTACTTCTCAGAGACCCAGCGGGAAGAGAGTGGTGGGCGGGGGGGGGGGGGGGGAGGGGGAGGGAGGGACAAGTAAAGGTATTGAACAAGAAAAACCCAGGGAATCTACAGGAAATGAGAGACGAAGGAAAAACGACTGACTCAACTGTCCAATTTCTGGAACACATGGTTGTTTGCAATTTTGGTGACGTGTTTGTGCGATATGCAAGACAAAACCTCCCCCTTCCATTTTCGTTTTTAGATTATGCTATCCGGTGGTTTTATGTTTTCAATTCTCGGACACCTCCAACTAGTCAATAGTTTACAACAAATGTATCGAGACACCTAAGCCCGGCAAAGTATTGCGATACAATTGATGAATCGGCATAGTATTGCACTACTGAAATACAATTATATTTCTCAAATGTATCTAGATACAGAGATACAAGTACTCGAAATTATTTTTAAGGTATTATCGGGGCACTGCTCAGCACTGGCCTTGGTATATATAGTACATCGTTTATATAGTGATACTCGCGTAATTTCTTAATGACGATACATATGCAAGCTTGCCGACATTCGGAAACTTGTCGCAAACGTTCGAAAACAACTTCGCACAAAACATCTGGTGTCTGTTTTATTTTTGAACTAATTAGGAACCAAATGCTTAGGATGTTCAGGATGGTGACCTCGTGCTGATTATATTACCAAGGCGTGTTACACGGAATGCGCTGTGCAAGTGAGTTATCGGGCCAATGTTCATCATACGTCCGAAGGATATATAAATAATCCTAACATTTTTAGGGAAATATTTGCTGCTTTCCTATGTCAGCACCGACATTTACATCTCTTATGACGACGTGAGAATCAGCAATTTAACAATATACTATTAATCCTTGATTTATAAACGTTAATTATGTACAGCGTAAGTGTGTAGTGACATCGCATTTTGTACGCCAGCTTGTGGCGATGTCAGAAGTGCACATACTGTCAAGAAACAGACTCCGATGAGTGGCGAATTTCTGCTAATGTTTAGATTGAAATCTGCTTTGCAATCCCCATTTTGACAAAATCATGCGCCCTCCTTGACTGAGTGTCATATCGCCATCGGTCATGGATATGTAGACGTGTCATGCATTTGTAGACACGTCAAAAAAGCTCATGGGTTTGTAGACGCGTCCACAAATCAATAGTCGGGCGGGGGCGGGTGTGTGTGTTTGTCGGGGGAAGGGGGGGAAGGGGAAGGTGGGGAGAGGGGGAGTAGAAGCAAGGAGAGGGCTTTATAGTCGCTCCTTTGGAATGTGCGATTGCACACAAGAGGCTTTTTCTGTGTGTACAGCCCTTAGAGTGACCTGGCCGTAACAACATGGTGAGATTAATAACTATTTCATTTTTCAAGCATACCAGTCTTGGTGGAGGAAAGGAGCCAAATATTAAAAAAAAAGAAAACAGCTCGACTCTCTCGAAGCCCTCAACATATGGCAGGGGTATGTCACGCATTAAAACGTACTCTTGCACAATTACACGAAGATAAGAAAATATATCGCTGAACTTATATAATAGTATCATGCACATTTTGCATACATGTAAAATGAAATTGAAAACAAAAATTCTATAGAGAAGAACCGAAGTTTTATTTATATATTTAAATACATATGCAATCAAATAAAAATATACCATCTATCAAAAGCAGCTTCAGAAACGTATTTACAAAAAAAGTAGGTATAAGTTCACCAAAAGTGTGCGCATGACGAATTGGAATACATCATATTCAACGCTATCTTGTGCAAGTTTCTAACGTTATTCTACACATGATCACGAAGAAATATGAATGTCTGATGAACTTACTATCTCCGGCTCTCCAACGAGGTTCTTTACTTGAAGTAGAATGGCCCACCAGTGATTCATTATTTCGTAAAAGAACTGGTAATACATGATAGGGGAATTGGGTCCTGATGCGATGAGGGGCATTAGAAAAAAGCAGATGATTGCAAAACAGAGTGGAACGGTGACCCTGAAATAGGAGTTTCACATCGGTTAGGTTAGGTTGCGTACAAAATAAGTCTGGTGAGGTGCAGGCATTTTTACTGGGATTCCCATATTTTTTAAACAAACTCGAAACCAGTTACCACGCCAAAAGTGAATATTCTAAATTAGGCAAAATAGTCATTAACGTATCCACTCTATGTTTAAAGTCCGTCAATATATTTTGTACTAGAAATCATATTTAAGTGTTCTATGAACGGCCACACGCTACGTTATCGAGCCTGACGGACAGTCAAGGTTATTTATAAGAACAAAAATATTACTCTTTGCCAGTAATAATCTTCTGAAAAATCTATGCAGGTCAATACGCTCGGCTAGAGCTTTGCACGAGAATTAACCAAAAAACAGAAGAAGCGCAGTTATGTACGTATCTTATTCAATACTAGTGCAGAACCAATACATGTGAGATGTTCTAGGGTACATTTTACTGAACAATTTGATTAGTTACGTTTGTATTTCAGTTGCTACAATCATGCGACGGTTGCCTGTAGGCGGGTTCCTATCATTTCGTCGAAACTTGTTTCGTAAAATTACGTTTCGTGGACAACTTTTCGTGGACACACGTTTCGTTGACACTGTGACGTTTCGTCGAAAATCGTTTCGTGGACAGCACCACCCTAAAACGTTTCGTCGATAAATATGTTTTTTCTCCGCGGCTTCGAAAGGAATGCCGGAGACTCAAGGTACAGTCAGTTGTAACAGACACGGGAGTACCAACCGGGGGGGGGGGGGGGGGGGGCAAGGGGGCGAGGCATGTGTTTTGCGCCTCCTGAAACAGCCGCCACTGGACAGGGCAAACACTGGCTGGCGGCGCCCAAGAGGTACCAAGGACACCACCCCACCGGCCCTGGGGGGGGGGGGGTCTGGTTTGCCCCCCCCCCCCCCCTCAAAAACAAGTTGGTACGCCACTGGTAACAGATGACAAAGATGATGCTAGCGCAGTTGCTCTCCAAGGAGAGCAACTGCGTTACCTTCTCGCTCTCATCCGTGTCACATGGAATAAGCAAGAGCGCACAGGACTTCGCACGCGGCCTATTCAGATATTTGCATGCTCCGATGCCCGTTTATGGAACCGCAAGTTACTGGAAGAAGAAAGGTGGTGGAGAAAAATATGCGTAGGCGCAAAACAAAACTTCGATCCAATGGTGAGTTGCGGAAAAGGGCGTGGACACTGATTTTTGTTTTCATATTGGTTAACTTTAAACAAAAACAGAGCCTTTTATTGCTACATTACAACCCTAATATTTCAATTTAAATTGAACATGTTCATTACCCTCAATTATTTAAAAGGAAAAGTGATGCAGTATTGCTAGTGCAACTTATACGCGATAAAACTGTTTAGTTGCACTCGTTTCATCGTCATTTATCCTTAAGGCCGCTTAAAAAGGACATTACTTAAGAAGGATGCTGTAAGTGTAAACAATGTCAAGTAAAAATGAACAAAAAAAGCACGAAAAACATTGACACTGGCACTCCCGCGAGCACGGTGCCCACGAGTAAACCTAGAAAACGTTACATTCTAGTGAAAAAAAAAAAGAGAATTGGTTTAAGTTATAAATTTACCTTATTACCCCAAATTTAGTATTATTACACAAAGTAACCCATTGCTGATATCAAATGTGCCACTTAATGGATTATATAGCTTCTCTCGAGAAGCCGCCACATGCAAGGCCTTGGAGGCGGTAGTACCACTAGACGAGATCTGTCGGCAGCAGCCGACTGGTCCTCACACGCGACGTTCAATTGATTTATTTTATCGATGCCAGCAAGCAGATACCAGGGGCAAGTTCGTGACCCAGCTTTTTGCGTAAAAGAGCTGCTTCCAAACTTAATGTTTTTTTGGTCACATATTGGTTTATGTGCATGCAAAAGTTCAGTACAGACATAACATGTGCAGAACTATTGTGTTATTTAATATCCAGAAGCAAAATATGCTAAAGTCTAAAAATCGTAAGCGGTCTGGTAAGTACAGTACGTTGAATATCCGGTGTTTGGAGAAAAAAAGAACCGTGTTTTATCACCGTAAAAATAAACTACGCGTAACCAAATGCTCAGTCTCCTTCAAAATTTATTGCTAGCGGCTAAGACGAGATGCCGATTGATTTAAAATCGATTTCATGCCATTTTCAACGATGGAGTTGCTGTGTGCACCGAAAACAGGCCTCGTTTTTTCTTCCAATCTTTTTTTAAGAGATGCAGTGTTTTGACGTGTGGACTATTTATGACAGGGGTGGCCAGACTGACCCGGCCTAAGAGCCGCAAACTAAACCACTAAACTTCCAAGAGCCACGGGGGAAAGGGGGGGGGGGGGCAAAGTTTTGTCCAGAGCAATAAACGAAACTAAAACTACTTTCAATCTATCCGAGTCAAAAGCTGTCCAACTGTACCTAAGGTACCAGTAGCACAAGACTACCAAACCGGAACCTGTCTGTCGATTTAAAAGGCGTTTCATTTCTTTTTTGGGGAAGTGCTCGTGTGGCCAAGAGGGAGATGGGGTAGTGTGTGTGTGTGGGGGGGGGGGGGGGATGGGGGGGGGGGCAGCTGCGAGCCGCACTTTAACCCGCGAAGAGCCGCATGCGGCTCGCGAGCCGCAGCTGGCCACCCTTGATCTATGCTATGTTAAGGTGGCTCTTGAGGATTCTACCAAAAGACGCGACGCGCGGAACGATAAACTTCCTCTGGAAACGACCCTGCCAGTTCGTCGAAACAGTCGCATGCAGTGTCGGCGACCAGCCCGCGAATTGTTGCATTCGATGACGTACAGGCACCTCGATCACGTATGCTGCCGAAAGTGTGGCCCTCAAGAGCAGCGCATATTGTTGAATGTTTTAAGAATCTAATTTGAGAAAGAACAGTAGTCGAGAACAAAACGTTCCGGCTTTGACAACGTTTCCCCAAAGGTTCGGGCAAAGACACGAACGAAACCATACAAATCGTAAGTTCCGACATCGGTGCAATCAATGGCCCAAAAATAATAAACAAAAAAATGAGATATTTTAAGTCGGTGAGGCAAGATGGCTGCGCAAAGGTTCGCCCTACTTGGCCCAGTCGGCCATCTTTCCTCCATCCATCCAGCACAAGGCCGCCCGCCGCGCAGGCGCTGAGGCCGCGAAAAGATGCAGTTGGCGGAGCTTGGCAGAGCGAGCTGTCGACAAAACGCCGCAAAGTCTGTCGATGAAATGAGCGGGTGCTCGTTTCCACGAAACGATCTGTTGATGAAACATCGCAGTGTCGAGGAAACGATTTGTCCATTAACCGTCGTTCGACGAACTGATTGCCACCGGCCTGTAGGCTCATTAGATTTGAAATGCTTTTAAGAAACGCTTGATTTAATGTGTGTTTTAGTGGCGACACCGATAATATATAAATGATGCTTCCTCAAAGTACACCACCGAAGAAATAAAATAAAATAAAATATGCCTGCATAATGCGTGGATATTTCTCAGGTAACACGGTTATTTCGCTAAAAATGTGTTTTTGTGTGGTAACTCCGAGCCATAACGAGACAAAAGAAGTCACGGTACACTCAAACTAGACCTTCTTCGGCCAGAATCTGGGCATCAAGGCCATAATTCGCCAAACAAGTACCAAAGTTGGGCTTCACTGCTGGTAGATTGACTGTCGTCTTGCATATTTCGACCGACATCGTGAAACAAGTGCCAGAGTTAGAGTTCACTGCTGGTTGTTTGGTATTCACGTGGCGACATTAGGCCTAAATCTATTGTGCGTGGAACACGTCTCGACAGGTATGTTTAGCGCGTCCAAAAAAGTGAAATGGTGCATCGATTACCGGCTGAGGGCGTCATGAATGTGTCATGCAGCTGCCTGCCGCGATCCTATAGGTGTCACTGGAGCGGAGGTGTGTGTGGCTGACGCCTGTTCAGTTGCAGGTCGACCTCCACTTTGACATTCTACGGAAGCTGCGGCAGCCAAGAGTTGGGACGCCACAACGACAGCGACACTCGCAATCGCTCTTGGTTTTCGCCGGCATTTCTACGACCAACCGCCTAGGATCGCCACATCCAACAGCACGACACTCCGGCTTTCATGGCATCTTTTGTTGCCATTTCGGGACAACTTTGGACGCATGGACGAATTAGGGCGCTGAAGTCGGAGATGCGTTCCAGTCAGCGTACCAAAGTTTCAAACAACTGCTAAATTTAGGCTTCACTGCTGATCTTTTTTTTTCTTTGTTTCTACGTGTCATCTTTTGCTGAAGTCGGCCACTTTGGCAGTTATGCTGCGAGTCAGATTAAAGCCAAGAGAACTTTGCTTATGCATTAAATATATTTTCATTGTCCTGTTGCTAGTTTTATTTCATGCATATCAACGTTCTTGTTTGCTCGTTAAAATGACTACCTCTTCGGGCCAGGAATTGGGCTTGCAGAATTTGGAAATGAAGAAGTAACACCCAAGAAAAGTATCTTGGTTCCAACTAACGCCGTAGAGTAAATCCGTATTAGGCCAAAGTTAGGCCCCTAGGATTGCCAAGCGTTTGCCAAGTAAGGCCTTTCTCTGGCGTGCTAACTGGGTTATAAAATATCGCCTTATTAGTCAAAGATTTATACACGAATCAATTATTTCCATAAGCCTCGGCATTCATCAGTTCGTGAAGCAAATATAAAATAAAGTTTTGATTGCAAAAAAAAAAACACAAAAAAACGCAAACTTTCTTACCGAATATAACGGTGCAGGGTCCCAACAAAGGCGACGATGCAAGAACTCCGTCTTTCTTTCAAAACGTTGAATGCTAGAAGAAATCCGCTAAAAGAGAAAGAAAGAAATACAACGGATTGTCTTAGCAATTTTGTATATAGATTCATGCAAATGATAACCAATCCAGACCCCTGATTGGCTGCTTTGCCATGGAAGACGTATATGTAAATACAGGGTGTGATTTTTACACTAACGCTGTTCTCATAATAAAAACCGACACAGATGTAATAACGTGGTCTCTGCCGTTGAGTTATACAGTAAGAGGTCCGCAATATTAATTATAATAATAATATTATTCTTTTTGTGTGTCCACAAACAGCTCATGGCCTTTTGTGAGGTACACAACACCTTTTCAGACAAAGCACAGGAAAGCAAACACACTGACACAAAACTACACAAGAGGTATTGTACTGAAGGAGAAAAGCCTGCACAAGCACAACTTGACCAAACTATGAAAGTAATATGGCCTCAAGATTGCGTCTAAATGTTGACATGTCACTAAATATGCCTAGCCGTGAAATATCGATATGATTAAATTCCGCTGCATTTTTATGAACGGTGAGGTGACAAAAAATGTGAGCGGGTAAAAATGGGCGTGACTATGGCTCGAACGTGATTGGGCATGGAAACAAATCGAGATTAACAAAACAGGGGAATCGACAATCCCATTCGCAACCTTATACATAAATAAACTATCTGGATAACGTCGCTGTATCAAACAGAAATGATAAGCCGAGCTTAGTAAGCAGCCTTTCGTAACTTTAATGCCACTTACGTCTAAAGAATCGATCGTAAACAATACCGATAAAACAATTTTGAACTCGCTCGATAGAGCATGATGCCGTATGACTTAAGGAATTCCAAACAACAAATCCAAACACAATTTTTGAGAGAACAAAACAGCAAAATAAGCGAAGGTAGCATTCATGTGAAGCAAATTGTCTAGTGAAGACAGAAAGTGTTTCCCAGGTTCTAAGGGAGGCATTACAAGTGACAAATACGTGGTGATTAAACGCCATATATATAAAAGCTCCAAGGTCACGAATAGCACTAACACGCTCGTTGATGTTGCTATCAAGATCATAGCAAAAGGCAAGTGGGTCTCGTTTTTTACTAAGACGATTTGCTTTTGTGCTCAGTTCGTTCAGCAGAAGGCTATTATCGTGACACCACTTAGCCAATTCACGCACACCATTCTGAAGAAGTGCGCACTCAGAATGCGAGCGGACCTGAGGAAACAGTCTTATATCATCTGCAAATAATATCGCTTAAGAATTTGTAACCGAAAACAAAATGTCATTAACAAAGCACAAAACAGTAGAGGGCGTAAATGTCTCCCCTGGGTTACACGTGAAGACAAAAAGAAGGGTTCGGACTTAAATCTCGAAACACGAACGACAGCATGCGACTTAAGAGATAACTTCTAAATCAACAACTGTACATTGAACAGTTCCATAATCATCCAGTTTACGCAGAAGCATATCGTAATTTACCATATCGAATTCTTTTGACATGTCAAAGTAGAACACGTCAAGTTGTTGGTGGCCATGAACAAATGGCAAAATATAATCCAGAAATGTGCACAAATTTGTTTCTATCGACTTTCCTTTTATAATGACTGTGCTGTTCGGGTGCAAATGTTTTGATAGAAGTATTTATAAAGAGATTCTTAAAGCGTCACTTCAAAGACATCGGGGAAGCTGCAGAGTAAAGACACTGGGAGATAGTTTTTCACTATCCTACAATCACCAGACTCTAAAATTGGCACTATAACAGATATTCTCCAGATAGACGGACAACTGTAACGACAAGTTAAAAATGTGTAACAACACCGGAGATATAAGGTCACCCAAATCTTTTACGATAAAGCTGATAATTTCGTCTGCGCCCGCAGACAACTTTGGCTTAATTAAATTAAAAATATCGAGTGTTTTTGCACACGAGGAAAAAAAGTTGCGTTGGATTCAGATGAAAAACGGGACTAGAAATGCTGTGCAAACATGTTTGCAAATTCCGCTGGATCCGACATACAACCGGACTTATCATGCAAAAAAGGAGCACTTTCGCCATGTTTGTTTCTTTGACAGGTTACGAATTTCCAAAAGTCTTCATAGTTAGAGTACATAGCAGACTCGCTCTGAGATACATAAACTTTTTCATCTCTCCAACAGCTATTTTGCTAAAGAGCGATACTCACTGATCTTTGGGGATCATTTTTCCAAACCTCACTATTTAAAAAGCCTATGATAGTGCAATTTCTTTCGTAAACAACACCTCTGTTCCCACTAAAACCAGGAAGGTTATTTTTTTTGGCCTTGAAACACGCTTGGGCGTAAATAGATTATTAGCGCTCGATAGAACTGCAGTAAACGCTTCAGTTGCTGAGTCGAGACATACGCTTTTCACGCTTTTCAAAATCGTATTCCAGTCATAACTTTGGAGATAAGAATACAGGCCAATGTAAACACCTTTGCTGTATAAGAAGTAACTCGTGGCTTCAAAAAATATGATGACCCTGCGAAAAGAAAAATGAAATAACAAAAGATGGATGAAAATGAAAAACACGTGTTATAGGGTCGTCAACTGGACTGATACTCTGAATTGGCGAAGACACCAGAACAATGTCAGTTACGTTAACTGCCGAGTTTTTAATCGTATTACACTGTTCGAACCCGGTAATACCGGATGTTTCATTTTAATTCGAACAGATTTATTACATAACACTCGTAAAAGATGCACTAATACCGTTTTTGCAGGTGAGTCATACGGCCAGGGGACATTTTATGGATGGTTAATTTTTGCGATTAGTCGGATAAATAACAAATCTTGCCTAATTAACTTTTAACTAGTAAAATGATCGTATGGTTTAAATTAAAAACATGCTGAGCAAAATCAAAAACCTCTAAATCAGCCAATTTTAGATTGACTTGAAGTTCGTGGGAAACTCGGGGGCGCACCAAAGTTACCACCCGCGCAGCTGGCGCAAACCTAGCAGTGGCGGAACGCGATGATAATCTAATCATCCGCGTTTTGTCACTGCTAGCTTTGCGCCAGCTGCGCGAGTGGTAACTCTGGTGCGCCCCTGAGTTTCCCATGAGCTTCAAGTCAATCTAAAATTGACTGATATAAAGTAAAATAGATAAATGGGCTAGTTGGTACATCACTGAATGGAAATCACCGAATAAACAAGGACGAAGTAGGGGATAGTCAATGATTGTTTCAATAAACCTTCAGTTGTGAGTGCACTTTGTCTGTGTCCCCTTCTTCCTCCTTGTTTATTCGGAGCTTTCCATTCACTGATATAGAGGTTTTTGATTAAGCTCAGCATGTTTCTAATTGAAACAATATGAATAATTTTACTAATTAAAAAGTTAATGACGGAAGCTTAGTTAATTTTCCGTCTTACCGCGAAGATTAGCCACCAACATAATGTCCTCCTGGCCGTATAACTCATCCGCACAACCCGTATAAGTGCATCTTTTACGAATGTTTTGTAATACATGTGTTGGAATTAAAATGTAACACCCGGTATATGAAATCTAGTAGACTTAACGCCTTTGGACTGAAAGCACTGATGTCCGTCAGAACATGATTCAACGTCCAGTCTATTCCAGGGATATTGAAATATTGTATGTGAACAAGAAATCATTTAGGTTTAGCTCCAACGCTTTTAGGTGACCCACAAAAACATCGTAATTAAATTGGGGTGAAAGTGATAGTTCTAAATTAAACGGTTGACGCAACCTTTAGATGCATTCTTGTCCCGCACACCTTCAGAGTATGACCCGAGGTTGTGCCTTCTCTATGCACGTAAAGAGGTGTCAACCGCTGTGACTACACCACCGCCGTATTTCTGACCCATATTTGCGAAATCTCGAACGCCTCGAAAGACAAAATAACAGGGGGAAATTAATTCGAGCTTGAAATGCCCTTCTCCAGTCACGTCTTCGTGAGGCATAACACGGTGAAGGAAGTGCCGACAATTCCAGGCATAAACTCAGACGCCTTTGTTCTGATAGCACGCACATTTTGAAAATAAACAGTCCACTTCATTACCTTACTCATTACCAGATGATCGGCCGCGGCGAGTCATTCTTATTTCAGCATATTTAGTACACAGGCGAATGTTGAAGGCGAGTCATACTTAGTCCAACATGTTTAAACAGCTAGCCACCGTCGGGAAGAATCCGAGTTACCCCATCACAATTACTCGCCAGGCGATCGCTGGTGGCAAGTCATGCTCAATCCAGCATAATTACTTCTTTGCGACTCTCGGCTGACGAGTGATGCTTAGTCCAGCATGTTTAGTCAGCAGGCGACGCTCGCTGGTGAGCCATACTTAGTTTGGCTCACTTAGTGCGCAGACGACCGTCGGTGGTGAGTCATACCTAGTCTAGCATAACTAGTCCACAGGCGACTGTCAGTGGTGAGTCATATTCCATAGTCCTCCATAGTTAGTCCGCAGGTGACTCTCGGTGGCTAGTCGTACTTAGTGCAACATACCCCGCATGCAGACGTATGATGGCGGCGAGTCGTACTGAGCCCAACAATATTAGTCAGCAGCAACTCTCTTTGTCGAGTCCTACTTTCTCCAGTACACTTAGTCTGCTAGCGACCGTTGCGCGTGCAGATGGCACTCAAATGAGAAAGTGTAGCACCCCAAGTCTACTTACGGCATCACTGATTAGATCACAACATACCAAAGGAGAGCACATTGAGTCTATGACGTCATAAGCTTCAAGAGCCGTCAAAAGGTAGCGTAACGGGTGATATAAACGTTCTTCCCTTGCGATTACTTCAGTTACCATAAGGAGCTCATCGGAATTCAAGAGCACTAGGAATTCAATGTTTCCCACGCAAGCACGTAAAACAAAAACCATGCAAATACTTGCATTAAAAAATGCTGGTGACACACACCACTACTGGGTAAATTTAAAGGTGTCTTAATCATTCTATTTACCCTGGTGAGCAAACGAGCGTGTCATGTGGAAAGGGCATCCAAAGGCAAAAGAATGTCCACATAACAAAGACGAACTAACCATAACGCATGCATAACGGACTCACGACATTTGCTGTAATTCCAAGAACTATCCCAGTGACCAATACAACTTACATTATTACTGTTTCTGCTCCTCACTCCTAATTTACTTCATATTACTTTAAATATATTCATATTTGTTGAAAAGGGTATTGTATTTCGCTAGCAGGTAGAAAACGGAAAGACGTTATGCGATCAATATGTTAACTTATTTCCTATGAAAAAAATACTTCGATCACTCTATTCGTGAGAGGCAGTTTAGGGTGATTGTAGTTAACGTTGAATATAAGCCGATTCATTCTAGCGTTTATTAAAATACTAAAATATATTGAGCTAGCCCACCTTAGGAACATTTCGTTTTTGTTTTTTGTTTTGTTGCTTCTTGTGAAGACAGAATAATTCATCACAGGCAGATACATTGTGATTCCTGCAAAGGGCTTTCAACATGCACGTATCAAAATAATTGCGGCGGCAAAGATCTTCGTCAAAAAATCGCGTTGCAACTTTTTGCCTATAATGTATTTCTAGTAGGAGGTGCCAAAACAAAGCTTTAATTGAGTATAAAACTACAACTAAAACACTTTTTTGGCATGACTATTGCTAGTGAATCCGGCTACGTTTAAAACATTTTGCACATAGCCAGTAAAGCAGATTTACTCAGTTATCAACCTTGCCGCAATGTGTCAGTAAGTTTTAGCTTTTGCATTTTTGATGGTGAAAGAAGCACTGCCAGTCGTATCCTAACCTTGTGCTGATATACAATTTCATACTCGACGACGGAACTTAAGTCTAGTGACGTTACATTTCACACCCTGTCGTTTTGTGGGGAGACAACTTGCGTAGCGCCTTTCGCAGTGGGTTTCATTACCGTGTGTTACAATAACCTAAATAGAAAACAAACAAGCCCGTAGGATAATAGTATTTTTTTTACAATCGAACGTGCTACAGGTCTTGAGCTAAAAAGTATCGGCAAATATTATTTCATACACAACTGGTGTGCATTATTAAGCTGTAGGTTTAACATCGCGCACACCACGGCCAAGGATAGTATTTAAAAAAAAATATTAGACCTTTGACTGATGAGTATCTCCTGAGACGTGTTATTTTTTGTTTATATGCGCCTTGTAATGAAGCCGTTTCCCACAAAATAATAACGCAAGGGTTTATATGAGCTTAGCATGAAAATATTTATACTGAAATAAATAAAACATCAACACATTTGAGAGTGTAACTAGTTTACAAGAACACAGATGGCATGTATAAAAATGTCAGTTAGGGGAGGTTAAATTTGTGATGCATTTTCAACACTTACCTTAGAAAGAAAAATGTGTCGACACTCAGATAGCCGGCTGTGATGATACAAAAATCCCACTTGTCTGCGTAGTGCAGCGCATTCAGAGGACGTGCTGGAAGAAAATGGTCGTATTGCACGCGAAGGGACATGAATAAACAAACTGCAAATGTATCTTCAGCAAAGCTTTAAAAATCTATGTCTACCCAACCCGGATCGAGTAAAGGCAGTGGATCGCATATTGCGATTTTATTTACCTCAGATTCAACACTAACGACTTCGAGTTATGATGAGCGGGAATATTTCCAACTAGACTTAGTGAGAAATGCAAATGTTTAAATTAAAAAAAAAAATCGAAGTTTTAACGGGCTTGTGGACACGCTATATGCCGTAGAAACTTGTGAAGTCGTGGCCATAACCTATTTAACGCTAGTAGTGACGCATTTTACACTTAATTTTAATATTCTATTCCATAACTCATCAGAGATTTTTTCACGTAAAATATGCCTTAAAAAAAGGTGATATAACTAACGCGCAAGAAAAAAGGCGGGGCGACCGATATGAGCACTTCTACTGTTACCGCCGCTGCAGGAGTCCCTCCTCTGTGGCGCCTCACCGCCACTGACTGGTGTGAGCGGCAGTGTGATCATAGCTACCTCCAATGATGTTCGCGTCGGATGTCGCGTTATATGTCTGGCTACTCGAACAATTTCACCGAAATTTACCAAACAAAAGCATAGTCTCTGTGTGGTGGTATGCGAGTTGAAAGCACACGACAGCCACAACTGTCTCTTTTTAATATTATTAATTTTGTGCCACAGTTGGGGAAGTTGTCTCTGCGAAGTGTCTCTACGGAGAGTTCCTTCTGCAAAACAGATTCGACGCGAATTTCCGTTGTATAAAATATATTCAAAGTTTAAAAACAAGAGGTTACCTAATTCCTGTATTCCTATATTTTTGTTCTGATAATATTATGCCGAATAAAACTAAAAATGATAATGATAATGATAGTATTTATTGCATTTGGTTAAAAGCGTCGCTCTGCGTTCATGTGACTGAGACAACATTATGCCCATACATGACAGGTGCCCCTAGCACCAACGGGTGGTGCCTCGTGATTATTGAATAGAAACATCGCTGTTTTAATAAGGCTGCTGATGTTTATTTTTATATTTATTAAGTTTATCATTTGTCGTCTAAAGGAAACTTTGGCAGAAAAAATAAATTGAATATTGAGTCGAGAAAATGGACACACAACATCAGAAACTGGAAAACAAATATTGTTACATCCAATTACATAAAAAAGCTTATGGATATATTACATTTGAGAAGCAGACATTAAAAGAAGTTATTAGAAAGCGATCAAGCAAATTTACGGTGCTGCTGATATTATTTTTCATCTCTACTTGGAAACGACTGTTAGGGTGCCTTGGTTCAAGACGTAAATGTTTCATCTTTGCAAGCATGATCTGAGTATTGAGAAATACAATGTGACTGAGACGAAGCTTTTCTAGTTTTTATTTGGTGAAATACATTTACATAAGTATTAACCGAATACTTCCGCAAACCAGTAATTTTAAGTTTAAGGTAATTCTTGATATTATTCTGGTTCGTTAATACAATACACAGGTGCTTGTGCAATACTTGGTCAAAAGTGTGGCCAACCTAAAGGCCTAACTTGGGGCAAGTTAGGTTTTGCTCCATGGCGCGTGTCAGAAGCCCAAGGACGCTCTCTAACTAGGGCCCTTGTTGTGCGATACTAGGGTGTGCCAAAGTTTGGGATTTCTCTGGTAAGGCAACAGGAGTGGCATACTAAGTGCCATACGTGACGCACAACTGCCAAAGTAAAGCCTAATTTGGTGATTTCGTAAATGCCAAAGTGTGACTTTTTTCTGGTCCGCCACAGGAGTGCCAAAATAAGTTCCATGCTTGAACCATAATTCCCAAGGTAAAACCTAATTTAGGTACTTCTGATTGTGACAGAGTTTGGCTTTTCTCCGGTCCACTGAGGAGTGCCAAGTTAAATGTCATACTTAGCTCGGATTTTTTTCTGTCTAGCCAGGGAGCACCATATACGTCCCGAAAGTGCCAAAGAAAACCCAAAGGCCTGCCGAAGTTTTGAAAATTTCTGGCGTGCCAGAAAACTGCTCTTTTGCGCGCTCGAGAAGAAAATTAAATTAAAGAAGTTTATTTAACCACTATCATTAAACACAGCTTGTTCTCGACACCTTTTCAAAACATATACTTCTATGTAATACGAAAAGCAAGTTATTAAATACAATTTACACATTTTTCATGCCAAGGAATGACTTAGGGTATTGAGAAGAAGCAGGACTACAATCAGAAGCATGCTTGCAGTGTAATTACTAATAAAAGAGCGACACCATGTAATCTGTGATAGACGCATAATCCATGTCGAGCAGCGCAGAGCTACAAAACACATGGTCGAGAAAGAAGGAGGTCGCCCATACTTAACGGATGTATCGCTGTCACCGAAAAGCAGTTTCTTATCGAAGCGCATCAAACAAACACAACCCAACAATTCCACGAACTCCGACGTAAAAAACTGTCATTATCGAAAATTGGGCTCAAAGAAAAACCACGACCACGACCGCACCAAATCTACAAAACACTGGAGAGCGCATTTCTGAAACCGAACCTACGTGGCCCCCTGCCGATCTGCATAACTTGGCAAACGGCGGGTCTACATACCCAGTGACTATATCAGAGCCAGGGCGAGTCAGTCACAAATATAATGTTCAAGCATTTTCGTCCTACGTTTCCTATGGATACAAGTAACCCGTTTCGCTTCACCCCTCTGATTTGCTTAAAGAGGCCGTCGCGCTCGCTCACAACCACACGATAACACACAAGCAGGTGGGGAGGCTTAACAAAATGAGAGGTCGAAGAGAGATGAATACTGCCACAGGGTTCCTTCTGCATATTTGCATTTTCGACTGACTGAAGGGAAAGGGAAGACAAAGGTCGTTTCGTAGCCAAAGCTTGGAATGTCACCTTTAGTTGTTTTTTTTTCCTTCAAAAGGGGTCTGGGTTGTGAAAGCAAGAAGTGCCGGGTTGATGTTGTCAAATGCATGAAGTGAAAGCTAAAAAAATCGTAGCCGGCCGGATTTCATTTAAAAAAAATGCTAAAGCGTTAATCCGAGTGTGAAGCGGGCGCCGTACCATAGAGCCACGGATAATTCTGCTTTTTCCTATCATGACGCTTTGACAGTTGTAAATCACAAGGCAAGGCACGCACAGTGCTCCAGTCACTTTTGCAACGCTTCGACTAATAATGACATGTGTTGAGGAGACTTGCACACATTAGTCTCGCGCAGCGCTTGCTCGATGGCAGCAGTTCTGGTAACATCGAACCTGTGTCACGGCGGGTCCTGATATTGGCGTGTCTACCTACGCGTGAGTACAATATTTCGATGCAATGTACTGCTGCAAAATTACCGGTGCCTGGTTCAGCTGTGGCAAAACATTTGGCTCAACTTTGGATTGGACGAATCAATATACACCCAAAGTAAAATACAAAGTTGGGAGCAGAATTAAACATGTTCTTTATTTAATTAAGCTGAAGACCACCCGCAAATTACCAATACCGCATCGGTCACCTACCTCCAAACATAAGTTAACACTCCGCAACGGGTCCTGCCTTTATAACATAACTGTGGCATTTGTTAGAGAATCGAGGTCCCAAGATAATGTATGGTAAAGGCTATGTTACACTCCCTCGTTGAACGTAAAAAACGCGCAGTAGTGCAGCGCACACAGATACTGATTTGTCACCGATATTGAGTTTCGCTCGCCAGCCAATGGAAGGCGTACGTACGTTATGCGCTACGCTGCGTTCGCTGCAGTGTGACGTCGGAGTATCGGCTCCCTACAGATGTATCTCGGGGCCAATACGCGCGGCTCTCGCGGCAGCTTCGCGCGAACTCGTAGGGAAGAGACTTCGGCAGTCGCGTCTCGACTACAGTGGTGGTGGGTTTTCCAAGGTCGAGCTGCCTGTTTCAGCTACCTAATTGGCGGAAGCCCGGATGTAGCGAGAGCGGTGGTGGAGCTCTAGCGCCCTCCCTACCCTTGCTCAAAAGTGACCTCGCGGGCCGCTGTTTGCTGGGCGTTTGGTAGCTGCTCCTAGCGGACGCAGGGTGCCTATAATAGAGCCTTCACCGTACTACTAGACAGTAAAGCCCAACACAGGCACTTGTTTGGCGATTTGCGCACAGAAATGCCAGAATACAGTTGAACTATTAGAAAATGAAGCCTAACTTCGGCACTTGTTTGGCAATTTGGGCCCAAAAGTGCCAGATTGGAGCCCAACTCCCATGCAGTAACACTAACTCTGGTACTTGTTTGGCGGCTTTGGCTCATAACTGCCACATGACAGCCAAACTATCAGGAAGTGGAGCCAAACTTTGGATGTTTAGTTATTTTGGTTCAAAGATGCCTGATGACAGCCGAACTGCCAGGCAGGAAGCCTAACTCTGGCACAAGTTTGTCGATTTTGCCCCGAAAAGGCCAAATGAAAGCCGAACTACCAGGGAGTAAAGCCTAACTCTTGCACTTCTTTGGCGAATTCGGACCAAACTATCCTGACTCTTGACAGTGAAGGTCAGATTTGGCTCTACTTTGGCTTATCCGGGCTTCTTAAGGCAGAAAACTCCCAGACAATTCCCAAGTTGCGGCCCAAAGCTGTGTGCTACCTTGCAGAGAACTAGATGGCATTGTGGTTTGCGTCCTGTTGTGTTTTTAGTTTATATTTCAAATTTTCCACGTGACCTTCTCCCCGGTATTTATCTGAGTCACTATCGTGCTGCCACAGACATCTCAAGTAGAATCGTGAAATTCTGCTTCGCAATGTGTTGTTTCATTCCTATATTTTTTCTGTGCGTCGCTTGCTTGTCATTGCATGAAAATGGAGGAACATGGATCATTCCAGGAATACCACAATGCGAGGAGTCTACGTTTCTTGGGTCGACTTCAATCCAAGGTAGAACAAAGGTTTTTCTTCTTTTAGACAAAATATGTTGGTTCAAAAATCGGGAGTGAAGTTTACCAGCGAAGGTTTACACCAGACCTGCTGAACCAAGAGCGGACATAGATACGATCAGCCACAACGCTGTTGATCAACAAAATCGCAGCCATGGGACATACAACGCCAGTCGGTGAGCTGGAGACCAAACTGGACCTTCTCACACTAAAAGAAGAAACCATCAAAAAACTGGATAGCAAAATTGAGCAAAAGGCCGAGGACAACGCCCTAGAAGTGGATGAGGCATGCGTCGAGACATAAAAACAGAAGCTCCGTGGCGAAGAAAGAGCTAAAAGGGCAGCTACGGGACCGTAACCTTATGAACCAAGGGACATTAGCTGGATTTACGGCGTCTAGCCCGAGATCCGAAGACAAAGTACGGGCAAGCATGATTGTCGTACCGGTCCAGATAGTAAAACTCCAGAAAGTGGAGATTTCGACATTCCAAAGCGAGCTATGATCTTTGCAAGGTTCCTATAGTTAGTTAGACTTTACCATCAATGCAAATGTGGCCCTCTAAAACATTGTAAATTTTATGTACCTGAGCTGTTATTTGACAGGAAAAGCAGACGCTGCTTCGGTGATACTGCATTTTACGATGAAAAGCTAAAAAATAACTCTCGACCTCAAAACCAAAAGCTTTGGCCGAAATTACGTTATTATCGTTTTCGACCTGTTCAGGCTGCTCCTGATCCAGCCGGTGAAAAGTAATGACGTACTTCGGGCTCTCGACGGGGAGGTGCATACGGTATTAAGGCCCCTCAACGCTTTCGTTGTCAGCTCTGGCACGTCCTGAGTGTTGTCACTTTTCATTCTAAAGAAATCTGTACGGGTTGAGCATTGTCTTTAATATCATCGTAATAAAGCAGGTGAAGCACGAGATAACGAGGCATCAGATACCTTACAGCGCTTCCTAATGAAGGGGGTCGAAACGAGAGAGACGATTCATACTGTGGAAACACCTAAATATCTGCTGACCGCCGATTCAAACGATCGCAGAAGAAATGTATGCCGATAAAAGTCAGTCTCATCGCCGAGATTCCCAACGCAATGATCACCACCATAACTGACAGGAAGTGAGTTTTCTACTGTTCCGACGATCATCATTCTGACGGCTGTGCTTTACAGATATCGGTGTCGGAAAGAAGAAAACACCTGAGGCGGAAAAAGTGATGCTTCCGCTGTGATAAAAAAGGTCATCAATCGATAGACTGTGGAATCGGCCGATGGTTTTAGTGGAGACAATGCTCGGGGAGGCACCTGATATCTATGTGTAACCCGGATATGTTGAACAGCTTGTTTAGAAACGACACCCGCATTGATTTGGAGGAATACTGACAACGTTATGATCTGGCAGTCAATGAATGCAAAATTCAGACAGGGAGGCTAAATACTACTTTTTGATGAGTGCATCCAATCGATGCTAATCAATAATGCTAAACAATTTCGAAGTGTAATGAATCCCAGTGATGAGCGTTCACATCACTTAAAATGAATTGTGTGAAATGATTCCTAATACATTTTGTTCGACTATTTTTAATTAAATATTTTCGTCTGTGTTTCACAATGTTGCTGATGCATTGTGTCCATCATTTCCTTAATGTGACGTTCTCTATGTATCCAATTTTCATTGACACAGGATGACATTAAAAAAAAACGATTCAACTAAACAATGTTCGAAATCTGTTGTTGACATATCAATTCTAAGTTTCTAAAGAATACCAAGGAATATTCATCAATATATTGTCTAATTTATTTTGAGTAATCTCTTTCACTAGGTCAGCTTCCAGACGACTGGAAAACTGGAAGGGTAAATCACTGGAGACAAACACTCCCCCTCTAACTTTATACTTATTTTCCTCACATGTATCCGCTTTAAACCAATGGAACATATAATTTATTCTAATCTGGTTAACTTCCTTCAATCTATTTCATTTTTCAACGTTGACCAACATGATTTTAGGAATTTATTTTAATGCGGGACGCAGCTGGTAAGTCTAACAAATGCTTTCCATCAAGTCCTAGATCGTGGTGCATGAATTGACAGTGTTTTTCTGGACTTCTCTAAGGAGTTTGACAGATTCTCTCATAACCTTCTGCTTAAGATTGACTGATTTAACATTGAATCTAATGTCCTTTAGTGTATTCCCTCATCTCTGACTAATCGTTCACAGTTTGTAAATTGTAATATTACCGACTCGTCCGATGTTTCAGCAACGTCCAGAGCAGTGGCGTCACGAGGGTCAGCGGTACCCGGGGCGGTAGCCCGCCGCAACACTCCCCCCCCCCCCCCCCCCCACCCTCTCGCGTGGCCCCCGCGACTCCCCCCCCCCCCCCCCGCTCTCGTGGCCCGCCGCGACACCCCCCTGAGCCCTGCACCAGGGGCGGTCCGCCCCCCCCCCCCCCTTGTGACGCCACTGGTCCGGAGTACCTCAGGGATCTGTGATGGCCCTCTCATCTTTCTCATTTATATTAATAATTTACCATTAAATGTCAAATCTTCTATTTTCTAATTTGCAGATAATTGTGTTTTACAGCGAGAAATAGTTAACATTTCTGATATCTTACTTCTTCAAAATGATCTCGATTCTATATCACGTTGGTGTAACCTTGGCAGATGTCATTAAACGTCAAGACATGTGAACACATGAAAATTGCCTGACTAGTTAGCAATCCTCCTTCCCAAATTCTTAATAATATGACTATATAGCAGGTTTACACTAAAATACATTTGGGCGTTCACATCACATCTAACCTCACGTGATAATCGCGCGGTCACCAAGTCATAACAGCATGCTTGATTATCAAAAACGTTATTTTTTTTTCAGATTCTCTTGACTTTGAAACTCTTTTTTTAATAAAAAAACTAGTCAGGCCGAAACTTGAGTACACTTCTGCTGTTTGGGATCCTAGCACTGAGAGTCTTGTCGGCGCCTTGGAAGCTGTCCAGAGTAGATCCGCGCGTTTCATACCTTCTAATAACCATCGTACATCAAGCGTAAACTCTATGAAGAAATAGTCTATCATTGCCTAATATCTCTTTACGCCTAAAGTTTTAAGGCTTGTTTATTTCAGAAAATATTTTTACTACACAATCCTTAAGACTGCACTGTTAGGGGAACCATCCTACCCATTATCGCGCAATGATCACATACATAAAGTCGAAATTCAACAGTGTCGCGCGAATATCTACTACAGATCATTCATACCTTGTACGTCTGTTTACAAAAATCTCCTTTCAACATCCATCGCAAGAATTGTTTATCTTGTGGATTTTATTATAGCCATATCCGTACTACTAGAGCTTGATTCGTAATTTTAGTGTTTTATTAACTTATACGTTGTAATTCCACCCCCTCTTTAATGCCTTTGGGCCCTGAGGGTACCAATAAATGAAATGAATAACACGCGGCGACAAGACAGCGGTAAACAAAGTTTTGACAGAAGTAAAAAAAAAAATAAGCGCACCGGTGGTGTTACAGTCATTTCTTGGAGTAAGGGACTGATATGCAAGAAAAGGCAAGGTGTAGGCGCTCCTTCAAACGGCGCCAGAATGGAAAGAAGGTGAACAAAGGTGTATCCTTGCCCGGCTTTTCGACAGGAAGTAGCCAGCGGAGGTTCGGTCAGCGCAGCGTATCTAAGAAGTTGTAGTTAAGATTATTGGGAAGGCAAGAGCTCCGGATCTTCACCTTCGGAGACAACAGTGGAAAAGAGAAGTCGACGAGTGAAGCTGTGTCTCCAGATTCAGTACAGCAGAGAGTGAGTTTATGCGGCAGCTCTTGAGGTTCCTCACAACTTCGCGTATCTTATGACGGCTCCCGTCCGTAATTGCAGTAGCCCGAATGAAGAAAGAGGGCCTACACGTCGCGGACGCCTCACAAGTTGACAGAAGTGAGGATAGATTGAGCCTCTTAGTTCTTGTTGATTACTACTGTGGAATTGTCACTGAATACATAAAGCGTCTGACATCGAAGCTAATGGCAGTAAACATAATGCTTGCATTGACCCTGCAGGGTCTTCAGCGGGACGATCACGTTGAGTGCAATTTGGTCCCCAAGAAAAGGGGTGATGAGAGCGATGGTGAATAAAACGAACGACATAAATATCTTTGCACAGCGGAAGGTCTTCCGGGAGCTAGAACACATCGGATTTGGACAACTCCAAGTTGCAGCAAATATTTAAGAAGCCACCGTTCACCATCATAAGGAGAAGATACAGTTTGAAGATGGACGATACGAAGTATGGTTCCCATTGAATGAAAAGGCCCAACAGCTGACTGACAACAAAGGATCTGTGGTGAGGCAATTCGCTTCGTAGACAACACGGCTCCTATGAAATCAGCAGATGATCGTAGAATCGGACGCCTGCATACGGTACTATATCGTAAAGCAGTGGTTCTCAAATGGGAGTCCGCGAAGGCATTCTAGGGGTCCGCGAAGCCCTGCCTCGTCAGTCAAGCTCGGCAATTAAATTGGTCTTTTATCCGATTGAGAAGGACTTTCCCTTAGTAATATTCGCGTATTAAATCATTATCATAATCAACCTATACTTCCCCCTTCCCCCACCACGAACAGGGTCCTCCATCATCTCCGCCGACCAACAAGGGGTCCGCGAATCATAGATGGTTGAGAAGCACTGTCGTAAAGGGTTCTACAAAGCCAGTCGAAAGTGAACACAACCCTATCCAACATCCTATATACTACAGGCCGAATCAGGTAGTGGCTAGCCACGGAAGTCGCACAACAAAATTGAGGGTGGTATTCGGGGCGTCTTGGAGCGCTGGAGGGCCTCATTCTTTCAACAATGTCCTGGAAAATGAAACAAACTTGCTCAGTTCCGCACTCGCTTCACCGCCATCACCAACAACGTGCCACTGTGAGCGAAATACCAATATGCGCGTCGCGTTCTGTGGTATGAGAAAATGGTGCAGCAATTGAAATGTAAACCGCTTCCACTAATCTTGACGTACAGAGTGTGCCATTTGGTATTACATTAAGCCCATTTATGCTGACCGCGACATTTCAGCACCACCTGGAAAGGGTGCACGAACAATGCTCAATAACAACGGCGGCCTCAAAAAAAAAAAAATGTACGTGGATGAGCTGATCACCAGAACCGACAAAGTACAAGAGGTAAGGGCACTTTGTGGCGAGGCGACAGACATCTTTGATTAGACTGCAATTAACTTGCACAAGTGGATGGCACGCTGACAGAGACATTACGTGGGGACAAAGCCGAACGGGTTTACGCCGACCTTTGACGGACTTCAAACGTAAACGTACTTAGAGTCTGATGGGATCTAAGTACTGGCAACTTCCTGTACAGAATAAACTCTCTGGTTCATTTCGTCGCTCTCCAATTGACAGCAACCGATTCGTGACTCAAGTGTCGGCGAGAAATTTTTACCCCTTGGAATTAGTAGCACCACTGTCAAAAATTACGTTCCAAAAATGTTGGAATTTGAAAGTCGATTGGGACGACCACTTGCCACACGATTTGCAAGCTGAGTGAAATGACTGGCATAATAAAGTAGGGTTGAAAGTGAATCCCTTGGTAATAGTTAAAAATGATCAAAAACAGCCTCAGTAAAGTCGAACGACGACGAGAAAACGAACACGACAGGACAACGGCTGACTCGCAACTGAAGTTCAGTCTATGAAAACAAAACTAAGGAAAATTCTTAAATATATTACACACTCATATATTAAAGCACACGCCTACCACGCAGAAAGAGGCCACCGAGATATCGCTCTACAAATTAACATTCATGTTAGACCGAAGGTACGTTATCTCTTTCTCGAACAACGCCAGCGATGGTTCACTGACACATATGTCTGCCAACGAAGAAATAAATAATGCTTCAAATATTTCTGAAGTCATTCTGCCTCTCTGTCTGCCCAAAAACACCTCTTCACCAAAAAAAGAGAGACATGAAAAATTACTGCTCTGTAGCGGTAGCCGTCCTACGATCGTAGCCCTAAGGGAGCATGCGTGCCTTCTTAACGTTTCATTTAAACACCTTCCTGTCTGGCCTACATAATATCTTCCACACGGCAGGGGTATCAAGTAGACAACACCCGATGTACAGGTCACAACCGGTTTTTGATGTTTTTTGTGCTCTTAGCATGTGAACGTTTTTCAGTTCCAGCACTACGTCTCCCGTATAATTGGATCGTTTTTGTGGAGGTGAAAACACAACGGGGATCCCGTTCGGAACTCAGACCTGTTTTATGGTGTGGGAAAGCAGATGAAGGTAGGGGGCTACAATCATTCGACCTCTCTTCACACGTCCCTCAGAAAGACATGTGAGTCGTAGTTTTCGCTGCCACAGACATCCTCAATCGCTACGGGAAATTCTGCTTCACGGAATGTCGTCGAATTTTACACTATCTTTGAGAGCCGTGTGAATGCCATTGCGTAAACATGAAAAAAGTAAAAAAAAAAGTAATCTACGGGTCAAAACCTTGGATTGGGTTATTTCGTTCACTGTGATCTAAGTTTAGCGCCGAGTCCATGTTGTATGTGTCTTTTATTCGCCCGTTTTTTTTTTTGCGTTTTTAAGTTCTCTCGATCATAATGTGAGAGGTCGACTTTTTTTTGGTTCATCTTTTTTTTAGAGTAAAGCGAAGGTATTTCCTTTAAAAAAAATATCATTTATCTTTAGACTTTTATAACGCACTAAATTCAGTATTTAAAGAGCGATTGTTTAAAATTATTTATGACATTGAACCGTGCGTCATTTATGATAGTGAAGAACCTTTATTTTTATCAAATTTCTTGATTCAGTCCGCGGGGAAACTAAAAAGTCGTGTACGTCTCGGGACGTTAAATCCCATGACATCAAATCTCCCGCCCAATTTAGCGGTGAAACTGAACTTTTAGTATAGGTGACGTAATGTCAGGCCACCTGACATCGAATATCTCGCCAAATTTAGTGGGGTGCATGAGTCGATGTATAGGTCACGTGATGTCAAGTCACGGAACATCAACGTTTTGCTAACTTTAGCATGGAAACTGAATAAGTGTTTATTTAGGTCACGTGACGTCACCTTTTCTGCTATATTTAGCGAGGAAACTAAATTGACGCATAGCTCATGTGGCGTGAGGTTACGAGGCATATATATGTATATAACATATGGAATTGGTGTGTAGGCCACGTGGCCTGACGTCATGTGAGCTATACCCCCGTTCTTTTAGTGGTAAATGTACGGACGGACGGATGTACGAAAAATTCTATAATTATACAATCTCAACTTTCACGAGCGTATTTAAGTAATTACCTTCCGAATCTGCGATTCAGAGCTTTCCTCATGCTCGGAGCAAAGCTCTTAAAGCATGCTTTTTAAAACTGTAATTTCCAGTTACTTTTGAAGTAATGTGTTCAAGGTATGTTGTCCATGAAATGTAGACAGTAAAAAAAAAAGACACCATACTTCACTTGAAGTACCAATGCCTCTAACAACGTAGATACAATGTAAAAAGAAGGAAATAGAATGTGCATCGTTTTGTATATATGATCAGTTGAACTACTTAAGATTCTGCGCAAGTTATCATTTATCAAAAGATATGAAAGTTAGTTGAGGTGATCCTGCAAATTGCGCTCTGAATGTGTGGCAAGATTGCGGTAGCAGCTGTCATTAGAAATAAATGGATTCTGGAAGGTCCGACAGTAAATAGGGAATTAAAAATACAACAACAAAGAAACGTAATCGCCATGTGTTTTAAAACCGATTCTTGGTGATAGCCCGAGCTTATATCAGCAGTTCAAGATATTATCATGTTGTCTTCGAGGCATTTTGGGGGGATGGCTAAAAAACCTTCTGACAAGTGAAATGTAAATTATGAAATATTTGCCATTGAATATTTCGGGACAAAACACCTTCTTTGTATTTTATTTAGTTTATATACTGATACGTCCCTTTCTCTGAGCTCCCTTTAAGTGTTGCTTTTATTATATTTTGAATTTTCTGTATATAGGTACTTTACACAAAAATAGGTAGCACAAAAGTCGAGGACAAATGAAAGGCAACTACCCCGTCAAATGAAATCACGCGAAATTGTAAGAGCACCGAGAGCGTGTACCAATTTTCCAGTCAAGCCGCAATATTAGGTTGCAGCATAATAAAATTACTAGTATCATTGGACTCGTGGACAAAAAAAAAACAAAACCGCCAAAGCGGTCAGCCTTTAAGAATACATAATGAGTCAATCGTGGAAACTTTATAGCAGCAATGTCTGTAGAAAGGTTTATTAATCTCTGGACGACATGCATCGTGTTCATATGAACATCATGATGTTTAACACCGGACTCTGTTGGGAGGGAAACAATTGGAAACTCGAATGTCGAGGGAAAAGGCACAGGATCTTCTGGTGAGCCTTTTTCTTCGACTTCAAAGTTTGCTATTGTTTTTCTCACCACAGTCTCGGTTTTAAACATCATACTTAAATATCACCAGCTTGTCTGCATACTCAATTAATTTGTTTATATATATATCAGCATCTCAAGATCGACGATGCAGGAGTTGAGTATGAGATGAGTACAAGTTCCTATCCTGCTTTTTACACACATGATTCAAATTTTCGTGCCCAACTGATGATGAAAACAAGTTTCACAGCATAATATACAACTGCAAGACAAATATTGGTCGCGACGACACAAATAGAAACCACGCGAAGTCGCCGCTCAAATGTCTCGGTGCTAACAGAGTGATTTCAGTACCCGGAGAATCGGCTTGAGGGCAATCGATGTCATCAAAGAAATATGATCGAGGGACGATTTCGTATTTTGATGACCACAGCTTTCGCAATTCTACTGAAACACCGGGCCCAGAGTTTTTCATTCCACCGGGGAGTGGCCTACGCCACTTTTGGTTGCAAGTTTCTTCATGTTATCTTATTTCCATCAAATGCACTATATGTTCCTCCGCCGCCACTCTACGTGTTGGATAAAAAAAAAAAACACAGAAAGAGCTAACATGGAAGCCTCGGCTTAAGCAACAAGAACTCACTGAAGCTCAGTTGTGTGGACTCTATAGATCTCTTATCACGAGTGAGACGACAAAAGAGACTAAAAAGCAAAACCTCAAGCAAAGCCCGGGCTTCAGTCTTTTGCCTGGCATTGATTATGTTTTTAATTGTAAATATTGAAATAATATTGTAGATTAAACGTCCTCAATAACCAGAAGGTACCCCCGATCTATAAAACTCTTTGAACATTATAGTATCAAAATTCGCTGGAGACTTACACACAATCATGTCCAGTGGGATGTAAGCGTGTCCTAGAGCAATCCAAAATATGCTCAGAAAACGTAATCCATGTAGGAACCTGAAGGTCATAGCGTCGGCATCTTTGGCAGGTGCAAACAGAAGCCTGTGGTTGGCCATGACGGAAAAAGCTAGAAGGCTTTGGATCCATGCACCTGTGCGAAATGTACAAAGAACTTATTGTAAACCTCTAACATGTGTTTGCTGTTAGAACTGGACATAGATACTGAATACATTGTATTTGCACAAATAGACCTCGCATCATCCGTGAAGACTTACGCATCAAAGGCATGCATAGTAAAACCGCCAGATAGAAACGGGGTTCGTATAAAAATGATATACTTGCAGTGCCTTAAGCAACGGGTTTTACGTGCACAAGTATTATCGTCGAGTACGAACAGTTTCTAGGGCTAAGGAATGAAAAAAGTGTAGATGCGCACAGCGAAGAAATTCCTTTTATTTTGAGCGCTTACCAATATTATTCTCCAAATTAATATTGCATTAGTAAAGAGGGTGCATAGCTTAGATCATATAAGTGTTCATGTTATTTATAAAAAAATTATAAACATTTTTTAAGAGTTGCATTTGCTAGGCACGTACGAAAATATAAAATACATTACAATGCGAAATATGAAAATCGAAAACAATATTGTTCTTAAAGATTGGAAATATATTTGCCTTAATAATATGCGGTTCCTGTCGAGCAATATAAAATATTCATAATAAGCAAAGAGCACTGTAGTTTTATTTTATACGAACTGAAAATCTTCACAGGCTTACTGGCTTTGTACTTGCGATCTTGCTGGCAGGACAGGTACAAGTCGAGAGAGGTACCCAACGCCATAACCATGCCAATCAACGCCAAGTAGACGCTGATATGAAAAAGTGGAAGTATTTTTGTTTAGAACAAGAATTGACAAAAACAAGTGACACCAGCAAAACATCAGAGGACTTGTACGAAACAAATAGTAATACGATTTTTTAAATAAATTGAGAAATTACACTTATTTTGCAAAACATCGTGGTTCCTAACGTCAGAGCGAGCGGACTCAAGCGGCAAATATTAAAAAAAGTAAAGTGTGAACTTCAGCTACCTTCGGAAATCCTCTATGATGGAAACAAAAGTAAATCTTTAAACGAAGAGGTTTTGTTTTGCAATTTTAAACGAAACACATGCTAGAGTAGCAGCTTTGCAATTGTAAAGCTCAAAACCCGCAAGGTATACTTAGACACCTATACATTTAAGTCTATTTTACATACGTGTGATGCCGACTCTAAAAAAAATCCGTGTAGACAAGCCAGATCTGTGTGACCTTCGCACGGACCCTTTATAATAAAACAGATGTCCTAGCTTCTCGCTCCTTCCTTAAGAGTCAGCAATGATGTGCTGCTAACAAGTATCATATTTAAAAGTTCATATGGCCGAACACATAATTTAATATAAAACGAAGCGATTGTAAATTCATAACACACGTCACATTCACAATACTTGCGTAAGCTGGATCATTTTCTTTGTATAATGTATCTAGTGGAGGCATGGAATTAGGGAATGTATGCAAATATATATATATATAAATATATATAGAATATAAGACAAAGATTCCATACTTTAGGAGTTGATATGCTAGGAGTTTATGTATGTATTACAACAGTTTCGCCGTGAGGCTCGGCTTCGTCAGGAGATGGCATACATATCATCTATGCCATCTCCAGAAGAAGCCGATCCTCTCGGCGAAACTGTCGTTATACATAAAATAAACTCCTAGCCTATCAACTCCGAAAGTACGGATCTTCGACTTATTACATTTTCCCGGTCCATTGTTCTCAAACTACTCTGCCTCAGCTATATATATATATATATATATATATATATATATATATATATTTATATATTTAGTGCAGTTTTGTATATTGGTCGATGTTTGGGGCTGAGTCAAACGCGTCGACCAATATACCAAACTCCACTACAAGCTTCGAGGTACGTTTACACTCCTATACACTTTTTTTTCGTTTTACGAAACAGTCTTTTCTTTATGTATATATATATATATTAGAAATTCAGAACTCATATTGAAGTGCTACTTTATTTATGGACTCTAGTCCCCAGGATAAAAGTTTGTCTGAGAGTAGCCTTTTTTAAATAGTTTCCTATATAAAGTGAAGTCCTCACATGAAATACGCTATCACACGAGACTCTAAAAAGAAAGAGTTCAATGGTGGACATGAACGGAAATTATAGAGTGCTGAAAATTAATTTACACAGTTGGTTATACGTAAGGTCTGCCGTAACCGCTAGCGAGGATCTGAGAAAAATAGCTCTTCACTGGTGTTTCGACAAACGGCTCATCATTTGCTTCCTCGCTATAAGAATCCGAGAATTGGAAAGTACTTCTTAGAATAGGTTCCGCAATGTTGTAAAGAGCAACTTGATATGCGATGGTGTTTCAGGATTCGGACCCCCCTGCATCAGTCACCATGCCATTGTTCCTAATTTTGTGTGCACGAGTGAGTTTTATTTTGTACGTTTTTTTTTTCAAGAAAATAAAAAAGATAGACTTTGAATCATTTTATATCTTGAGTATCTTTCCACGAAATCGAAATTTAAACGTAATATTTTTGTAAAAGCCACGCATCATGGCCGAAAAATTAACTTTATTAAAATAGCAAAAAATGATTGCGTAATATAGTTTAAAATACTGCAGTGGGGAACTAATTGCGGTCTGAAAGACCAATTGGAGACTCCGGCACTCGGCTTTGAAGCGGCGACAAGAAACGTACGTTGTGAGTACACTTGATTCAATAGCATTTTATTTTATCGAGTGATTTTTGCACATCTAAAATATTTTTGAAAGTGGTACAAAAAAAAAACGCCTTTCTCTTTGAAATTTTTTGACATGATTTGCCAAGTCATCAAGGCTTAGAAAACGAGACAAACGCTATTTCGCACTAAAATACCTTTAACGCGTCCCGATAAGATTCACAAGATAACCATCAATTGTTTTTAAGAAAGCTAAATTTGGGGTAATGAAAGCACCCAAAATAAATAAAAGTCACGTCTGAAATCTTCAGGGAACTTCGTATTGAATACCTTCCTTTATTACATATGCAGATCTTTGCGCAAATTACATATTTATCGCACACCTGATTCGATGTATGTTAGGAACTGCATTCTGAGCAAATAACGTAATGGTTCAAACGATGCCCACAAAGCAGGCCAGAAAATCTTTGCTACTTATTAATATATTTTTTTTTCAAGTCAGTCATTGCTTCAAGCATCTGAACTACAGGTCAGTCTTTATATAATTTTATGAAAATAGAGGTTTGGTTTTTGATAAAATTAGATCAACTAGGCTAACATTAAGCCGCCTTTGAAAGGAGCACATATTTGTTAGTAAAATTTGACACAAAGATTTAGGGTTGTGTGCTAAGCAGGTTGGCACCCATCTCTAGCACAGGGTGCGCTGACCTCACAGTGTGAAGCTCTGACTGAATGAACAGTAGGAAGACACAAATGTTGGCTGCCTTTGCATTTACTGACCGTCTCCCTCCAATCAGAGCTAGCAAGATGCATTGTCGGCTTCCCCTCGCGGAGGTGTAACTGTGGAGTCAGCGTCTGGCCTTCGAATGCAGGCGTCGTCTTCAACCCATACCAATGGCTGTTTTGCCTATTTTACAGACTTGGACGTAGTTCAACTACTCTACTCAAACTACTGTATTTTAACTACTTTTCCGAGTAACTTGATAACTTTCAATTACAACTTTATTTGGGTAATTAATAGTTTAATTTAACTACATTTTCAGGTAACTTCTACTCAAATTACTAACTACTTTCGAAATCGCTGGCAGATGAAGTGGCCTTTTCGAACAAGGGGCCCCCTCGCAGCCGTAGAAACTGCATCACAGGCGTCCTTGGGCCATGGTGGCGATGAGCAAACAAAACATAACCTCGACGCGCACGAATGCAGGAAGAGATGCTTAACAAGCCTTGGTCGGGTATTGACCTAATCCGCTAATGCACGCAGGCGCCGCGCCTACACCTGTAACCATGCAAGCAAAGACGGGGGCACTCCTAAGGTTGTTGTTGTTTTCATGTTGTCTGCCTTTTGTGAGTTCTGACTCAAGCGGGTTTGGGGGTTCAACGGGAGGAGCCACTGGCATGACCTCGCAGCTGGGCGGCTGTTTCCATCGTCGCCTCGTCGTCAGCGAATACTCGCTTGCACTGCCGGACTCCACCGCACAGAAACGCAGACACGAATAATCCGGTCATGGAGCACATTCCCGCTTCCAGCTGCAACTGTACGAGCGCCAATTCTTGATCACATACTCCTTCGAGCCTGTCCGACCTTCCACGACAGGGAAACTCCTCTTTGTTGAAAACGATTAACTTGTCAGGCGTGTCAGGATACCGTAGTCGCCGGCGAGGGTTGCGAGTCACCCTTGGGAGTTCCTTTTTGGACCCGGCGTCAGCGGCGAAGCATACTTCGTTTCATCTTCTGTTAAATAAAAAAAACTTTTTTTTTCAGTAGCGTAGCACTAGCACTGCAACGAGACGCGCAGTCGTCCGGATGATCTCATCGTCGTGGCGCGAGACTTGAACCTACGACGGTCAGGTGCGCTCGCTCAGCGTACTCTCCGAACGTCGTGGGAATAAAGAGGGGCCAGTCATAACAATCTCAACTTGCCGAAGAAAAAAGGCAAAAGGAGGAGAGTTTGTTATGCAATCCCCCAAACGAGGCAAACCTCACAAGTTTCGTCAAGGACACCTAAGATGCCAACACTCCCTTACCCGACCCTGCACAGCCTGTTTCTCAAACTCAACGCTGCCATTCCATCTAGCCCGTCTGTGGAACGTCTTTTTAGCTTAGCTGGGGACGTCGTTAGGAGGAAAAGGCGAAGACTCTCCTAGCATTGACTTTGAAAGTAAATTTCTTCTGCGAGCGAATAAACTATTTTGGTGAAAACGCAAGTCATAAAATGACTGCATTTATTTCAGGCTCGCAGGGTTTTTCACGAATCAAAACTGCTGTTCATTTTGCTACCACAAAAATATAAAGAAGTAACTTAGAAAGTAACTTCAAAGTAACTCGCTACTTTTTTACAGTAGTTACTAGTTTACTCAATTACTATTACAAATGTGTAATTTCTACTCTGCTCCAATTACCTTTGGCTTCGATACTCAGTAACTTAACTTAACTACCTTTTTTGAGTAATTTGTACATGTCGTGCTTTTTTATGACTTTCGGAAACTCCCCGGCTTCTTAGAAGCGAGAACTGAGCCTTCAAAAACAGGCAATTTTTTTTTTATTTTTTTCTTTAGTTTCAAATTTTGGACACGTTTTAATCCTCACAAAACCAACGGCCCAGCAGCTGCGGATTACTGGATTATTGTCTCCTTGAGACCGAGGGGCGAACAGCAGCAAGGGCAGAGCTTCGTGGCACACGTGCGACGAAGTCTGCCGTTGCCTTTTCACTACGCTTCATCAATCAAAACCTTTTCTGGGCGAGGGTCTCCTTGGCATGCGCGAAGAGCCCGTTTTAAAACGACTTGCTTAGCGAATTGACAATAATTTGTACAAACATAAGCCACCTCGTGGTAAAATGTGCCTTAATTTTATTTAGCTGAAACGTGAGAATTTTTTTTTTCATATAGTTATGATGTCTACGGAAACTCGAAAATATTATAGCAAAAGACATTTAGCGTGTCTTGCTGTTAGGTATAACTAGGGTTCAGCGTTTTCGGTTTTGATTTATTATTTATTAATCGCCATTTTTTTGTTTGTATTTTGAACGCATATTTTGTTGTTTTTTTAGTGGTGAATATATATACAGCTAAACACGTTTTCGTGTTTTTTATTGTCAAAAATGTATTTTGGTTTTGTCTTTGCTGTTAACATAAGATGGGTTAATTGTCAGGAATAAAGACGGTATGTTTATTCACCAAACTGGAACAGGAGGCAGAAGGATAAGGCTGAATTCTGCTGTCGTCTGCGACATGTAAATGTTTATTTGCTTCCTTCGGGCCCGCGTGAACGTTTGCCTCCTTCGTATCATTTATTTTCTGGGGTGTTTTTTATAATCACCACATAAAGTTTGGTAAGGGAAGTTTAAAAGAAGATTAAGGAGCACTGCCATAAACAGTGCTCACAAAATACGTAAAAAGATAAATTCCCCCTTCGCCCCAATCCGCTGGCGCTTGAAAAAAACTGACCATTTTCAATTAAAAGAAAATGCGATAAAAACAAAGGCGGCAGTCTTGTATCATTTTCTTTTTTTTTTTATAATTTAAATCGAAAATGTTGAATCCGAATTACAAGGAAGCACTCTCTTATTATAAAATTAAAGACTGGCTCTGAGTTTTTACGTGTATTTATGTATCGAACAAATTTTAGGCTTATTTATTCAGCACAAGTGTTTTTTTAGGCTGCGGGCGTGATACTAGATTAGAAAATGGTTTTACAAAACAATTTCAAATATAAGTTTTCTTTCGCGGATATCTTGTAGTAGGGCAAAATATTCCTTTACTTTGAAGCTTCATGACAGCACCGTATACACAAGTAGATAAAAAAAAACATCAAATTGTATAAAACCCCAAAGAAAATATTAATTAGTAACAGGACTCACATAACTCCAATCTGTATATTGTTCATCGGTGTCGATTGATCGGTGACGCAATACTGGACATTAACTTTGAAAATTCCTTGCACCACTGTAAGACCAAGACATAAGACATTTTTGAATGCAGGGTTACAATAGCTCAAACAAAATGAGCTAAGCAGTGATAGAATATGCCTCAAAACGTACTGTTAAAGAATGCACGAGATATGCACTATTCTCCAGGTTTAGCATGTTTTTTTTTTTTTTTTTTTCAGATTGCTTCTTGCGTCTTAGTATAGCAGTATGATCTAATATGATTTGTTAATGTCACTATGAAAAACTTAAAGGAGCAGCGTTTGTTTTAGATAAATTACTTTTATCAAAGCTTAGTAGGTATTTATTCATTTCAAAATCATGAAAACAGCTTACTTCAAAGTTCTTAGAACATATTCCTTGTTTTTTCTACGGTGGGAAACTCTACATTTTTGTTCGATGCCTTAAGACTAATATATTTTTTTGTATGTGTCGGATGTTCACTTACACGCGTTGGCGAGTTCTTGGATGTCGTCTCGACTGCAGTCTGCGGGAACACAGATTCCAAGGCGAATGCCGGCCACCTTTTCGTGGTCCGCGAACTTAATTCCTTCGGCGACCTATAAGCAACACAAAACGCCACCGTTAGGGCAATGTAAACAACATATTATGCTTTGTCCAGATACATCTGCTTAAAGGTGACTATTACTATGAAATGTAAATTTTTCACTAATTGTCAATAAGTTATTTTCTTCTTAAAACTCATATTCCTACATTTTCAAAGGTGTTGTGCTTTCTAAGAACAACATTAGTATAAAATCTGAAATTTTATTTTAGAATAATATTTTCCTTTCACTTTTAGTCAAAGGATATACAATACAAATTAAATTGTTGCACATCAGCTACGCATATATTATGTACATGCGGCATAAATGCACGGGATAAGACACAAATGTCTTAATACTGATTCATTATTTTGAGGTTGATACATCAAATCAAAAAGGGCATGCAGATGAAAATATACAACATATACGTTTCATCACACCCCTACTGACCGTCCATAAATAACTTAACATTATTTCACGAAACGTGCAATTTTTTACATTAAGTAATTGTGCAAGGGGTATTAAATGAAAGGCCATTTATTTCTTGTTCTGCATCATGTTGCTATTTGGCCCTAGTGGAATTTGTTCAGCTATCCAGTGACTAGTGTTAATGTAACATATATACATATTGTTTTTGAAAGCTAGCTGTCTTTTCTCACTTACACTTGCCTTATTTTTAATGAAATCTCAAGAATTCAAGTGGGAAAGTCCAACAACTGAAGGCTAGGTTATAGAAAAAAGAATGATTAGCATTATCCGCATCATTGAAGGAGATATGTCTGGTAAAGTACTTATCTCTCAACAATATGTGCATCTATTCACAGTTGGAAATGCATACTTCACGGCCACTGCGCACTACGAAGCTTACGCCAAACTTCATAAAGACAGCACCTGATTTTGATTTTTATTTCGTTAACCAATTGAGTAACACTGATAAGGCTTAACTGAGACAAGCGCTCACACGTTGGAGGTGTCTGCACCCAAGAAAAAAAAAAAAGAAGGCGTAGGAACCGCTCGCTTCCCACAGAACTGAACTGCGCACTTCATCCGAGGTTCTGAGCACCACTTGCCGTTCTACTTTGGGCCGTGCGCTCTCGTCCGCTACGTGAAGCTACCTCTGCAACGAATTTTTCCAACAAATCTTTCTTCTAGCCTTCGAAGGGTAAGATGACACTTCAATTGCCTATAAATTAAGCAGCGCTCGTATGCCTGAATACTGTTCCCGCTTTTGCCTCCTCGATTTTCACAGCTCTCCACCTTAAAACATGACAAAAGGCAAAGGCACTTCAGCGGCAATTCCTTTCTTGAGATATGCAGTAACTCCCTTGGTAAAACGCAATGCACAAAAAGTACACCGATTTTTTGCTTTTATTAAACATTTTCAAAATACGTTTGAATCATATTTAAGATTAAAAATTGTTTATTGAATATATACTTTTAGTATAGACACATGTATGAGGCATTTGTGTTTTAGAGGCGCCTTAGTTGCCGCTGAAATACGAAGTAAACGAACATGATAATAAAAGTATACTTAACTCTAGTAACACAAAATTCAAGTGTACATTTTTGTTCAGTAAATGTACAATTTAGTTACTTTATTTGAGCTGATTTTTACCAAGGGCTCCACTTTTTTACTTATTTCCAGTTACGCATATGGGACGTGTAAGAGGAGACCCACCCGGCGGTGCGAGATCATGGCGACTTTCAGAATTCCGTCTGCCATCGATGTATCATTCGGTCGGGAGACAGCATGCACGCTGCAGTACTGGCCCCGAACTCGTTCTCTGCCGAAGTCGTCACGTATGACCGTCTCGATGCACTCGTCGTAGGCTCCAATGTCGGCCTGAGTACCCTGGAGCATGCCCGTGGGGTACTTTCCCGATGCATCAAACACTGCACAGAAGATCATTCAGATTAATGAATGCACAAAACAAAAGGGTTTGTTTTGCAGTTTTTTTTGTTTTGTTTTTATAACCCTAAGCGTAATTAATCGGACGATTACCAAAGGATGCAAGTGGGACCACCCCAAGACTAGAAGTTTAAGTAGAGTGAGAGAGAGCATGCGGTCAAGAGGGACGTTTGTAACTTGGATAATAACCCGAGGAAATGTGAGTACGAAAGGCGGATTAGTAAAATCTAGCGCATGAAAAAGAAGGTGCGGGATGATCCAAGCAGTCAGCAGTATGGGCAGCGAGGCCTGTGCGCTTGGGTAACATGACCAGCAAATTATTCGTCACAGGCTACATAGTTTTTGTGAAACATTTTCCATTCTAACGCCCAGTCACTATGAGTTTAGTGATGGTTGTTCTGCGGAACTTGCTTTGTTAAAAGGAAAATAACTTATTTTAAACAATATTGAAAAAAAGTTGTTAGCACTTGCAGTATTTGTCGATTTTTGGAAGGCATTTGACCGCATCAATTATGTTACATCACTTCAAAAGTTGTATCTTTACGGTATTCGTGGTGTTGTGTTGGATACGAATAGAAGTAATCATTGTGATCGCTACCAGTGTGTTTTAATGAATAAAAATGCGTATAAGAATGGGAAAACATTCCTACACGCAGCGTATTCCTACAAGCAGTGCGTCGCGTCTTCAGATCGCACAAGGCGCTCCGGCACTGACATCACGCTCCCCCACAGCGCAGGAGCGACGAACCCCGCCGGCTCCACGCCTTCCGTGATGATGCGTCTGCGTTGCTGTGCTTTTCTTTGTGTTTTATTTCTGAGGCCCGTCCGCTTTGACCTTGAGCGCCTCCGTCGGCTTCCGTAACGAAGCATCTGCATTGCTGTGCTTTACTGTGTCTTATTTCTGAAACGCGTGCATGATGAGTTGTATTTAGGTGCCGTTTCGCTCAGCCAATGGGAATATAGGTACCGTTACACTCAGCCAATGGGAAAAAGATGCCGTTTTTCGTAGTTACAGGCAACGCCGGCTGCGCTCCGTGGGACGTTTAATGCTTTCGCATTAAAAAGAGTCTTAGGCCACAAACTTCCGGCGTGCCGCATGGAATTATGCTCGGGCCATTTCCTTTTAATCTCTACATGAATGACACTGCAAATATTGATGACAACGTAAGTCTCATAATTTCTGCTGATGATACCAGTATATATTTTAAGTTGCCGATACTGATCAGATTATTAGTAGTGCAAATTCATTCTTGAAAAAGTTAAATGATTGGAGATGTTCAAACTTTTACAAATAAATGGTAGTAAAACCAGAGCCGTATAATTCAGACCAATAAATCTGAACTCTTTTAATTCATCCATTCCATCTTTTGGAACACAGTGTGTAGATATCGTGGAAAGCGTAAAATTTCTGCGAATTATATTTAATAAATATCTGCCGTGGGTTTAAACTTTACAGCAGATATGCCAAAAGATATCGAGAGTTGTAAGTGTTATGTTCAAATATCGCCCTATCATCCCAATTTCAGGTTATGCCTCTGACATGAAATTTCATTTTTTGCTCGGAGTATAATTATTGCTTCTTAGTATGTGCGAATACGACTGCCGCAAACATTAAACTAATGCATACTTTACAAAAAAGTTTTTTTTTGCAATATTCGTAACGCTGCGTACGATATCCATACAAGTCCATTTTTTAATTTATTAAATATGTACAAAATACACGTCTCTATTATTATAAACTTTTTCTTGCATTAAAGAGGTCTCTTGGGCAAAAAGACAACATATTAATATTAATTTTCAACTTTAGGTCCATGGAGGTTGCCTATGAGACTCGCTGTGTAGACACGTGGATAGTGCCGCACTCTAGAGCGAAATATGGTAGTCAGCTGTTGAAATGCACAGTGTCACGTTTTTTTGTTTTGTTTCTTCATCGTTTCATCGAAATGTACATAAAAGTGTTGAGTGAAATTCTGAAAAGTGCTCTTTCTATATTTGTGAGGGAGTGGCCGTGGAATTCGTGAATCTTGAAAATATGGGTCTATCGATTACAGTTCTCCTGCCTACACCTGATGCTTATTTTTTTCTGCCGTAAGTATAATTGCTAAACATTGCGTACATATACACGCTGTCCTCTCAACTGCTGCGGGGAGGCAGACGCCCGTCCAGCAACAAAGCAGTTGCTTTTTTCGTCTACCTTCTCCAAACGGAGAGAAATAAGTTAAATATTTTGAATTTGAACCATAACTGGGCTGGCGGACCTCGGGCCAACACAACCAATGCTAGGGACAAAGATCGAGAGTTGAAAATGGCAGGTCTTTAGCGTCATCCATCCCGAGGACCTCCAAGATATTGCAAGGCTGAAACACCGAAGCTCCAACACGACTCTCCAGTCACGGGTGCAGAAAGGTACCCACAACACTGCCACGTCTTCTACTCGAAGAAAAATATGCGATAAATTACTGGATTGGACACGAAATATTTTGTTGTAAATATTGTGTTTAACACTTTATCCTTTATTATTTCTGATTCGTCTGGTTTTCGTAATACAAATTGCGAATATTTTAGTAGATCTTCTCTTTGTTTAGTTAACGTCCTTCTTATATTGTAACAAAACTCGCGAGACCATTTCACTGTGACTATGCAAATGCAGTCGCGGACAATATGAAAAAGCCCAGGCGAGCGTGGCTTACAAGGCCCGCCGTGCTATCTCTCAGAGGAGAGCTCAACCATTATCTAGCCTTCAACGAAAAGCAAAACTGAGCATGATTAAAACCGCCCGGTCGGCAGGGGGAGCCACCAGTTTTTGGGAATTTCGTAATAGGTCCACGGGATAAAGGACGATAAGCAGTTTTTGAGCGCAGTTCTTAGCCACCCGTTCCAGCTTGCGCGGTGTCGCCGTCGGCGTAACCGCGAGTTGCATTATGGAACGTTTCCCATAATGACGTCACACGTGGCGTCACGTGTGTCGTCATGAGGGTCACTAGTGACGTCACGAGGGTCGCGAGCGACGTCACGAGTGTCACTAGGGTCACCAGTGACGTCGTGAAGGTCCCTCGTGAACATCATGACGAAGGTCACGACCTTCACAGTGAAGGTCGTGACCTTCACGAGGCCTTCACGAGTGACGTCACGAAGGGGAGGGAGGGAGGGGGAGAAGGGGGGAGGAGGAAGAGAGGGAGAGGGAGAAGAATGTAGAAGAAAATGGAGGAGGGGGAAAGGAAGGAGGAGGGGAGGGTGAGAAGGAGAGGGTACGGGGGAGGAGGAGGAGGAGGAGGGGTATACCCTTCTCTCCTTACCCTCCCCTCCTCGTTTCAAGAGCTGCGCTCTAATTCGGCATTACTGGGAATCGTAAACGTCTTTGTTTTGATTTTTTTTATTTTGTTTCACCAAGCACTACTATTATAGGTGCTGCCAGCAATCGCTTTCTGACAAGGTGGGGACTACCGAAACAAATTTAACAGCCATTGAAATGGGTGATAGTGCACAAAAAAGTAATGACTATATATAGAGCATAGTTGTAAACCCGAGACTAGGGATATGGACAAGGGACAAACACAGAAGGACACGGACGAAGCTCGGTTTTCCTCCGTTAGATACCACTGGAGGTCTTCTGAGCCACGAGCTCGCCTGGGCCTTTTCATATGTTTTGCGATCGTGTTTTTTTTTTTTTTTTTTAGGATAAAAGTTGCGGTCTGGCTGCTGCTCGGCTCGGCTGGAACTCGGCGGACCATGAATGGGCCCTGGCGGAGCAAGCGCTCCTTTTCACAAGTCCGTAGTTTTGGGCTTTTAATAAAGTGGTTCTCCTCCTACTCCTCTTACCCGAACTCGACTCTAGCTAAAATTTTGGCAAGGGGATTGAAGCACGATTGTCAAGTGAAGCCACTCTAGTTTGTGTTGGCAAATGCCACCCCCCCCCCCCCTCAAACAAAAGAGTAAAATATGACATTCGAAACAATTTTTGCCGTCGTCAGGATTTGATTTTGTGGCCACTGAGTGCTAAGCGGGCGCCGTACCAAACAATGATTAACAGAAAGGCAAGATACGCTCGTTTCTGCAAAGCATCGCCTAAGCGTGTGTTGAGGATACCTGCGCACGTCAGTCTCACGCAGCGCTCACTCGATTGCAGCAATTTCCGTAACATAGGACCAATCCCACGGTGTGTCGGTTAGAGAATGTGTGACTGTCCGACCGAACATTGACGTCTGTACCTATACGCGAGCACAAAAATCCGGCTCATTCTGCATTCTAAATCAGCGTTGTCTTGACACTTCTGGTGCAATTTGGGACCAAAGACGCTAGTTTTCCTCCGAATTTTTAGACATGAAGCCTAACTCTGGTACTTGTCAGGAGATTTAGTTTTATATAATCTAGGCGACAGCCGAACTGTAAGAAAGAGAAGCCTAACTGTGGCACGCGTTTGGCGATTTTGACCAAACATGCCACAAGACAACGGGTCTTCCAGGTAGTAAGCATCTGTATTGCGTTTTTGCGACGAGTCTGGCTCAAATATGCCAGATGCAAGATGAACTACCAGGAAGCGAAGCCTAACTTTGGCACTTGTTTGGCTATTTCCGCCCAAAGGTGCCAGATTACAGCTCAACTAACAGAGAGTAAACCTTATTCTTGCAGTCTTTTGGCGACTTCGGCTTGCTGCGCTGCCAAATGACCGCCGAGCATTCAGGAAAAGAAGCCTAGCATTGGCTTTTGTTTGTGAATTAGGGCCAATATACGCAGACTTTTGCCAAAGTTCAGGTTTTGCTCTAACTTGGCTACTTCAGGATTCTCAAGGCCCCAAACTCACAGACAACTGTCACATTTTGGCCCTGAGCTCAATGCTACCTAATTTAGAAGAACGGGTTTATGTGCCAGCATTATGTAAAGTTCAGGTGTCGAACATGTCTTGGTTACGGAGGTCCTAAGGATATCCGTGCCGCGACCATTACCTGAGCCTTCATGCTCAAACTCTATCCGGTATTTTGTTTTAAGATGCATCACTTTTCCTTTGCGTTATTTAATACATGCACGAAGCCACCCTAAGCGATTAAATGCAAACATAATGGCTGCATTTTTACATTCATATAAAACGTATGAAACTTTCAAGCTAAATATTTCAATTTACTTTACTGTTAAAAAATAGCGCACTTTAGTGCATTTACCTGTGATGCCTTCTTGACGAATAAATTCCAAGAAATATTCTAGCAATCAAGACCTTCTAAACTATGCAATGTGCACAAAGCAGTGGTGAATCACAGCTGTCCCAAATCTAGACCTGAGCGAGTTCACCACGGGTTTCCTGTGGTGAACAGTGCGAATTGTCTCTGTCCAGCGTTCCTGATTTTTAATATTCCCGCTGCATTTACTGTGTGCATCGCGTGGGGGGGGGGGGGGGGGGTGCTTCGTTGCACGTATTTTGTATTTCCCACATGCGTCTGGTTTTCTTTGGAGTGTCTATGTAACGTTATTGTTTGCATTTTCAGTCGATTCTTATATGACTGGTTCACTTCTCATCCCACCGCTGAAGGTCGCCATTCTTGCCGGCGGTATGTTTTTTTCCGAACGCAGTGTGCACATCCGTACTGGGCGTGTTGGGCGTGTTACTGCTACTCCGACCTTCGGAGCTACATACTCAAAATTCACAGACCAAATGGAGCAGAGCGTGCATCAGTGGGGCCCATTGAAATGTCCGAACTATTGGCGCACAGCACATGGATATACCTCCGGTCGTAAGATAATGCTACGAGCGCGGAGTTCATGGATGCAGGAGACAGAAACAGAAGGTATTTCGAAAATATCGCAATTGAAGCAGCCCACACTGTTTCATTTTCTCTGTCCTCCGCAGCATTCAGCTGACACTGTGGCCAATGTCACAACCATGAGAGCACGAGGTGAACTTTTCGCTCGCAGAACGGGGGCTCGCGCCATAAAGAAACGCCTCAATGCCAGAACAGTGGTCTGGCTCGCACTTGATTCTTTGGCTGGAGCCTCAGCCTAAAGTCGGGGTCACACAGACTCGTTTCTTTTTACGTTTATGTTACCTTAGGGAAGCTTACGTCTGCCTACGTTGAGTGTCACAGGGCATATGTGCTTTGCATGAAGAGAGGTACTCAATTTAAGGAGTAGCTTTGCACGTGACATGGAAAGCACGGATGTCTCGGTGACTTATAGCGTAACATAAGAAAACGTAGGCAAACGCCTGTGTGTGAACCAGCGTCAAGGGTTAAATGAGTATAAGCCGGCGTCGTCGAAATCACTAATGTATGTTGTAGGTGGCTGTATCGCGAATCGAGGCCTGTTTTGCTGCGGTCGAGTGACACCATCGGCGTTCATTGCTTGATTCAACCAAATGCACTGAACACTATGTTAAAAACGTTAAAAGGCGATATTTCTCTCACTTGTGTCATATTTTGGAGGAACCAAACTTCAATGAAGTTCTCTATGCATCGTGATAAATGTTTGTGTTCTGAAGCCAATAATTTCTACAGTGAAGTTTTAAGGAGAATATATTTTTATATCCTCCATTGACTTCCTCCACCGGCCCCACGAGAAATTCGTGTGAGTGAATCAGTCAACAAAGAGTTGCAAATTTTGTTTGAGGGTTTTTTTTTAATGAAAGTTGATGATGTGTAGTGACAAATATCCTCTTGGTCGCTATTGCAATTTCATCTTTTAAAACATTCTCACACGAAACTGTGTTCATGTTACGAGTTATTTAAAGCAAAACGGGCATCATGAGGCCTGACGACAACCATTCGGAACCGTCGAGCAGACGAATTTCCTGGACCAGACAATGGAGATTGGCCGGCTGTTTGTATACTCTAATAGCCTTCTCAACAGTTACTGACGACCGTAAATTTGAAATTAATATTTCCGCGAAACTTCAAAAAAGTTTATTTATGATACAGTTCACAGAAACTCCAGAAGTTAATTTCGCTCATTCCTACCATGTGCTTACATATATTGCCTTGTGTCAAGCAATGGCCCACGGTGGTGCCCCCATTGGTCTTCCGATACGCGATCCAGTGTAAATGCTTCATCAAGAAAATTGTCTAAGGCGTTCCGGAAGAAAAAAAAAACTGATAGCGTGGCTCCTGTCCGTAGTCCTTGTGCGTTTCTTCACGTGACTTCCAAAGCGCTGCACTGAGTGTGTGACTGTACCGGCACCAGCAGATGGGGGAAGCGTAATGCCCGCACTTACCCAGTCTTCACAACGAGACGGTGTCCAGGTTTGTAACCAAGCAGATTTTTTTTTTGCTGTTCAAATTAAGTTGATCAAAAAAGTTTAATTTTTTTCTCAGCACTTACGTCGTGCACTGTATAATATATACACTGTTTTACTTCAAGTGCGAGTGCAGCAGAAGCTAGACAAGGACGAACTCCGCGTTTGCAGCATCCTGACAAGCATGCGGGATTGTGTTGTGCATGCAAGGTTGAGGGCAACGTGCTCACTGAGTTGAGGACAACATGAGTACAGAAAGCATTGTTAGTAAGTCATCTTTGTTAAACCTAAAAATATATTTATATAACTTTGTTGATGTTTACATGTATGCAAAAAAAAAATAGCTCGTCTTTTCAATCAACCGTTATCTCGGACACACCAAAACGCTGCTCTCAAAAACCGGAAATTGAAAGATGCTACTTACAGCCTAGGGTTGGGCAGAAATACTCAAAAATGTATTTGGAAATACAAATACTGGGATACATTTAAATAGTAGCTAAAATACTGATACTAAAATATATCTGTAAATATATAGAAATATAGAAATACTGATACTGCAATACATTTTTTTTTTCAAATTTGTTTGAGACGCCAACTGAGATGAAGCTTGCATTTTGAAGTGGAAGTTTTTGATCCCGAAATTACTTTCCCGTAGGCTTGGCACTTTGCCTTGACGGTAGTGGTTTCGGACGACGAGGAGTCTTCAATGGGTTCAAAAAAACGTTCCATCAAGGACTGACCTCGGTGCCTTCCCTGATATCCTGTCTGTCTGACGAGGGATGCGAAAAGACTTCGACCTCTAAATAAATTCTGTATCACCCTGAATTTTATCAAAACGTCACCACGCCCCTGTCCAATAACGACGTTTCTGTCAACATTGATCACATGACGTCACGGTGGAATGAACTGGTATTCTTTATCTGTAGGTGTGGCCTTGAACATGAAACTTGACGACGCTGCTGTATGAAAGGACAATACGTACTTTCGTTCTAGGTTACCTCGTTGAAGATCGTGCAGGCAGTGTAATTTGGAATTGTCGAGAATAGTGGACCACTTGAAGCATCCTGGAACAGATGTCTCATCTTCTGTTACGTTTGAAAAAACGATACGGTGGCATCCCTGTGGTGAAGGTCCTTTCTGCCGACCCTCTGCCACCGACCCAAGGATTGCAGTCCTCAAGTTTCGCCTACCATAATCCAAACAGAGACCGCGTAGTTTGCGACCTGATATTGCTGGCACAGGTGCGAGCTCTCCGAGAAACAGCGCGCTCGAGACGAGTCGCAGGTGTACGAAGTCTGGGTCGGCAGTCGGCACAGCAAGGCCACGTCTGGCCTCCTTCCTGGGTTTCGGATCACCAGAACAGCGGGTCACGTTCACGTCGGCTGATGACGTACTCCCCTTGAGCCGTGCAATATTACGGGCGCAGCCGCAGACGCATTCGAATATGTGTTGAACTTCACTGGGTTAGTCATCCTACCATCTCATGCCAACCACCGCCAGGCTCCCGCTGCAACGGACAGTGACTCAGCTTTGCCGGCTGGGTGTACTGTGTACGCTAGGGCGAGAGACACGGTTAGCAGCGGGCATTGCATACCGGCAAACAATGACTAAAGAAATTCCTATCTAAGGACCTGCGGCAGAAGATGCTCTCACTCTACTCCTGGTACGCCACCTGGGACCCTAATCTGTACATTTGGCGAGAAAGCCGGCGAGAAATCTGGCGTCCGTGATTGGCCGACGTTGCAGTTGACCTTGGCGCCGGCCAATCATAGCCGCCAGATTTTTCGCCGACTTTTCCACCAAGTGTCCAGATTAGGGCCCCAGGTTCGAGTCCCCGACTACGCAACACTTCTCAGAAGGGAGAAGAGGACGCATGGAAAAATGGTTTGGAGAATCGGAAGGTACCTTGGTCAGCATAGTAACAATGCCCCAGAATCTCTGATCCTGATGCCATCAAAAGTAAAAAAATAAAAACAAAAAAATGCGCTCGGATTTGTTTTTTTCGCGGGGGGGGGGGGGGGGTATTGCTTAAGAAATGTAACGAAATACATTTCATCCTGAATGTATCGCGATACAAAGAAACATTCCAAATGTATTTCGATACAGGAATACAGATACTGGTGAAACAAATGTATCGCGATTGCAGTAATACAGATACAAAATGTATTTCTAAAATACTATCGCGATACATTTGTATCGCGATACTGCCCAACCCTGCTTACAGCGATGGGACCTCAGAGTTGATAGCGTAGACGTGCAAAATCTCATTTTAATCACTAGCAATTTAGGTTCGACTGCCTATTTTTACTGATCCTCACACGTCACATATACCGGTCAAACCAAAATACATTTACAAAAGCCAAATATACAAAAAATACCTATTTCGTCACTAGGTGTTTTATATAATTAAATATAATGTAAAAAAACTGCAATACTTGCATCTAAACGTCCACGGCTCCAGGTTCCGGATGCCCCGCAGAAATTGCCACATCGCCAGACTGCAGCTGGACGACACATTGGCTCGCACTAAGCGCTTGGACACAGCCCCGTACGTGCCGTCCACAGCTTTCATTGCCACTGCGCGCATGGTGTCCCAAAATAAGGGAAGATCCTCTCGATTATGGCTGGTGTCGTTGTTTCCGCCTCCAGTATGGTCGGAGGCGTTCGGAGTTTCTGCAACCACTGAACCGAGGTTCGGGTACAAATCCTGCGGCACGCCAACGCTGCAGCACGCCAGATGGCAGAGCACAGCAATGAAAACATTCGTGCACCGCATGTTCCGAACTGGGGGCTAACATCAAAGGCGACTCTGCTGTCTGTAACTCCCGTGCGTAGTGAAGATCGTGGTCGCTACTCTTCTCTTCGTGTGCTCTCTTAAATGTACACACGTGGTTCAAGAATGGAAAGTAGCTTGGCTGCAAAAGGAGGAGAGGAGACTTTCATGGGTGCTTCGCACCAACAAAACAAAATCCCTCTGTTATCTTTCTCTATCGGCTAGCAACGTCATGTGCGTTCTCCGTCCTGTCGGAGTTTACGTATTTTGGCAACTATTTCAAGGTTATTTGTTTAAGCCGCGCGCTCTGAACGCCACGCATATTAATAGAGTTATTCCGAGAAATCTCTTACTCTCGCCCCATTGTGCCAGCCGTCGCCCTTCGAACGAGCCGCGCGCGCCTTGTCCTTCCGTATAATTCAGAATAAACATACAAGTCCCGCAGATGTCTACGTTATTATATCTACAAAACAGAAACGTCATGCGCGTTTCCTTTCTTTTTAAACTGACTATTTATGCATGATTAAAAATAGAGGGCGGGCCGTTTTCACGTCGGTGACCTCTTCTTCTCACATCTCAAAGATAACAAAAAGCAGCATTTTCTAGAAGTACTGAAATAAAAACGCAAAACAATTAGATAAAAAGGCAAACGCATCGCGTTCACCTCCTGAAAGAAAGGCTTTCCTATTTAAAAAAAAAAATATATCTAACGTGCTAGTTATAATGCAAAGAACTTGTGGTATAAATAATTAAATATAAAAATCTGCTCCAGAAAACAAAAAGAAGCTACGCTACAATGTTAATGACCATTTATAATATAGCGTAAACATAAATAAAAACAATCCTCCTTCAAATTGCTTAGTGTAAAACAAAAACACATTTATGTCGCAATTATAGTGTTCAGAAACTACTTATTTACGTTTCTTTGACGGAGAAGTTTTTCTATTCACGTTTCAGGAGCTTGTAGAAAATCTCACGCAATTCTGAACCTTTCGCCGTTTTGTTTTTGAAGCACACTTTAATATATAATCCTGAGTATTTCAAGCTAAAGATTATTTTTTGGTACTAAACATACATATACTATAAATAGAGTTTAGACGGTACCGTCGAGCTGATTGCATTTATATTCAGTTTATTTTACCACTAGAGTACACAATACGGGGACATGAGAAAAAGCTGGGATAACTCAGGTTGGCAAGCTCCTTATATTGGCAAGTTTGCGAAAAGTAAAGTACAAAAAGTATGTCAAGGTAATTATTACGCCAGACACGAACATATTTCGCTTAGAGAGAAACAAGTTATGCAAGACACTGCAAGCTAAGCGTAAACACCTTTCTCAAGAAGTGAGATTACGAAACTAATTCGGCTAGTGTATCTTTAAATTGTTTCGTCGAGGAGGTGGCCCTCCTGGGCCACCTCCTGGTCCCCCTAGGCTGCGCATTCCATATAAAATATGCGTTATTTTTTATTTGGTTTAGCAATCTGTCACCACAGATATTTATACGATAAATACACGCCGCATATGGTACGTGATATCGTTTTGGGTTCAAGAAACAAAAGTAAAACAATAAATGAGCGGTGGAGCGTATGACTCAAAGAATATTTTTGTCTGCAACCTAATATTCAATTTCCGTTCTTACACGCTGCAATCTCCCTGAGTCGGGAAAAATATAATAACCTAGAATAGAATTTTCCATTACAAATGGGAAGCTTTACACTTATGGGTACTAAATATCGACGCTTGTAAATAACACCTGTGATACACTATAGTTATAGGGGACAGTTTTGAATGTGACTGCCCCATGTCATGTGCCCATGAAATATGCCACCGATTGTTCTCGCAATCAACTCGTATTTCACCTCAAGAGCCGTAGTAGTGGCATAATGGGTATTGTGCCTGTCTCCCACGTGAAAAGCCAAGGTTCGATTCCTGGGAGTGACGCGTCTTTTATTTATTATTGGAATTTAGTTTTCTGGTAAATTCGAGAATCCTCTTGCTTGTTCGCGGCCCGAATGTTATTGTTCGCGGCCCGAATGTTCTACGAGCCGACTGTTCTAGGCCGAATGTTCCGGAAACCCACGCGGCTACAAAAGGCCGTCCGCGTGGCAAGCCGAAGTCAGTCTTGCCCCAGCGCACGATCGTGCGGTTTCGCCGACATCGACGACCACGACGCCCTGCTCTTTTCTTCTGTTCTCTTTTTGTTTTGGGCACAAGTTCGCCCCCATTAAACGTTTAGTTTCTTCAGTTATCATCGCCTCATCAATTGTCATTCGTGACATTTTGGTGGAGGTGCTGGGTATTGCATTCTATGCCCATTGAGCGTACACCTTTGAAGACATCCGGTCCAAGCGAAGTGCTCAGCCCCGAAAGGCTAACCTTCGCCGAAGACGCCGAAGCCTGAAGAAGCCGTCATATCAAAGATCAGTCCCCCGAATCGGGTCTCTTGCCCGAGAACCGGAGGAAGACGATACCGACAATGACCACTCCACCTGTCGTCGTTCTACCCGTCGCTGCCCGTACGCCCGCGTCCTTCCATGGTGAGCCCCATGAAGACGTCGAGGACTGGCACTACAATACGAGCGAGTGGCCAGGCACAACAGATGGACGGACGAACAGCGCCTCCAGAGTCTTTTCTTCGCGCTCGAAGGAACGGCCAGGCACTGGTTTGAAAATCGCGTGACTTCGTTGACCTCATGAACCGCCAGCAAGGACGCGCGGAGAGGGACGCTCACCAACAAATATTGACGGGAGAGGGCCGATGACCTTCTTCGAATGAGGACCCAGATGCAAACGAGACAATCACCAGTTCCGTCGAGGATGACCTGCACCTGGTCGCTCGCGCCGACCCCCAAGCCACCAACCAAAAGAAGCTACGGATCCTGATGCGAGGTGTTAGGGATGACATCTTTGGAGGCCTCGTCCGCAACCCGCCGACCACCGTCGAAGCCTTTGTGACGAAGGCAACCAACATCGAGCGCGCCCTTCAAGCGCGCGCTTCCCACTACCAGCGACACCCCGGCGTCGCTGGTAGTGGCCTGCCGCCCGTCAACCTGCCGCCCGTCAACCTCCTACGCCACAACGACGGGACGCACCATCACAGCAGTACCCCCGACATCTCGACGATCGACCTCAGTACGTCCGGCGAGAACAACCGGCGCCCAGCAAGACCGACGTGCGGCGAACGGCCGATCGACGCCCGCTGTGCAACCACTGCGGTGAAGCCGACCACATCTACCGCCGTTGCCCCTACCGGAAAATGGGGCTCCGCGGCTTCCACCCGAACGATCCACGATCACGCTATGGTGAGCGACCACAATGGACAGAAAAGTATCTTCGACGACCTCAGTCTCCCCCACCTGCACCTCGCCGCGGGTCCCGGTCGCCGTCACCACAACGTCCAGCTTCGCCGATGCGCCGACGCCGTCGTGAGAGCCTGTGGCTTTGTCCCGCCGGGAAAACTAAGCGCGGCAACTCCCGGAGGAGAAGTTGCCGTGGACGGACGACGTAAAGAGCCTCCACGAACGCCGGAGCGCTCGCACTCTTCCGACGCCACGCCTCGCAACGACGCTCCGCCAACGGTGCCCAACAACTTTAACGTTGTTATCGACGGCCAGGACGCATCGGCACGCGTTGACACCGGAGCAGACTACTCAGTCTTGAGTGGGAGGCTCTCTCGCCACCTGCGAAAAGTGACAACGCCTTTGGAAGACCCTCAAATACGAACCGCCGACAGGCACCTCATCACACCAGTCGGGAGACGCACTGCTCGCGTCGAGATCCACGGTGAGACGTGCCCTGTCAAGTTCGTCGTTCTGCAAGACTGTTCGAGGGACGTTATCTTCGGATTGGACTTTCTTTGCAAGAATGGCGCCGTCATCGACCTCGGGGCAAACCAATTGACGCTGCGAAAGCCTGTTCTGTCGCCGGTGGAGACCAACACGACATCAACCGGGATCGGAGTTATAGTTAACAATTTGAGCCTGCCGCCGCGGTCGAGTGTTTTTGTAACCGTCATAACTGAGGCAGCCATGCACGGTGAAGCTCGTCTGGAAGGCAGCGTCAAACTGCTTCTTGAAAAAGGAATTGGCATCGCACGAGGCGTGACGGATCTCCAAGAAGGACGTACAACCGTTCTGGTGACAAACTTTCGAGAAGAGCAGCAGCGCCTAACGAAGGGTACCACCGTGGGCCACGTCGAGGAGCTGCGGGCGCCAGTCGTGGTCACCGCAGTCGCTGAGGAAACCTCGTCGTCCCAGCAGAAGAGCACGTCGCCGCCGCAGCTCGACATCGACCCTGAGCTCCCGGCTCCTAAGCGCCAGCAACTGGTTGATCTACTCGCCGAATACAGTGACTGTTTTGCCACGTCATCGAAAGTTCGCCAAACACCAATGGCGAAAGATCGCATTGTTAGCGAGGACGACGCGCTCCCTCTGCACCAGTCGCCGTACAGAGTCTCCTTAAAGGAATAGAAGGCGATTCAAGATGAAGTCCAGGAAATGCTAAATGACGATATCATTCAACCCTCGAGAAGTAAATGGGCATCCCCAGTCGTCCTTATAAAGAAGTAGGACGGAACCCAGAGGTTCTGCGTAGACTATCGTCGACTGAACGCTGTGACAAAGAAGGACGTGTATCCGCTCCCCCGCATCGACATATACGCTAGACCGACTGCGCCAATTCCGATAATTTTCGTCGATGGACCTGAAGAGTGGCTACTGGCAGATTAAAGTTGTTGAACACGATCGCGAGAAAACTGCCTTTGTCACTCCCAACGGACTGCACGAGTTCAAAGTGATGCCGTTCGGATTTTGTGCAGCACCAGCCACCTTCCAGGGTGTCATGCACACCGTGCTGGCAGGTCTGAAATGGCAGAGGTGCCTCGTCTACCTGGACAATGTCGTGGTATTCTCACGAGGTTTCGGCGAATACTTAAGATGACTTCGAGCCGTGCTTCAAGCCATCAAGACCGCCGGCCTGTCACTCGAGCCAACAAAGTGTCGGTTCGCCTTTGGTGAACTAAAGTTCCTTGGCCTCGTCGTGAACAACGAAGGTATTCTCCCTGACCCCGAGTAGACCCGCGACGTAGCTGCATTTACTCCGCCGTCTGACAAGAAGGCCGTGAGAAGATTTCTCGGACTCTGTGCCTACTACAGGCGCTTTGTTCGAGACTTCGAGAAGCTGTCCGCACCGCTGACGCACCTTACGAAGGACGCCGTAAAGTTCGAGTGGACAGAAGAACACCAGCGGTCATTCGATGAGCTCGAACAAAGACTCAAGACGCCCCCGATTCTTGGCCATTTCAACCACTTTGCTGAAACAGAGATCCACACCGATGACAGTAAAACCGGACTGGGTGCGGTACTAATCCAAATGCAGGACGGGGCAGAGCGAGTCATCGCATACGCAAGTCGGACGCAGTCTAGCGCGGAGATGAACTACTCAACGACAGAAAAAAAGTGCCTCGCTGTCGTCTGGGCATTAGTAAAGTTTCGTCCATATTTTATGGAAGTCCTTTTCTCGTGGTCACTGGGCTGTGGACGCATGCGCCCCGTCTGATATTACGCAGAATAAAGCTACTGCGCATGTTCATATCGCCTCCCAAAGACCCCAATAGACAAAGGGTGGTGCAAGCAAAAGGCGAATATTGGAACTGTCCGTAAGGGAGAATAAACGAATGCAAAACGACGACACAATATTTTTCAGCAGTCAAATATAAAGATACAATGAAATCAGTGAAGCTGCGATAGAAGTGCATTTTCATGGCGCGCGTGGCTATATGCGTTTTCTCTGACCGTCTAAACGAGGGGTCTCTAAATAGTTTGCCCGTGTCCTCGGATAAGGGTTCTGTCCCGTTCTCGAGGTCCGAAAAATAACTAACTACAATATAAATGAAAAAAAAAACTAAATAAAAAAGCCTATATAATCATATAAATACAAAAAACAAAACCCGACTCGAACACAATCTAAAGAATTCCGCTGCAATCACATGACGTGATGCGTTTAGAGAGCAGGTGCCGTGCCGCTCATTCAGCTAATTGACAATGAACGATCCATTGATATTTTGCCGATCGTGCGTCATACAGCGCTGTCATATTTAAATTTTATTGCGTTCATGTAGCGTCGATACGACGTGAATGAATGAATGATTTTAAGATGGGGATGTGTTCTCCACACAATTCAGTGGGCAAATTGAATTGGTGTATCGGTCAAGTGACATCAATGTTTCCTCTAAATTTAGCGGGGAACCTGAGTTTCTTTGTAGGTTCCGTGACATCTGGTCACGTGACATCAATTTTCCCGGGAAATGTAGCGGGGAAACTGATTCGGTGCATATGCCACGTGACGCCTATTTTGCTGCTAAATTTAGCGGAAAACCTGAATAGGTGCATAGGTCAAGTGACGTAAATTGTTTAGCGGGGAAGCCGAATTTGTCTATATGTCCCGTCACATCATTTTTTCCGCCCACTTAAGCGCTGAAATTGTTTTTGTTTTTTTTCCTATACGGTCACGCCGTCGCGAAACCGGTTGAAGGGCCACTGACACCTGTCGCTATAAAATGACAGGTGGATGAACGCGTACCGAGAGGCACCCAAAAGTAGCCGGAATTAATTTCTCAAGGGCGGCCGTTTGTAGTAGCGGCTTCCGCCGCTAGCAGCATTTAGCGGCTCCCATTTAAAGTCAGTTTGCCGACTAGTGTCGTCTGAGAAAGTTCTAGCGCCATGGCCTGAATTTTTTCAACATGAGCTTCAAAATCATTCCTCGGTCTTTCCGATGTCTGACTGAAAGGACCTTCCAAGACCACACGCTGTTTTTTTTTTTTTTCCTTTTAGTAGTTTTTTTATACGGGCGAAAAGCAAAACAAAGTCACATGGGGCGACATCCGGTGAATTGAGGGGGAGGGGGGGGGGGTGAGAAGGTGTTATGTCATTTTTGTTCAAAACCTATTGCCCTGACAGAGTAGTGTGTGTTTGTGCATTGCCGTGATGGAACCACCCACAAATCGGGAAGCTTCTGCCTCACGGAGTTCCGCAAGAGCTGTAAAACTCCGAGGTAATGCACACGTTTAACAATTTCACCAGGAGAAACACAGTCGTTTTTTACAATGCCCGAATTTTCTTGATGTTTTCATAAGTTAAGTTATTTAGGGTCGCCCCGAACGAGGATTGTCGTCCATCAATGTTTTAACGATCTGGAAGAGAAAACAAAAACACTGGTAGACCTGCCATTGCTCCATGGCATCTTTTTTGTAAGATGTCTCAAGCGTTACAATAATTTTTGCCGCCGTTTTCCCTACAAAAACAAAAAAAGGAATCTGACGGCTCCACGTTGTTACTTTAGATTGCAAAGACCGAAACAATTTTTTGAAGCGCTTGGGGAAAAAAGATTTGCAACATGCCGCTAGGTCTTTAGCAGAAGACGCCAGTTCGCAAACAAGAGAAGGGGTGCCGCTAAACGCTGCTAGAGGCGGAAGCTGGTGCTACGAACTGTCTGGTCTCCATAAGTTAATTCCGGTTAGTTTTGGGTCTCCCCTCGTACATTTTATTTTGAACGGTTACGTATGTCTGTAATTTTGACAGTAAAAAATCAATGTAACCAAGAAAACACACGAGGGATAAATCAAAGCCTCAGAGTTTTCAGGAACTTTGGGTCATTCACAAAGGGCAAACTAATTATGAGAATGATAAATATGTTGATGACAATATGCAAAAGGTATTACAAAGGACACAAAGGAAAACATACTTGAGAACGGAACAGAATTTCGACAAAGTTACATAGCATAGCAGGTGACGTATGTAACTATGCAGCATAGTTATGTAGCACATAGTAGACAACTGGGAATAATAATGCTTGGGAGGACAGTGTACAATAAGTAATGTGTCGAGAGATCCCTCGTTTTATGCAGTTTTCGTTTATTCTTTCCCATTTGTTTTTTTTTTAATTTCGGTTTTGGTACAAGTCGCGGTTATAATTTTTTTTTTCACGCGTTCCTATTTCTGCTATTGTCGCAGCGGGGCTGCGGGCCGGGCGTCAATGGAAAGACTGCGCTACTCGCGGGCTTCCCGAACGCCTCGGCGAGCCGCTACGACCCGCGGGCCGGGGTTTCAATCAATCAATCAATCAATCAATCAATCAATCAATCAATCAATCAATCAATCAATCAATCAATCAATCAATCAATCAATCAATCAATCAATCAATCAATCAATCAATCAATCAATCAATCAATCAATCAATCAATCAATCAATCATTTTGTTTACATCAACATCAAACTGGATGTGGGCTGCAGAGGCAAAAAGTCAAAACAGTTTTGACTTGACAAGGCCTCTGCAGCCTTACATTTGGCATACGGTAACAAACAACAGCAACCAGGAAAAAACAAGCAACAGCGACATGGGAAAAAAAGAAGAAAACACTTATATACTCTATTTGCTGCTAGAGGAAGGATTTGGCCTTATACACAAAGAACGAAGAACGACAGCATCTAGGGACTGGATGTATACAGGAAACGGAAACAAAAATATAGAAAACGTATGTATTTACAGCTCACAAAGACAATTTACTTTTTATTTGTGAAAACAAAGCTCTCGAATTTCATTTAGATGTAGGTTTTCAATGTTTGACAAATTTTGTTTTTAAACTTTATTTAAGACAAACGGAAGATTATAGCTTAACATTTGAAACCCATAGTTCGTGCGATTTAATGGAAATTTCCAACGCTCCCTTTCCCTAACGTCATAAGGTTTAGAAATGGGAGTTAAATTTGAAATACAAGTAAAAAATGGTTCATTACATCGGAGGGTGGATCTATATTGTGTGAGGAGAGTATACTCATATGAATCAAGAATAGATGTTAGATGCAGCTTTTTAAATAGAGGAGGAGTGTGTGTTTCAAAAGACACATTTCGTATTATGCGAACAGCCTTTTTTTGAAGAATATGTAATTTATTTAGGTCGCACAAGCTTGTAGTGCTCCATACCAAGCTACAGTAATTTAAAAGAGGTTCAAAAAGAGCTTTATATATAAGCAATTTTAAACGACAAGGCAGTATATTTTTAAACTGGTATATTTTCCCAGCACTTTTGAAAGTTTTTTAGCTATATTGATAATATGATCATTCCAAGACATCTGGTTGTTAAAATAAACTCCAAGCGTTTTCACATTTTGAACGAGTTCAATTTGAGAGAGGCCAAGAACAATATTAAAATTGGAACTAACATTTCTATTTTTAGGTCGGAAAAGGACCGCCTTACTTTTGTTCATATTAATTTCTACTGAGTTTACTACACTCCATTCATATAGCTTCTGTAGTGTGGTGTTAGTTTCATACACCAGTTCCTGTATTTCAGTGCCTGAAAAAAATAAGCTAGTATCATCAGCATAAATGATGAAAGAGGGGTTGCTACTGATGTTAACGATATAATTTATATACAAGTTAAATTAAAGAGGACCTAAGATACTACCTTGTGGTACTCGAGATCTGATAGTTTGAACGGTAGAATTTTGACCATTTATTACAACACATTGCCGCCAAAAATTAAGATATGACTTTATAATATCGAGTGTTACGCCACGGACTCCATAACATTCGAGCTTTTTTATGAGAGTAATATAATCGATACGATCGAACGCTTTAGAATAATCTATAATTAATTTTTTTTCTTCGAAAGACTTTAAAATTAGCTCCTTCTGTTGTAACAATGCCAATTCCATTGATTGGCCTTTGCGAAAACCAAACTGAGAGTCTGTAAGTATTGCAAATTTTTTACAGAAACTTGTTAACTTGAAACTTGTTGAGGGTATCTGGGCTCAAACTATTACACTCATTAATTGCGACGTGATCCCGAGCTTTTTAACGCGAAAGCGTTGAGGTGCTTGTTTCCCACAATCGCCAGCCTTGGTGGCATGGCATAAAAGCCCGCGTTGGTGGCTTGACGCGAATCCTTATTGGCCGATGTGTTTATGACGTCACAGCCGCATGACTTCGCGCGGAGATTTTCAAACAACCCACATCGCTCACGTGAAGCGTGACGTCACGCCTCGAATTAAAGTTATTAAAACCATGGCACGTAATGCGATTTCAAGATCTCTCTAGTGATTTTACTTTATTGAGTAATTAATTTGCCTTAGAGAAAAGTTTGAAGCATTTTTAGACGGGATTCGAACCGACGACCTTTCGGTTTCGTGCCAGTCACGCTAGTCACTGGGCCAGGTAAGGCACGCTTGCACGGCGAATTACAAGGCGATAGGACCGGGGCCCGATAACGCTTTCGCGTTCCACTCTTAAAGGCGAGGCTTAAGCGTCCTCCAAGTTTTTTTTCGGGTGTTACCAAATGCAGTAAGACGACGAGCCCCATGAAAGTGCACTTTTGGCACGAGTTAATTGGCTCCCTCCATCGGGATGTACATTTGGCTGTGGTCGGACTTAATATGGAAAGGATGATAATGAGTCATTTAACTGGGTCACCCACGCTGCATCGCGGAGCCTTCATCTTAAGATTGTTAACCGGGCACAGGACTCAAGTCGGTCTCTTTATAATTACGTATTGCCTATGTCGCCCGAGAAACATGATTTGAGGGTAGTGCTCGATAAAATAAAAATTAATAATTTATCCCACACCTAAATGATTCAACTCACATTGAGCAAACTGCACCTCGGTTATACGCATTGTGCCCCACACGAATAGGTTCTATGATGCATTCTTATTGGGGTACGGAAGCAAAATAAAATATTTAAAAAAAGTGGCGACCCGATAGCATTTTTGGCAAACTACCCTTTGACGAGTTGACATGTTCGACATGTGGGCCGTCGACGAGTTGGCTTGGATAGTATTACAGATAGAAAATAATTTACTCTCTCGTTAATTATATAGAAGTGCACGCCAAATATCAAAAATATACTTATATGAGCATTAAGTACCCCAAGAACGCAAGATGTTAATAAAGCCAAAATCTTAAAATATCTGCGTCTCCAGTTTTCTAATACAATATTTTTTTTTTTTTTTTTGTAATTTAAGGGTGCTTGACATCACAGATCCACTTGTTTATATTCGCACCGTGGGCTTGGTGTGCGTGTATCTGAAAATACGACATCTGAACTTAATAAGGACAAAAGAACCAACTCCAAATAAGCTCCTTTTCTATTAAACCAGACATGCCGGCACGTTCAGACGACGCGTAAATGTGTCCTGTCCACTCTTAACAGAAAAATACATGTTTCCTAATATTAACTTCAAAATCATGTTTCCACAACCCTATAATCTCCAAAATCGCATTTAATATGTAAATAAAAAAAAAAACCTACCACATTTTTTTTGCGTTTGAACAATTTTTTTTTTTTTGATTATAGGACAACGGATTTGAATATCAATTTGGATCCCTCCGTACACGATGTTTCGCTGAGTAAACAAAACAAAAATTTACCAGGACAATTTCTAGCTGAGGTTTCATGTCATTTGCACGAAACCCAAAAGACAGTGTAACTTGGAAACACACTCTGCGGGTAAACAATGAAAGCGAAGGTTCAATCTCTCATTATACTCAGCGCAGATTTTTTTTTTTTATTGAAGGGGCAATTTTATGCGTTTTAATTCGCAGGATGGGCCCTGGAATTCTAAGATATTGACTGAGCATGTTGGAAAGTAGCATGGGTATTTTCAGAGGGATTTCTATTGATAAGAATATTTTCTTTAGCAAAAGCTTTGTAAACAGAGCGACACAGCGAGTGTAAAGACGACGTGACTTTTTTTTTTAATTATTTACGCTTGTCTAGTTGTTTTTTCGCGTTTAGTGACAAGGAACAAATACTATTTGCTCAGTTGTCTAATTTTCTGTTGTCTAAAAGTTTCGGTTCCTCAGAACATTTTAGTCGCAAGAAAAAAAAATACTCCTATCTTCTAATATGCGTTTATTTCTCTCCTAAATTACTAGTTCTTTCCCCAGTTGAAAGACAAAAGAGCAAAAACACGTTTCTTCCGCTTAACGCCGCGCCTTACCTTTTTTACCGCTTGTTTAGATACCACGTTCGGCGATCTGCGCCCGGATTACGTACTTGCCAAGCGTCCAGAGAAATTTACCCAAAATATTTTGCTACATTTTCCAAGCTCCAGGAACCAGGCTGCGAGTGTTGCTACACGCGCTGTACGCGATGGCGCTGGTAGCAGGAACTGCTCTAAAGCAAAAACCTAATCAAACTGTAATTTGCACAGGTGTTCGTCATGCCTTGTATTGGCTCACCTCAAATCTTTTATGCAAGCATGTCGAGCGCGTGCAGCACATGTGCCTATGTTTTCATCCTTTCTCCTTGGGGCGTGGGTAATTTGGCAGAAGGTTTATTCCCGGTCGTCAAAGGAAGAAGGTTGAAAGGGCGAATATACTCATTATAGTGCCTAGAGTCGGACTGATTTATTAGTATAATTATGTTTTTCTTTCTTTATGCAGCTCATGGGTACCAAAGTTGCTTGGAAACCTTCCGTCAATTTGCCTCAATTTTCGGCCTCGAACATTCGTAAACACTTCGGCATTTCCATGTTTTCTTGCAACAATTGTCAATGTACAAAGGGAGCGTCTCTCGGTATGACCTTGGTGCCTGTGAGGCACACAGTGGTTCCCGGCATGTTATGTTTAGAGAGGAACATATTGGCATAATGCACGGTATTTCTCTTTCTTATCCTGGAGCAATCGTGTGTATGCACCTGGCGCTTTGTAAATATTTCGAACTATTAGCTGAAACGATGCCTGATGCGTAATTTCGTCTCAATTACTGCAAGCTGAAGTTAGTATGACGGCAGTTTTCTTACAAATATTGATAATATATTTTGACGCTTTGAAGGTGTTCTCTCACAGCTGTGTTAGACAAGGGTGCTCACTGCAAGCTTAAATGGAGGATTCCTTGTTTTTGGAGTTTATTTCTCTTGAAATCGGGAGGATGTCTTTTGGTGTTCATTTTCCGCTGAAAATGAGAGGTATATTGGAGTTTATATTTGCTAGTTTCTAAATTCTTTGAAAGTCAGAAATCATTCTACTGTATTCCCAATTTAAAATAAATTATACAAGAACGCCCGGGTACCAAACCCCTTGTGCTGAAGGAAACTTGATGAGCTAAAAGGCCAACTTTTTATCAGTAGCTCTAGATTTCAAAGGAAGCTGAAGGGGAGTGTTCTCATGACCACTGCCCTATGCTCTTATAAAGTTTATTTTTGACAAGACCGTCAGTTTTGCTTTTTATATTGTTGGTTTCACATCGAAATTCGGATAATTTCCGGAAAAATCAAAATTGATAAAAACGTTGCCGGTACGATTGTATTTCGTTTTTTTATTATTTAATTGAAAACATGAAACTCAAGTTATAAGAAATCTCCGGATTAAAAAAATAAAAAAATATTTAAGATTTCTTTTGGTATTAAATAAAAAAACGTCTTGCAATTTGAATGGGCATGAAAAGTTATCATGAATATAAATATTAAATTATGTTAATAAAAACTCTTCATGCTTCTATATTCGATAATTTTTATTTGCATATCACGACATCATATTAAAAATGAAAAAAAACGGGAGAAGGCTCTCAACGAAGAAAGAGGCTGAGTTTGAAAAGACGGTTTCGGCCAGTAATTTTTCAGCGTGATATTAGAGTTTAGGTATTCTTTATTTTACGATAGCCTATTTTTATATTAAACCAATATGTGTAAATGTTTTGTGTTGTGAGCTTTCTTCAATGACTACATGCTTGGATGACACTAGCATTCTTGCAACTGCCAAAAGCATTGGCACATCAAAGCGGCGTTTGAAATCGAAAATAGAACTAGAAAAAATGAATCAGCGCGTCCCACGGTGGCAAATATTTAAGAAATAATGTTGTATCACAAAACCACTGCTAATCTGACTTAACGCTCTTATATGTTGGTCTTGACATAATCACATCTGTGTCGCTCATTTAACTAGACCTTTTATTTCACTACGGGAATATGCACGACTCTCAAATAACACTGTACTCACCAGTTTCAATGGCAACAATACTTCTCTTCTCGGCATACCATGACGACGCGTGTTGGCACACTAAATGAATCGTCTTTTCTTGTGCTCTTTTCCTGTGGTACGTCTCTGTAATTGGATCGACAATTGAGACGCGGTTCATAGAAAACACATGGGAAAATTTGTGTTTACGACGTCTTCTCTCAGCCAATATAGACTTAACTGGGGGACTTCTAGCTAGGCGTACTGCGTATGCCCATGTATGAAATGTTATGTGACATGCAAGTCTCATGACTATACGTTTAGATTTTGCGTTTTAGCAGTTTATCACAGAAATTTTATACGGCGGACAATTAGTACCTAAGTACCTATGCATTCACTGCTTTTGTAACGAACCGTGATAGTTCTCATATCATAGCGCTGTAATCGCACAGACTACTAAGCGCGAACAGACGTGTTGACGACGAATCACTTCTGGTCGTTCACTTCACTTCCGGCGTCCTTTCTTACTATAGCATCAATTACAAGGAAGGTGTTTCAAAGTTAAATAGCGCCGGCGCGTACTATTGAGCGGAATAATTTGAATGTATTTGTTTATTTGTTTTCTACTGAAGGTTGGTTATAGGCTAAAATAATCATTTTATTTATAAATAAAATATGCGTCTCATAGCCAGAATAAGAAGCCCCTAAACTAGGGATGTCGCGAACCATCTTAGGTTCGATTTCGAAAGGTTTCGATATTTTCGAAGTGAACTCAGGTTCGAATTCGAAAAATTTCGATATTTCCGTATCGACCGAGGTTCGAATTCGAAACATTTGCAGCTTCGATCACAGTGGAGTTTTGAAATCGAAAGGTTCGAAGCTTTCACGGTTTCTAAAATTTCGAGTTCGAATATTTCGAATATTTTTTTTACTTGAGGTTCAATAAATTCGAATGTTTCGAACTCTCCTTACTTGAAATTCGAGATATTCGAAAAATTTGAATTTCTTGGGAACTGAAGTTCGAAAAATTCGAACATTTCGAAATTCTTTGGATATAACATTCGATAAATTCGAACGCTTCGAATTTTAATAGACATAAAGTTCGAACAATTCGAAGATTTCGAATTTCTTTCTACATAAAGTTCGAAGGTTTCGATTTTCTTTTAACGCTAAACTCGAGAAAAAAAACTTCGAAGATTTCGAATTTATTTTAAGTCCAAGTTTTCGAAGTTCGAAGTCCGATTTACATGTTCCTCCACAGTATCGGTTTCAAATAACATTTTCACGACTCATTGGTTTTCACGAAATCAGGTTTAGAAAAGTTATGGTGTGATATTCAGACTCCGCGAAGTTGGTCAGGCAATTAAATGAGAAAACGAGTGTCCCGAATGTGCTGGAATATTTGCCAGTGCAGAGTGACGTGTGACCATAGATCAGTAATTGTGGCCGCCAGCCTGGGGGGTGGGGGAGGTCTTTAACATGCATCACGCGGTAGTGATCACACGAACGCACAGTTTTACGATACTCATCCAGTTCGAAACGCTAGGGGCGGGCGGGAGGTTGAGGCTCAGGAAAACCTTGAAGAGACCTTGCAAACTGCCTCCCCACTCCTTGCACGTTGGTAGTAATCCGATCGAACGCCGCCTGAGTGACGCTGGCATATTGTAAGTTAAGTTTGTAATTGTCCTGGACGTTTATTTTCTGGGACGGAGGAATCGCCTCGCAAAAAGCACAGAAGCCGACACAACTCGAGGTCGAGAAGCGTTCTACCATACAAGTGGCGTCGGAAGAGGAAAAGCTGGGGGGGCTCCAGCCCCCCTTCCTTCCCTTCCAGATATTTCGGACTGTTAAAGAAAACAATACAGGGAAAGAGGGCGTGGTCTAGCTTATTTTAGTCTGAAATTATTTATGCATTGCATATATATCGTATAGCTACTGTCACTCTTCACTGCATAAAAGATAGCGTAGATAGTCATTGTCGGAAACTCGTTGTCAGAAGGCACTACTTGTCACATGCTTAGTGTTTCGGAAGTTCAAAGCTATGCCTTTTAGAGTTAAATAACTGTGCCATTAATAAAAAAAATAAACATAAGAATAAATGCGGGGGTAAAAAGCTGGAGAAAAAAAAAACTATCAAGAATTCGCCGGAAGTGTTGTATTCTTGCATATTCAGAGGCTCAGATCTTCGAAACAAGTTTCTCATACCAAAATGTGCACAGGGTAAAAGAAACACGTCCCAGGAACGTGAAACGAAAACAAAATGTTTTCTTTATTTTTCTGGAACAATATATTAGAAATCTTCTCCCATGAGTTAAGTTATTTCTTAACGTGAAAAAAACAATAAATACATTATTTTGTATTCTGCAGATAGCAATGATATGTACTGTCTGTGGTGTTAATTTAAATGCGATACCTCAAACAACTTAGACGAAAATAAATACCAAGTTTAGGGCATAATTGCAAGTAGATACATGTTTGGACATTTCTTCAAAACTCACCTTGAATAACAATAATCACATCTTAAGACGACACTTACCTAGGCTATACATAGATCATTCTTAAAAAGTTTAACACCTCTACCATAAATAGCTTCGGCTCTTGCGCGCTTCAAATATGGCGCAAACGACAATCGTCAAAAACCCGTCGTCCTTCCTCGCCCCTTCAGAAATTAATTTCTTTAAAACTAAGCATGCCAGAACATTTAAATAAACGGCATCGTCTTTCGTAAGGAACGCAGCCCCGCATGTAAAAATTCGAGAGAAAAACAATTACGAATGTACCTCATTACTTGAATTCAAATGAAACCGTCCGCCGGTCTTTCGAAGTTCGACGAACGTCGAACTTTTACCCTAAAATTTCGAAGTTTGTCGAAGGTTTGACTTTTCAGGATTCGAAAGTTCGAAACTTTTCGAATTCTCTTGATAAATAAGTTCGAAAGTTCGAAAATTGTTGAAATCCTTAGCGTAGGAAGGTCGAAAGTTCGAAACGCTTCGAACTTTTTAGTGCAAGAAGGTCGAAAGTTCGAAACGCTTTGACTTTTTGGTCCATCAAGTTCGAAAGTTCAACAAGCATCAAATTTTTCAGCGTGATAAGTTCGAAAGTTCGAAAAGGATCGAATATTTTAGCCTAATAAGTTCGACGGCTCGAAAAGCGTCAAACTTCTTAGTTCAACAAGTTCGAAAATTCGACTTCTGTCGAATTTTATGATATAGAAAGTTCGAAATTTCGAAATATTTCGAACCTTTCGAACCGCTTGTTTCAATCATCGAAACTTCGGTTCGAAAAACGTTCGCGGCATCCCTACCCTAAACTAGTTTTGCTAGAGATGATCCCTAGCTAAGGCAATATTCTCTTCAGTCATATTTCAAAGCAATATATGTAAATGGCGTACCGCTTGGTACAGTTACCAGTTCCTAACCCACGATTATAAAAACCTTTGGTTGAACTAAGTTTAGTGAAATGCAAGGTGTTTTATAAAAATAAGCTTAATACTAGAAAAAAACATATCGAAGGCTCCCTAGAAGTGTTTAAATATACATATCGTTGATAAGAATAAAAAAACTGCGCTGGTTCGCATACGCATACACTGTCGCCTAAGAATCTTGGTCACATCCTTTTCCGGGTTTCAAACAATAGTACGCATTTTGTTACGTTGGGCGTTCTCTTCTGAGGCTCGTTTTTTATTGCAACGAGCTGGTTTCCTTACCAAAGCAACAACGCGCGTGAGAAAGGACCACATTACTATAATTACACTTTTATATATGTACATTTTCAAGTTGCACGCATTATTTGAAAGTAAAAACCTTTTACGTCATGGCGAGAGAAAAAGTGTTTCTCTTCAAAAGCAAACGGCTGGCCAACGAGTTTCTTGAGCGTCGATTTTGATGTCTCTAGAATTCGACTTCCGCAATTCACTCGGGAATGCGTCACAGGCGCCCTTGAGAGCTGGAAGCGCAGTTCGTGTTTACGACGCGTGGCTCGCCCTTTTTGTGTGATTCGAAGGCCCTTTCTTTTCAAACGTACTCGGTGTGCCAATGCCTCGATACTTTCGAAAAAGAAAACCCTCTTAAACTCCTTTTTGTATACACTTAGAGTCTCCGACTGCTTTGAAGATAATATGCGGCTTAGTGTCGCCTTTTACATCGGGTCGCCATAGTCGGGGACAACTTTATTCGGTGCTCAAGAAGGGAGGATGCACGCATTGCTCGGCCTTTCACACCGTATCTGCAGAAAGTTGTCTCCGAGTACTGGCGATTCCAACAAACCATACCCGGCAAGCTGGTCAGGTAAATTGCCGGAAGAAAGGAGGTCATTTTCACCGGTCAGCACGCAAAACACCTCAGATTTCTTGCGATGCAGCGTAGAAGTAGTGTTACATATAAAAGCAAAGTGATTTTTGGGCGGAAAAAAAATTAAAGACGTCAACAATTCTCTGTAATGCCGAATTTGAGGGCAGCTCTTGAGGAGGAGGATGGGAGGGTAAAGAGGAGAGGTTCACGTGTGACGTCACGTGACGTCAAGAGGAGAGAATGTTCCCACTCAATTTAGCGGGAAAAATTTTACGCTAAGTAAATTTTCCGCCAAATTTCGCGAGAAACATTTGCGCAGATTTTAACAGTGAAATTTTCGAGCTAAATGTATCGGAAAATGTTCTCGCCAAATTTAGCGGGGAAAATTTTGCTCTTGTAACAGCGAACGTGACGTCACGTGTGACGTCATTATGGGAAACGTCCCATAATGCAACGCGCGGTTGCGCCGACAGCGACGGCGACACCGACGGCGACGGCGTCGCCGCTGAAGCAGCAAACGGGCGCATAAGAGCTACGCTTTAAAACCTTTCTATGTCAGTGAGTAAGAGTGACACGATCGAAACACACAAAATAATTACTAAAAACGATGTTGTTTTTTCGCCAGCTCAATTCGCGCATTTGGCCCAAGGTATAAAGTGTATTCTTAGAGTGCCAAAGTTTTGCGTGCTGGGACATACGGATAATCCCAAAGCTTCTTCCAGGGCTGATAAGCCACTGTAAATCACTTAAGTATCGTCGTCCGGGAAGTCGTCAAAGGGCAGGACATGGGTTCCCGTTGACGTTTTGCGATGCGGAAGGTTGTCAAAGTGCGGAGAAGGGTTCCTGTTGGCTGTGTCTGATGCAATAGAACGTCGACCAGGGGATCACGTTTATTAAAAATAATGCATCGCCACATCAGGTTGGTAAATGTTTCTGGATATGCACACGCGATTTTAGAATATAAACTACATGTAACCGCCATCACGAGCCCCCCCCACCCTCCCCCTTACACACACATACACGCAAATGAAAACGAAGTGAAAAGGTTTTGTTTAAACGGATCCTCTGTGATAGAGGATCGGAGCGTTGCGCGGCTAGTTGATACCAGGTGACCGTGCACCGGTTGTACCCGAGTCTAGAGCTAGTAACGTTTGCTTGCGTTTTAAGGCAAGATTGTAGCGGTTTTTCGAGAAGCCTCAAGGGTGTGAAAGGGAAATGCAATCCGAGTATGCGTCAGCAGGGGATGTAGGCTAAGGGTTGAAATAGACTTATTCAGGTAGTCATGTGTCAAGACTTACTGATATTATATTTTTAAGATACTATTGATAGGGAACCTACACGGAATCCCCATGACAACGTTTTTTGAGGACTTAAACTCACGCTTTATATTGACGTTTTACTTGTCTGTCAGCACAGTATTTTTTCGATTATGTTTTTATTCGCAAATATTGCACATTTACGTAAATCAGTAGCTGCCAGTGTGAAAATGGGTTTCCGCGCCCATCAACATGTCAAATTCAGATATCTTAACAACTCTTCCGACATTCGAAATGACTGATGTTTTAAATGCATAAGTTTCTGGTACCAGTTCTTAATAAATAAGAAAAATGAACAGTCTCTAAGCATTCATTCATATTTGTTTTATTGATGTAACTTTTGTGGCAATTTTTATGTTAGAAATTCTTTTCACTCCATGGCTTTCATACAAGTTTCGCACTGGAAATTAATTGGCATAATTGCGTTTTTTTTATTTTTTTCATCTCGCGGAGAACGAAAATGACACTAGTAAAATGTTTTCACGTCCTTGTTTATCCCTTATTTGGTTCCGGCCCCGATGAACCGCAATTATTTAGGTGATCTCGATAAACAAGTGCGTAGAGCTATGCTAGCTACGAAAACCAAACAGCGAAAGCAGACGACAGTGTTCAAACGACCACCTCAGGGAGCTTCTCGGCGTTGCTGCAACGCCGAGAAGGGAATTTTTTCCTCTAAATTTAGCGGGATATTTTCCCGCAAAATTCAGCGGGGAAATATTTCTGCGAAATGTAGCGGGGAAAAGTTTCCGCTAAATGTAGAGGGGAAATCATTCAGGTAAACTTTGAGGGAAACTTTTTCCGCTAGATTTAGCGGGGAATATTTTCGCTAAATTTCGTGCGTAATGTTTTCCGTTATATTTAGCGGGGACAAATTTTCGTTGAATTTAGAGGGGAACTTTACCCATCATACCACGCGCGGTGACGTCACTCGTGACCTTCGTGACTGTCACACGTAACGTCACGTGTTACGTCATTATGGAAAAGTCCCATAATGCAACGTGCGGGTACGCCGACGCCGATGCGGACGGCGACGCCGCTCAAGCTGGAAACGGGCGTCTAAGAGCTGCGCTCCAAATGAAAGACGGTTCACGCAGGTGTCTTACCCTCAGTCAAGACAAATATTGCCGCTTCCTTGTTTACAACGACAACCCACAGCCAACTTTCAGATGCATGAGGTCAGTCAAAGTAGCAAGGGGTGAAGGATTTCCACATATCGGCTGTCTGACTTTGGGGAATTGACAGGGGAGGGATGACCGTTGGGTAGGGATTAGGCTGAGTTGCCTTTGGTTTTTTCTTTCAACTGTGTGAACGTGGAAGCTTGCTGTGAAGTGTGGACATCGTGTGTGGTTGTTATAACGATGACAAATTCCATGCACCTGAAGGTCCGCTGGGGATTGAACTTAATAATATAGAATTGAAAATAGTCACCATAGTTGTGTTTGACACATTTGTGTGTAGCGTCTACCTTTTTTATTCCTATGGTAATCAGGCTTTGTAAATACTGAATGTTTATTAGTTCTTCCGCATGCCACAGAATTCATGCTTTGAGTCCCCCTATCGTCTTTGGAGTAGCCAGGCAGGTCAGGCGTTGCCGTGCTGTTTTGAAAGAGACCCGCAGAAACCTGCCATCTCATAAAAATTCGGGTAGAGTTGTGAAGACCCTGGCAGTACCAAAAAATAAATAGGAACTGCTGGCTGATACAAATTGCTCTTCTTGAACACGGTATTCAAAGAAAACATATCGAAATGTCTGCAAAAGCAGCCAAAACAGAGAAAGTATTGCATTTTCTAAGCGTCCAGGGTCTCTAACAAAATAATTATAACCCGGAGTCTCCGAGACTCAAGTTTTATTCATGAACACAAAACAAAATCTAGTGATTTAGAAAAGATAAAAATATTTTTTGCAAGCCACTATTATGTTACTACCACTAATATCACTACAATAGTAATGTAAAAAATTAAAATGCAAAAATTAGTTCATCCTAAGTTTTATAGAATTATAAATATGTATATATATATATATATATATATATATATATATATATATATATTAATACGCCGTAATTCAATTCGCTGTTTTAATGTGGTCGCAGTCAGTTGATATGATTTTTTAGTGAAGTGAATATTAAAGTATTCAACTAGTGAAATAAATATATTTTACCCTGCACTACTCGTGTGCGTCTAGTACTAGATTACGAAACTATATCCCGGGTCCTACATAAACAGAAGTATGTAAGTATTTTCGCGAATGACGATTGATGAGGCGACGAATGACTGAAGGGAACTTGTGCCCAAAACAAGATAGAAGAATGCTAGCGTCGCAGTCGTCGATGGCAGCGTAGCAGCAGGATGGAGCGCTGTGGATAGACCGACTCCGGTATGCCACGCGGAGAACCTTTTTACCCGCGTGTGTTTCTGGCACATTCGGCGTAAAACTTTCCGTGCATAGAACATTTGTGACGCGATCCGACAAAAAAAGTTCTCGAACTTCTGAGAGCTCTAAATTGAAGGAATATATAAAAGAAACGTCCACTCTCGGCAGTGGCGTAGTCAGGATATTATTTCGGAGGGGGAGATTAAGCGCCATTAATCCCCCAATGGCGGAGAGCGTCCTCAATACGGACGCTCACGCAAAGATTAGGGAGGCGCTGTTTGGATAAAACTGGTAAAGCCGCATTGTCATTTTTCAAAATGGAGCAGGCTTCATTTACAGCGGCTCTAAACTCATCAAAGACAAAGTTGGGGCCGAAGTTCACGGAGCGCACCGATTGGGCAATCAGGACAATGGCACTTAACGGTTTTGTCACCAGCGTCCAATGGGCGTGCTCCGTGAACCTTCGGCTTCACCTTTGTGTTTTTACTAGTTTAGGGTACCAGGGACACGGGCGTGGCGGCTCACTGCTGTACTGTCGTCGCGGTTGCGGCCCAGCAACTTTAAAAGCTTCTTCACAGCATATCCCCCCCTCCACTTATTGAGGTACCATTGAATTACCAATGCGTGCTTTCCAGACAAAACACAAGGATAGCTATACTGTCACAAGAAATTAAGCAGCAAAATTGAGCATTTTCTACCCCACGAACACTTTTTCCAAAAACATAATATTTACACACACAAAAAAAAAAGTTCCGACGACACCTAAGCACTTTTTTATGAGTTGTAAATGAGAAAGCGTGAATGTCGTTCTTGCGCTCCTTCAGTTCATCTGCGGCGTACTGGCGTCGAGGGCCACGTTTTGCTACTGTCAAGGTTGCGGCCGACGGCCGAGCGCGCGCCCTCGTGAAGTGGCGGCGCCGCGCAGAGCTCGGCCGTGCAGCCTCTCCGGAGTTTGCCCGTGCGGGCTCTGCGGCCAGGCGCTCCCTCTTACCGGTGGCCGGGTCGCTGCGTGCGCTACGCCGCCATGGAGAGGGCCTTTCTGGTGGCGCCCCTTGGAACTACACCGCGCGAGAGCCAATGGGAGCCTCGTTCCTAGAAACTATGACGCGCGCCAACCTATGGGAGCGTATCCATCAGATCGCTGCTACAGACGACAGAGTTCGCTCCATTCGGACAGGGGAGTTTAGGTGCCGTTTGGCGAGGCTTCAAAAGCTGATGACGTCGGTTCGTTCCATGGGACAGATAATGCTTTCGTATTAAAAAAGCGCGCGGGATCGGCTCGTTCGTACTATGCATATTGCTCTCAGTACACGGCCAAATGTTCGACGGCGCCATCATCCCCTGTCATATTAATACGATAGCGTAAATCAGAAGATTCTAAAAAAAAACTGCCAGTTTTTTTTTTTTTTTTGCCCGCATTCTCCCGTCATACAGGAAAACAGCGAAATATTAACAGAGAAACAACTCGAACTAAGGACAAAAATGTAAAGATTCAGTGAAGGAATTCCTTTTGGGTGCGTCCCATCTCCTGCGACCAAGAACCTTTTTTTATATTTCACAAATTTACTCCGGCTTAACGTAACAAAGCATATTACAAAAAAAAAAACGCAGACGTTTCGCAATCTATGCTGGTGGCGTCTCTCTTCACTATGCACTGGCCATGATGGAGAGGGCTAAACACTCAACCCATCCTACAAAAAACACCTAAACGCACGGTAAGGTGCCGCGGGGGGACTGTGGCCGAGTGGGCTAATGCGTCTCAGCTCGGAGCTTGGAGCGAAGGCTTGCGCTGCAGAACCTCCTGGGTTCGATCCCCATCGCCCGCCCGTTTCGGTCTGGATGAGTCTCGGTCCGGAACGCGTTCGGGGAATAACTACTGAGTGTTGCATGTTAAATGCCCCAGGTTGGCGGTTGTACTGCACTTGCTAATTTTCTCAACCGCAGCTAAGAGACCGATCACCACAGGAGGCGTACCAGCATCAAGGCTGTCTAAACATAATAGCAACGCAACGTTTTGGCCCCAGTACCAGGTCCCCTCCGCACCCAAGTAGGTGAGCACAGGCACCGAGCGGCCCGACCTGACGTGAGCGCCGCTCAACCGGGACTCGTGTCCTAATTGAACACGAGCCCCGTCAAAGCGTCGACGCAGGAAACGCATCCGGTCGGTGTCTGCACCGCACTCAACAAGGTGACGGAAGAAAACCAGCATCAGAGCCCCATCAGGTTCAGGAGGTTCCGGCACAGCTTATTACAAGTTCATTGATACTTCGCGACACAGAAGTCGTGACTCTGCATGGCCTTCAGGGAGAGGCATTCGAACCTTAAGTGGGACTAAGAGAAAACCTAGAACAGCAGATTCCCCGCAGTGGTAAGAAAGCGGGCGTCGGTCGGCAGTTTGCCACAAGTTGGACTCCTTTGACGCAGCTTGTTCTGGGCAGACGTGCGCCCGATCTTCCTGGCGTCGGGAATACTGGGGCGCGGGAGGTTCACGTCGGGGGGCGCCATTTACGGACGTGGGGACGGTGGTGCTCATAGGACCACAGCGGCGAAGCTTAGAGTGGGCTCCCTCGGTGCTGTTACAGGGACGGGTGCCTCAAGATGGAAGGCCTGGTGAGTTTGCTCTCGGACGACCTTCGGCGAGTGAGAGAGAGGACGGACGATCAGCAATGGGCGCGTTCAGTAGCGGCCCCGGAGTCAAGGAGTCACTGACTCCTTCCACTGGACGGCCAAAAGTCACTTCCGGTGCACGTAACTCCGGGGCTTCGGAGTCAAGCTCTGAAGCATCGAGTCCGGCGACGGTGCACGTAGAGTCAAAGGAGCTAAAGATGACGTCATTTCCTGACTGGTGACAATTTCCGGCGCTAAAAGAGAAAAAACAAACAAAAATGGCGGGATAAGCTGCGTCGGTTCTGTCGCGGGTGTGAGGTTAGCTCGCTTTTGTTAATGAAAAGTGCTCAAGGTAAGAAGAATAACGCGTTCGAATTTCTTTTCCAGGTAAGGCTCTTTTCGGAAAATGCATTGGATCATATTTTGTTTGGTTTGAATATGCTAATAAACAACGTAAACGTTCATTTGACGCCGTGTCTTGATCGCCGTTGCACGGAAACTCGGTGAATATCGACGATAGTCCTGTCCGCGCTGAACAGAGCAAGGCAGGGTATGAACGTGAATTCGGTAGCCGGTTGGACACTCACGCAGAGCATGATCCCGATTGATGTTTTGTTTGCGTAGCTAAATCGGGGTGCACGTTGGCTGACGCTCGCTTCGGCCGACAAAACCTTGATCGCCGAGTGCGGCCGAACTTCCTGTGTGTATGCGAATACATTTTATAGGAAGTTCGTAGCGAAGGGCAGAACAAACGTATGGCCGTATAAAAGTATCGCAACCGGCGGCGTAGATTCGCCGAGCTCTATATTTTGCGTGTGCTGACGACTTTTTTCGGTTTTTACAAAAGCAGCTGCCTTTGCACCGCCAAGCGAACGGCTCGATCGCGTTGCATCGCTTCGAACAGCAGCGCTGATGTGTACAGTCACTCGCTTTTTCTTCAGCGACCTTGTCAAGACTTCTTCAATACCGACGTCAAATAAAAGTGATCGTGCTCGCCATCGTCTGCTTCCAGTTTATTTGGAGACCGTCTGGCACAGGGGAGGAAGCGGAAATTGCGTAGATGCAGGTTTGGAGCCGGGGTCTTTTTTGCCGTTCAGTAGGCGCTCCGATGACTCCGACTCGAGTGACTCCGTTCGGAGCTAAGGGAGCCGCTACTGAACGCGCCCAATGGGTAGTACTTTGCGAAGCTCTTCTGGGACTATGTCGCAAATGATCTCCCGAAAGCTGTCGACACCGGCGGTGTTCAGGTCAAGTCGGGAAGATGAAATGGTTGGAGGAGCGTTCACGTCGTCGAGTCGGTGGTAATGGCTCGCTCGGACCGACAGTGCGCGCTCGATGTTGGTGGCTTCGTTCAAAAAAGCGTCGACGGTCGTCGGGGATTGCGGACTAGGCCTCCGAACATTTCACTCATCACGCCACGCATAAGGGCGCGAAGTGTCTTCTCATTGGCGGCCTCCGGATGCGCTCGGGCGCTTAAGCGCCGGGCATACTTAACGAAGCTGATCACCCTCCCGCTGGAGCCTTGCATCCTTGCTTAAAGGAGGTCCTCCGCTCGCTGCCGACGGTGGCAGTTAATGAAGGCCCGCTTTAATTCGGCAGCACTGGGTGCTATGAAGAGAGGAGGCTTCGTGGTACTCAAACCGGTGCCTCGCAGTTCCATCAAATGAGACCTCCACCTTTTATGCCTACTTCCTACCCCTGACCTCCGTCGGCTGGAATCGCCTTCCCGCATCCGTAGTCTCACTTACTGACACTGCGGATTTTAAAACCGCCATAACTGATGTTCTTAATAATGTTCCATAGCAATTCTGTACCTTGTGTTTTGTTTTTTGCGTTTTGTTTTTATTGTTCACTTTATATGGTTGTATAATTCCACTCCTCTGTAATGCTTTCGGGCCCTGAGAGTATAATAAATGAAATGAAATGAAAGTGGAGCTTCTGGAGGCGCTGCTCAGCTGTCCACCAGTTGTAGCGGGCTACACGTTCATAATGTTGCAGCTAGTTCCCTATTCGCGCCTCCAGCTCGTTGCTCGCCCTAACGCGGCGGAAACGGGAAGCGCTCTAGTGAGGGTACTTTTGTTCTCCTGCTCAGCGGGCACGGCGGAACTGCTCGCGATCATGGCTCGCGAAATGTCATTTCCGAATGCAAACAACACTCTTCACTGTCGCAATGTGGCGCTGCAGCCGGTATGGGACTGTATTTATTAAAGAGTTTTAGTATTGCGTATAGAAGCAAACGCAAGCGCTGTGCGTTTGCGTTAGGGTGGCGTGCTCCACGTTGCGCGTGCGCATCGTTACCGTGCTCCGACCCAAGACCGCAATTTTGGGTCTTGGATCTTGCGTTCGCTCGTATAGGTGACATTCACTTGACGTCACTCGCTAGGTGCGCTGGCATCGGCCACCACGGTCACCATCTTCGAGGTCTCCTTCTATCTCACGTAGGTGTCAGGTGTCGTCTGGCCGGACCTTTCAGCGTGGGTTAGTAGCATTTTACAACTTTAAAGGGTCTTTTTGGCCGAAACTTAAGGTCATTCTTAGACTTTGGTGCTTTTGAAGCGCCGTAGGAATATTTTTTGTGTGTGTTTTAGTTCGTTTTTGTCGCTATCGGACTTTTCCGCCGCGGCCACGTTGCTCCCTATACTCTGTTTCATACTTAGCGTGCAACGCTGTCAAAGCTACTAGCGCGAGCGCGTGGCTTCGTGTATGCTTTTGTTTGCGCGAGAACGCGTGCAAATGATCAACGAGATCAAGCCCCACGCTCGCGCCAGTAGCTTTGGCAGCGTTGCACGCTAAGTATGAAACGGAGTATAGGCTCCATGCAGCGCTCCGTGTCGCGCGCCGTGCCCACGGCGGTAGCTCTTTTGCAAGAACTGTGATTTTCTACTTTGGGGCTTTTGTAGCACGGTGTGATTACTCTTTGTTTTGTTTTGCTAGTTTCCTTGTTTTTTCTCAAGCGGATTTTCTGCACTACGGCTATGTAACCTTGTTGCTCCATCGCCTCCGCGTCGTACGTCGTCCCTTCGGTGTTCGTTCTGTGCAGAAACATACCGTGCGGCTCACCGAGTGCGCTGCTAATGAAAAATGCGTCGCATTTTTCATTAGCCTGAACGATTTAAAAAACGCATGCAAGCGATTTGGAGAGCGACGAGACAAGCGATGGCGACCCGCTTCGCTGTCGCTCGGTCACTCGCGTGACGAGGGAAATCGCATGAAAACGACGGAAGCAAACGACCAAGGCGAGAGCGCTAAGTTTTCCAAAAATTCAAAAAACGAGCTACGCGATGAGCGACAGTGAAGGGTGAACCGCATGTAAGCGATTTAGCGAGCGACGGCGACAGCAACGGGATTCGGCGACGAGCGACGGAGATTTCTCACGGTCGCTCGACGCGTCGTTCGGTTTTTAGATTTCTGGAAATCGTCGCTCATAGCCTTGGTCGCTTGCTCCCGTCGCTTTCATGCGGTTTGCCTCGTCGCGCGAGTGACCGAGTGACAGCGAAGCGGGTCGTAGTCGCTTGTCTCGTCACCGTCGCTCGTCTCGTCGCTTGCTAAATTGCTTACATGCGGTTCAGCCTTTACTAACGGTACTCCGCGGCAACAAAGGAATTAAAACGGCCCGCCCCCGAGATAAACTGTTTTCTCTATTCTGTTCAACGAAGCTGCTTCAACGATATGAAGTTAGTACACACTACGAACTGACGACCGCATACACAAGCCAGTCAAACGTCAAATCGCGACCTCGAAGATGGCGGATCGACGGTGGCACTCCCTGGCAAAATTGAACCTGCAGGCTCAGTGAATACCACCTATATGCAATGCTAAAACTCACTACTGTCTCACCGGCTTCCAACGCCAACGAAACGTGCTGCAGTGAGCAGTCGCGCAAGCAGGAGTTCCTTTGAACTGGAAAGGCTGAGATTGGCAAAACGACGGCGAGCAAATACGAAATTAAATAAATGTTAAAAAATTGTAGTAATTAACAGAGTTAATATTTTTTTTTCTCCGGGGGTGGGGGGGGGGGGGGGGGGGGGGTTGTCTGGAAAGATATTGGCGACGACTCTGGAAGTTGTCCCGATTGACGAAAGTCGCTACTTTGATGGCACTTTGAATTAATCTAATTTTACATGAATTTCTCACATTAGCTGGAATGTTGTCATTGATTTTAGACTATCCATTTTATAACTTGGTAATTAAAAATGCTGCAATTGGCACCAGTGATGATAATTAGCACACTTTAGATTGCCATACTTGTTCGCGCGTTTGAAATTTGATCAGAAGCAAGTAATTATTTAGAGCTTGAAAAACTACGTATTAAAATATCTTAATTTTAATATTTATACTATTATTAATACAAATCGCGGCAATGTATGCCCCCAATTGATGCCACGATCACAAAAATACGCAATGTAACCATAATAGTCTTTCCTGAAAGGTATCATTTTGTTTTCTTTTTAGCACATGAAAACCTCTGACATCTTTATCAAGATAGACAAACAGTCAAACACTGATGGTATAAAGTCCTATTCGTCACGCGTTATTTTAAAGGGGCCCTCCAAGGACAATTTTACTGGTTTTTAGTTTGCACCGAATCTGAGCGCACTGAACGTAGTAACTTAGGGAAACTTTTCTTTTCTCGAAATTCGCTTTATTTTAAAAGTTATAGGCAAATTAAGATTACAAAAACAAGCAAAAAATAACCTCCCTCATGACGTCCTTGGTTGCTAGAGTGGCCGTGAACTAGAGGAGGGGTAGTGAGCTCAGCGACCGCTCACGGCTGCCGCACTCCGTGTCGACGGCGCGAGAGGGCGCCACTAAAACATGTTCTGGATAGGCTGTATGCAGCGAGCAGCCAGAGCGGCTCTCATTGCATTTGCTGCGCGATTAAACACTAATTCGGCATGACACTTCATTGGCCACAAGCGACAGCAAACACGGGGTAAAGATCAGTTCAGAATGGGAGCCACATCGCGCTGCCATACCGCGAAACGGCTAAACCTCAAGACAAAGCTTCTCGCCGAAGGCCTTCAGAACGCTCGGAGCCGGTCGGATCCTCCTGTCCTTACGACCGCAGCGCCACCGCGAACATCCGGGACCTTTCTGTGTCGGCGCCTGATCCCACTACTCCTTTCTAGCAGTGTTGTACGGAACGGCGTTCCAAGGAATGGCGTTCCTGGAAAGCGTTCCTCTTTAGGAGGAACGAAGGAACGCCGCCGTTCCATTTTGCATGGCTGGAACTCGAACGGGAACGCGTTACATTTTTACTGGAACGGAAAGTGTAACGGCGTTCCTTTTTTTTTCGTCCAGTGGGGTAATTTTTATTTTATTTCGAACAGGGAAATTTTGAAAGTACAAAAACTATATCTTTACGAAGTGCAGGATCTCGTTACCTTTTTGGCTACTAATCTTAGGGATTATTTTGTGTGGTCCTCGCTGGCTAACAGTTTCGGGTGCAGCACTGCTGGTGGACATTGATTCTTTTTTGAGTGCCCGAAACTGCGGTGCAAAAAGCAAGGCTTTTAGTCGTAAGAAAATACAAAGAAAGAGGGTTGTTTTAAACTCAGCTACTTTCTTTGGTTCCACGAATTCTCATACACCCATAAATCTAAGGCTGACTGCAGCCACTCGTAAACTTCTATAACGAGACCTACAGTTACAACAAGATCACAGATTGCCAGACATCGAACGCACCCTTGTATCCCGAACATTGGTCCATTACAAACATGAATATGATTAAAAGCTAAGATTTGTAACTTGAATATATCAACAAATGAAACCCTGCTTCCGCTTGTTTCCTTCTCCTGTTGCCCTTCCATGATGACATACAAACTCGTATGTGGACTGCTAATGGGATAGATAAGAAAACTCTGCTTGATTTAACTAAATATAGTAATTAGTAAAATACAAATGTAACGTATATGTAACGACACGTTCCATTTTTGAAACTGTAACGGGAACGAGTTCCTTCTTCACAGATGTAACTTATAAGGAGAACGCGTTCCAAAAATCAGAAGGAGCGAGGAACGAGCTTTCGTTCCTTTTTTTGAGGAAAGTGTACAACACTGCTTTCTAGTATGCGCCGCCTTTTCCACGGCTTGGTAACGGGTATGTCGACGGGTCATTTCTTGTTTCCGTACTTTATAAACTGCATTTGTCTCTTTTCTGATCTAAAATACTGAACAAAAACTACTTTTATAAATAACTGAATCGGTTCGCGCCACTTATATTCTATATTTCGACTAAAAAGAAACTTATAGCGGCTCTGACCAGTAGTAAGCCCAGGACCAGAGACGTCACATATCGCGCGCTTTCGGTACCGCGGGTCGCCCTCGTCGGTAGAGGAGGTTTCCGCGTCGTCCGGTTAAAATATGACGCACTGATATTTAGTTCCTCTCTCCGTGCCCGCTGGCTTGCCCGAACCCCAAGAGACATGGAAACCGCAAAAAAGGTAGACGCTTAAGTATGATTGCAGGGCCCCTTTAAGAACACGCACACTTCAGCTGCCTGACTCGATTTCCGTCTGTGAATTTTTCTACTGAGAACAGCGTTTCCTAATTCATACGTTTTGTGAACATATTGTATAAATTGGATTTATTCTGTTATTCTTGTGCTGGGGAAAATGTTAAAGCAATTAATCATCTAAATACCCCAAAAGCCATTGAAAAGCCCGCAGTTCATTATTTCAAATGACAATTATCTGAGACAGAAAAGTCAGCAAGAACGCACAAATATCAGCAGTGATTTTTTAAACAAATAATAATATTCTATGTTACCTCTAAAGTGTATGAAAGACCCTGTCTTTAAAGGGACAAAAGTTTCCGCGAACAACTTCTTTAACTAAATAATTACGGTGTGATACACATTCTGAGTTATGAAAGAATTTGAAATTAAGACCTATACCGAGATTTAAATCCAAAATGAAGGTTAGTTTCGGTTTCGCTCCGGATTTGAATCGTACCTCCTGGCCTAAATATTACGCTAAATACCGTTCTTGTTTTCAAGATCACGAGGTGACCCGTGCTCATAACACTCTAGTTTCCTAGTATTACCAGAAATAATTAGTGTCGCTCAGTAAGGCCAGCACACTAGACAGGCACAGCAGCGGCACGCATCTCCGACCCTCACTAAACCCGCCATTTTGAAAAACGAGTGGCGCCACCTATAGTGAATTGGAGTCGCGAATACCCTCGTGGGCTTCAGCGTGAAAGCTCGCTGGAGGGTGGGGGAGGGGGGGGGGGGGGTTGACGGGCCGCATGACGACGGGAGCGGCGATCATCATCTCACTCTTCTTTTGCTTTTCCGGAATGGGTCTTACTTGAGGGGGTCTTCCTTTGGTACGGCGACCTGCTTGGGCTTCAGTGTCTTCTGCGAAGGGTAGCTTTCCTGGGCAAGCGCCTGACTTTCCCGGGGTGTCGTCTGCTGGGTACGGTTCACTGGCATAGCATGTGTTACCCCGCACCTCCAACAAAATATCACGAATGACAATTGATAACGCGACGAATGACTGAACGGAACTAAACATTTAATGGGGCGAACTTGTGCCGAAGACAAAATAAAAGAAGGCTAGCGTCGCTGTGTCGATGGCGGCGTAACAGCAGGATTGATCGCTGGGGCGAGACTGACTCCAGTTCGTCACGCTGAGCACCTTTTGTACCCGCGTGGGATTCTGGAACGTTTGGCGTAGAACGTTGGGCGTGTAGAACATTTATAACTCAATCAGACGACAGGGTTTTTAACTTACGAGAACGCTAAACTTTAAATAAATAAAAGAAGCGTCCGCTCCCAGGAATAGAACTTGGTGCCTCCGCAGCAAAATCAAGGGTGCGTTGTGTTAGCAAACCATCGCCCACGCTGTATGAGTACGAGATGCTTTTCCTCGCCAGCGATTTTAACGACGATTTAACGATTTTAACCTAACCCTGCGATCTGCCATGCACGTGCGCCTTTACAGTTTTCCTTTTGTTTTCTTCTTTTTTAATATCCGATTTGTGAATGTATTGCGCCTCGTCATTTTCTTTTTATTTTTTTTATTTATGAACGTTGTTTTTTTGTTCCTTTCATAAATATCAGTTGCGAGTGTTCTATGTGTTTCTCACGTGTTGTCCTGTCCTTTGTGCGCTATTTTTCATTATGTAATCTTGGCCGACTGGAATTTCTCTGGCCCCTTTCAAACAACCCGTTTAAAATTTATATAAGAAGTAGGTCAAGCCATCAAAAGGAAAATCCTCTAAACATATTCAAAGCAAAAGACACGTTTAGTATTATTAAATAATAGCGGTTTTTGATACTCGTTTTTAACTTCAGCATTTAAAGGGTGGAAAACTTTAGTTCGGTACTTTTTAGTAATACAAGTGTTGAATTGTTTATTGGTGCAGTTGAAAGCCAACTAGTACTTTGTCACTTTGTTAATTGATATGGAATTCCTATTTCAAGAAAGACGCAATAGTTTGTTTCCCGATTTACTCATATCTGCTTCATATTGCTTGTTTTACCTTGGTCCAAATGCCAGCTAAACCTCCAATATGAATTGGGAATGTACTGAAATAAATAAATAAATAATAATATCAAGTCCTGTAAAAATATTATCTTAATTATTTACTTAGAGTTTATTGAACATGATGTAGTTTAAAAGAATGTAACTAAAATTATCCAAAGCTGCCATAGCGCCTTTCGATAAGCCTCACCTTTCGCCTAATGTAGGGCTTTTTTTTTGTTTGGGGGGTTTTGCACTACAAGGATATGAATAGACCTATAAATTAACGACTAAAGTATATTGATTATAGTTTATTTAAATAAACTTACAAAGTGGTATGATTTTATATATCTTTATTGGGGTTACAATGGTGTGTATTTTTCTCCGGCTGCGTTACACACGGTCGGTTCCCTTGAACGCCGTTGATTTAACATCGCTTCCAGTTTTCTTAGAGAAGTCAGCGTTCTGTGTAGCTTCATTTGCAGCCCATCTTTCCGAGCATGTATTTGCCTGGTCACAGGAGTACTGAAGTGATCCGTGGGACTTTACAAAAATATTTCCGATGTTCCGTGTCGGGGCTTCACAAATCAAGTACACGACGTAACTCAGAAGATAGCTCCACATTGTAACACCGAAGGTGTGAGTTACCTGAAAAAGCAGTCTATAATTAGTAACATATATTTATACTTCAGATATTTAACACTTACGTCTTACAGCTAACTTTAAAATTTTACAGTACTTACCTGACTCCACGTCAAGGTAGGAAATATCACATTAAAATTGAAATGTATGATTTATATAATATTTATTTGATTTAAATCACATCGTCTAGAAATAATGCTACTGTATCACACGATGCATTTTCAGCCATGGCAGATCAATTAGCTACTACCTCCGATCCTTATTAGATTTGAGGGCAAGAGTAGTTTTATTAAGAACATATTATAAACTATATTACAGTGAGAGCGCAGGGAAGCAGGTGTTTATTTGCCACTGTGCTGTATAAAGCAATACTGAGGCGAGAAACCTAGGAATCCTCAAACCGTGGAAGAGAAAGAAAAGTACGACAGGAGCACAAAGTCCCTAACCCGGCTAAAGATTTATTTAGTTAAACTCTCCTATCTACATCAAATCAAACCTATTACGTCACGCCGCGGTGGTGGCGCTTTAGGCGCACTTCCGGTTCGGGGTGTGTGGGCGGAAGTAGCCTTGGGGAAGGACATTCCTGTGCGGTGTTGGATGAAACCAGATCAGTCTTATCTGTTCTCTGCCTGCTCTTTTCCTCTGAGAACATGGACATGTGCTGTGAAAAGTGAAACCAGACACCGGGTGACCACGATTGCTTATGCGGGAAGCATTTTGGCTTGAATTTACGTACAGGCGTGGTCGTCAGATTATTTTCTTTGTTCTAACCGTCAGGTTGTCTGGATCACCCGCGGACCACGCCCAGTTCGTCTTCACGTTCTAACGGCCATCTGATCGGTCACACGCCGTGGTCTGCTTATTATGTTAGATAGAACTGTCGTCTACTCATGGCAAATGACGGCGATCAGTTTACCAAACATTGAAATAAAAAGAAAGTGCAGGCCAAAAATGACTTACAATTGAAGGCCGTTTGGTGTAAGTAAGTTTTAACAGTAGATGAAAAATTGTTGTTGATCATTGTTACCAGTGGCCATCACCGATTTGTCATGCCTGATTCCCTCGGTCAATTCTGTTTGAAACGTTAACTGTGGGCGTCGAGCATCCCAGCTACCGGGCGCGCTTTTGCAGCCCAAGCTAAGTCACGGCTGAAAATAGCGAGCACAATCTCATCATGAGATTCAGGCTTTAGAGTCCACTCTGCGGCATTCACGCGGAATAAATCACTGCACTCTACATTATTTCCAGAGGCATTTTGTGGAAAAAACTACGTTTTTTTTATTTCGTTTATGGCATTAAAGTAGTAAGATATTGCTATTAAGGCGTACAAACAACAATTACAGCGCTTAAAAAAAGAGTACGGGGACTCACACCGACGCCGACAGTATCACATTTCAATGAATTATTGATGCTGGACGCGGCAGTTTTTGCCCACACCCCATCTCGAATGCGCGGCCTTGGTGACGTGCCGCTAGAGGCGCTCCGGTTTCTTTGAAAACATGAGTTTGTGTATACTTCATACGCCTAAGACCTTTGCACGCAGAAGGTCAATCTATTCACTCATCTCAAACCCGAGCCAAAGCCTGCAGCGAGCCCAGAACACTTTGAACCTGCTGCGTGTCCCTCCTCTGAGCAAAGGCAGTTGCACCGTCTCACCATCACCCCAACGTCGACGCTTACGGAGACAACCGGGACGCCTACCGCGAAAGAGATGCGTCATTGGCATTCACTTCGACACGTCCGCCTTTTTTTTTTTTTTAAAGAATACCATTTTACAAACTAAAAAAATGCCTAAATTTGTAAGAAGGCTTTGGATGCGTTGCTGAGCTTCAAAGAAGTTTGGCTTATAAAATTTCCTGACGTCGCTATTCTAACCGCTTATCTTAGCCCACTTTGTATGTCATTGCGTTCTATTTGCATGCCTTTTCTTTCTGACCCCTGGACTGAACATTCAGAGCGCTAACGGGCATGCTTGCTACTTCTGTGTTGGGAGATTTGATTTTGACTTTTCGTCTAAGTTCAGTGAATATGTTATTTATACACCAGGAAGTTTGGCCGACGTAATTGATCCGAGAAGTCTAAAGGGTTTCGTATACTACCACACAAATATTTATACACGATGTGTTCATCGCATTTGTGATAAGAGACCTTGCTACTCCTTTTACCGTTCTAGACGGAAAACTTCTTTGGAATAATGCGTTTTAAAATGGATCTTCTAGACACGAATCACAAGCCCCGCCTACATGGGCTCGTAAATAACAGAATTGTACCACTTCGCCTTCATCTTTTTTTCGCACTGAACGGCAATTTAAGCGCGGACCTTTTATTATAATTTTGTAGCGTGAGCTACACTGGCCGAGGTTGAGCAGTTTCGCGTGGCTCGCATAATGAGCCGTGCTCCGTGCTGCGTAAGCGCGAGGAGCAGTGACGTCACACGGCGCACAGCTGGCGTGCCGGAGACGCCGCCGCCGCAGGCGCCGCGCCACCGCGCGCGCCTCGCCGGTCTGCGCAAGCGCGAGGAGCAGTAATGTCACACGGCGCACAGTTGGCGCGCCGGAGCCGCCACCGCCGCGGGCTCCGCAGCCACCGCTCGCGCCTCGCCGGTCTGCGCATTCTAGAGGAGTGACGTCATAGCCGCGGCAGACGCACTGGCGCCGCGGCGTACCCAGCTGTGCGCCTCCGTTGCGCAGTAGCCAAGTCTGACGCTGCACCGGAGACGCTTGATAGCGCCTCTCATTTTGTGCGCATAAGCTCACGCTACGTATATCCTAGCATAGCCGAGCTAAGCCACCGCATTTTTTTTCAGCTACTCCCGTTTGAAAAGAACACACTGAAATGCCGTTGACATCCCGCCTGACCACGCAGCTCTCCGAAGGTAATCCCTTCATGCCCTCAACTACGGCGGAGTCCAAAGGGTTCATCAAATCTATATAAATACTGGTGCAAATCATAAAACTGTAAACACCCCTTATTTCCGAACATACGTCTCGCCCTCATATATGACAACTGCCGAACAAAAATAAAACTCAAAAACTGAAAACAAATATACAGAGATGGCCTATCATAATCTTAAATTTACTGAGTTGCGCTCCGGTACCGCCTTCACCCTCCTTATTAATTACGTACTATCTAACAGATATTAGGCATCTTTGATGTACAGAGAAAACCGATCACTGCTTCACATGGTGCACGTCCAATGAGCTAATCAATTCATTAGTATTTTTTGTGACTGAACATTTTAAAGACAACCTACTCTGGCCGCTGTTGAAGAACCCTAGGTGTAACCATTCGTCAAGGTAAATTCTCATTAACAACCGTTAAAAAAGGCACTCATTAATCATTAAAACGGCACTGTCTGTGTCTTTCTTCATCGGGTCTCCTGCACTTTGCGCTTTTTTAGTTCTCAACTAATAACTCTAATGTATCGATTGACATATTGGACGTGTACCATGAAGGCAGTGCTCGGTCCTCTTTATTGACATTACCAAGGATGTATATTAATATTTAAAGTAAAGATTCAATCAGGATCGGGCATCTGGGTAGATTTTTTTTTAATTATTAGTGCTTTATCATTTCTATACAGTTGTGGAATAGGAGAGCAAGATGTATGTCTAAAAAGAAGTGACATGTAAAGGTTTTTATGTGGCAGCATTACAGGCAGATATATCTTTAACACTAAACTTAGCCGTAGTTGAGGGCACGAAGGGATTACCTGCGGAGAGCGGCGTGGTGAGGTGGCATGTGGACGACATCGTCGTGCGTTCTTTCTCGAGTGGAGTAGCGGCAAAATTGGTAAGAAAATAAGAAAATCAATGCCTGAATTGCGGATCACTGTGGAACAACCGAAAAGGAAAATGCTTTGCTTTGGGATTTACGAATTCATGTAGCGCAGAGATTGTGTTGGGAGTAGGAAAGGAAAATATCACAGTTATTCTAAATTACATATAGCGCTAAGACAAGGACTATTTGCGCTATTTGTAATTTAGTATGTGTAACCAACTAGCCCGCCAGAATATTTTGATTCACAGCTATTCTTCTGAGAAGTTGTCGTTCTAAAACTGTGAAATCAAATTCGGTAATGTCTCCTACCAGCAATGAGATGAATTGATCGTGTATTCATCATCGGGGAAGCTCATTGCAGGGGCAGTGTACAAAACTACATAGCACGGGGTACGAGGAAGTCTTCATAGGTAAGCAAATGGCTCAAGTTAGATAAATTAGAGAAAGAGGCTAGGAGGCACCCAAAAGGCGGTACACGGTTATGCCATATAATCCTGAGATATCACACAATGTAAAGATTTGTCCTAAGAAGTTTTGTGTGGATGTTGTATGTAGCAGGAATTTTAAGTTGGCGAACCTCGTGCGTTCGCCGACTTAAAACTTTCGGAGAAGCAGTTGTGCCAAAAAACACACCAAGAAGTTGTTTCACTGTGAGGGTGGAGAAGTGTATGATATCCTTTTGACGTGTGGGCTAAAATTTGCGGGCGAAAGTTTTATATTTATAATTAACAGATTAAACCAGTGTAGGCGAAACGTCAATATCAAAGATCGCAACTCAAAAGAAACTCAAACTCAAACTCTTTATTTCTCTCCGTTTGGAGAGGGGAGACAGAGAAAAAAGCAACTCAGTTGTTGCTTGACGAGCCTCTGCCTCCCCACAGCAGCGAAAGAGGACAGCATGTACATACACAGAAAGTTTTTTTCACCATCACACTTTTAGCACAAAAATAAACTATAATAAACAACATTAGATGGGGGAGGGGGGAAGAGGGAAAAGTAATCGATTTAGCCAAGTATTACAAATTCCAGGGGCACTCTCTCACAAACATGGAACGTACATTTTTTATAGTTTCATTCAAAACTTCCACATTCAACTCACTCAGGCGATTTAAAAAACGAGGTACTATATATTTTAACGTCTGATTACCGTAGTTCGTTCTGGAGTGCGGCACTAACCATGTGTCTGCAGACCTAGTTTCATAGGTAACCTCCTTCATCCTAAGGTTGGAAATAGACATGAATATATTTTCTTTTTGGCAAAAGGATCTTTTCAATGCAAGAAAAAGTTTATAATAATACTGATTAGGAATCTGTACAATATTCAACTTACTAAATAATGGACTAGAATGACTATTATACTCAGTATTACATATAATACGAACAGCTTTTTTTTGTAGAGTATGTATCAGTTTTATGTTTGTAGCGGTCGTATTCCCCCATACCAAGAAGCAATAATTATATTTTGAGTAGAAGAGAGAATTATATATAAGAAGCATAACCGAAAACGGGATGATGTGGCGATATTTATACATAATACCTACAACTCTTGATAATTTTTGACATGTCTGTTGCACAGTCTCATCCCATGACATGTATTGATTAAAAATAATTCCAAGAACTTTTACGCTTTCAACTATATCTATACACTGTGTTGCAAGAGAAAGAAAGAGAGATACTGCATTCCTGTTCAAGCCAAGCATGAACAGGAATGCAGTAATTCCACACTCCAGTCGTTAGAAAGAAAAGTCGTGCGAAAAGAACGCAATGAGATGAAAACTGTGGTATGAGAAAAGGTCCGAATAAAGACTATAGGGAATTATATAAGTCATAGTTCCCACAGAAACTATAAAAACACTGAAATGGATGAGAAATACACACTCACAGTTCTTTCTGTGAGAACTATAGTTTATACAACACGCTCTGCTACGTATATAAAAAAGGGCATTTGCCGCTCAGCAACGAACCTAAAGCCTTCCTAAAAAATTGATTTCTGTGTAGTTTGAGATGTAATTTTGCTTAAAAGAAGTGAGACGTCTCGAGTGAAGGTCGGCGACCTTTACTTCACTGCGGAGGACGTCCCGGTTGTGTCTGTATGTATCTATGTTGGGGATGTCGGTGACACGATGAAACGTGCCTTTGATCAGTGAAGAATGGACAAGTGGAAGGGGCGAAGTTCTCTTACACTTGTCCCTCCTTCAGGAAGTTCAGTTCCATGAAGTTGTCATGGGTATGAGTCTAGTGAATGGATTGACATTTTGTATGCAAATGGTTACGACCTTGGCGTTATGATGTAAATGGTAGAGTTTTACTGAATACACTCTGTAGCATAGTTTGAGACTTTGTCTCAAACTATGCCTGCTGTCACGTAGACACGTCATAGTAAAACAAACCAACATGTTTTCTTAGTTAGTTATACATGTATATTTACGTTCACATTCGCCTTTTGATATTCTTGCCATAAGACTACATAACCCAGGAACGGGGAAGAAAGAGGTTCAAACACAGCAGTCAGTATTAAATCAGCTCACCTGCACGCTTTCTTTCGTTTCAATTGCTTTTCTAGGTTTTGTTTCTTTCGCGTTCTGATTTGCTTTATGTAACTGGCGAACGAAGTGGACGATATAAAAAAAGATCAATGGTCAGATAGTTTTAAAGAGCAGTGACTTTTTGCTGGCGTCGAACGTAATATAAAAATTTCTGTGTTGATAATTTTTTTTCTAATTTTAATATAAACAAATGCACGTGGAAAGAAAGTAACAATTGATAGAGAGATGCTCAAAAAATATTGTCGGAATCGTTTTCGCGGGGAAGGTTTGATATAAATCATCGTAGTACAAGAGATCTAATCAAAACTACCATTTAAACCATGATTAAAATAAACATTGTCATGACTTTTATTCTCCGCCCTGCATCCAATGCAGCTCATCAATCTTTAATCAATTCAAACTATTGAGCGGAGCAGGTTATTGAAAATATTTTATAATATTTCTTGATGCCGTGTTTGAAACCAAATGTCCCTATTCTCATACCATCAGTGTGGACGTGCAGTTAAAAATAAACTGAAAATCCGTCATGTGCGTAATGCCTATATATGGCGAGGTTGCTAATGACAACAAACGAAACACTTTCAATTCGCAGAAGTGGGGAACATTGATCTACCAGTGCCCTATAACACTCCAAATCGCATTTTTACAATAACGGATTTGAATGTGCATATGAGCTGTTGTAGTTTCTGTGCACTATGATATTTTAATAATTGAGGATTTTTGTGGCAGCATAAGGGGTCTAACATAACCACGCTTGATCTCAATTCGGGCGCAAAACTCGGCGACTGCACGTCGCAACATAAACGTTTCGACAAATGTGTTTTGAACAGGGAGGTTTTCTCTGTAAAATTCTAAAGCGTAGCTCTCTGTCTCTCTAAAATATATGGCGAAAATCTCTCCAAGGGTAATGGCAGACGGCGACGCAGACGACCGAGTCGATTGTAGCACTACCGATGCATTAAGCGTTGGTTGTGCTACACCTCAACGCAGAAAATCAATGTCCTCGCTAACTGTGGCTTCTGGGAATTACAAATGCTGGCAGAAGAACGTCTTTATGACTTCAAAATGAAATAACGGAAATTTTAGGAATGGTATTATATATTCTTAGAGAACTACGGCGAATTCAGCTTTTGGAACAATTATTTCAAAGTCGAAAATTATCAAGATATTGCTCACCTCAGTATAAAATTAAAACTTTTTCGTTTGTTCTAAATGTGCCTTCGTCCCTGAAATAGTGATGTTGCATTACCTTCATCACTAACTAAATGGCTTTCTCAAAATATAGCTTGATATCGAATTCTATCGTATTCTGATATTAATGAATGATATAGAAAAGGAGAAGTTTTTTTTTTATTTTGCAAGGCTTCTTATAAACAAACGCCCAATGCCTAATGTATAGAAAATGATCAATTCGTATTGTCCCTCCCCGAAAACACGACTTGGTTGTAATTGAATTTCGGCAAGCCCTGTGTTTTTATTAAGAAGTGTTATATACAATTAACATGTGTTTATTTTTTTCACAAAAGCTATTGCTTCAATAAGCAATATATCTTAAACAAGCCTATATATAACTCTTCTAATTATTTACATAGTTCTAAAAAATACAACCTTTGAGGGAAGTATGATTTAAAAAAAAAATAGTTCAAAATCTCAAGTGACATGCTTACCAGCTTAGGGCGCTTTAAAAAAGTTCCGAAGCAGAAGGCGCTTTTTTATTGTAAATAATAGTCGTCACCAACGGCAGCGGTCCACCATGTCATCATGGAACGCTCCCTACGTTTCTCAATATCGGCAGCGTACCATTTTGAGTCATCATCTTTGTATAAAACAACTCGCTGTTTAACAACCAGCACGCTTCCTCACAAACGCTGTGATAACAAGTCTGTGAAGTAATTTGTTTATGGAAGTTTGAAATGCATGTGCATGCAACATACCATAAACGGGGTTGCCGCACTTGCGCGACATAAGTCATCAGCCTTCTTACACCATGAGCGAACCTACAGAACTGCATATTCTCGAAAATCATGCTGGTTTGTCATTTGCAGTTTAAAAAAGCAAAATTAACTATTATTCGTGACTTATTCGTTGCCTCTTGAGTCGTTAGTTGGCTATGCAATACTGAAAATGCTTGTGCACTTCTGGGATAACAGCATCACTGTAATTGTAACACTTTCACTTAACATGTGTCGGATTATAGGTCATGCGAGTTTTGGCCAGAGTTCATGAATGCTCGAAGAAACAAACTTTCTTACCAGCGTGAAATGCAAATATGGTATTCTTTCCCGACTTTCGTAGTAAATCAGGTAATGCAAGGGCAAATGGATGATGTAGACTCCCAAGATCAGCCGGCTGAAAGGGGTGAATGCCTCCCATGACAAAAAATGACTCAGGATACCTGAAATGCAGTGAAACACAATCAGACATTCTCATGCTAACTTTGCAGTCCGAAGAAACGTATTTGTAGTTGCCGTGCTGTCATTCTATAGGTACTATCATAATGAAATGCCGAAAAGAAGTACCCTCTATTTACAATGTTGTCACCAACAGCTTGTGTAACATTAGTCCAGGCGAGATCTGCGCATCTTAGAATTGGGGTGGCGATGCGCGCTAGTTGTTGCATGCTTAGTGGATTCGACACAGCGCGAAAGAAACGAAAAAAAAAACACCGCTTGCTCGGTGTACACCCTTCTAATTTGTCTTTTCATTTCTTGCGCGCTGTGTCGAATTCACTACGCATCTCACTATCGCTCATCAGCCAATAACGTTGCTGCATTCCTCGATACAAGACCGAAAGCATGAATCACGAAGCAGAGATTCTGAACGTGATTGGCAACACCCTGATGTTTTTTAAACTGTTGGTGGCTATAGCAGTTCTGAAAGTTCCCGGAACAGCGGACTGAAAATAAGGCAGTCATGGAATTTTATAATCTACCAGCCCGGTGCACTTGGCGTTTACTGATGACAGTATAAAATGTTGCGTTGAAGTTGAATATCAGTACAGTTAAGTGCAGTTAATTTTAGTGTATTAGTTGTAAGTACTTTGCGTAATAAGTAATAAACTCCATATCCCCTGTAAAGGGGATAGGAATCCCTACATTTAAATATTTTCTGTTTTAGAGATTTTGCTTATAAGTTGTACCATTTTGAATCTTTCTTTGTATCATGAACGCCTTTAGTGCAACTCACAGGAATAAACTGCTCGAGAAGCTTTGTTGCAATGTATTGAAAATTTCAAATGTCAACATTCGCCAAAAATAAAACTAACCGTTTTTCACTGTAGTTTATAAATGCGTGCCCAAAACGTGAGAGTGTATACCTCGGTGAAATTTCGTTTCCAATCAATCACGGAGGGTCGATGTCTTCCAGAGTTTCACAGCACTTTTTTACTGAACAACATGACGTAATTTTCCTTATATTGTGACGGCTTGAATCTGAGCTCGTTGGTTCATGCTTGTTAAAATGCTAGCTGAATGTTTGAAGGACACACACACACAGAGATGAACAAAAAGGCAGACATATCGCCGGACTAGCAACTATTTTAATGAAATCTTCTTTCTCTTTAGTCCACATATTATGCGAAATGGATTCTTTCTCCTTTTCTAAATATCTGAACCTTCGTGTTCCGTTTTTAGGTATCTGAACCTTAATCTTTCTCTTCTTTCATGTGTCTGCCAAGCGTGCGGCTCTTCGCAGGTATACCAGTTCCTTGTGGTACAGCGCGATTGACGGTGCACTCACACAGTTTTCTTTCTTCGCGTCAATAGAAAGGGACTCGAGAATATCTCGATGAACAATGGTGCAATTTCTTTCCAGGATGTCGATGTTGGCAAATTTGGCGCACATATGCCCACCCGACAATGGGTGTGCACATGTGCGCGAAACCTTGCCAACATCGACATCCTGGCAAAAAATCGCACCAGGGTTGATCAAGGAATTCTCGAGGCCCTTGCTATTGACGCGAAAAAAGAAAACTGCGTGAGTACACCGTCAATCGCGCTGTACCACAAGGAACTGGTATACCTGCGAAAAGCCGCACACTTGGCAGGCACGTTAAAGAAGAGAAAGATTAAGGTTCAGATATATAAGAAACAGAACACGAAGGTTCAGATTTATAGAAAAGGAGGAAGAATTCATTTCGCATAATATGTGGACTAAAGAGAAAGAACATTTTAATAATATATTTGCTAGTCCAGCGGTGTGTGTGTGTGCTTTTTGTTCGTCTATCTGTGTGTGTCCTTCAAACGTTCAGCTGGCAGTTTAACAAATTTGCTTAATTTCACTGCAACTCAACTGATAACGTTTCGTTTTAAATGAATAACAGGAAATTCAAGGCTTGGAAGTGGAACCAAGAAGTCTTAGACTGTTCCTCTCTTAGGTATATTTTTTAAATAAAAGTAAAACCAATTATCTTTTTTCTTAGTTACGATTTCGTTCTTATAAAAAGTAGCAACACCCGTTTTTTATTTTTCGCGCCACCTTCTTAAATGTGTCAGGTGCGGGTCTTTTTATGTCGAATGGTATAGATTATTTTGAACATTTCACTTTTATTTTCGCTAAATAATTATTTTAAAATGTCTAAAAGTAACGTATACGTACCGTGATACAAGTTTTGATTTTTTATCTAGCCTAAGTGAAGCTTAAGTTTTCTTTTTGTGCATATCTTAGATTGTCGCGACGTCCATATTATCAGCAAGTTTCATTAACGTTTCTTGCACAACGGATGGCTAGCGTGTATTGTGCAAAAACACCGCCGTATATTTAGGTGATCAGTATCCTCGAACAGTGCTTACAAAGGTATAGTGCTGCTCAACTCAAAGTTCAAACTATTTTTATGTTTAGAAGCATGATAACAGTTTGAGCTAGCGACAATTAGCGAAATAGTTCGATTTGGAAAAACACATTTAAAACAGTTTTTAGACCACCATTTTCGGCAAGAAATAAAACCCAGATAATATCGGCATGACCCCACACTCGCTTATCTGCAGTACGCTAAAAAGAGCCTACATAACCTAAGCCAACGAAATATTATGACTAGTTACATTCAGATATAGTATTTGAATAAGGCTAACAGAAGCTCGCTGTTATAGAGAAGTGCGAGAAGGTGCTTTCGAGATTCACTCGGTTTTCTTACCTCCCCTTTTTGTGGCGCAAGCGAAGGCAGGCCACGCCAAGAAGATGGCCCACAGCGGTGTTGCGCAAAACGCTACCAAGATGTTGACCCATTCCATCGTCGGTCTGTCTTCGTGGTTCCAAAAATAACGAACGAACATGCAGGCGGCGCAGCATGCCAGACTTAGGCACCAAAGGAAGAGCTGCAAAACCTGACAGTGCAAAACAATATATAATTTATTTTTATATGTTTTGTTTCTTTATTTCAACTTCTGGCCTAATTGCCAAGGTACTTCCGAAAATGTCACAATTATAATTTATTTGCAATAAATATTTAATGTAGTTTATACGTGAAGTATACAAGAATGATTTCATAATCAGTTTACGGAATTTCACTGAGTTAGCATAATTGAGAGCTAACATTTGTAAATTATGTCAGGTTAATTGGATAACAAGTAAAATGTATGAGCTTTTTTCGGCAATATTGTATTATGAATGCCAATCTAGATGTCGTTAATTCTCCATATAGCGTCATTTAAAACGTACCTACAGACCGATGATTTCAACCTCGGAATATCTAAGTTACAGCAGGATGCGCAAAGCGTGACACGGTAGTATACAAAGTAGATTTCCGTTTTATTTTCTGCTTCCTTGTCATGAGTGGAATGCTTTCAGATATCAGTTTTTTGGTGCATAATTTGAATTTTGTGTGTGAATCCCGGGGTCTTAAAAAGCCCGAAGAAACATATATAGATTCAAACTTGACCCTTGGTCAGTCTCTGGGTATCTTGGCAGTAATTTGGGAAATGACTGCAACAGTTAGAACTTACTGCTTGTAGTTTTACTGGCAAGTGGCATTTTGGAGCGCAGCTCTTAGACGCCCGTTCCCACATTAAGTGGCGTCGGCGTCAGCGCAACCGAGCATTATAATATGAAACGTCACGTGAACTCGTCACCAGTTCAGTTACCCCGATAAATTTAGAGGGATTTGATCACGTGACATGTCACGTGACTAATAGACAAATTCAATTTTTCCCGTAGATTTAGCAAGGAAATTGACCTCACATGACCATGCCACCAATTCAATTTGTCCGCTAACTTTAGCGGAAAAAATGACGTAACATGACTTCGTGCCACGTGGCATTAACACATACACGGTTTCCACGCAGGATTTAGTGGAAAAACTGACGTCACGTGACCTGAGCACCAAGTGAGTTTCCACGTTGAATTAGCGGGAAAAACGTCGTCACCACTTTGTGTAACTTGTCCTATGCACAAATTCAGTTTCCCCACTATATTTAACTGCAAAATTGACGTCATGTCAACTCAACAACAATTCAGTTTTCCCACTAAATTTAGCGGAAAAAATGACATCACATAGCTTTGTACCTCGTGTGCTATACACAAATACATTTTCCATGCAGGATTTAGCGTGAAAATTGAAGTCACGTAAAATCAATACCAACTGCGTTCCCTGCTAAATTCAACGGAGAAAATGATGCGACATGACTTTATATCACGTTACTTATACACAAACCAGGTATTCTCGTTAAATCTAGTGGAAAACTTTGACGTGAAAAGTATCGCCAAATTAAGTCAAGAGCTCCCTCTAATTTCGCAATAAAGAAAGGTGTAAAAATGAGACGTTTACGCTTCTCTCTAATGCAAAAGTAGAGGACATCTCTTGAAGTACTTTGATTGTGCGATATACCATAGTAGAGAATTTGAGAGAGACATGTATTTATATATATTGATTGTTTTTTTTGTGTGAGGGTAGGCCAGAGAGGAGAATGAGGCTACGATGGGTGCCCCATAACGCAGTTCGCGCGGTGTTTGTTTGTTTGAACGTGAAACGCTTTTTGGCTTGTTGCTCTGGATATCCTGAAGCCGCATTTCGTGATGGGGCATCTAGTTGAGCCATTCCTTCTGACGTCACATGACGTCATACTTTCCCCGCTAAATTTAGCGGGGAAAGTTGACGTAACGTGGCCTCAACACCGATTCAGTTTCTCCACTATATTAGCGGCACAAACGACGTCCCACGATTTCGAGTCACGTGTCCTGTATAGAAATTCATTTTTCCTGCTAGGCTTAGCGGACAGTGATGTCACGTGCGCTCAGCACCAATAACGTTTTCCCGCTAAATATAGAGGGGAAAGTGATGTCCCATGCCTTTCTGTCACGTAACCTATACACAAATTCAGCTTATCCGCTAAATATAGCGGGACAAGTAACGTTACATGACCTCAGCATCGATTTCACAAGCTAAATTTGGCGAGAAATTGAATTCGTGCATAGGTCTGACACGTCCCATAATGCAACGCGCGTGGTTACGCCTAGGTCGACGCCGCCATATGCGGGAGTGGGCGCCTAACAGCTTCGCTCTGAAATAGCTGTCTTTCCATGCAGGAAGTTCAAGAATGTACGGTAATTTATATAACGGAGCCTATGGATTGGGTTAAATGTAAACTTTGCAATCAAATGATATTCCATCGGTGCTAGTAACTAATATATAAGTGTTTCTTTATTATTGATTAGTGCGTTTATTTCATGTCGATAGTGAAAAAAGTGAAAACTTTAATATTTTCGTTTGTCGATTTTTGGCTATATCCTATACGATTCACGCAGTCTCTTTTGACATTTTCTGCTAGCCACCCAAGGACTAAGTAAAAAAAACATTAAGACTTATTTGTTGTACGCTGTAGGTTTCAGAATTTAATATATTTTATTCGCATTGCTCTTTAAATGCCTAATCCCTCTGCATGTTGTGAAATGTTCAGAATGTTCGTGAACAGTTTAGAGTTTTTATTTTTCTGGGGGTAGAACATGTTTCCCAAATCGTAGAGATATCACAAAAGAGAAAGCAATGGGCTTAAGCTTGAATTTTGATTTGTAAACTACACTTTTCCAAACAAAAATATTAATGGATTATCCTGTTAAATATGTTTATTACCATTCAATATTTATTTTACTAGTATAAATTTTCATTTGCCAATCACCAAGCTGTAGTCTGTATTATGTCATATTTCTAACATTAGGGACAATACCCTTAAATGAAATACGTTATTAAAATTTTATTTTTCTACATGTAGTGGCTCCGATAGGTGCACTACATTTATAATAAAAATACGCATGTTGTCTCCCCAAGTAATAAAGCCAAAATCGTTGAATTCGAATTGAATAGATTCAAGGAGAATAGTCGAAGAGATTGGTCTTCGTTGCAAGCATTAAACTTACCTTCAAAATGTGAAAATGGGCGTACTTTTGAACAAGAATCTGGCAAATGCACCCAGCAAAGAAACAGACAGCGTGGCATGAGGGAAGTATGTACACGTTTGAAAACATGTCCATTTTCGCTCTGGAGAGAAAAAAGTGCGTAAAAATTTGATGAATATGCCGATATTCTACAGGAATTGCACACACCCAGTGTTCAAGAGGGATAAGACGCACGATAAATGGGAATTACTTTCAAAAAGCACTTCATGATCCTTGATGATTGTCGTGGTCTTCCTATTAGGGAGGCAGGTATATTCTCACCTTTAAGCATGTACTGGCCGGCGTTTTTGTTTTTAATAATTGATTAGGCAATATAGATTGTGGATACCAATGTACATTAAAGCACCAAACAATTTTAATTTAAACACAGAAAATCTTATATTACATGGGACTTAAGATCGACAATTAGTACAAATGGCAAAAAAACGACGTAATTAAAATTTATTTTGTTTGATGCCATAAGGAACGCAATATGAAAAAAGGACAAAAACTCCTTGCCTGTGGTATTTCACAACTTACAAAGGCTAAATATTTATTTGAGCAATAATGAAAACCAGAAGAAAGAGCATTGAATTTTCTGCAGTATGTGTAAATAAATTCATTTCTGCATCAGAAGAATTATAGTGTTTTTTTCTTAAAAAAACGTCATCTAAATATAATGCAATTGAAACGCGAGGCAGAGGTTTTTTCAGTGTAGTTGAATAGTACTGCTTCCAAATTTGTGTCATGAAGCCATAACATTGGTTAAACAAATTTCAGATTTTGCTCGTACGGTTAATGATGATGAACATAATAAAGATGATTCTGAAAATATTTATGAGTGCCAGTTTTGAACTGAGAACAAGTATGAACGTTGCTTTTCGCGATACTTAGGATTCTTCGAGAGAGAGAGACAGCGCGAAAATAAATACAATCAAAAGAGAAATAGGCTGTAGTACTTGTTCTATGAGATTACGGTAATGTGCTTGCAAATGCAACAATCAATGTGGTTCCTTATGTGTTTTAGGAAGTCAGAACTGGAGTTTTATTAAACCATCTTAAAAGCGGATCTGTATTTTGAAAATTAGTAAACAGAAAACCTCTTCACTGTGTCAACGAGTTGTTTTGTTGAACGATAACTTCAAAAAAGTATATTACAAAGACTTGGTTGGCTGTAATAAACACTGTACATACTACACTGAAATTTTTTGCGGAGTATACTTACACAAATACATCGCTAGTAACAAATGCAAACGGATCGTAGTTGGTGTTATACATCTGCCACGCAGTGACTGAAGACCCCAAAACCGATAGGACCAAGAACACCACTATTGCCGTCCATGGCTTCCTGCAATGTAAAAAGATAATTGTTACTGCAATAATTTTATACCGCTGTTTTAAAAATAGTTAGCTTGATAAAAATATGGTTAATGTGGCTACCCTATAGAAAAACCTTCCATGGGACCACCAGCAGTTTTGAAATGGTTTGACGTATCCTTCAAAAATGTTTTAGCGTTTGAGATGTTCGTCAAGGTTTTCTTGGGGGGCTGGTGTACCCTTCAAGAATTCCTAAAGTGTGTACGAGATCCGTCATAGTTTTTTAGAAGCCTGTGGGATCTCTCTGAATCCCTTTTGTGAAACAGAGCACCCATCAAAATTTATTAAACGGGTTAGTAAGAGAAATCAAGTCACCTTTTAGGATATATGCGTCGGAAAAGCCGCTTGGTCATTGTGTATCGGCCGGCCGCAGGAAGTGTTGGAAATTGAGGAGAGGTTCCACGTTCCTATTTTGTCCTGGCCTTCGCTAAAGTCACTATAGCTGTGTCTGTGTGGTTTGTGCATCTGTTTCAGGGGCTGGAATAGGTACGACCAAAGACGCTATGTTTTCTTTCACGAAGAAAAGAGGTAGCGTGGGGAAAATGTGAGGGGAATTTTTTTTTTGTTGAAGATATCCGTTTTTTAGTAAGACAAAATGCAGCCATCGTCAGAAGCTGGTCGCTTTGTTTAATCTTCGTCAGCGAGCGCAAACTAAATGCACAACGAGCGGACAACCAGTGTCAGCTTCCCGTCCCATGCGTGGTACCTATCTTATAGAGCAGCTGGGTGTGCGAATCCGGAAGGCATCTCAGTGCCCTGTTTGTTTCGCATCTTTATCAATCTGGCTTCTAAAGCATCCAGCTTGCAAAAAAGAGGCCGGAGACGCCACCGCGATGGCAACAGAAACGACACCGTGACTGTTTTCAGGATTTCTCAACGGAGGCGGATGTTGGTTGCGCGTTCGTGATTTTTGCTGAACGTGCTACTGACAGTGTGTATGAGTGCATGTAGTGCGCCTGCTCGGTTTTATTTGTTGAACTACCGTGCATCCCTAGAATTTACCCAGCGGCATTGGGAGTGTCTCGGAAGGTAGGTTTTGCGACAAAGAACTTTGTTATCCATATTTTTCTGATCGATTTTGTCTACAGCTGCTTGCGCCGAGGTTTGAGTAATCATTGGTTCATATCGTCTTTTTGAGTTACAATATGCATGTAAACTTCAATGTCTGAAATTAATTCCCACTAACGTTTTCAACTGCCTTTGTGGTCTGTGGTTTACAGTTCTTTTGGGTTTCTAAAAGTTGAAGGGCGGAGGGAGTCTGGAATGTTGAAGGGTCTAAATGCCTGGAGGTGTTTTAAGGACTGAAAGGATTGATGGGAGGAAGGGGTTTGAAGCGCTGAGTGGGTCCCATAACATATCAACCCTTAAGTGTTATTGAAAAAGATAATGAGGGCCGCGAGCATACTTATATATTCTTAATCTGGATCTGGTACTTCAATGTTGCGCAGGATACATTTAAACATAATATTTTTAGTCAAAGGAATACAAAAAAGAAAGTTGATGCACCTCAGCAGTAGGCGAAAAATGGTCGCAATTTTGTACTTTACTGGGAGGATTTACCTTTGAGAAGTTCAATTCGTAGCTTTGTACATGTAATAGATGTCAATACTTGGAAAAAGTTTGTAAAACGTTGAAGAATGTAAGCTGACAGAGCATACTTGCTCAGTCCAAAATTCAGGTTTAGTGCTACTTTTAAGGAGTGCCATGCCGGCTCTGGAGAATTTATTTGAACACAACCTTTCTGCACTTCAAAATTGAAATTGTGTTCAAAAATAAATAAGAAAAGCCGGGTTAAGAAACAAAACGAAGCTAAAATTGTGGAAATCTGCGGGTGACTGCTCGGTGTTATGGTTATGATGCGTTTCGTTTTATCTGCTACCAGCAACGTTTGGCACCACCTTTCAAAGTGGCTCTGAACCTGGCCCAACTATGTTGATTCGTCAGCAGCTGATGTTTAAATTCGAATGTTCATGGCAGTTTACAAAAATACAAGTGATTTGCGATACTCTTCCAAAAACGACATGTTTAATAATAAATTAATAAAATGACGTATATACTTCAGCTCACATCACATTATATAACCAAGCTCCAAAATTCACGTTTTACGAAGGATTAATCTCGCAAGGCGAGGACTCCATTTTTGACGATTTCGAATAGTGTGGGGCCCGTGGACTAATGCTATTTTACGTGCCCATGGTTTCTGAAATATAAATAAGCCACCTTCACCCTATGCCAAAAAGCAAAGTGCCAAATAGGTTTTTTAGTTCAATGCTCGCGAAAAAAAGACGTTAGCTTACGACATAACAAATGAATAGATTAATTATTATCTCCAAGACGGTTCCTTGATTTAGGAGATTCTCAGTAATTAAAAGATTTGAACCGGGTATATTGTGCAGATGATTTTTTTATTAAGAAAACTAAATAAAATCGAAGTTTATGAAGACTAATTTTACATAAACGGCGAACTTGGATTCCTAGTGCTTTTCAATACACAACAGAAGTTTTCAATCTATCTACATTGGGCATGTACTCTTTCAGTGAATAAACCCGTGGAAACTCTGAGAACGTATATACTATTTCCTTTTTTAAGATAATCCCTGGAATTAAACGTCATATTTTTATCAATGTTGACCAGTAAAAACTTTAAGATGCTTTGTGTTTTAATTACGTAACACAGTTTCCAAATGCACAACATCGACTGCTTTTCATTTTACTCTAATACGTAGTGGAAAACCTAAACTCTTAATACCAAGGTTAGTGTATTGGATGATAACATTACACCACACTCACATAATTTAAGAAAGCAGTTCAGTTGTGAGAGAAAAACGTTAGAACCAGCAATTGCTCTTTCTTGTAAATTGAATCGCGCTTTGTACTATAACATTAGTATTGTTGAGTAAATATATCTATGAAAATATATACTCTTTGTAAAAATATTTTCGAAAATACTGCTACATCCGGATTTGTAACATGGATGTTAAAACAGACGAAACCTTGAGAAGGGTCTAAAAATAATTATCACCCCTGGAACCTTTCAGTATTTCGTGTTCATTTTTGTGTTGACTTCTCACTCATTTGAATTACACTGAAACTTTTTATGTTCTTTTCAAAATTTGTATAAAATATTTATTATTTTAGTGTTTTTTTTTCTAGAAAGTGCGCGTCGAGTTAATAGTGAACACAAAAAGCATTTATGTATTTGATATATAGTTAGTTTAATAAAATACAGTGTCAAGGATGTAAATTTGTTATTTTTTTTAGACTTGCCTTTTAAAAATAATTATAACCGGTAGTGCGATAATGAAGAGCTGGAAGTCAGCTGAGAGATACCAAAGGTGCCACAAAATACCCTGAAAATGAAATACCAAACAATATTTTATTACACTGAAATGCAAAAGTTGCATATAATGTAGAAAGCTCTTAGTATAGGATCGACATATAATATTCTATCACATTGCAATTAAGAACAAGTTGTACATGATGCTATAAAAAGTATATATTATTATATTGATTAAAATTTATCGAAATGTTGGCATTGGGAGACATGCTAATAAACGGCGTCAGATTTCGTTCACGCACGACATTCACCGGTATACACTCTTGCCTCCAAGTTGAAAGAGTAAATTTTTATAAAGACTAGATTCTATTTAAATAGTTGAAACTTCAGAGCCTTGTTATTTTTAGTACAATGTCAATATGAAATGAATAAACATTCAAATTTCGTACTCAGACACTGATTTCTGTGCACTCGTATGCTTCTCCTCTATCGATAAATTACGGGACATGCCACACTTAGAAAATGCCGTTGTTGAAGATATCCATCAAGTCGGAAATACAGTTCGAGTAATTAGCGTCTATTTGAAGCTAAACATGCCCGACCAGGGCTGCACTAAAATTAACCTAAGAAGCGTCAAGGCCAACTTGTTTAGATAAATTTGCTGCCATCGTGTTTCTCACCATTAAGATAAAAACGTACGATGGCAAACTGGTTCGGACGTGCTCTCGTGGATGTTATAAGCAGTTTCGACTAAATTGTATATTGAGTTTTTTTTTTTGGTGGGGGCGGGGGGGGGGGGGGGGGGCTCCACTTCACAATATTATTGGCGACAATCAAAATGCTTTGTGTGTCTCCGAATGACGCTTGGGATGAGGCTTTCCGAGATTTATATTTTGACTTGCTTATTGAAACAGAAACATGCTTAACATCTCACCCAGTGTTGTCAATCACTCAAATATACCTTTAATGAAAACATCAGCTACAGCTACCATCAGCCAGCATTCCTTCTCAACTTACACTATATTCGTAGTGCGCGTCACACAAAGCAGCAACCTACTAATTTCTTCATAGCGTTGTAATGATATTAATTCCAAATTTTCTGGCATATCATAGATTGCATGCGAGGGAGGTTGGTTTTTTCATCAATGTTCCAATATATCCGAACAAATATTTTTTTATAAAATTCTCCTGACTTACTGTAACATACTTATGACAATAACAATCAGCTAAATTATACCTTGACAATATTATTATAATGTGACCAAATGAAATCTATAAGATAGGAATATTTTGCAAATATAATGGCAACCAAAAGACAAACTGCACACATTAGGATTAGGCAGTGACACCTCCGAGAAAGAGTACCTTTCCATATATTGTCTTATCTACCAAGTCACAAAGCTTAATTTATACCTGTGTTAGCAAACTAATTTGATCTAGTGTTTTGTTTTTCACTCACAGTATCTGGAACCTGTATAGCATTTCGCCCTTGGACCAGGAGTGCCCACCAATTGTGACGCACGTCAGCGTAAAACTTCTCGTAGAGCTCGGCAGTGTTGGGTCCCGTGAGAAGCAGTGGCACAACATAGAAGCACATGATAACGAAGAACAGGGGTACCGTAATACTGGAAGGAAAGGAACAAAACTTGACTAAGCTAAGGACTAATGCTGTAACGTCATTTTGCAGTGGATACAAAGTTTCACATAGTTTACAGCATTCTATATTTCCAGATATTCTCTTTTCTAATAAAACTATAAAGTTTAAAGTGACATGTAGATTTTGTTAGTTGTTGGTGGGCTTGTGAAAATTCTTATCTTATACATTTGAGGCTAAGGTATAATGGTGGCTGAGCGTACAAGTGCGGCACAGCATGGAGCATATGGAGCAAAATCTTGGGCCGCACAGCCTTTGGAATCCTGGTTTGAATTGTGGCACTAGCAGGTTTCGGTATGCGCAAGTACCGTACTGGCGCCAGATAGTGTATTTGCTGGTGTGTCATCTAGGTCAAAATATAAATGTCAATGTTGCACCGCATTCTATACATTACCCACCCACCGCATATAGCTACAGGGTTCGATCGATAAAATTAACCCCGTTCTTCGGCCTGGTTAAGCTACGCATTGCAGAATTTTGAAAATATTTGAGAATGTTACGTTACCGGAGGTGATAATATGCAAAATTTTGACCAGATGACGTTACCTGGATGTTTGTCAGTTAAGGTTTACCTAAGCTTACTATCTATCAAATCAAAATTTAAGGTTGTGGGCACCCGCAGAGTTAACTTCAGGCATGTTAAAAAGCTTCTCAGTTACAAGGACGATTTTTGTTTCTTTATTTATGGAATATTTGCTGTGTTTTTTTTTTATTGAAATCAATGCTACGAAAGCGCACATTGTGAGATGACGTCTTGGCAAATATTAGGCTTATGTGAACGTTGGTTCATAGGTGAATTGCATGTTTGCGTTCTTTTTTTATTTTACCCAGACTATATCATGTGCTTAAGCTTTCACCTTTTATCACCACCATTAGCGGAACATTCTCACGAAGTGTAAGCATTATGCGATGCGTTGTTACTTCATCTCTGACACTATTAGTACCAAACCGTTCAGTTTGTTTTCTGTTTGCCCGAGTCACTCGGTGCAAAACAAGTGGTCACGTGGTGTGTAAAGAATTTTCTGTATTTATTAAAAATCAAAATAATAAAATTATGTATTTAAAATAAAAATAAATATTTCTTTTTTTTAAAATTTTAAACGCGATCATACGCATATCTTCGAACACACTTCTCTATTCTTTTCTGAATACAAAGATATATCGTGCCCTATGCGCCGAGCGGAGTTTTGCACAATCTACTTGCATCATAAGAAGAGCGGCTTTCTTCTCTTTTTTTTTCTTCCTGTTTCCTGTGTATCACTACTGTCAACGTGTTCTTTTTTGTATGAATTGCCCCCTATAAATAAATAAATAAAAAGTTCTTCTATCACTTTCGTGCCTGCTTTGTAAAGACAAAACTCCTGACTGTTTTATGATTATGACTCAACATTTTCATATACTCTTACTTCTGTTTGTCGTGTTGAGACTAAACGAGTAAGATTCCCCTTATCATTCAGTCCGTGCAGACTCTGTAGGCCCAGTATCCCATCTTATGTATATTCTAATTAGGTGACCCCAAAGGAGTTCTCGTAAATTGAATTGTACAAAAATATGAACGCAGATATTTTAGTACAGGACTATGCCCGCTCAACGAACGCAAGGAGGCAAGTATGTGTTGGTTGATGAGTCAAGCACTTGACAGTAAATGACCCATTAGAAGTTTCAAAGAACTGGGAGTGTCAATGATTTTTACTGTTTTTTTTATGAAAGAAGTGACCATATAAGGACAACCCTTTACTTAATTCGCGCTTCTGGTGACGGTTACCACCGGCAATTTTTCGTGGCCTAGTTTGCGTTCAATAATTCTCCTAGTTTATGTCGCCACGTCGTGCCAGTGTTATCTCTGGTTCGCGATTGTTTCTAAAGTACGACGTGCTAATTCCGCGGTCGCATTTAGACCCAGGTGTTTAAGGTATTACTGCGGTTTGGCCTAGATGCCGCCACCTGGCTCTCCCAAAGCAGTTTGCCTCGTTTCATCAATTTTTTTGCACGTCCATATACCTATTTAAGCCACCCTATCATTGGGGTATCACATTTCCTTTGGAGTAATTGACAGTGATTTATGTGGTGCGGCGTGAATATGCTGCGGTCATCATCATCAAAGTCCTCCGCTCCTTGAGACCTGCTCAAGGGATACCTCAACTATCAATGTGGTTTACTTACACCATATGATTCTTATAAAGTTAATAAATGAAGGATACCCACATAAATGACGGCTACATTGCAGAGTTCATTCCTTTGTGAATCGCGATACCCTTGCCAAATCTCGTCGTAATTATCAGTCTCGTGGAGTGTAAGACAAGCAATGTATTCGTCTTCCAAACACAGGAAGACCAAGTAAAACAAAGTCACCATTGTATTTTGCTGTGACCCATGTCCGTTCAGACAGACAATATCCCGTCCCTTTTCTGTGTGTCGTGCGACGACTTACACGTATATTCGCACGATGATGACCCTCTCTATCCTCAGCTGCTGTCACGCTCTCCAGATCAGTATGGACACTATATCGCAAAACAAAAATCTACTATTTTCTCCGCAGTGACGTGACTTGTCGGGTGAATAGAATGTTGTGGCAATGCATCTCCTCCCTCCTTAACATGTCATAGAGTACAGAAGTATTGAACGCTTATTTGAGTTTTCAAAAATAAAAATATTTTTAGAAAATGTATCAACATTATCTGCGCTGTTAAAAGAGAATTACATAAATGACAAAAAACGGGACGAAACATTTTTCAGACTGGCAGCGTAAATTAATTGCCACAATCCTTCGCTTCCACAACTATCGTCGCGCTGAGTTGAAGGGGTTAAGAAGGAAAGGAAGGGAAAGATGTTTGGAGGTGGAGGGAGAAAGAGAAACACGTTTTTGAGCCGGCGGGTCCCACGGAAGTCGCGGCGACGGCAGCAGCCAGGGAGGTTTAATGACGAGGGGTAAGCATAATAATGAATGTGACCTCGAGCAATGATGAAATGACGCGGGAATTTGTTAGAAGGCGCCTTGGTTTGTTGTGGTTTTGGACGAAGAAAGGCCACGTCCGCGTCAGAGAGACAGAGAGATGGAGATCCAATGTTTTGCGAAGAATGGCGCTTGGCAAAGGCCTCGATTATCTCTCGGCCGTATCTCGACTTATGAATTCCAACAGCGATGGTGGCGGTACACTCTGGTTCGCAGGACGGGCATGCGCCGACTTGCTCGGCTATAGGATTGAAGCTATGGACGGATGAGTTGCAAGCTTCGTTGGCCTGCCCCCTATGGCTGTACATTGGTCCTATCTGACCAATGCAGCGCGATCCGCACTTCAGCGGGATCAAGTAGACGCTGGCCTGTTTGCAAGGTATGAACAAATACCATTGAGAAGAATACAGGAAACTCCGGGGTAAAATGGGAGACGGAAGTAGAAAGCGATCCTGGCGGTATGGAGTGGACAACTCGCCACTTTCCCCGGAAATGAATCAAGTGGGTCTGACTCACTAGAGAAATTGATAGTTTATGAAATATTCCCTTTTTTTGATGGAGCATAGGGAGCATAAGCTGGTGATATTGGACCTCTTGGTATTTTGATGCCAAAATGCAGAGTGTTGTATAGAATAGTAAGGATTTGTATAGCGATTTTGTACAATCTAAATAATTATTAACCTTTTCTAAGCTTGTTGATTTATTTGTTTTATTCCTACCGAAACATGTCTTATTAAATGTCATTGGCTCCAAGCAACGCTATTAGAACCACTCAGTTGGGAAACTGTCATAGAGCCTGCTTGAAAAAAGTGGCTCCGATCCGTACTCGAGAACCGAGCTAATGGCGATCGCAACGCCGCCATTTCTCCTGCAGCGTCCACTCCGGGAACTGCACGGCTGCACGTATTGGTTCAGGTCAAGTCGCGCAAGGCCGGTGACGCCATCTCGCAGGGCCATCTCGCAGTAGCTATGTAAAGCAACTTTCATGTTTGAACTCGTCGCTAAAGGATGGCGCTGTTATCGTATTTAGCTCGGTTTTGGTGGACGCCAGTGGCCCAAGTTTCAAGGGTGAGTTTCCCAACTGAGTGTTTTAGTAACGTTGGCTCCAAGTGACCATAATTGGCAATAGGCATCAATTTTTAGAGCGCAGCTCTTAGGCGCCCGTTTCCGGCTTGAGCGGCGTCGGCGTCGGCGTCGGCGTAACCGCGCGGAGCATTATGGGACATTTCCCATAATGCACCGCGCAACCCCCCCCCCCGGAGGACATTGAAGAATGAGGGGAGGAGGAGGAAAAGGAGGGGTATACCCTCCCCTGAGTACCCTTCCCTCCTCCTCCTCAAGAGCTGCGCTCCAATTCGGCGTTACAGGGAGCTGTAAACGGCTTTCATTTTTTATAAGACCGACTTGAATTTAGTCTAGGTGACTAGAAGTGATTATTATTGATAATTATGCGATTTTTTGTTTGCTTACTCTTATGAACGGCTTCAAGTAGCTTTAGTTGGCTATTAACATCTTTTTTTACCACATTGACGTTAAATGGCTGCCAATGGCTATTGATGAGATAATTGACAATTATCTATTTCGGCATTGGTGAATGCATACCGTTTCAACTGGCTATTATTGGCTATCAGCCTCCACTTGTATATATATATTTCATAGATATGTTTACACATATTAATAATGAGTAATGAAAACTGAGCTATTTCTGTTTATAAACTGGAATGACTTTAGGTGGCTATTGTTGGCTATTAGATTATATTTCTGACCAGATTGGCTCAATGGCTACTAATGGCTGTTAGTAAGTATAATAGCAATTATCTGCTGTCTGGGTGTTTATAAATGAGAATGGCTTCAAGTGGCTATTATTGGCTAGAAGCACATATTTTCGAAAAGATTGGCTGCAAATGGCTACAAACCGCTATTAGTTGTTAACTATTGTTGAGCTATTTTTATATTTACGAAATGGAATGGCTTCAAGTGGATAATGCTGGCTATTTGTATTTATTTTTGACCAGATTGAATTGAAATGACTGCTGATGGATATTGATGAGATCATTAAACAATTATGTGCTATTTCGGTGCTTAAAAATGAGTATGGCTTCAAGCAGCTATTATTGGCATATGCATCAAATTTTAGATAAATTTGATTGAAATGGCTACAAATGGCTATTAGTGACTAGTGTTGATATTTATGGGCGTTTTAGTGTTTACTAACTGGAATGACTTTAAGTGGCTATTGATGGCCATTTGCATATATTGCTGACCAGATTGGCTTCAAATGGCTAGCAATGGATATTAGTAAGTATAATTGACAATTTTGGGGTATTTCAGTATTTATGGATGAAAATGGCCATAAGTGGCTATTACTGGCTATAAGCATTTATTTTATTGCAATGGATTGATTTGGCTACAAATGGCTTTAGTGACTAGTGTTGATGGTTATGAGCGATTTTTTGTGTTTACCAACAGGAATGACTTTAAGTGGCTATTGTTGGCTTTTATCATTTATTTCTGACCAGATTGGCTTTAAATGGCTAGCAATGGCAATTAGTAATTATAATTGACAACTATGGGCTATTTCAGTGTTTATGGATGAAAATGGCCATAAGTGGCTATTACTGGCTATGAGCATTTATTTTTCTTGCAATGGATTGATTTGGCTACAAATGGCTATTAGTGACCTGTGTTGATAGTTATCAGAGATTTTTGTGCTTACCAACAGGAATGGCTTTAAGTGGCTATTGTTGGCTTTTATCATTTATTTCTGACCAGATTGGCTTTAAATGGCTAGCAATGGCTATTAGTAAGTATAATTGATAATTATGGGCTATTTCAGTGTTTATGGATGAAAATGGCAATAAGTGGCTATTACTGGCTATAAGCATTTATTTTTATTGCAATGGATTGATTTGGCTACAAATGGCTATTAGTGACTAGTGTTGATAGTTATGAGTGATTTTTGTGTTTACCAACTGGAATGGCTTTAAGTGGCTATTGTTGGCTTTTATCATCTATTTCTGACCAGATTGGCTTCAAATGGCTAGCAATGGCTATTAGTGAGTATAATTGACATTTATGTGCTATTTCAGTGTTTTTGGATGAAACTGGCTACAAGTGGCTATTACTGGCTATAAGCATTTAGATTGGCTTAAAATGGCTACAAATGGCTATTACTGACTAGTGTTGATATTTATGGGCGTTTTAGTGTTTACTAACTGGAATGACTTTAAGTGGCTATTGTTGGCTATTAGCATCTATTTCTGGCCAGATTCGCCTCAAAGGGCTTGCAATGGCTATTAGTGAGTATAATTGACAATTCTGTAGTATTTCACAGTTTATGAACGAAACTGGCTTCAAATGGCTATTATTGACTATAAGCATTTATTCTTTATTAATTTGGCTTGAACTAGCTACAAATGGCTATTAGTGGCTAGTCTTGATAGTTATGAGCAATTTTAGTGTTTACTAACCGGACTTGCTTTTAGTAGTTGTTGTTGGCTATTATCATTCATTTTTGACCAGATTGGCTTCAATGGGCTAGCAATGGCTATAGCAAGTATAATTCTGGATATTCATGAATAGCCATTCATAGCCATTCAATGGATATTCATTAATAGCCATTCAATGGATATTCACGAATAGCCATTCTTCGCCATTTGAAGCCAGTCTGGTAAAGAATAGATGGTAATAGCCAAAACTAGCCACATGAAGCCATTTCAGTTTGTAGACAAAGAAATAGATGCTAATTATAGATACAAGTCACTTTAAGCCATTTGTAGCCAATTCAAGCCTCCCAGGTCAGGAACAGGTGATTATAGCCAATAATAGCCAATCCAAGCCAACCAAGTCAAGAAGAGATGCCTATAGCCAATAATATCCAGTTGAAGTCATTCAAATCTATACAGACTTCAATTGCATAAATTGCAAATAATAGTGGCTGATAGCCATGTATAGTAATTTCAAGCCAATCTAATAAAAATAGATGCTAATAGCCAATAATAGCCATTTGAAGTCATTTTCAATCATAATCACCGAAATAGCATAGAATTGTCAGCTATATTCACGAATAGCCATTCATAGCCATTTGAAGCCAGTCTGCTAAAATAGATGGTAATAGCCAAAAACTAGCCACATGAAGCCATTTCAGTATGTAGACAAAGAAATAGCTGCTAATTATAAATACTAGTCACTTTAAGCCATTTGTAGCCAATTCAAGCCACCCAGGTCAGGAACAGATGATTATGGCCAATAATAGCCAATCCAAGCCAAACAATTTAAGAATAGATGCCTATAGCCAATATTATCCAGTTGAAGTCATTCAAATCTTACACACTCCAATTGCATAAATTGCCAAAAAGAGTCGCTGATAGACATATATAGCCATTTCAAGCCGATTTGGCCAAGAACTGGCCATAGCCAATAATAGTAGACACTTGAATCCATTCATATTCAAAACATCATGAATACTATGTCACTAGTTGTCACTAATGTTCATTCTGAAGCGATTTAAAGAAATACTTCGACGAAATTTGAAATAATCCCGTCGTGTTCAGAAATAGGTTGAATATGATCCACAATATCCGTAAATGAAACTCGCACGTTTGTATTTTGATCCTGGTGGCTGTATTTTTCGTTATAAACGGCCCACTCTGGCAAGCGCTCGGAGAAGGCCCAGCTTAGAGCACGTGACATCCAACGCAATCGTGACGTAGGTCGTCTCAAGACGAGCAAAGCTACGGCGAGGCTGACGTCGAGAGGATGGCCTAGTCGTTCCGGCCACCGAAGCGGCTGCTTTTGTACGAATTTTGAGTGACAGGTTAATCTTCTATAATCTTGTAGGGGGACAATAGCGACTTCTGCGACACACAAAAGGGATTCTCGGGAAGAGGGGAGTTCCTCCTTCCCCCCTTCTCTCGTCGTGGCCGGAGGCGAGACAACCTCCGTCACTAGCTGTCAAGGTTCCTAGACGAGCATTACAAACGAGGCGTTAGCGACATCCACCAGGTGCTTTTCGCTAATCGTTTAATTCGTTTTAAAATTCCTTTTCGAGACTTTTTAACAAGATATTGGTATGTTCCATGTGATACTGCTCTTTTGAACACATATAGACCAAAAAAATGAGCGCCGAAATTTCGTTGTAGTATCCCTTTAAGGTGATATTGTTAAGATGATATGCTATTGCTAACAATAGCCACTTGAAGCCATTTTCATTCATAAGTATAGAGTAGCAGAATATTGCGACCAATAAGCACTAATAGCCATTTTTTCGCAATTCGAGCCAACCAGGTCCATAACAGATGCCTATAGCCAGTAATAGCCATTGGAAGCCAAGTCAGCCTGCATAAAATCAAATAAGTCGGAATAGTGACTGATCGTCATTGATAGTCACTGGAAGTCATTTGGACCCCAAATCCGCCATATAATTTATAAACATGATAATATAGCCAATAATAGCCATATGAAGCCAAATCAGTCTGCAGACAATCAGGTAAGCCCGAAATAGTGACTAATAGCCATTGATAGTTACTAGAAGTCATTGGGACTCCGAATTTGCCATATAAATAAAAACATATGATTGTATAGCCAATAGTAGTCCTTGGAAGCCAACTGAGCCTGCATAAAATCAAATAAGTCGAATTAGTGACTCATAGTGATTGATAGCCACTAGAAGTCATTTGGACCCCAAGTCCGCCTTATAATTTATAAACATAATCATATAGCCAATAATAGCCATATTAGGCCAACTCAGTCTGCACACAATCATGTAAGTCGAAATAGTGACAAATAGCCGTTGATAGTCACTACAGGTTTTCCCGCTCATTTTAATCCAAGCGACGGCCAATTTAATCCAAGTGCCACCAAACTTAATCCAAGCGCCACATAATTTAATCCTTGCGCTACCCAATTTAATCCCGGGGTCAGTCAATTTAATCCATAATATATATATGCACTTATTGTCTTCGGCGGGCATGTTTCCTTACACATTTGGTAACTTAGAATAATTTTTTATACAATTAGATTTTTGGGGGGACAACTGATCATTTGATCCCTATTAGTTGATATGTTGATTATTCTTTTTGTAATATTGAGTGTTTGTGGCGCACTCGAATTTATATTAGCTGATAAGAAAGGTTAGCTTTAACCTTTCTTATTACTCGACTTAACATTGCTACAGTTCAGATGGTACAAGTACAATTGCTATTTATGATTACTCTTTTGATTACTTCGTGTTATTATTGCTCCAATTGATCTATAATGAACTCAGTTGAAATTATTATTCCTCTTTTGATTACTTCGGGCTACTTTTGACCCATTGGACATGAATTCAAATTAAATGTCATTGTGATGACTCATTACATTTAGCTAATCTTCAACGAATTGAATTTTTATGTGATGATTATTGACATTATGATTACTCTTTTGCTTACTTCGAGTTAGTGACATTTGGCAACTCTTGTTTACTTTGTGTAATTTGTCAGTTGTGAGCTCAATCATACATTAATATTAGTCTTGATTACTTAGGGTTACTTTCGATCCAAAGGACTTTAATTTGGCCTCATTGATATTGCGATGAATGTTTTGATTTTTTGGGCTAATATTTCACAAAAGTATTTATTATGAGCTCAGTTGACATCACAATTACTTGTTTGATTACTTTGACTTACTATATTGACCGAATGGACTTCAATTCGGCCTAACTGACATTTCGGCTACTCTTTTGATTACTTCGTGTTATTATACCTCCAAATGATCTATAATGAACTCAGTTGACACTTATTACTCTTTTGATTACTTCGAGTTACTTTTAACCCAGTGGACTTGAATTCGACCGAAATGACATTTTGATGACTCTTCTGATTACTTTGAGCTTATCTTCATACAAACCTATTTATTATGAGCATAATGTATATTATGATTACTCTTCTGATTACTTTAAATTACCTTGACCCAATGGATTTGTCCTATTTCACATTTTGGCAACTCTTCAGATTACCTTGAGGTCACATTCAAGCAATTGGTCTTTTAAGAGCTCGATTCACATTTTTATTACTCTTTTGTCCCAATTAATCCTAATTCGGCTTAATTGACATTGCAATAAGACTTGATTATTTTGAATAATTCTCAACCAATTGATTTATTGTAGGCATAATTGACATGGTGATTATTTTTTATTTACTATTAACCCAATGGGCTTTAAATTCGCCTAATTAACGTATTGGTGACAATTTTAAGTACGTGGAGTTATTGCGTTACCAATTTATCTATCATGAGCTCAATTTTCATTGCAATTACTCTTGATTATTTCGAGTTACTATTGACCCAACGAACATTAATTCGGCTTAATTGACAGTTTGATGATTCTTGATTACTTTGAGCTAATATCAAACCAATTGCATTCTTATAGCTGAATTTGCATTATGATTAGCCTTTAAAATGGTTTGAGCTGCTATTGACCCAGTATTTTGATTACTTTGGGTCATTATACAGCCAATTTAATAATTATTAGCTATATTGATGATTTGATTACTTTTTCGATTACTCATAGTTACTTTTGAGTTACTTTATACTTCACTTCAATTACCCCCGACACCAGAAGGCAGCGTCAGACAAGAAGTCCTTCCAGTGAGCCCTTCTCGTCCGACGGCTCCCTTTGGTGTCCGCGATACTTCCGAGGTAAACAATCTTTGATTCGAATATTAATAGAAAAAATGTAGAGCCCTTTCACTTCACGTGAAGATGGAGGGCCAGCGAACTTATTTTAACGTCTAGGACGATGCCTAGAGGACGACGTCTAGGACGACCTCAATGGCCACTTCTAGGACGACCTCGAACACTGCCTAGAGGACGACGTCTAGGACGATCTCAAAAACAACCTCAAGGACGACGCCTAGGCCGACGTCTAAGACGACATCTAGGACAATTTTAAGGACGACCTCAAGGACGACGCCGAGGAAATCTTCAGGGAAGACGTCTAGGACAACCTAGAGGACAACATGTAGGATGACCTCGAGGACGACGCCTAAGACGACGTATAGGACGACCTCTAGGATGACGTCTAAGACGACCTCACAGACGACGTCTCGGACATTAAGGACAACCTCAAGGACGAACTCAGGGACGACGTCAAGGACGACCTCAGGGATGACCTTAGGGACGACGTTTAGGACGACCTTAAGAACGACATTTAGGACGACCACGACCTCAAGGACAACGCCTAGAACGACCTCAGGGACAACGTCTAGAACGACCTCAAGGACGACCTCAAGGACGACCTCGAGGACGACGTCTATGACGACCTTAAGGACGACGTCTAGGACGACCTCGAGAATGACGTATAGGACAACCTCTTGAACGACGTCTAGGACGACCTCAAGGACGACGTCCAGGACGACCTCAGGGACGACCTCAAGGACAACCTCAGAGACGACCTTAGAGACAACGTTTAGGACGACCTCATGGACGACGTCTAGGACGACCTCAAGGACGACTCCAACGGACGATCTCGAGGACGACGTCTGGAATGACCTCATGGACGACTTCAGGGACGACGTCTAAGACGACCTCAGGGACGAAGTCTAGGACGACCTCAAGGACGACGTCTAGGACGATTTCTAAAACAACCTTGAGGACAACACCTAGAGGACGTTGTCCTCTGTCATCCTCGAGGCTGTTTTAAAAATCACCCTTGAGGTCGTCCTAGACGTCGATCTTGAGATTGTCCTAAACGTCGTCCTTGACGTCGTCCTAGACGTCGCCCTTGGGGTCGTCTTAGACGTCATTCTTGAGGTCGTCCGAGAGGTTGTCCTCGAGGTCGTCCTAAACGCATCCTTGAGGTGATCTTACACGTCGTCCTCAAGGTCGTCCTCCAGGTTGTCCTAGAAGTCGTCCTTGAGGTCGTCCCTGCCATTGTCCCTGCGGTCGTCCTAAACGTCGTCCTCTAGGCGTCGTCCTCGAGGTCTTCCTAGAAGTCGTCCTTGAGGCCGTCCTACACGTCGTCCTCCAGGTGTCATCCTTGAGGTCGTTTCAGAAGACAAAAAGTGCATATATATATTGTGGATTAAATTGACTAACCCCGGGATTAAATTGGGTAGCGCAAGGATTAAATTATGTGGCGCTTGGATTAAATTGGGTGGCACTTGGATTAAATTTTTCGTCGCTTGGATTAAAATGAGCGGGAAAACCTGTAGAAGTCATTTGAACCACGAATCTGCCATATAAATAAAAAATATGATTGTATAGCCAATAAGAGCCATTAGAAGCAAACTCAGCCCGCACAAAATTAAATAGTTCAAAATTGTGACCAATAGTCATTAATAGTCAGTATAAGTCATTTGAACTCCGAACCTGCCATATAATTATAAATATAATCATATAGCCGATATTAGCCATATGAAGCCAACTCAGTCTTCACACAATCAAATAACTCGAAATAGGAACTGATAATCATGAACAATCACTAGAAGTCATTTGGACCCTAAATCTGCCATATAAATATAAATATGAATGTATAGCCAATAGTAGCCATTGGAAGCCAACTCAGTCTGCACACAATAAGTCAAAATAGTGACTGATAGTCACGGAGTCATTTGCACGCCAAATCTGCCATATAATTTATAAACATGATCACATAGCCAATAATAGCCATATGAAGCCAACTCTGTCTGCACACAATCAAATAACTCAAAATGGTGACCAAAAGTCATTAAAAGTAGCTAGAAGTCATTTGAACTACATATCTGCCATGTCAAACTTTGATCAAAAAGCCAGAAATAGCCATTGAAAGCCAACTCAGTCCGCGCGTGATCAAATAACTCAAAATAGATACAAATAGTCATTGATAGTCATTAAAAGTCATTTGGAACCCAAATCCGCCATGTATTTAGGAAATAAAATCAAATATCAAATAATAGTCATTCGAATTCAATCTGAGGCATAACCTTACAAATATCACGAAATGGTAACTAATTGTAATTAAAGTCTATCACAAGTGGAACTACCTAATAAACAGCTGCTTTGTCTATATGCCCCGAAATAGCTTAGGATATTGGCCCAGAGCCATTACTAGCCCTTGGAAGGCAATCTAGTTTAAACTCGTCCAAATAACTCAGAAGTGCAATCCAATAGTCATTGCAGTCATTAGAGGCTAACCAGGCCCCCAAAACGACAGGTAATACTGAACCGGACACTATTTATACTTCCTTATAAATACTGGCTCTTCGTTAAACAGCCAGTGTAGCATTTACTGGCTGTAATTACTACGTTGTGTAGCATTTGCAGCCACATAGGAAGTGAATCTCATATAATTTAAAATAATGACCCATGGAGCAATTACATATTTGAATTGCTGTGCTTTATTTCTAACTGCAAAGAGCCAGTCACTACCGCTAGTAACAGCCATCGCATTTAGAGTGGTCCATAAACTGTCAACTTACTAGAAAGTGACTAATTGCCAGTATTTCATTTGTACCTGGTGTAATACATAGGTTCATATCATCTAAATACTTACTGCTAATATGAAGCGCACCTCAATATTAGAAATACCTTGTATCAGCTCTTGCTCAATTGAAATCGGCACGCCGATTTGCCATATATTCACAATTCCTGATAGTGTGAAGAGAAAAGATAGTATAGTGAATGACTGTTATCCTTTTAATTTCGAGCTCATAGTTTACCATCCCACAACGAGAGATGGCAGCACTTCTGTGTCTCCCGACAACCCCATGAATTTTTGCTCGAGTTTCCAGTATTGGTAGTGTTGTTTTAGAGCACGGCTTTGGCGCAGTTTGGTTTTCACCTTTGTGCCCAGCCAGTTGGCGACATGTCTCTTCTTGTTCTCGTCATTTATATAATTCTCCTCTAACACCGTAACTTCACCAGCAAGCACGATTTCCACAAGAAAACTTTGTTTACAAGCAAAATATAAATAACAACGGAATGCCCGAAACTCTCAGCCTTTAAAATGACGCACTCAGCCTCCTGTTTCGTTGTACACATAATGCGGATACTATAACAAATCTGTTTTTTTTTATCACTCACAAGTCAACGCAGTTTAGAATACAAGAAAATTTGTAATGCTATGAGAAAAAAAAATTTAGCCGAAATAGACGAGAGGTTTACCTGAGCTTCTAACTTACCGAATAAATCGACGAATTATATAAATTAAACCAGCTGAAAGTGAGCTCTTTTCTTCCTTCATGATGTTGTAGACTAGAAGGAAACCGCTGAAATAAAAACAAGACATATTCAATTTAAAGCTAAACTTCTTAGTAGATTTTTTTTGCCTTCGCGTGTTAGTTGTTTTATTATTTGTTCCTTGTTTATAATATTGAATTCCTATGAAGTAATTGAAGTTTGAAAAACTCGATCTTATCCATTCCTTTCGGCAATTTCATTGCCGGGTTGTGTAAGTCATCAGCAGTGAGCGATTCATATTAAATATAAAAAAACGTCATTAATTGCTATTTAAGAATGCTTAATCTCAAGCATCTGAATACTTATACGGTTCCCAGGAGTAACAACATTTATAACATTTTGGTGTCAATATATACGCAAGCGATAGAGTACTACATTACAAAAGAAGTCTAAACGTGTGTAAAATAAGAAGCCTTAATTTGCTTTTTTTTTTTTAATTATTCGGAACTAAACTACCTTGACACGGGAATAGTCTGTTTTTTTATTGCTCTTTAACATGATGCGCCACTGAAACTTGTTCAATCACGCAGTGACCCCTCGGGCTTGGAGGGCCAATATAGCACCGCATTATCTTCTCTTGAGTGTTCGCATTAAACAAAATATGGAAACATCGAGACACAAAAAGGCACTGGTTCCTTCTCCATTCATCTGTCTACGATTGTTGCAAAAATAACAATAAAAACTCAAACCCTTTGCTGTTGCTTTCCCCTTCCTAATGCGAGTCAGCGACAGTTTTCGTTGAATATTTGGGTAGTCACATACTTGCCTTTCTTCACTGCGCGCCTTTCACGCCGGGTGGCGTCGCCTCCCTTGGAGTTACAAATATAAGGTTCCTTGGGGATGTTCATGTCGTGTATAATAAGTCGTGTAGAACACCTCGCTAAGATTGTTTCCAAGGAATGAAGTGTGCATAGGTTAAAAAGTAAAGACGTGTAGAGCCTATATCAGTTGTCAACTGTCTGCAACCATACCTTTTAGCGCAGAAGGACAATAAATAACGGGTATGGTATACTTTGAAAAAATAGGCTCTGTATGTGAGAACTTTTCATCACTTAAGTCGAATCAACAACGTTAATATTGGTTACCCTCATTGCCTGTTTCTGTCGTTTGGACTAAGGTGTTTGACAAATTATGCTAATCTGTAAAAATATATTTTTTTTCTTCTTCTGAACTTGCTGTGTACAATCTGTGGGGTGTTGAACTCTCCTTAGCTTGTTGAAATAATATTGGAAGAAACTTATTATGCCCTAATGTGCTAATTGCAATATTTTCGGTATTTTTAAGTAACTATTTTAGACAGGACTGTTGTGTCCCGATTTTGTTTGTCTACACGGCTGAAGAATTAATTCTTATATGAATTTTTTCTCATTAAAGGACAGAATGAAGAATTTATTTAGTGGCACACACTTACAATGAACTGCATTTGTATCTTGTAAACAAGTTTTCCAGAAGTATTTTCAACGTCTGGCGAAGAGTAGTTACAACCTTGTTACACTGACCTGATAAAGAACAGAGTGTCCACACTCAGATAGGCAGCTGTTACAATGCAAAACTCCCACCGATCTCCAAAGTTGTACGTATTGACTGGACGACCTGAAAAGGAAATTTAGTTATTCAGCGCCAGTTCAAATAAAAAAATAACATTTCGCGAATTTGCTTTCTAAGACCTCACACTTATACACACAGAATAACTAAATAAACGTCCTTGACTTCTAATTGTACAAATTATATTGCTACTACAATAAAACAAACATGATCATGGAGCTTATACAATGAATTCCAAAATGCAGGTGGTGTAACAACAGGTTTAAAAAGAATATTATTATTATTTATAATTTCGGAGTGATCCTCAACAAAAAAAAGATATAAAAAGAAAAGCTCGGACATAATATAAAAAAAAGAATAATTTTCACAGCTACAATGCACGTCAAGGGCGAAACAAAATTGATTTTACCAAATGCAAACATATGTTTCAGCTTACTAAAAAGAAAAAAAAAAGATGGCGCAGCTATTTTACGTTAGAAAATTGGGAAAGCAAGTCGCACATATATCTTGAAAGACGTCCATCCCGCGCGCAACAACTTGCGTGCTTATCATGGCCTCCACCTTCATAAAAATGGCCACACTGTGATTTGATTACATTATTTAGAGTAACTTTTTTGTAATCGTGGTCAGGCTAAAGGAATGAGCAATAATAAACATTGTTTTTCCCCATATCGTTCACATACGCTTAGCAATGAGAGACTGAACATCAAAGAGTGGGTGAAGGCATAATGACCGCAGTTTTTTTTTCGTTTTTCAATAATTATTTTAATACACAGTCAGTTCCAGGTCAGTAAGGATACAAGGACTCCAAAGCAATCTGATGTCTGACATAACTTGGGGACTACAGGCTTGGCCCATTTAAGTTTTCTACATTTCTCATTAAATTGATTGCTCGTACCAGTTGGTTTTGCGTTCTTTTAAGTTACCCAGCGGTAAATAATTAATAGAGATTGCAACGTGAGACACTTCACCATCACTTTATAAATATATGTTTCTGTTTTAATAATAATCGTTTAATCGTGGTAATGCCTGAATGAGTCTTGGACAAACACCAACGTGACCATAGCGGCACGTGTTAGGAAATTCCATAGACAGCTTCAGACGGTTTAAATTGCAAGAAATCTACCTGTCGCTTTCTGTGCTACGTCGTATGCAATTATTCCTTTGTGTGTAAATTAGCTTTAGGTATACGCCCGTTTCTTGGTAATTTAAACTTTATTATTTTGAGCTGATGTTAGCCAGCATGACGCAATAACAACGGGCAAAGATTGAATGAGCTTCGCTGTGGCTTAGTCTGGAATGATAAACATTATGATGTAAACGTAAAAGCAAGACTAGATATCTGTTGTCTTGTGTATGATTAGTGATATATGCATAGTCATTTACTTTCAGTTGAGACTACTTGTCTGCTGAATTGTAATTTTATTTTATCATTGGACTTAATACTTACTTTACTCTACGTGCTCAAACGCCGATTATATACTAATATGAAGTGAAATGAAATGAATTAAAATCGAAAACTTAAAATCATGAATGAATGAACCGTTGCACCTACTGCTGAATGGAGGAACAGGCATATAGGCGTGTCCAAGTACAACCCAAAATATGCTGAAGAACCGCATTCCATGCAGAAATCTGTAGAAGTATGGATCTCCACTCCTTGGAACCACCAACAAAAGGTGCGTGTTGCTTGGGATAGAGAGTTGGCTGAGGTAGTAAACCCATCTCGCTGTGTTCGAAAACAAAGAGTAAAGAGTGGTTAAAATTGATCACATATTTTTCTACTTTCCTGATTAATTGCTAATTACTCTAATTAGTACGACTACTTAAATGTTTTTTGTCAGATAAAAGTGGTAAGATCCCTTCGCTGCGTGTAAAGCCAGAGGACACACCAGAAAAGCATGAAAGACGTTAACAAATCTTTATAATACGAAATTAGAGCGCAGCTCCTGAGGCATTTTCATTTTCCGAAATACCGTGCTAAACATTTTGAGAAAGAAATACATAAATGTACAAATATAGATCCCACTCTGCACATCGTGGTTCTGCACCCTCCTCCTCTTCCGTGTCCTCTTCCTCCTTCGTACCCTCCACCTCTGTATCCTCCCCTCCTCCTCTTCCGTATTTCCCCTTCTCCTCCTCCGTACCCTCATCTGCTCCTCCTCCTTCGAACCATCCCCTCCTCCTCCTTACCCTACCCTCCTCCTCCTCCATACCCTCCCCTCCTCCTAGTTTCCCCTCTCAATTTAGCTGGAAAATTGACTTCACGTGACCTAAAGAACAATTCAGTTTCCCCGCTAAATTTAGCGGGAAAAATGACGTCACATGACTTCGCGCCACGTCACTTATAAAAACTTTCAGTTTCTCCGCTAGATTTTGCGGAAAAATAGACATCACGTGACCTCAACACCAATTCAATTCCCCACTAAATTTATCGGGGAAACTGAATTGGTGTTGAGGTCATGTGAAGTCAGTTTTACCACTAAATTTAGAGGGGAAACTAAATGCGCACTGTTGCATAATGAGATGTCACAGACCTACACACCAATTCAGTTTTTTGCTAAATTTAGCGGGGCATTGAATTTGTGTATAGGCCTCTGAAGTTCCATAATGCAACGCGCACAGTCACGCCGACAACGACGGCGACACCGACGCCGCTGTACGCCGAAACGGGCCCCAAGAGCTCCGCTCTAAAAAGCTAACTCGGCCCAACTTTGGCCATGTATAGGGTCTTCCTCGGACCTCAGAAGATTTTGCTCGAAGGCTCTAGCTAGGATTAAGGTACTGTAACCTGGTTCTAATTGGCCGTAAATAAACGACAAATTGTTAGAATGAGCAAAAGACGCCAGTTGGCATTTGTAAAACCAGAAGTCAAGCATAATGCTCAGATTGGCTGGAGAACTGAGACACAAAGATGACAGATGACAACCAACAATCAGACAGCTAAACTTAACTATGGCGCTTGTTTCGCGAGGTAGAACGATAAGTGTCATTTGACAACTTAACAACCAACAATGAAGAATAATTATGGCTTTTACTTGGAAACTGTGGCACAAAGAGGCCAGGTGAAAGCCAAGATACTAAGCAGTAAAGCCTACCTCTGGCCCTTGAATGGTATTTTAACACCAACTTATCCACATTATTGTTAAAGAAATAAAGGCTGGTTATACCTTGGTGTCTACTGGCTTTTATGTGCCTGAATAAAAAAAAAAATATATATATATATATATATAAATAAAAGTGTTCTCTTTGTGATGACTGTATCAGAAACGCTGTCAAAGTAACCAGTCGTAGAAGTTTCCCGTCTCTAGTTAATTTAAAGAAGACATGAAACCTAGTCAATAAGTAAGAATAATTAATTTGCATTCGTAAATCGTAGGAGTTTAGTGACCAATGTTGACCAATTTATAAATTAAAGATAAAGAATAATTTAGACGACGTTAAAGAACAAAATGCGTCCGCAAACAAACTTGACGTTATATCTCGACGTCTTGTGCTGGGATAACAGCAATCTCTATCTCGAAAATAGACTCCTTCTGCACTACCTGAAGCATTTTACAATGCTACGCTTTCTTGGCCATTTCTAATTCAAAAGCATTTTATATATATCAAAAGAGATTTAGGAGGCAAGAAGGAACATATTATCAACATCTTATCCAAATAATATTTACGACCATACATGACTAGAAGTGTGGTTTGATTTAATTATATTCTTCGTCAAGATTAATTATTAAATTAATCAGAGCTATGTAATTTAAGTTACATAGGTTAGAAGGTCCTCGTGGTAAATTAGCTTTATTAATGCTTATATATATATGGGTGGTTTCATATCAAATCGGGCAGGCTAATAGGGTCTAATTTTTAATTTTCACGAAGAAAATATATGTTTGGGGGGGCATTTCTCAAATGAAGGAGGGCGCAAACCGCCTGTTCCCCAATTTTTTTGTTCTCGAGTTACAAAGCGTAGAAGCCGCAGTGGCAGAAACTAGTGTTTTTGCCTGCCGTCGCAGGTCGCGTGTTTGACAACCTCTGATGGCGCTAGTGTTTTCCCTACACTCTTTTAACTTTTTCCCCTTCTTTAATGAATACTATAAAGATACCTTGACGTGTTCAAATGGTTTTAGGAATTCAATTGTTTTCTAAAAAAATGTCAAACTCGTCACTCAGGTCAATTTTCGGTCAGCTTCGACAGGTCATTCCTTTGTCTGTACTTAAGGTAAAGTTTCTTTCTTTGGCTCCACAGAAATCCCAAAGCAAGCCCATTATAGATATTATAATTTCATTATGATCTGATGAATAGCCGCTCCGCTACCTTCACGTAAACGTTGTAAGAAATAACAAATGTTAAAAGTTTGAGGTCGATTTTCTCAAAAAACCCTTTTTTTTTAATTTTAATTTTTTATATTCTTTTAGATATATTAGTCGACTACAAGCAAAAACATTTTATAACTGTAATATTTTGGTTGTATGTCCTCTATTTGAGCCGCAATCGCGTGAAATGTGTGAACATTTGTTTTTCTTTCCCAACGTTTACGTGAAGGTAGCGGAGCGGCTACTCTGCAGATCATACTCATATTACTATATCTACACTAGGCATGCTTAGGGCTTTCTATAGAGCTAAAGAACTAAAATGTACCTTAAGTACAGACAAAGTAATGACCTGTCAAAGTTGACCAAAAATCGACAACCACCACGACAATCGACACATGCTAGAGCTCGCGGCGCAGAATTGCTCCAGGGCTCGGCCAGTAAAGCACCGGCTTTACTGGCCGAGCCCTGGAGCAATTCTGCCCCGCGAGCTCTAGCATGCGCCACACACACCGCCCGTGCAGGCGGTGCGCTGTTACAATATATATATATATATATATATATACATATATATATATATATATATATGTATATATATATAGAGAGAGAGAGAGATTATTTTTTTTTTAATTCTGGGAAAAATATCGGCTTTCTACCTACGCCTAGTGACGTCCTTTGTTTTCTTCCTTGAGAAGTACATGTCGCAAGCTGTTGCCAAAGCCACGATGAATACCAGAGTTCCGAGGAATCTCCTGTGAAAGAAAGAAAAATAGGTATTTTGTTCTATAGCCCGTGTCTTGTAGAACTTTACCATGACCATTTGAAACTGAGATGTGGCAGGAGGAAAATATTTTGACACTGGTAGAAAACGAAACTGGGCCGCACAAGGGGTTAACACAAATAATTGTTTTATTTAATCACCCTTTTTATTAACACATATATTTTGATACCTTTTTAGATACACAGATATGTCTAATGAGGAGGGTAATTAAATTAAATCTCTTGCTGAAGTAGAGAAGGGGATGTCTCTGTTTTTTTCTACCACTGTCAAAAAATGTTTTATTCTTCTGACCTAGTATTGGGTTCAAGAAATCATTGTAAACTGGATTGTTTTTCACTTAAAAGAAGTGAAGCGGCTTTCAATTTTATAAAAAAAAAAAAAACTTGAATCGTACTCATGCGACACTCAGGATCACGAATACAGCATTTTTGTTCTTCAATTTAGTCCACGGAGGCTGCAGAAAATTATTTTCAAAGTAAAGCTGAAGCCCTTCCCCCCGAATCGTGAGGTCATACCAGGGGTTTTCGGAATCTTCAGCGCCTATCAAAGCTATTCACGCGCAGCCTCGCTATCTTGAGAAAAAAAGTGAAAAAAAAGACGCCAAGGCTCGACTCACTGCGGGGAAATATGCCTGCAACCTTGCAATTGCGTGCGCTTTCCACAAGAGCGACGCGCGTTTCGAGGCGAAAAGTTCCTAGTATGACGTAACAACTGGTCGAATGTTTCGTGCTTTTTCACGGTTGATCACATATTCGAAGAAAATGAACGTGATATTCTGATTCACGTGATAAAAATACTTTAGAAATCACCTTAACTAATTTTTGTTCGACGACCTTTTCAACTTCGCTTTATTGTGTGAGGGCGATTTCTCCTCCTCAGTAAGAAAATTTTAAATCATCGCTTTGGGGCAAAAAAAAAAACAACAACATGCATTGGGAATGTCAACTACGAAGTGATAGCCTCCCTTACAGAGACCGGCGAAATCCAAGTATCTGCACATTGTAGCACAGAGGCGCTGAAGGCGTTCAGGGTTTCCATTATTTGTTATTAGAGAGTTTTAGGGAGCCGTTTTTGCGCATGCAATAGTTCGACAGCAATAGCAAGAGTTCGAACTGCACACGCGCTACCGCAGTAGACTCGCACATGCGCAGTTCCGACCGAAGTTCTGCAGCGTACCGCAGTTCGCTTACCGCAATATCTGAATGCAATAACAATTTCATACTCATTTTTTTAAAGTTTTATTGTAACTGACGGATCAATCCGATTGAGCAACCAAGCTGCCCTAAATCTTCATCATAGTGCTCTACTATATTGGGTTAATGCTTCGGTTTATATTTTTTTCACTGTTTCAAAACAAAACAGGTTTACTATGCTATTCTTGACACTACCCCAAAATAACGACTTTTTTTTTAGTAGCAGTATAGTGGCGTTTGTTCTATGCTCATTCAATGTACAGCGATTAGTTTTCTCGCTGATAGGAAAACGGCAACAGAAATTCGGCGCCGTGACAATGCAGTTTTGATGCTGCTTGGTCGACTCAGCTGGATTTTAGTGTCGGCTGCGATTATGCTTAAAATGAAACAAAGCATAGGACGCTTGGTTTGTATATACCTCTGATAACACCACGGAGGGTGCGCAGCCAATTAATTATGAAGGGAAGGAGCGGGTGCAGCGGGCGTCGCTCTTCGGTGCATCTTATACTGCCAAAGTCTACAATCGCTACCGTTATTATCCTCTGCAAATATATTCTGTTTTTGCTTAATGTATTTTTGTTGATTTTGAATTATTACCATTTTTTATGCAGTGGTACGCAAATTGTTCCTCGAATCGAATAGCCTTTTGTCATGAATATTATTCTCAAATCTATTGTTAACCACCACATGCAAGCTCCCTTTGCGGGGAGAGGAACTCGTTTTGACACTTTTCCTTCTTCGATTCTAGAAGGCTTTCTACGATCAGCGAACCCATAAAGGCGTTGCGTCACCGAAATTTAGGATCGTTTAAAGTCTCCAAGATATTATTTCCTATATATCTTGTATCTCGCCGGTTACTGTTTACCTTATTACTTGCGTCGACAGTTTCGCTCGATAGAAGTCCCTTTCGCAGTAGTTTAATTTGAGTAAAACTTATTTCTTGGCAGTATGACAGTATTTTAAATTGCATCTTGAAACTTCACTCTGCAATCATAGTATTTCGTAAGACGCATTATAGCAGTCCGTCCAAGAGAGTAGTTTCGCTCACTATCAGTGACTTTTCTATCTTAAACCAAATTACGTACTTGACAACGTTCTCAAAACACAGGCTAGTTAGTTATATTGCATTTAGAAAAAAGTGAGTGCGAACAGAAAACAACAAAACGAAGTATTTCAATAATTGCGAGGTTCGAAGCAACTGTTGCATTATATTACAGCCGAGGTACCTCGTTATTATCAAGGTGTTATCTGAGCTTACATGCTGACTGTGATCAACGTTCAACACATTTATAACACATGCATACTTTACACCCCTGCCAACGGCCACCGAAGACAATTGCTCAATTATTAAGTCTTCGCGGGACAGAACACGACATGCTTGAGATCTGAGTAGATCTTAGGCTAAATCACGCAAACATCAAGGTGCATGTTAAAAATGTATTTACACGTGTTGTACGCATTGGCGTCTTTAACAGTATATGTTCTTATATCAAATCTCAAACAAATGGCATTTTACTGGTGTGTTGGCCCACTGATTATTTTGGTAATTTACCATAAATCGTATATACAAATAAAGCAACATCGCTCAGCAAGTGTACCGGCGTTCCGACCATCCTCGTTGGTGCTTTAGCATTTTTGCCAAAAGTGTATTTGGTTCATACCTATGATTCCCTCGTGGTTGCTCAAAACTCGAGGGAGAACATTCCAAACATAATAATAGTGACTTTAGAATGGTCCTTAGACATTCCTCATTTTCACTGTTGCGTCAGTTAGCATAGCGGGCCTTCTGGGTTCCTCATAAATGTGAGTGCCCGGTTTGAAATCGGCCATATGAGACATTTATTGTATTTCTAATTACATGTGGCACAAACAATAAAGTAGCGCCTGGAGTATCTGAATGAGATAATTCGTAAAAACATAAGCTATTGAGTAGGGGTGTGCAAATGCGGTAGGGTTGTGAGAGTAGTGTTTCAAATCGAATAGCGCTGCGTCATGCCTAGCCTTGATAATGCGAGAAAAGCCAAGACGGCCAGTTCTTTTAACTGTGCAGAAGCTAGGGATGACGATGCGGAATTCAGTTCGAACCAATAGTCACACTCCCCTAAAATGCGGCTTTTAATCATATAGGACAACACCATTCCTAGCTTCAATGGTGCAACTATAGCCGGTGCACCGCGAGCTGCTGTAGCATTCAAAGCCAATGAATGTCGTGACAGTATTCGATTCGCGCTTCTACTTGTATACAGCCCTATTGACCTTTGCATCGCTTATCACCCGCGGCGAGAAATGCCAAGTTACTGAGCTGTGGACGCATGCACAGCGTCTGATATGCCGCACAGCGGTGGTACAGCGCACGCTCAGAAAGCGCTCCACAGCCCAGCAGACAAAGATGGCCGCTCACAAATGGCGATTTTTGTAAAGGATCTATACTTGGTTCCACTTAAGTCCGGCCACAGCCACAATACCGTAAAGTCGCGTTGGCTACAATCCGATGGACCCTATCAAGCAATGCCAAAAGTTCATCATCAAAGTGATCGTTGCATTTCCGCGTTTATCGACTAAACCAGTCATGCCAAGTTAATGCGCCGCGATCTTCATTTTATGTTTGTGCGTAACTGATCGAACCGGTGATGGCAACCCAGAAAGACGAGCGCCGTGAAGAATACAATTTTGTCGCCGTGACGATTGCTTCCACCTGAGGGTGGCGTCGGTTGCGGTCCAACTTGAGGTTAAACGAAGATACGTAATGAGACAACTTTGGGTGCGTAAAGTAAACAAACAAATAATTAACTGCCCGTCATCACGGAGCTCATTCCATTCTAGAAAGAGATCGCTTTTTCGAAACTTCTCTCGTTCGGTTAGTCACGCCTTTCTTGTAGAGTTTTTTTTTTTTTTTTTCATTATTTTAGATGCGTTTTATTATATACTAGATATTGGGTGCCATTTGCAATTATTTTTTTATTCAGCGTAATATACACCAAAATACTTTTGGAACCATGTAATCTTGATTCGAACCTTCTGCGCCTTTACTCTTGGGTTGGTCTCTGACTGCGACCCATTTATTTGCGTTCGTTGTATGGTGTCAATTCATTTCTTTAGAGGCAAGTAAATGAATATTGTGTGGGAATCTGCGCAGTTATCCCGTTCCAACTAATTTATTGCCATTGAATAATTCATATATTTACCAGGACGTACTTCTGTAAATGTAACGGGGAGGTGCACGATGACGTCGTTTCAGGAGAAAAAAATCGTCGAGGTGGCGTAAATATCACTCGAAATGAGAATCAAGCACATGATGAATTACTGCCCCTGTGTTTAGTTCTCCGGAATGTCAAAGAAGTGTTTTATTTTACAATAATCATAGCGTCGGGGACCATGACTTTGAATTTTGTAAATGTGTGCCTTTAGGTATGTTTAAATAGTAAATTGAATAAAAACTTTATTGATGTGATGTATTAAAATATTTAAAGAATTATCTTCACAATCACAATAATTCAGTAAGAGGGAACCTAAGAGCAATCATTAAATAATAACCACATTTTTTCAATTAAAACGAACACAAGCAAATTGCAAGTATTATATTGTCTCTATTTTGTTTATCTCGGTCACACGACAGTAAATGTTTGTCACATTTCTATTAGCATAATATCGATATTATCAAAAAGGCCAGATTCATGACTTCTCTAATAATTTCTAAAATCTGGTTTATGTTTCTAAATTTTAGCATGGGAACATTATCCACTGCAGTAGTTAAAAGAGGTCACCTTTAGACGTTACGAACAAAATCAATCAAAAACTGACAAATTGAAAGCGCTTTACTCCATTATATTTCCACAGTAAAAAAAAAACCAAAAAAAAACATTGTCCCGTTTCTTATTATTAAATTATTAACGAGAATAAAAAAATATCAACAACGGTTTAAGATAATATTTCCTTTCGCGGGAAGTTCAGGAGCGGAATGCATTACCATATGACATAGTCAGGCTGTTAAATTTGATACTTTTTCAGAAGCTATGAGGGGGCACATTAGCAAGATCTTTTTTTTTGTTTTGATTGCGTTGCTTTAAAATATATATATATTAATATTTTTTTAATTTTTGTAATGACTAGAAATATTATAGAGCATTGAATGGAGCCGGTAGTATTTTTCAAACTAATAAAATAAAACGAAAATAAACACTTCCATTTAATCTAGGCCTTGTGATACCTCAGTCACAGGTGTGACGAAATTCGTGGTCTTGCAGATACTGTCTTCTCTTCCGCGCATGGTCTCGAGGGGGGAACGACGTACCTTTTTCTTTCCGGCCACGCATGGCCGCCTGCGTCTTTGTAGCTGCGCCCTAAACATATTTCTACAGGAAGGTTGCTTTCCTCGGTCGCGCCCAGTTCCTGCACGATCTTATGGCGTTTGCAAAAGTGCTTCCCCGTAAACTTTTATGCTTCAGCCGGGCATTGGAATTGTGCCTGAAGGAAGATATTTGCAGCTTCCCCTTTTGTTAATCCGGCCTCTAATAGTGTGAACAGTCGAGCGTGAATCGCATACTAATATCTGGCGGATAAGCTAATATTTTAAAGCAGTTGTTTGTGCCAGAACGTCAAACTCTGTATTATCTATCATTTTATGTTAAAGCTTTGGTACGAGCGGAAAAAAAAACGTAATTTTTTTATTGTCTTTAAGTACTTGAGCTGCTAAAAATAGTTTGCTTACACTGTACCCGGGTTTGTTTTGTGTTCTTCTATTATTTTCAATGCTCTATCTGGAATTCGTTTTATACGATGAGAAGGCTGTTTGTTTTAAATCTCTGTTCTGACACTCGCAAAAAACTAAGACAGGTTTATTGGATTGAGGTAACTAGAAAGGTACACTTACTGGTATATTTCTCAATATTTTTTGTCACGCATTTGATTAGCCGAGAAAAGCCGACGAATAAATTTGGCTTAGTGAGAGGTCATCGCAAACCTTTTATACTTGCTGTAGAAATGATATATAAATAAACTGGGCATCAGATCGCTGCCATCCTAACGCCTCAACCTGGTCTGCTATCGTTTTTCTAGACTAAGTACAGGCTTATAGCTCATTCGCGATTAACCATCGGCTTTTCTGCAGAACGTACGGGTGCTTTTGAGGGCCACATATTTTGATAATGAGTAATGGGTCTTTATTATAAGAACATTGTGCGACAATATCAACTCGCAGTAAACTTTCAAGTCAGATACGCCCATTAAGCGTAGTTATAAAAGCGAAACTCCGGTAGGCCTTTTTACTTACAGAATGGCGGTTTGTGTGGTGTCCATGGGAGGGTGCTGGTTTGTCACACAACCTTGTATTGCGACCTTTACAATTCCGTTGTTCGTCACTGCAAACAAAAGAGAGGAAATCGAAAACCCTTTGAAGCCACTAGAAAATTAGAGTGTATCATAGGTACTGGATATTTATATTATGTTCGGTCCCTTAACCTCATATCCACTACTGCAAACACTGTAATAAACTATAGTGAGTGCTAAGAATTACCACATAGGATGTTTCCACCTAACAAATCCCGATCATTAAAATATAAAAACAAAACACTTCAAGCGCATGGTGGCAAATTTTCACTTTCATCTAAACAAAAATGTCTTGCATACAAGCCTGGTGTATTGTTCGTAAACTTTAAAATTTTAATATTGTGAAAATACTGAAACTTGCGTTTCTGTAAACGTGACACTGGCTGTTGTTGCAGGATGCCAATATGACGGCTGTTGCAAATACAATTATTATTTTTTTCGTTATAGGTTAGTAGCGTAAATTTAGTTCAACGTATGAGATATGTCATGTACTGTCATGATTTCCGCCGTCCATGCCAGACTGTCTGAATGTTTCATATGCTTTTCTTTTAGTGCAACCGCTGACGGCGATATAAATCAGCTTCATTAAAATACATACTGGGTTTCCGGAATGTTATTTTTGCAAATACACCGCTGGGCCTCTACGGTGAGCCTCAAAATATATTTTGTGTAAACGTCCACCGAACTCTATGATGCTAGCCCTTTTCCTCCAAACAAGTAAGAAAATATAAGTAAAAAAGCAGCGTATTACTTGAATGCATTACCCGCAAGTGGCAATTATTTCTTATGAAAGGATTTCCGATACGTTATAAAATAATTAAGGATTGTATATTGTTTTAATATTGCATCCGACCCAGGCAAAAGCTTAACTGAAAAAATACCTTAATCGTGTAAACACGGTAATTGAAAAAAACAAAAACGTTGCCGTCTGTTCTTTTTTTTATTAACTGACACTTGAGGTGATTAAACATACCGAACGGCGATAACCGATATTTTGTAACAGCCCATCAGTGATGGCTAAGAAGCTTAACGATGCAACATAAATTTATAATTCATTTTCTTTTAAATTTCTTTCGAGAAAGGATTACAGTGTAACCGCGTTTTTGCCAAACTCTATTCAAGATATTGTGTTAGAAGGTAGCGCTTGAACCCTCATTTATATATATATATATATCTGCACAGAACTTAACGTGAATGTCCAACCTTGTTAACAGAACTGTATTATTAGCAGCGCGATGTTACAATGCAGTTAATACCAAAATTGCAAATAACATTAATAGTCGACGGAACAGTATATTTTTGTCGAAATCACTAGGACCGTTGAGGTGGAAAGGTGGCATTTATAATTGGAATACTCAGTCCCTCCGCAAATCGGCTTATTTTATACCGCGAGGAGAGCAGTTGACGAGTATTCAGCCCCATAATACCTTCAAAACCACGAGCGCTAAAAAAAAAACAAAAAAAAAACACGACTGAGCTTGAGATGCTAAAACATAATTTCATATTTCATATAGCATCGACATTTTCAACTCAATTGTTCAAGCATTTAGGCCTTCAATGGCTGACATTTAACATGTTTCCTATTTACAGTTCCCCCATAGATATTAGCGGTTTCACCTGCCGTAGATTCCTTGTGTGTGCTCCTTTTGACTCTGTGCATCATTACTTAGGCTTCTCGCCGTTCAAGAGCATGGAAAATAAACCAATGCAATTAAATAAATAAACAGGCTTCTGGAGTTTCGTGGTCCGCATTATGTGCGCGAGGTCACTTGACGATGGGTTTTTGACTTACCAGCGTCTGCGATAACTTGCATGTCTTTGGCGGAGCACTCCGTCGTCATGCATATTCCAAAACGGGTTCCCCAGGGCCTCTGATTTACGTAGCGAGCTCCAATTGGAAACTGGAATAAATCAGCATCAATCAAAGTGTATCTTTTGGTAGGCAGTGGCGGCAAATATTGCCTGCCAAATATTAACCTCAAGAATGGTATGTGGAAGGGAGCGGGTTGTCCCTGTAAGAGCATCCTATTTCGTGTCGTCTGTATTCACGACGGGTGAACGAAAACAGGCAAGCGCTGAGGCTTAACAGAGGCGTACTTTTAAGACCCCAATTTTTATAACTAAAGAAGTTAAATTGCAGCAGACGTCGTGGCGTCGTGTCCAGCAATTTGTAAGTCATAAAATACATTTAGCGGCACATCCTACTCCAAGGAATTCGTCCGTTCTGCAACAATTTCCTCGTTAGGTTTAGCAGAGAACTTCCCATCAATGACGTCAGGTCTCGTGATAGCGCGACACTACAGTGTCAAGTCCCAGATTTACGTGGCAGTATCAAGCTTCCAAGGGAACTCAGATTGCATGACATAAATTTCACACCTTAATTGGACAGAGAACATGGCCAGGACTTTGACAGGCGCTTTAAGTTCATTGATCTGTCGCAACGCGGCGTATTCACTTTAACGTTTACGTCGTGTGCACATTTTCATCAAAGCGAAGTGTGTGCCGTGTGCATCACACATTAAATTCAAACGTTAGAAAGAACGAATGATGGGTGTCTCGAAGGTACAACATATCCATAATTTTATTATTTTGCCTTTGTATATCATGGTAAAATTGCGATCAATGGAAGAGCACGGGAACATATAAACAAGTTACAGGAGGCAACGCTAATATTTCTACAGTTCCTTTAGTTGCATTGGCGTAGGATTTCATTGAGTACCTCCAATGTTAACTGTGTCGTGAGTGCGTCTAGGACTTAAAACGTGTACTATTATCAGCGACTGATTCCCTAAAGAACGCATCTAGGGTGAATTGTATGCTCATGTATTTCCAGCATTTAATTTTGTACGGGCCTATATATATCCATCTTCATCCTGGTGCCATATAGCTTAGAAACTATGGATGACGCCGCATTAACATTCAGATGAATTCTGCCAAAGCGATGGGACGCGAGTGAAGGCTGCTCCGCTAGCCTTTGCGATAAGCAGAATTTCCTAGCTTGCGCAGCCGGGTGCAAATGTCAGTTTTATTGCGACTTCATCAAGGTTGGCCTTGATGAATCTGAAGTGCTTATGCCATCAAAAAAAGGTGCTTTCAATTGATACAGACGCACTCACCGACATCGTGAGAGCTCAAAGAACGAGCCTGATTCAAACATTCTTTCCGACAAGGACTCCGAGAATCAAGCTGTTGTAAAAGCTGGCATCACCGGGAGAAGCTCTATTCAGCAGCCTGTGGAACGTTTCATGAACACCGCACCATCAAGATCGAAGTACTAACAGCTGAAGTGAAGTGCCTCAGAGAGTAAAAGAAAGATCTGCGTTTGGAATTAGTGGACCTTAAGCGAAAGCTTTTGGAACGGCTTCCTATATCGGTGCCACAAAAGGCCTGGTGCTCGTCTATCACGAGTGGATGCAACATTACAGTGATATCATCACGACCTTCAAGCTACTTCCTAATTGCGTCTCAACACGTTCGTCCACCAGCTAATGACCAAATCCGAGGGAAGAAATTGGGCCAGCTGAATTTTGACAAAGACCTTGGTCATCGCCAAGGTGAACACCTTAGTGCTACTGATGTGCCAAGGGGCTTCACACTCGTGCAGAATCGCTGAGGAAGGAAGCTATCGGTGGAAACTGGAAAGGCTTCGAAAGTGTACTTTGTTTCTCGCCCTGCCGCTCAAAAAAGCGTTGTTTGTTTCTCGTTTAGCCCCAGACACGACAACCGCCGATATTCAGCTGCTCATCAAGCCCCTGATGACGAAACTGTTGGTTTGTTGATCAAAACCAGAGACCAGGTACGCCACGTACTTGCCTTTTCATGACAAAGTTGATGCTCACGAAGTTCATAAGGCTTCATTCGTGAGCATCAACAAGCCCGAAGTGTGGCCAGCTGGTTGTACAGGTGTCCCAAGTAGCGGCCAGGCTCTTAAAATCGATCGCGAAATCCGGCTTCTTAAAATATCGCGCAACGATTTTGCGCAGCGTTGCCCACAGATGGCGCATTTGTTTTGTAAAATTTGCAAAGAGCGAACATACCTGAGGAAAAAGTAAAGCAAGAAAAAGGCTTAGCTCCTATGGAAACGCAGCGAAGCCACCGGTCTTCAGACAATACGGCGCCGTTTCTCACGGGAGACAAGAGATGGTTCAAGCGGTCGCGACGCCAACTGCCGCCAACGCACCATATTTGAGACTCAAAAGTGGCTCAATCGTTTTTTCATATCAGTTGCCAATGCGTTATTTTATCATCCCTACTAATAAAGCACATTGAATGGACACATAATCAATTAAAAAAAAGGTTCATCGCGTTATTTTAACTTTTTTTTTTGTGGTACTTTCTCGTCTGCTTTGCAGTTCCTTCTTGTTACCGCGTCTGTTTTTGTTTCTGCGACTGTCGCCGGCTGCGGAACATGCGTTGGGTTTGAGTCGGAAAGATCGTCTGCTAAAGACGCCGGCTCTCGGCGCCGCATGCTCATTCGTTGGTGGCAGTTGGAGTCGCGACCGCTCGCGCCATCTATTGTCTCCCGTGCGAAACGGTGCCGTATAGTTTGAAGACCCGTGGCTTCGCTGCGTTTCCATAGGAGCTTAGCCTTTTTCTCTCTTTTATTTTTCCTCGGGTAAATTCGCTGTGGCAACGCTGCAAAAAATCCCTCTGTGGGCAACGCTGTACTATGTGTGGGCAACGCTGCAGAAAATCGTAGCACGATAGGTTAAGAAACCGAATTTTGCGGTCGATGTAAAGAGCCCGGGAGCTACTTCGGACACCCGGTATTTTCCACCCGTTTTGCGGAGTTGGATATTGATCGTACTGCGTGTGCAGCCAGATTTACTCAAGAAATAAATCGTGAAGACGTTTAAGGCATCATACCAAAACATTCGTCATCTGCAAAAACTCTTTTTTTCAAGTGTAGTTAATTGTAATTTTAATGTCATTTGTCTGACTGAAACTTGGCACAAAGAGGATTTCTTAAACATAAGCAATTGTCCTTCTTCCTACACCGTTCACTGTCGTAAGAGTGACTACACTTGACTCGTCAGAAAATTCGGGGGTTGAAGTTTTATTTGCCGCCGATCATTCAATTACCACACACGAAAGACGAGACCTGGGACCCTCATCTACAAGGTGGGACCAGCTCCGCACCGCTGACCAATCGCAGCAGGCGATGTCCCGGGCCCTTTTCCCACCGTGTAGGTTAGGGCTCCTGCAGTCCTACTCAGAGTGCGTCTGGATTCAACTACCCTCAAATGACGAATTCAACTGCGTAATTGTAAATTATTATTTGCTTCCTCTCTCGGATAACAGTATTTTTATTAAACGCTTAAAAACGCAAGAAAAAACATTTTATTTTTTTTTAAAGTTCCGAGTACACATGTATAGGCATTTTAACTTACCTCGCTTTGACTTGACATCGTGATTTAGAAATCATTAAAATAATTGAACAATAGGCGAATCATCCTAAGCTTTGAATTTTATATATAGTTTATTTGCCTGATTTAATTGAACGATTTTGAAAACAGTGCTCGTAACGTCCTCAACACCTTCCTTGTTAATTATACCTATAACGACATACTGTTGGTTGATCTTCCTCTTATAAAGGCTGACGTATATCACCCACCTTTTATTGTCGCATTCTATGGTTCCTTGGAACCAGCGGTTTATCAATGCTTCGTGCATTAAGCGTTTAGCGCTGGTGATTATATAGGCATTTGTTAGTTTTCTTCCTCAATATTTTGACTGGTCACTTAATCAATAAAAATTGTTTTTGACTCAGTGCCCACAATATTTGCCACTGTAGTAAAAAAAAAAATGGAATTGATAAATGTGTTCCAAAGCGTTCTTCGAAACCAAAAAAAGAAATATTTTGTTGCTTTCAAACGATCTCTCGTACTACATGCGCAAAAAAATAGATAACACTCACAAAATGCACAAAAGATAAGGTTTGGAATCGTGATGCGCTAGGTGTAGTGTTTATTGCGCACTCGGGAAATATCGTTTATACCTTACGAGCGTGTTCATTTCAGAGCAGTGGAACATTGAATTATCTTCGTTAAATACACGTTGTGTTTCTTCTTTTTTGTTCTTGTTGAAGATACTTAATGTCGTTATGTCTCAGATGCGCGAAGCATGAGGCACCGGTTGGGCTTTCTGCAAGGCTAAAAAAAAATCAACTTTTAGTTTGCTACATTTACAATAAAAATAGACAAATATCATTAAAAAAACACATTTCCTGGAACTATGCGCTGCTTTCCCAGTTTTTCAGTTTTTTTAACCATAAACGCTTTTTCCAGACTCCACTGAGAGTGGACATTGTTATGAACATTGATATATTTCCCCATTTAAAGCATAATGCATATGGTAGCTGGATGGTAGGAAGTTTTATATATTACATTACAAATTTTAAGTTAATTATGATTTGTACCCCTACTATTTTAAGGAAGTCAAAATGGCGGATTTCATAGATTTTAAATGCACTTCAGTAAAATTAAATTTACAAAATTAGAGATAAAATATTTTTACAAATAATTAGAACATTCGGGTTTTGCTTCAATTAAAAAACAAATAATATAAAGTGAACCACCGTTGCGCCGAGGTGTGTCAATTAAAAAAGAATGTTACGTGAGTGGTGCCTTTTTTAATATGTTTCTGAAATTAACTAATGGCAAGTAAGAACGTTACCTAGTGTTGAAGCAGCGTCCCTTAAATAGTTGCACAATGTCAGTCGGCTCCGCGCAGTCGAAGGGGAAAAGAGAAAGCAGGTAGCACGTGTGGCTTCCGTGTGGTGGTGCCACCGAGTGGTCCAGAACAGACCTGTCGCGTTTTGAAGCCAACCATATCCTCCGCACGAGACTCCTTGATGTTTCGCCAACTCCAGCAACAGAAAGGTATTTAAACGGTATTTAAGGTATTTAAGGTATTTAAGAAAGGTATTTAAACGGTATTCGGTATTTAAACGTTCTAGGACGACAACCTGAAGCTCAAGACCAGTCGCGGTTTTCAGTGGAGTATTATTTCTTTTTGTTTTTTCATCATTCGCGGGTAAACGAGTCGGCAGCAATTATTTCTGTGCGCGCGATTCACGGTAACTGCCCACGCCAAAAACCGGCCGCCGAAGCAGACGACCAAACGTTCGCCACGTTCGCCGCATTGGCGCTGCACAAGCGCCGCCTGGCCGTGCTTGCTTTAATTTTGGTAATTTCAGTGTTTTTTTTTTTTTACTGCTCACCGATTTTTTTTTAGATTGATGTGGTCGTTTTTATAAAAGTGTTGCACGCGTGGTCAAAATAGATATATATATATCTTTAATAATATTGCAATCCCTAGATGCTACAAAACATGTCCTGTACATGAATTTTAGGATTACATTAAAACAGGACGTTCACTTTTACTGATGTGTTGATCGAATAATGATAAATGGTATTTAGGTTGTATCGCTCGTGATTACTTTTTTTTTTGCTACTTTGTTTTGTGATACGCTTACCGAGCGATGGAAGCTGCGTGCTCGCCGTTCTAATCCATCGCTTGCTTTTTATTGTCCTACCCCGCTCTTTGCCCGAGAGTTTCCCTAAAAAAAGCGTGATTACGTGGTGCATGACCGACGGCTGTCTGGTCGAAGCAGCACATAGATTTGACCCTCGAGTCGACCTAACAGTGAAATATTTTTTTTTATATTGCGTACATTTACTGCTGCGTTGAACGTATCTTTCTTTTGCGTTATTTAGTTATTTTTCCTGCAAAACAGAGTGCAGCTGACCCTAGCAATCGATGGGCCCAACAGCAGTGCCAGACGCGAAACATCACGATCTTTTATGTCACATTCTATTGGGGCGCACGCAGCACCGAGAAAATGCTGCCCCCAAGGCCGCGCCACCTCGCGGGTGCAGCGCATGACGCACTACCAAGTGAACACAAAGCATTAGTCCGTGCAACGCTCTTGGCGCGGTCACTTCAAGGGCAAAACATAAACGGATGGACCATTGAACAAAATCCGCCGCGAGTGGGGTGGCGGCGCGCGCCATCTAGCGAGAGTCTGCCGAGCCGCCATGTTTACCGCATGGCCATGTTTACCGAGACGAGGAAGACGGAGCGAGGGAAAGAAGGGACCGAAGGAGGCGGAGAGCGTTAACTCAAGGCCGCACCGGCCCGCAGTGCGCGAAGCTGCACGGTCTCCTTTCGACGGTGCAGCTGGTGCAGCAACGCGCCCGTGTCGTGCGCCGCACGAAGTCCCAAATGAACGTAGTGCAGCCGCACCGACACGACCATCTGAACGCGACACGTCTGTCGGTGCAGCGCGGTGCAGTGTGGTGCGCCCCAATTGAATGTGACATTAGTTATCCTTCTCGCGTCTGTTGTTGTCGGCTCAACTGAATAAGGCGCAGAGAAATCATCCGTGACCTCGCGCTTTTAGTATGTGCTTCCGCGTTTTATGTCTTCTTGCTTGCGACATTTTTATTCTGCAAGAACGATTATAAGCGGCTCATATGCTAAAACAATTGCCAAGACGCGCCCCCCGTTCCGCCGTTTTGTGAATTAGGTCGGTGCTTTAGTAACGACTTGTTTATTAACACAGATACACATAATGCTGATTGTACATCGAACAAAGTACAACACATCGTACATTGAGGGCGATAATTTTATTGTCACTCTTAAAGAATTCAGTAGCTAGTGAAATATAAAGTCTTATAGGTAAACCCAGGACACGTCTTAACAAGAAGAAAGAGATATTTCAAACTATTGCAGATATTATCTACATTTATTTCGCGCTGAATTGTTACTTGCAATGTACCGTTCGTTATTTTGCCGAACAAGTAAGTCTACAACGATTCTGCAATGAGAAATATTAACGTTCAGGGACATCTTAAAACTGGTCACTTAAGGGTAACAAATTTACTTATCCCAGAAGAATTCAAACTTATACGGAATAAATGTGAACTCTATTAAAATCATCTGATGTTGCCGGTGCCGGTGAAGTATAGGCCCGAGCATGGCTTTAAATTGCATATAAACAATAACAACATAACTGCACCAGGAGTGATACACATAACGAATAAACAGTGAAAAACTCATTCTACCGCTCTATCAGCATTTATTGAAGCTCCAGAATTTAAGTTTAAAGATGTATAGATTTTTAAGGTATAGAAGATTTATAGAAAAAATGGTGGCACCACTCCAATCAATATAAACACACAATATTTATGCAGTCACCAAATATGATAGACATCTTTACCAACCGCTTTATTCTTTATTCTTTTTTTAAGTGGAGACGATGACAAAACTATTTCTAATGCGCATAGAAGTGCATTGGGTGTTGAGTCAGAATAGGCGCTAGATTTCAAACAGAAGTGAAAAATGAAGTGCAATGCACAATAAATCGTAAATCAAACAATTTATTGTTTTCTTCTGTTGCTCACCCAGCTAAGCAGGCCACCAAGAATAATGCTTACTAAAATAGTTACTAATATAAAACAAGGCTCCGCCACATTACATCTTGCGGCAGATTTCTTAATTAATTCAATGGGAGCAGTTGCCTATATGAACGTTTAAATAATTCTGATAAAGCTTCCGTACATTTTTTAGAGGATAAAGGTACTGCTAGTATATTCCACTAAACAACGTTTTAATAATTGAGTCGATGGTGCGATGTATAACATATTGAACGTCTTTCAAAATTTTATGAACTAACATAAGGAAAACAAATACGAGCAAGCAAAACAGTTTCCTGGATGCCAAAGTGCATTTAGAAATCTTAATGAAAAAACAAAATAAATATATTGTTTTATTAGAAAACTATTTAAACACAGCGAAAATGTATTAAAACTGACCTCAAGTGTCTAGGGTAACTATTATGCGGTTCTGTCAAACCAATACCAGTGACAAATATACTCATAAACGTGAGACACCGAGAAAAGAAGTGAAGCCGCTTGTGTCACGCGATAGCCTAGACACACTACTTTAAATCTTGATTGCTTCCTTTTAGAAGCATCTTCTGTTACTTGCACACAGATGCCGAACTATTGAAGCCTAGGCCCCAAGACAACTTTCTTTTAAAACTTCAATGTGAAAACGCTTAAACCATTTTCAGATTCTCGAGCGGAATTTTAAACGTGACTACACGTCATTGCCATGGACCTTACTAAACAACCCAGTCCCAAACTAAAGGCAAAATATAAAATGTAAGGCCCTGGACCGTAACCTGGTACTATGTCATATGCCTTTATATAAGTCTTTCTTAAGAAAACCTGTCTCGAAGTAAAAAGGGTGTGGCTAATTTTACGCATTCGTTTATATTTTGAAGTTTGACCAAATGCGCCTCACCAGTGATCTTCGTGAGAAGAACCCAGTCCTTAACTATGGGCGGAAATAAAATGTAATTTACTCTGGCAAATGTTAGTATTTTAGCAAATACCTTCAAAACTAGTCATTTTTTGGTTGAAAAAAAGGGTCTCCAAGTAGATTGGGTACGGCTGTTTTTAGGCATTCGTCTATATTTTGACATTTGGGCACAAGCGTCTCGTCCGAGACCTTTTTGACATCAACCTAGTTCTCAAATGGTGACTAAATAAAAATATTTAATGCCTTAAAAAGCAAGCTCCTGCTACGGCAAATCCTCTAAAATTATACCCCTTTAATAAAAAAAAAAAAAAAACGCGTCTCAAAGTGGGCGTGGTTTTATTGTTTTCAGGCATTCGTTCATCATATTAGCTTTAGGCACTTGTGCCTCGTTCGGAAACTTTTTGAGATCAAGTATGTCGTCCACTGGTGAGGAAATAAATCATTCATGTCCCTCGACTATAAGCTGCCGCTATGGCAAATCTTCTCAAAAGAGCCATCTTTGAGAACACGAGTCTGGAATTGGTTACATTCCGATATTTTCAGACATTCATTGATTTTCAACTTATGCGCCCTGCCTTATTCTGGAGTATTTTTTTTTTTTAAATCGACCGAGCTCTCAAATGGTGACGCAATGAAAATATAGGGCCCCCGACTACAAGTTGCTGCCATGGCAAATCCTCTGAAATCAGCAATCCCTGACAAAACGTGTCTCGAAGTGGACGTGGCTCGGCTGTTTTTAGGCATTTGGTCATCATTTCAAATTATGAACCCGCGCATGGTTCTGGGACGTTTCAAGATCGACCGAGTTCGCAGCATGCAAAGAAATATAAAATTCTGTCCCTCAACTACAAGCTGCTGCTATAGCAAATTCTTTAAAATGAGCCACCTTTGTGGAAACGTGTCTTAAATTCGGCAGGTTTCGGATGTAAACCTTTTGAGATCGGCCGAGTTGGTGACACTTTAAAAATAAATTTCTGCCCTCGACTGCAGGCTGCTGCTGTGGCAACCCCTAAGAGAGTAGCCATCCTTGAGAAATCGTGTCTCAAATGAGTGATGGTTCGGCTGTTTTCAGTTATTCGTTCATCATTTTGAACTCCCTTCGTTACTTTCTCACTGACTTGGGAAGTAATCCGTTACATGTAACGGATGACTTGTAATTCGTTATTTTTCAAGTAATTTTGTAATTGCCGTTTTACTTTTTTTTCAGAAGTAATCTGCACTGTAATTTCGTTAAAAAATTTTTTTAGCAGATTACTTTAATTATTCGTTACTTTTTAGAAATATGAGCATAGTAGAGTAACTGGAGCAATACGAGCAGAACATTCAACAGCATAAAGAGAGCAAGTTCAACCAAATAGAAAACATCAGGAGGGGGGAATAGTCGAAAAGAAAACACGATCTGTGGCATGACCGGTCACTAGAACCACTAGAAAAACGGGCAAGGCATGTACAAATATACGAAAGACAAAGATCAAGTAAGTAAACGCCGAGTAGGCTCTCCGTCGCCCTCCATCGTGTTTTTCTTCTTCTCCCGGGCAGGAGAAAGCTCTTCGTGTTTAACTGTTTGTGTATGTTACACCGTTTCACTCTTTCCAAATTCTTCGACGTCTACCGCTCCCTGCATAGACATCAAACGCGGGTCCGTACCCCCTCGATTCGCGGGTTCACAACTCGCGTAACAGACGATGTAGCCTCAAGTGAGGGGGCCGAATTCTCTTTGTCTGTGATGTGCCCTACATTATTCTAGCACGCTCTTGAGGCTCGGCTGAAAAGCGCCCGGCGCGAGGCTAAGAGCATCGTCTTCGAGTGTACGGACGATACTTCGTTTGGTTTACTTGTATGGACATGGTGGTCGAGTCCACTCTTCCCTTTACAGTCAACTGGCAACATAAAGGCGGGGGGGGGGGGGCTTAGGCCTTCTAAAGAGTGCTGAGAAAGAGAGAGAGAGAGAGAGATAACGCGTAAAAGTGTTGTGATCCTCTATAGTTTTGTGAGACCAATGGCCACCGCTCCTCCCCTCCGCTGGCCTCCACGAATGTTGGTATGAAAGTGAGAACCGATGAACGATCAATAACCTGTAACAGTCACTTTTTCTCTGACTGGTTGAGTTTTAGGACATGGAGTGTCGGTCGTTCCATGGCCATTTCTTGGTGAGATGTTCGAAATTGGGAGCATTAAGGGGAACGGAAACCTTGAGTTTCTGTGCATACTTTGCTTGTCAAAAAAACATGCATTGTCATCAGCAAGAACAACAAACTCTAATCTACAGAAACACATTAAGGTAAGCTAGGACACGTGCATTCTGCATTGGCTATACACTGCAACGTTAGAACCAAGTTTTTCTTTTATTGTGAATAACAGGCGAAGCACCTGAGTCAAAAGAGAGATTTCGTAGATCGCTTCTTTATTTCCGAATCTCGTAGCGGAGGTAGGCACTGCAACTGAGCACACGCACCGCTAGCTTTGTCTGCACAATTCCAGAGATTGTTTCTTGAGGCCGTAAGCAAGCGGGATGGCGGGTGTGGTTGCAGCTTTCGGTGCCTTGTCGGCTTACAGGTGAACGGAGTGCACCTACTCTCTTTCTTTTAAATACAATATTTTTTTTTATCTTTTACAAGGACTACAATAATACGGGAGTATCAGAAATGAAACGTAGGTTTTCTGAAACTTTTTGAAAAAACATCAAAATTATTTTTATTTTTTTCTGGATAAGTGTACGAAAAAAGTAATGTGAAAGTAATTTGTGACGTAACAAGTAAGGTAGTCCGTTACTTTTCAGGGACAGGAAATTGTAACGGTAATCCATTACATTTGAGGCTCAGTAACTCGTATTTGTAATCCATTACATTTGAGGCTCAGTAACTTGTAATTGTAATCCATTACATATTTTTTTATGTAACGAGCACAAGTCTGCTTTCTGAGATCCACTGAGTTCTCAACTAGTGAGGAAATATAAAAATTTCGGGTCCTTGGCTCAAAGCAACTGCCATGGTAGATTCTCTAATATAAGGCATATTTGAGAAAAAATGCCTCGAATTGTTGATGTTTCGGCTTTTTTCAATCACTCGCTCATCATTTCGAATATGGGCTCCCGTGGCTTTTCCACAGATATTTTGAGATCGACAAGTACATCGACCGAAATATAGACTATAAGTCAGCCATTAGAAGTCGGTGATATTGCCGAACCCCAGGGCGAGTTGGGCGATTGTTATATTAGTTTGATATAAACATGTGCTTTGTGCCTAAATATTTCTTTTGACATGTGAACGTTATTTTTATAACAATCATTCTCCACCTAACACATTTTTTCACTGCACTTCTCCAACTTTATTCCCATAAATTGGCTTTGCTATTATCACATATAAATATTTGGCAAGACTGTTTTGAAACCTTTTTCAGTTTTGATTACTGTAATATGAACTAGTTGTTTGCTTTGCTAGTTTATATGTGTCGGCAGCAGAGGACGGAAAACGATCGTAAACGTCTAAGCGAGAAAGAATTAACAGAATTTGACAAATTGGTTTCAGCTGCACCAAAAATATAATTTTGAGTAAGAAACTAGATGTTCCCAGCACCTTATCAATTCTTCTAGTTTTCTGAAGTCGAAAAGTAAATATTTTATTTTTTTTTATACTGTATTCGTTGAAGCTTTGCTGTTTCTCAGACATTCGCGTGAGGTGCCTCCGGAATATATTGTTTTCTGCGCATGTAATACGCACCTTAAACGCAACTTAGTTTCCCGTAATATGGGTGAGGGATAATATTTAGTATATACTTATATCACGAGTTTCTTATGTACAAGAATAAGCCGCACTAATACTATCCGTAGTAGACATACACCAAAACGTTTATTCAGCTGAGGAGCCTACTGTTTACACATCATCATTTTGAAATGTTGAAAAGAAAGTAGTGGTATATGATAGAATGGAGCAGTAGCATGGCAAGCTGTGTGAAGGGTAAATTTTTGGTGTTATGGACATTTTTGTATATTAAATACGGAGGTGTTCAGGAGGGCACAGCCGTAACCAGCTAAAAGATAGCGCAAACATTATATCGCACAAGTAATTGGTGATGATTAATAAATAATATATTCTTTAAACCCGGAAACCACTGATTAGTGTGTTTGAAACATATTTTAGCTATTTCTTATTAAATACTTCATTGCAAGCTTAGAATATAGGTTATTGGTAATTTTTTTATAACCTGCACCCTCGCGCGAGTGGGAAACGCAAATAATGCCGCCTCCAATTTAAGCTTCCAGTCATGATCAGCCAGGCTAAAAACTCGGAATCACGGAAGGTTGGACCTTTTCGCAGCGCGAATGAGCCACACAAAGAAGGTACCGCAAATACTAAAAATGCATTTCAGTGTCCAGTAGAGGGCGATTGTGTTGCCCAGAAAACGGTTATTAGAATGGTCTATAGTAAATAGGCACGTAGCAAGGATTTTGTTCCGGGGGGGGGGGGGGGGGGCGCCCATGACAAAATGCTGTATGAGGGGGAAGGGGGAGAGGAGGTCCCAGCAAAATGGAAGATTTGGGGGGGGGGGCGGGCCCCATACCCCCCCTGGCTGCGTGAATGAAAGTAAACATAATCCGCGCCTTTATCTACAAAGTTCTGAAACTGCGGCGCGAATAGTAGTAGCTATTTTCTTGCAGAGTTAAAAAAAATGAAATATTTGAAGTGCGACAAGCATAAAAAATTACTTGAATCTAGCGAGCGTTGTACAGTCAGTGTCTCTTGAAAGCAAACCTATTTCTTTCTATTATTTTATTCTGTCGCAAGATATCTCGTCTGTGTCTTCGTTTATAAAATGTATAACTCTAACCATAACTCTTAAATTCTTTATCCTATGCGTATTTTCTCTCGCATAGACTAGGAAGTCAAAGTCGCTATCTGCTACTTACGTATAATTGCCCAGATTGACCCGTTTATACACACAACGTCATAACAATAGAGCATCCTCGTCGCATATTAAGTGTCAAAATTATCATTCCATTAATTTATTAATACAATAACCAAACAGTTTGGGTAATCCTTGACCACGCATGTTTTACTTCATTTTTATATTAGATTTGTTAATATATTGTATAGGTTTTGTTATTGCCCCACTTCTACGTAGCTAATCCATGTCCGGAGTGTGCTGAAATAAATAAAATAAGTACAACTGCAAATATTGTAGCAAATGCCTACTGCCTTCCTCTCATGTTTAGATACCACAGACTTCGGCAGAATGCGGTGTAATTTGTTGCTTGCGAGAGCTCTGTTGGGCAGTTTTTATTTTTTTTCGTAATTGAATCTCGCTCGCATTCGCATTTATATCGACAATACCGGATAAGTCTCAATTACATTTTAATGATTTATACCTTGACAGCTACGTCCCTGACACCAGGAAAGTAAGTCGGTTAGCTATTGTTCAGCCTTACTGCATGACAACAAGTGCAGCGCCCTATGCGCCAGCTTATCCTTCCTCCAGACCAACCTCAATTAAAGGAGTTAACCGATCTACAGACTCCTTACGGCCCTAGAGATCCCAGGGTCACAGATTCTGCGTTTTTCATAAAAGGTGCCTCCTCGCCAGATGTTAAATCTGCCGTATTTAGCGTTATCGCCATTTTCAGTTCTATACCCAATGGACAATATATTAAAATCTCCAGATCACTCAAATTCATTAAAATCAACATTTAATGAGCGATCGTTTAAAAGTGATGAAGACATTAAACAGTCGATTCTTGGATTGAGCAAGCAACAATATACAGTTTAATAATTACATCGCCATATGTAGCGAGTAATTGACATCGTGTCGTAAAATGTCAGGTCAAGTGATGTCATGCAATCACGTGACACCCCGACTTGACACCGTAAGGTCACGTTACGGGATGTAAACCTCTGCCCTTAATTTAGCTGGGAAATTAGCGTCAGGTATTCTCACGTCACGTCTCCTGACGTCACGGTGTCAAGTCGATGTGTCCTGACTCCTGTGACACTATGCCTGTCACCTGACAATACTTTCCGTGCTAGATTTACCGGGGCAGTGCACGATCTGAAGGGCGAAGCAACTGAAGGACGGACACGTTTTACTGATTAGGAAGTTCAGTTAAAAAGAGGTATATTCTTTACAAAGAAAAAAAGAACCTTTAATAGGTTTTTCCATCTGTACTGACAATAGACCAAATAAATAATCGTGTACTCACCCGCCTATGCGAGATCGTAGCTGCAGGACGGATGAAATCCTCGATGGACGTGTCATTGACAATGCGAATATCCACGTTGCAGTACTGGCCGCGAATATCTTCTCTGCCAAACTGGTCGTAGATGACAGTTTCGATACACTCGTCAAAGGCGCCAAGATCAGCCATTGTACCCTGCAGCAGCCCATTTGGAAACTTGGCTGATGCGTCAAGAACTGTAACGATGCCAATGATATTCATCGTCAAGTTGGCTTCTACCCTAGAGAGGTCAGGAAAATAGCTTTTTCCGAAAATGTTATTGCTTTGATGTTGAGGATATTGTGGCAACTACACTGAAACATAATTTGTTTTATTAAAACAGACACGAAAGCTTTAGCAAAAACAATTTAGACTACTACCGAATTGCACCTAGCGAATGCTCTCATAGCTTGTTCCCCGTAGATGTACAGTTTAGCTGTAGATGCGGCCTAGGCCAGTACAGGGAAAATGAATAACCCTCCCCCTTGTCACCCTTTTGTCTAATTTAAATCATATGATTAAATGTCACTAATTATACAGTCTTTAACAAATTTAACCAGCAAGTTTTTCTTTATATTCACGATTATGCTTTTATATTTTTTTTTTCAAATCTCCAGATAACTAGCCTGCACAGCCAATACTAGTGCAGTTTTTGAGCACTTTTCCTAGAAAAATTTTCATTAGCATTAGTATTTACATTTTTCCTAGAAAAATGTAAATTCTAAAGCGAAAGACCCTGCGCCTAAAGGCATCTTGAAGTTCCAATTGATTTTACATTGTTCGTGGAAGTCGTAGGATCTTAAATGTAAATTATATTGAAATTGATTAAGAGGTATAATTTTTCGCATTGTATTTCCCACATCCAAACATAAAATATAGTCCTTGTAACTTGTGCTTCATTTGAATTACATTCAGCTTTGTGACGAAGCGTTCAGCAGTGCCCATTAACACGACTGTAATCAGGTGTATACAAAGTTCGCGGTTAAGGTATAATGTAGTTGTTGGAAGGAAGGTTGAGTAGAAGAACTATTCTTTGAAAATAACCTAGCCGATGTGATAATAGAGTGAAGCGACTGTTCCAGTTCACTACACTATACGAACCTACTCCAATGAGATAAGTTCTTAAGAATGCGTCTAGTCGTTACAGAACATTGACAGCAACTGAGGTTAAAAATGTAAGTGTGTCTTGTAAGCGTAAATGTGCATCTTTATCAGCAACGATTTTCAACGATTTTTTCTACTGAAAACTGAAACCTGGGATATGATTTATCTACTAGTTTTATCAGAACTTATTGGAATTGTTTAAGACACATTAAAGTTCTGATACCGTCGCACATTTACATGAGTGCGTACCGAACGCATTTATTTTTCACAAGGACATCAATCCGTGCCTCACTCTATCCCCTTCTCCCCCCACACAAACTATATATACTCAAAGTGTAAAACGTCAAAAAACGGGTACCGCGGTTAAAGACAATTTGTTGTATGACATGTAATCAAGGAAAATAAAAAAATTATCACCAATCGTACCCGCACTTACAGGTCACGTGAATGGAAGCATGCATCGCGATCCGCAGCTGCCGAAAGGACCCCGCCTACCACAAAACAAATACCGGTAACGACTTACATCTTAGAACCCAGGGTTCAGGACGTCTTTAGAGCCCGCACGAATCGGAGGAGCCCCAGGCTGCAGGAGGAGGACACCTCCGCCCGAAGCACACGCCGTGCCGCGGGCGACGAGGGGTTCCCGATCGCCTCGCTCAGGAGACTGGTCATCACGCCGAACATGGTCTGGCCCGATTCATGCTCGCTCTTGCTTCCGCCGGCGTCTTGGGTCTCGCACCTTGCCGTCCCGCAGACAAGGGTGGAAACCCATAGTCCCGAAATGAGCCAGAGCAACGACAACCGCTTCATCTCGAGTTGCCGCGGTTCGCTTGTCACCAAGAACAGTGGCGCGTATTTGGCACGCAAGTCAGGCGCCCGCTTTGGGGGATATCGTATAGCCTTGGCTGAGCTGACGCCGTTTATTCGTGCGAGTCCTCGGGAGCACACGAAAAGAAAGTGCGAGCTCCACTACGTTACTCGGACATGGCTGCCGGCGAGCTACGGGTAATTTATGATGGCCTTCGTTGAGAGATTAAGAAAACAAGCCCTTACAAAAGAAACTAAAGGACAAAGATTGCGCGACACACAAACATGGCCACTCTGCGGAGGGGAATGCTCCAGGCAGAAATTTCCGGCTCGTAGCCAAAATAATTGTTGTATGAAAAACAAGACAATCACATCGATTAAAAGCGTTGGTGTTGGTATACATACGACAGACATATCTTGTTCAACAGACGTCTCGGATTTCGAAGATTCCATTGATCACTATACCGCCCGCATGTATTCGGTTTTTTCAACTCCAGAAAGTAATCTTCATCTAAAAGTGAACCATTTATTTGAGGCAAAGTAAGATTTATTGGCACGCTTATTATTCCGCGAATTGAACAAAAACCCCGCTTTGTGAAATATTTGGAGCAGAAAATGACGCGCTTAGAAATTAGGGACTTTTTCCATTAGAACAATCTTTTTAGATAATGTTAATACTTGAGTTAACCCATTTGCTGTAAAACTTACATAAAGGTTTCGTAGAGCAGTTCTTTGCTAAAGGAGCTCTCAAGTTTGGGAAGCGCCCTTGCCGAGCAAAATCGAACATTTTTCGGTTGCGTTTCGGTTGTGCGCAAATAGGATGTCTCACATATCTCGCGGGCGCAAAGAAGGCAGACTTTTATTGGGGGCTATACATTTAAAAACAATATATTCAAAATTAGAATAACAACAAAAAAAAGTGAAAGCCGTTTACAACTCCCTGTAACGCCGAATTGGAGCGCAGCTCTTGAGGAGGAGGAAGGAAGGGTAATCAGGGGAGTGTATACCCCTCCTCCTCCTCCCCCGAGGTCACGTGACCTGGGGGGGAGGAGGGGGAGGGGGTCACGTGATCTTGGGGGGGCCACGTGACCCCCCTCCCCCTCCTCCCCCAGGTCACGTGACTCCCCTCCCCCTCCTCCCCCGAGGTCACGTGACCCCCCTCCCCCTCCTCCCCGCAGGTAACGTGACCCCCCTCCCCTCCTCCCCCGAGGTCACGTGACCCGGGGGGGTCACGTGACCTGAGGGGTCACGTGACCCCCCCCACCAGTCACGTGGGGGTCACCTTGGGGGTCACGCGACCTTGAGGTGACCTTGGGATAACCTTGGGGGGTCACGTGACATTGAAATGACCTTGGGGGGGTCACGTGACCTTGCGATCCCCTTGGTTACGCCGACGCCGACGCCGACGGCGACGGCGACGCCGACGCCGACGCCGCTCAAGCCGGAAACGGGCGCCTAAGAGCTGCGCTCTAAAAGCATTCTTTTCGGTTTGATAAGACACTGAAAGCGCTATCTACAATTTTCTGCTCTTATAAACGTTTTGTTCAGTTCTTTCATACCCCCTGTTACCGCGCGTAGACAGATACTTACGCACGCTTGTAAAGGACCTTGACTCGTGCGTGATCAAACACTAGAGTGCTGCTTTATGCTCAATGAAATCATTACATGGCCTCTGTTTCTCTTTCCCCCTGGCCAAGAATAAAATTCATATTTTACATACTTACGGATATACTTTGTCTCATCCTACGATGGACTAAAGGCCAAAGCAACGGGCCGCCATGTCCAATCCCGTTCCACGCTAAACTATGACATGCCTAGCGTTGATTCGGGGTGGACGAATAATGCTCCGAACCAAACAAAACGTTGCATCATTTCTATCTCTTCGACATTGCAAAACAGCCTGTACGTCGTGGGCTTTTTGCAATGTAAAATTGTTGAGTCACATGCTGCTATTCGATTCGAGCCACTGTCCGCCCATCCCCATCAGTGGTCCAAGACGCGGGCACTGATACGTGCATCAAAGCGCAATACCACGCAATTGCTAAGTGGCTCGTGATTGGATCTGGCGGTCCGTAGTTTTTGCCTTTAGTCCCACGTAGGGGGAGATGAAGTCTAGTATACGAAATGTTTATGTACGAGGCGTGATAGAGTGAAACCCATTTGTGCCGAGTCACATAGAACGGCTCAGGGCACGATGTCCAAAAACTTTGCTTAATCGCGATAAGTGTATACCAACGTACAAACAAGCAAGCGTTAATTTTGCTGCCATGTCTAGTTTGCGTTTGCCGTCATTGAAAACATGATTGGGAATTTGTCGCAGGGGGGTCATTGGGTGGTGATTAGGCTCCTGGCAGCGGAAGAGTGTGAACCATTAGACTTTTATCGCAGAATGCAGGAGGCAAATTATAGCAGGTGGACTGGCTATGGGGAGTGTGTTGTGATTATGAATACATTAAACATAAAGAATAAAAACACTGGGGACTTTCACAGACAACCACACTAATTCAGCATTCCCGTCGGCACAGTGGATACGTTTGTGTGTCACGCAAGTTGTGAAAGTCCTGCTTGTTTTTTTTTTTCTTTTAGACGGTTGCAGCTGTGTGTCAAAAACAACAGTGATTAGCTTGCAGGCGCGAATGCTTGGGGAATGATGTGAGGAAACGAGAGACCTTCCGCGGCCTTGACAGTCAGCCGGCAGAAGGCGGAGGGTTTCCGTCAACATCTTTAGCAGTGGGATGCGTGTATGGATGTATGCAACTACTTATTGTTAAAACCCTTCGCGTGTTCTTGCTTCCTTATATATTAATGTGCTTAATTCTTCCCCATTTGCAGATTTGCCTTTTAGTTCTTCTTAATAAAAACTAACAATTTTTCAGAGTAAATACAGTAAGGGTGTCAACGAGCTGGTGAATGTTAACCATGCTGGCTTAACCTGAGACTGTGGCAAAAGAGAAACATCAAAACGTAAAAAAGGCAAAAAGATCCAGAAAGACGATCGTTCTTTTTCAAGTTTCAAGGACTATGGGCGTTGCCTTAGCGTGTCGACCTTTAAAGTTCTCCACGTTTTTACATTGTGTGATGGAGATTGTGGGACTTGAAGTGTTCAGGCTGCATCCTTCAGTGTTGGTTGAGATGACCTTGAGTTTGAGATTATAAAAAGAGGTGGATTAAATAAACGAGCTGGCCTAGCTTGAGACGTAATCCTGTCTATTTACTGTTTTTTAAACGGTTTTATGTTTCTCATCTTTTCACCAGTCGCAGGTCAATTCAACATGGTTAAACGGGTTTTATTTGATCACACCTAATACCCATGTTAAACACTAATTCAATTTGGTAATTCCCAAATTATTTACTGAGGTAACGCCGGATTTCTGGTCCTGCAAGTATTAAATTTTAATGTATGGACTTGGAGTCTAAAATGCAAACTTCCCGTTGGAGGCTCTGCCAAAGTGCGATACGCGAACACGCTCGACCACATTACTCCACATTTTATAAGTTGAGTTCAATAAATATCGTTTTTATAAATAAATAAAAAAAATAAACTTTGCACTGGAATTAAGCATAGAGTCGCGCCAAAATATCAGTCAGATACGTTGATTACGCCTAGTATATAATGAGGAGAGAGATCAGTTCTACCTTTAAATTTACATTTCTGTTTAGAATACGCGGGTTTATTGCAACTAACAAGCATTCAAAACTTTTGTTTAAATTATATCATTTGGGTGAGACTCACGCCACCTTGGGTGCTTAAACCTGTGAACGCTCTTTGTCACCTTCAAAGATTGCCATCACCGTAAGATGGCGCAAACCCAACAATTAGGTCCGAATTCTACACCGAGACGCATCGATTGGACAAGTGGCCCATTAAAACGCTACAGCATCAATCTTGCCCTATTTCTGTCTATAAGCGATCTCATTTTGATTACGCTAAAATTCGATTGTACAGGCTTTCATTACCCCAGATGATGTTGGGGAGACACGCACATGATGATTGTGGGGAGGCCTCATTAAGCGTACCTCACTGCAACGATAACGTGAATGTCGAACGGCTTGTAGCAAGATATATTAACGTGAAACGTTCTTTGGCTTGTTGCTCCGGATTTTATGAAAGGGAATCTCGCGAAGCCGCATTTGGTGAAGCCGTGACCTGTGACATCACACGACGTCAACATGTGCCATTTTTTCCCTGCTTTATTTAGCGGGGAAAATGACGTCACATGGCTTCATGTCATCTGACCTATACACAAAATTACTTACCTGCCAAATTTAGCGAAACATTAACGTCACGTGACATGGGTACGTGACCGATAGGCAAATTCAGTTCCCCACTATATTTCGCGTAAAATTTGACGTCGCGTAACCTCAGCACCAATTGAGTTTTCCCAGTAATTTCGGCATGGGAAATGATGTAACACGACTTCGCGTCCCCTGACCTATACCCAAATTTACTTTCCCGCTAGGTTTAATGCGAATTTTACGTCACGTGACGTCAACAAAAATTTACTGTGCCTACTGGATTTGACGGGGAAAACGACGTCACATGACTTGTCACGTGACATAGACAAATTCATTATCGCCCCTAAATTTAGCGAAAAATTGGCGTCACGTGACATGATGGCCTTTGACGTATATGCAAATTAAACATCACGTTATTTACACATAAATTCAGTTTAACCACTACCCATCATTCTCAGACACAAGCCAACCCAACGGGGAAAGTGAAAGGGTTGATAAATCAATGAGTCATTGGCGTGGAGAGGTGTCGATCGGGTGGAGTCAGTGGGGTGTAGGGGATTGGAGAGACCTGAATGCACAGCTCGATACGGAATGCCTGGAAGTTACTAGCGCTTGTGGAACAGGAACGTTTCAAGTATCTAAAACAATTGCTTAGCAATTTGCCATGCAGTTTTTACATATCTGCCTTCGGCAAATGTCGGGTTACTCAAGGTTGAATAGAGCAACTTTGGAATCATTTCAATCAAACAAATCAGTCGTCACAGCTAAATGCTGTATTATTTATAAGATGGTGGAATTAGCATAACTAGGAAGGCCTATCAAGAGCCTTTTTTTCCATAGAGTTTGTGGGTACTTTCATTTAAATTCTAACTCCTAATTTGTACTTGTCTTGAGAGGCATTTTTGGAAAATTAAATTTCGAATCAACCACGGAATACGGCGAACGGTTAACGAAATATTTCATATGCTAGAGTTTTCAATCTTGTGGGAGTACTGCCGAAAGCATGTTCTGTAATGAATCTGTATTCGATTTGATGAAATATGATTTAAAAAAAAATTGCCCCTTGTATTATTCTAATGAGAGACGACCCGTGTTTGCCGTGAAATTCACCCTGAGCTGATTATACTGTTGCGAAGTATTTACACAACATGAACGACGTGTAATTTGCTAATATATAATAACGATTGCACTATTAATTATGTGGCATACTATAAAAATAAATATTAAAATTTGATTTTTATTTTAACTAAAATTTCTGATGAACTTGGAATTGTATTTATTTTGCTTGAGTTTTGTGTCTTTCACACACGTTTAATGCCTTTGTATCGTCCTATGCGTAACTCCTGAGTTGTAACTTACGCGTATATCGTGGAAGTACGGAGGTTTTACATTCACTGTCAAGCAACAACAAAAAATAAAGCTACGAGAAATGCACACAGAGCTCATTGCACGCAGAGCTCATTGCACGCACCGTTCAACAGCAACAGCTACGTGAGGTTTAATGCACCGAACAGCTCAGCGACGACGGCTGGAAGGAGAAAGCTGGAAGGGTCAAGGAGGGAAGGAGAAAGCGAACGTGAAAAGCATTCAAACGCGTGACGGCCTTGAGTCTACCAGTCCTGGCTGGATGCACGAGAGGTCCATCGCGGAGAGAAGAAGAGGGCGATGTGTTTGTACCAAACGTTCATTGCAAAAGCCTCGAGAATTAGCCAGTCCGATCTCGTACGGGAGAGCCGTTCACGTTCGCGGTCTTGTAATCCGGGTCGCGGGATTCGCACGTTTCCTGGTGAGAGACAATCGCGGTGCCTGGACCGAAGGTGAATGAAACGAGGGTTGGTTTTCCGCTTTTGTGTCTGTGAAGGCGAACAGAAGTCCTTGCTCCTGTTTGCCATATATCGGTGCGAAACAGCTCGGTAGAAAAACGCAATACGATAAAACAAAACCTTAAATATAATTTTTTAACTTTCTGCTGCTTGAGTTGAATAAAATGTGATTATTTAACTTATCTTTTAAATTAAGCAGCATAATTTTAGACATAGTTCTTTAGAATCGCGTGATTTTATACCTTTTCGAGCATCTGTAGTTCCCAACTCAGTTCGCCTACTTTAGAAATCGTAGTAAGTAATTTACACAGAAAACATATGCCGGTCATGTATACGTCTTGCGTAACGGGCTTCTGAAAGTGTAAGGGAGCAAGACGCTTCATCAAGCTGTTTTACAGCTTTTTCTCTTTGTTGCAGACATTCCTGTTTTTCGAATGGGAAATAAAGCTTAATATTATTTTTAGGGCGTTGTTGGTCTGGTGTCTTGTGTACGTATAAGAAATAGAGGTAAATCTACAAAATAAATAAAGATATAAGGTTAATGCCAGTGTATTTAGATGCTAAGGAGTTCAAACCTAGGTTTGCGGAGATGATGAAATATCTGTATGCTGAAACATATGTATGAACATTAGAGAGTTTTAGTATAGCGTTGCTGGCTATAGGTACGAAATACGCAATAGTATAGCGTACGCTAAAAAGGACCTGCTCGGACCGAATTTAGTTGTGCGTTAAGGCCGGTTCAGACACTTACGTGTGAGTGCGTTTGACTGCGTTGCGTCGAGAACCGAAAGCGAGTCACCGGCACATCTGTGCTTCGTATGAAGCGTGAAATCCAATTCAAGGAATCATCCTGGCGCGCGATATAAGCATCAGGGATGTCTTGGTTTCTCGTTGCCGCAACGCAGTCAAACGCAGTCAAATGCAACTCTCTGGACCTGGCTTAACGTTTTCGAGGGAACAGCGCGCATGATCTTGGTTAAATTTGCTAGAGCCGTAGAATTCCGCGTGCTTATAGCGCAACCATGCTTCTGGAAAGAAATATTGAAAATGAAAACGTGTCCAATCATTTTATTTCAAATTAAACCAAGCCGCAGCTGCCTCGTCAAGCGCGCTTTTCTGCGGGGTACAGAGGCTACGAGTACGAGTGCGTGGCAAAATTCGATCACGGAGCCTCCGTCAGTCGTCCCGTGGAAACGGCAGCTTTTATCAATGCTATCACGGAATGAAATTCATGACCTACTGATGTCCAGTGCATAGCGAGAACTTCGGCGATTTCTTTTAGAGTCGTTCGTCCGTCGGCGATGAACTGTGCGAATAGGCTTAGCGTTGAGCAGATCGCAGCGTTGACGCACATTCCGAGCGGCAAACATTTTCACTGTGCACTCCTTCACCTGCACGGCGATCTGATTCGACCGCGGTATGTCCCAGAAAAAAATTGCCGAGCTGAACACCACGCAATTTCACGTAACACAGAACTTCGAAAACACCACGTCGCCCTTGCTGCGCCAGTCGAGGTAACCACCATCTTGAAACTGGCGCTCTCGTTGGGTCCGAGATCTCTCGAGAGCGTCCCGCAAAGCCCGCTAGGCCGCCACGCAAAATCCCCAGCGTTGCGTGCTTACGCAATACGCTAGCTCTTCTATTGCGTTCTGCGCACGCGCACTCCCGACCCGCAATTTTATTGCGTACGCAAGGCTTTAGCGTACGATCCACTAAAACTGTCTATTATCTGACTAAAAATTGACGACACACTAAATATATATATATATATATATTTTAATTTAGCAACGTTCAGCGACTCAACTAATAAAAAAAAACGCCTAGTATTTTGTTAACAGTGTTTGTGCGAAAAAGATATAATTAAAAAAAAATAATGTGGTATATATTCCATAGAATAGTATTCAAAATTTAAAATTAAGATTTTTTACTCATAAATAATTATCAATCGAATTATTCAATCCCTTTGGGCACAAACCTCTAGAAAGGATGATTTAGATTGGCCCTCAAAGAGCAAAATCTAAAGCAAATTGTTTGTTCATGATGCCTGGAATATTATACAAAGGAAAACACACTTACATCGTAACTAATTTATAATCGACTGCGCTTAAAATTAATGTGCCTGACAATGATAAACGCACCCGCGGTTAATCGTGCCACTATATTTGAGTCTGTTTCTAAACTAGTTAATAACGCCTTTTCAATGATCTATACAGTGCTTCCCAAATAACTTGCGCCAAAAAACAAACAAAACGTAACGCTTTGCGGTGATGAAATTAACTGTATGTTGTTAGCCAGCGTCTTAAAGAAGCTGACGCATAGTTTTAGTGCGCCTAGTTGTTTAATAATTAAAGAAATTAGCTAACTTCTAATTATTCCTTTAAGGGTCGAGGTGAGAAATGGAAAATTGAAGAGCGCATTGAGAAACTCCCAATTAAGGTGTTTGATACCTGATGCGCTTTGCGAACTTGCTTCGTTTTAGCCTATATTGAAAACCTGCGAAATATTAAAAAAAAAAAACAAAAAAAAACGTGACATCGCACCAGCGCGTTACGCTTGCAGTGCTCTCAGATGTGCTCCACCTTACCGCTGGCATACTGCCTGAAACAGGGTCGTGTGGGAGTAGGCCCTGACGATATATGAACGAGCACGTGCTGCCGCAAAGCTCAATCTCTGACACCGCGCCAGTCTCTCAAGTAAACTTTGTTTATTCAAAGCACGTCTAAGAGCGCTGCAAGAGCGACTCACGGTCGCGTTGTCACGTGGGCTTTACTTTATATTTCGCAAATTGTTTGTACAATAAAAAAATAAAGAACCGCGCAGAGCTTACCATGTAGCAACCAGCTTCATTGTTTGTTTCTTAATGCACTACAGAACTTTCCAAATCCCACGTCGGACCAAAAAACGTGTAATTAATAAGGTAGCTAAGTAGTCTTCCTTAATTAAATAACAAGGCGCACTAAAATTGTGTATTTTTGTGAGAAGCTTGCTAAAAAGTCGCCGTAGGCTACATTCCCGCAGATCACTTCATTTTTGTTTTTAATTTGGTCAAGTTATTTGGGAGCTCATGTATATAATTCAATTATATTCTGTATTAGCAGAGATTTCAAAGTGTATAAAGTAAATAGAAATAAAAATATTCTCAAACTCAAACGTTAGAGCCCATTAAATTATCCAAATTCGAGCCACTCTAACGCATTCGGGAAACTTACAATAAACGGAAGAAAACGCAAATGAAGTAGTATGTACTACAGGAGCGTTCAAGGAGAACCACCAAAATGAAAAAAGAGCAAAACAATAAAAGTTTCCGACATGCTGTTTTGCCCATTTGCTTCACGGTAGATTGCGATTTCCACAAAAATGTCCTTTCGAGGAATCTTTGGGAGAACTCGCAGAAAGTCGTACGTTCAACTATTCCTTATAAGTCAAAACTTTCGTTATTTGAAACATTTTATACCTTTTTAAACGAATTCCACATTCTCTTTTAACGACATGTCCTGAAACTCGCGTAGTTTTAAGATGTCTCTATGGGGGCACCAATGAAGAAGGCATTTTGGCCTCGATGATTGCGCGACTGCAGTAGACCGTTTTCAAAAGTCCGCGCCAACGCCTACCTGTCATCGCTTGGTCGAATACTCTGAGTATGTATTGGAGACGAGGGCAGGGTCATCATTTCGCGCAGGCTGATCTACTCACGAGCTTCCTTTTGAAGCAATTGCGACCACCAATATATCTTGATCGACTTTTGAAAAGGGTCTATGGTAGTGCACAACAAGTGAAACAAGATGGCTCTGAATGGGGGGCATAGTGAGTCCCACATGGGCACCACTCGTAGGTCCCTTGCGGTTTTGCAAGTCAGGCCAAGTTGGGGCCCAATTGGACAGCACACCTAAGCTGACCTTGGAGCGCCCACATGGGTCAACTTGGGCAGCTCACTCGAGAACCCCGATATCTTCATTCCGTTCGGGTTCATTTCATAGTTCCCTTATGATTTCAATATTGCAGTGCATCCCAAATTGGGCATGCCTCACTATCTTGGTATGCCTAGTGAAACAAATACCGACACTTGGCGTCTTATGTAATGATGCACGCTCTCTAATACCAATCAAACGTCTGAAGACCATAAACGATTGGGCATTTTAAGTGGACGAATCGCAACATGAAACTATGCATATTTCAATATATTTTAATTTAGTCAGGTAGGCGAAAGACATAGCTAGCTTGAGTCGGCAACAGCCAACAAAACTTAGAACAGAAAACGATATTCCCACAACTATGTTTAAGCCCCGAATTTACTATACTCAGTAAAATGAAAGACGTTTACAAATTCTCTGTTATGTCGAATTAGAGCGCAGCTCTTGAGGAGGAAGAGGGAGGGTACGGAGGGGAGGGTCACATGCGACATCACAAGGGTAAAACGTTTCCCGCTATATTTGACGAAAACATTTTCCACAAACTTTTAGCGGGGAAATATTACCCTCGTGATGTCGCACGTGACGTCACGCTAAGCTTTCTTTTGCGCTAAGTTTCCCGACTACATTTAGCGGACAAATTTTTCCGGGTTTATTGGCGTCACGTGTGACGTCTCACGAGACGTCACGAGGGTAAAATTTTCTGCTAAATTTAGCGGGAAACTTTCCCCGCGAAGTTTGGTGGAAAACGTTTCCCGCTAAATTCAGCGCGAAACTTTTCCGCCAGAATCAGAGAGATAATTTTGCGCTCGTGACATCACACGTGACGTCACATGTTACGCCATTATGGGAAACGTCCCATAATGCAACGCACGGTTACGACGACGGCGACGCCGGTCAAGCCGAGAACGGGCGTCTAAGAGCTGCCCTCTAAAAATGTACCCACGTGAAACAGCGTTCGCTTCATACACGCTGATTTATAAGTCGTTTATACAGTTTGTTTCAGACCCAGCATTTATCTATCACGCGCTAAATTAAAACCCTCATGTGATTTGTTATCGCACTAAACCGTTATCTTATATAAAATGTTCAGAACGTGCACAAAATACTCGTAATATAGCCGGGAGGTATAATTTTGCGAATAGCATAGGCAGTCGAAGTTGGACATGCTTATGCGTTAACCCCGTGGAGCCCATCTCTGAGTTAAAGTTGCCCCCGCAAACCCAAGGTGGGAACCAAGCAGCATTTTCCGGGCTCCCAATGTTGGGCATGCCAAAGTGGTGCCTCCGTGGAGCCAACCTCTGGGCTAACTGTGCCCCGGCATACACGAGATGGGACTTACCGGAAAATTGCATGGGTTGTTCTAGTTGGGTATGCCCACGTCTTGCCCCGTGAAGTCCACAGCTGTACTAAATTGAAAAAATCAATGGTGGGAACCATGGCGTAATGGTTCCCACCCTTGATTTTTCAAGGGTTCCCACCCTTGAAAAATCAAGGGTGGGAACCACGGCGCATTACGCGGGCTGACCAAGGTGGACATGCCAACGGGGTCCTTCTATGGAGCACACCTCTGTACTAACTCTTCCCATGCATATACGAGGTGAGACCTGCGGGTGCATTACACAGACAGCCTACGTTTTCCATGTCCACGCGGTGGCCCCATGCAGCCCCCCTTTGTGCTAACTCTACCCTAGCATAGCCGAGTTGGGGGATCTACGGGGACATTGCATGGGCAGCCCTAATTGGGCATGCCGACTGGGTGCCCATGGAGCCCACCTCTCTGCTTATTACTTTTCCCCTGCATGGCCGAGGTTGGAACCAAAGACCTCCCTCTGTTTCCAACCTCTGCCATCTGCCATGCAGGGGAAAAGTAATTGGCAGAGAGGTGGGCTCCATGGGCACCCAGTCGGCATGCCCAACTGCATGGGCAGGCTAAGTTGGGCATGTCCATGCGGTGCCCCGTGGAGTCGAAGTCTGTGCTAACTCTTCCCTTACATAGCCGAGGTGGGACCTACGGGGGCATTGTATGGGAAGCACGAGTTGTGCATACCCACGTGGTGCCCCCTGGAGCCCACCCTCTGCTGACTCTTCCCCCGCATAGACGAGGTGGACCCCGCGGTGGCATTGCACGGGTAACCCAGGCTGGATATATCCATACGGCGCGCACGTAAAGCCCCCCCCTCTCTGCTAACTCTGTCCCCTCATAGCCGAGGTGCGACCTACGGGCTCGTTCCATGGATTGCGCTGGTTAGTAATGAACACTTGGTGCCCCGTGGTGACCACCTCTCTGCTAGCTTTTTCCCCACCTACCCGAAGTGAGCCCGACGGGGGTACAGCGTGGGCAGCCCATGTTGGAATTCCCAAGCTTTGTCCGTACCTACGCTTAATGCGCCATCGCATAATGGAGGTTGAACTCACAGGGTATTGCATGGGCACCCGGAATGGCGCATGCCGCGCCGTTGCGACGTGGGGCCCTCGGCGGTGTTGCAGGGTCCACTTCAGTCCATTTTGCCCACGTTGGGCCACACGTGGGCCCTGCTTCATCGGGCGTTTCTATAGTCGCGAGTTATTCCTAATAGTACGGCGAATCATTATATAATTAGAAAAAGACCTCCATTTTTATTATTTAATAAAATTTAAAGTACCAAAAGGTAGGGTCTTTTGTTTTCACTAATATTGAGTGGTCTTAACCGGTATAATACTATTAAAATATATTCGGAATTATACATGATGTCTCTACGAAAAACCAAAGTGTCTTTGAGCCTACACCTATATATTTTCACCTGCAACAAATAGTTTTCACCATTTGCTTTGCATTTCTGCACAACCAGCCTTACCTTATGTGAACACTAGCAAAATCTTGCTACCACCGTGGACAGTTTGTTATCTATTGTTATTCAGTATTGTATTGACCCAGAATGTTGATCACGCTTATGACTGAGTTTTTTTGTCGAACCTTTTTTATTCTGATCGGAAAGATTTCGCGCTTAGCAAAAAGCAATTTGTTATGAAATATAAAAGCGCCGAAAAAAGACAAGGACTAAGACAAAGAGATACAACACAAGTCGCTTGTTGGACAGTACGGCCAGTTGGTTCGTAGTTCTGAAATGTAAAAGCGCCGAAAAACAGACAAGGACTAAGACGAATAGGGAAAACAGAATTCGGTTTCTTTTTTTCTTAAAATGCAATTAAATGCCAAGGTGCAAGCGAGTTGGACAAGAATGACGAAAATAATCCCTGGCGAAGGGGAACAAGAGGGAGAAAGGACAAACACTAATCTCCAAACACAGGTAGGTGACTGGTGCGCGACCGAAAAAATCCTCCTGGTCCGGATCTGGACCAGGCGGATTTTTTTTTGGTATAAGCAACAACGTCCCGTGGTATAAGCAACAAACGCTTATACCACAGGACCACCGGTATCACAAAATCATACATGCCGAAAGGCGACCGACATCTTCCAACAAAAACGTTCATCATTTACCACCGATATTGTTACATATAACATACATATCGAAACGGAACATAGACCGACGTTGAGCTGACACAAATTCCTCGGTCAACTTTTCACGGCGACCGTCTCGAATAATGTGCTCCACACCTATTCGACAGCCGCATCAGCCGTACCGCATAGCAAAGCCAACGTGCACGGCGTGGACGTTGGCTTAGCAAAGCACACGTGGGTGGTTAACCTGGGTCAGCGCAGCGTGGCCGACTCGCCTCGTCCGATCGCCGGAGACTTCGAAGTTCGCCCGTTAGGCTTAGGATCCGAAGGTGTCTGTCTTTCCGTGAAGCGGTAAGCGCATCTCGTCCCGTTTTCGTTCTACTTTTAAATTATGTTAGGTGCGCTTCAGTGTAAACATGTGTGCCAAGTGTTCGTGACAATTCGAGCTAGAATAATTGTGCTTAATCATGTTTCTTCATTTACCGAAAATGTAAATGGAGCCGATGAACGAGGAGCCATGCTTAAAAACGATGTACGATGTTAACTTCTACCTTGGCGGCTTAAAACAAAAATGGTAATGGCTGGATGCGAGGCAGGTTCAAATGCAATGGTAAGCGCTTAGAGCGCCTTTCTGGACGGCATGTAAGCAATATAGCGATCAACGAGACGGCGACAAGGTAGGAGTGCCGGCGACGAGCACCGAAGATTTCTCACTGCCGCTGCTTGCGTCGCTCGGTTTTTTGGGTTTCTAGAAAACGTTGCTCATCGGCTTGGTCGCTTGCACCAATCGCTTTCATAAGGTGTGTCTCGTCGCGCGGCTGACTGAGCGACAGGGAGTCCTCGTCGCTGTCGCTTGTCTTGTCGCTCGTCAAATCGCTTACATGAAGTGCAGCTGCAACGGAAAAAGAGTAGCACAAGTGACCGATGACCGGAGCAGCAAAATCGCGACGAGCGACGCTATTGCTCCCGATCGCGCAGATATCGAGAGTGCCAGTCACGTTCCATATCTCAACGCGGGGGCGGCCGGCAGAAAATTGAGGGATAAGATAGCTTTCAAAATAGGGGGGGGGGGGGGGGCGGGTTTTAGGATGGGCTGCTTTCTGCCGGCTGCCCCCGCGTTAAGACATGGAAGGTGACTGGCACTCTGGCTATCGTCGCGCTCGGGAAGAATAGCGCCGTGTGTCGCGATTCTGCCGCTCCGGTCGTCGGTCAGTTGTGTTACTCTTTTTCCGTTGCAGCCTGTACACCGCCCTACCCTTCTCTGCACCGGTGCAGGAGGTGCACATAAATTGAACGAAGCTTTTATACACCGCGAGCGTTCTCAATTGACAAACTCATACTAGCGATTATTTTCACCCTGTCGATTACATTTATGCGAAACCGGGACTGCTGGTTCACCATATAAACCAACCATTTGTGTTTAATTACAACGCATCACTGACCTAAAAAATCCTGCTATCCTAGAGTTTATGCTAGAATGTATTGCTTCAGACAAATCTTTTAGCCCCTGCCCCACCAGATACAACATCTGGCATAAAGCAGTGTTCTGGATCTTGTTCCAAGTCCTGATCAGGTGGGTCGTCATTCAATCCAGGAGTCGGCGGCGTCTCATGGGCGTGTTGCTGGGGCTTCTTACCGAATGATGCTACCGAGGGACAAGTGATCATGCTTGGGAAAGGCAAGTATGGCAAGTATGGCCGCCGGAAGTACACATATTGTTTTTACCTTTGTTCGAATTAGGCACGTAGCCATAATTTTGTTTCGGGGGGGGGGGGGGGGGGGGGGGGGGGGTACGGGCCCCATCTCCCCCCCACCCCCCACTGGCTATGTGCCTGGCTCGAATCCAATTTTAAGGAATGCACAGTTCGCATATTTGCATTTCTCATTGCTTCTATAGTTGGCGTGTTATTATTCCGGAGTGCTCCAACTCTGTCAGCGGTAGTTTCCCTAGACCAGGCAAATGGGATGCAACACTAAACCACATGCTCTCGCAACAGTGCTGGGGTGAAGCACTGTGGAAGCTACTCTAGCCTGTACAGTGCAGCACAAAATAGTTGACGCCAAGTATAGCTAGTTTTGAGACTCCGTTTTACCAAAAGCTCTGCCGAAGAAAATCTGCCCTTTTATAGGGAGTGCAAAAGAACCTTGTGTGCCTAACCTGGAGAAGGCGTTTTTTGCATACGCCAATTTTTTCTTAAACCAATACCTTCAGCCTCCTCGAAATGTTCACATCATATGACACACGGAAGTACTGTAAACCCCTTAATGTTGGCAAGCCCTTAATTTTCGCGGGCTTTAATTTTGGGAAGTTCAGTGGCCACGATTATGTCCTCTGTGACCGATTCGAGAAGAAATAGGGGCCATGAAGATAAGGGGTTTTACTGTACATCGGAGAAAAGAGGAGGTCACTTTTGTTCGTATGCAAGAGTAAAACCAACAACAACAATCACGATGTGGACACTTTGTGAGCCTATCTGTGTCTATTGAATGATATCAATTTTATTTCAGTTCGTTAAACGTTGCCTGTACGTTGTGGGATGTCGTCTTCAACATGAGCAGAGGTTTTCCTCTGAAGCAGGAAGCATGGACGCGTGCCGCAGCACAACAGAGTTCATTTGCAGGTTGCACCGCAGTTTGAAGGAGGATTCGCACAATATGGGGGAATCAAACATCAGTGATCTACATCGGGCGTGGACGAGATTTGCTCATTCTACAAAATTTGGCTAGAAATTGGGGATTTGCGACGAATGTACCCGCATGGTTGAAGGGCCATACAAACCTTGTGAGCACTTCGTTTTCTAGCCTCTCAGTCCTGAACCCACTCACGCACCACATGTGTAGATGTTCCGATAGGCGGGAGCACTTATTTGGAAAATGGTGGATGACAATACGCATACACTGTTGTTATCCTTATCAGAATTCTGTTTATGGTTAAAGGTGGACTGCATATTTGCAATACTTTTTCTCACTTAAAAATATGTCGTACTAAAAATATGTAGTATAGCCAATGACAAAAAGAGAATAGGTGGGCGTCCTCCAGCACGCTACCCCGCTTTGAACGGATGTGCTCGCTCGAGGCTCATGAGACGCTGAAACGTCGTCGAAGGTAGCAGGCGGGCTGGTGGCGAAACAACTGAGACTTCTCCCTGCCTTTCTCATTCTGTCAGTGAGCGTGTACTTCCATACTCTCACTCGGCTTAACCTGGACAGAGCTGAGAGAATAGGCTTGGCGAGTACCCTTACTGCATATACATTTTACAGCTGAGGCACTTTCTAAATCAAGAACATTGTGTATCTTACCTTCAAAAACACATCATTTCGGGGGTGAAAAAGGAATTCTAAGGCATATTCTTGTTTGTATTGTCCTATTACGCATCGACTCCTTCGACTTGATGAGGAGCGTCCCAGCCTGTTGAAAAATATAATGCCTGCCAGGTAATTGCTTTGCATTCAGTAATATATCAGTATTCAGTTAGGTATCCCAAGTCAATAGTCGTTGAGACGGAGTCTCTCAGTAAGTCAGTCATGTTTAACATTAATAAAAATGCTTCTCACGTAACGGCACTGTCGAGGACAGTGTACTCAGCTCGAACAATGTCTGGGCACAAGCAGATCATATGGTTAAAGGCAGCAAACATCGCGGTTGTAACGTCCTACGTCGCAATGTAGCTGAAGACTAGGCCAGGGCCCCACTCACAAACGTCTGTACTTTGTATCTCTTTAAGCTGGACCACTTTTGACACTACAAGCCATTGCAGCAAAAACAGCGTGACACATGATTATAAGCTCGATGTACCATGGCGTCCAACTAGGTCACATGGCTTGCTTTCTGCACTGGATTTGCAAGGATGGCTTAAAGCTTCTGCCGTGGTTAACTTTAAGCTGAGATAGTTTGGAATAATGCTACCAATTTTTAGTGCTGCCCGGCACGGTTAACAATTTGGTGCTATAGTGTTACATTGAAAAGTCTGTGCATTCATTACTGTATCACCTTATGAATGCATGCTAGCTATTAAACTCTCCGTTCTGCAGAGAAATGAAATTCACTTTGCTTCCAATTGCAGCTGCTTCTGGAGCTTCAAGGTATGAAGCACCTTATGGCTGCAAGCTCTGACCGATCTTGTTCTGTGGTCTGCGCAGGCCCATTGCAGGGAGTCACTCCGAGAGCCTCGCCAGAGTTTTCTTCTCGTGGTCGTTCTAAATTTTTTTGTTGTAGGTATGCATCCTTTGTGTCGTTCCCTTAATGGTACTCGGCCGTTTTCGTTTCATTGTCCCCTATTTGCCTCAAAATTGGTTAAGCACACGAATGGACGCTGTACAACTGTATCCCACATATTTGTGTCAAGATAACTTTTCTTTGCCAAAGTTACAATTTTTTTTATGAAGGTTAGTCTTTTTTGTTTTTATTTACATATTTATTTGAGTTTCCACGGGCAACACCAAAACGTAATTCCGGGGGCAAGGACAAGTTCACTGCTCTAATTTGTTCTCGACTGATTGCAAGAAATTTTGTTAATGTCGTGAAACCTCTTTCCAGCGCTTGCTTTGCAGCACGAAAAAAAATTATACATAGGACATACTTTGTTTTTTTAGACTGCTTGCTCATTCTGCAGGTCTGCCTGCCATAGATGTCGTGTTACTAGAGAGCAAGCGAATTCGAGTGTTGGTTTTGCCATTGCTTTTTCTTAGCCGTTGTCTTAAAAGTTCTTGGAAATTTAGAGATTTTCCTAAAAAGCAAGCTGGGACTAATATTTAGTTTGATTAGATAGCTGAAAATAATGATTAAGTACCCTTTAGTCAGTAAAATCGATACTGTGTGCCGCTGTTAGTACCAAGTCGAGATCTGCGCTTTTTTGGCATTTTTCTCAGAGTAGTACCCATTTTTGTCGGTTAGCCTCTTGGTGCGCCTAGGGAGCCTTCATGTGCGCTTTGCTAGGGTGATGCCACCCTTTGTGATACCACTCGCCGACAAACCAGCAGCCATTTTGGTTCTCGGCGATAATCTGTGGGGCTTATAACCCTTCCGGAAACAAGCACCGTATCTCACAAGTTCAGAGCAGCGTTGTGGAACCCACGGAGGGAGGATTAACATTTTCCCCCTCGGGTGGGATTACCGATGGACACAAAGGCCACTTTCCGGCGCACGGGGAAACAATGAGAGGAACAAAGAGGCGGTGGAAGAGGGTGTGGAAAAGAGAAACAGGCAGTTGGCATCACTCTATGTGAAGCGCACATGAAGGCACTCTAGGTGCGCCAACTAAACCCTTTCTATCCAGACACCTGCCCTCTGCTGGTACACTCTACCCTCATGCTCAGTGAGTGTATGAGCTGGAGTTGTATCCCCAGTCGACACTCGCTGAGCATGAGGGTAGAAAAATCTTTCCATTGCAGCAGAGCCATATATATTGGGAGGGTTAGGCCGGTCTATGATTTCGCTACCGTAGTGTCCCCCTCCCGAGTAAGCCAATCAGCCCGCGGCACAGAGTGAGAGGCGTGAGCGCATGCGCGTGAACTCTCGGCTGCTCCCAGCTGCGCGGGGAGGGCCGCCATTTTCATTCATTTGCCTGCATGGGATCGATATCCAAATTGCAGTTCTTTCCTTTTATTTGGCAGGCTCTGGCTATAAAATGATATAGTGTTATTCTTCGGTGGCTTAAAAAGCTAATGAATGAAGTTTCTCCACGTTTGAACGCAAATTTTTATTCAGGCGAAAAAGAAATAAGCTTGTAGCAGACGACGCATAGCCTCAACAGTGCTCCGCGCCGACAGCGTTGCGTCAAAATGGCGGTCGTCTCCTCTTTGCTGCCTTCTTTCTCTCTCGCTCCTTTGGCGCTCTCCTCCATTTGCTCCTCTCTTGCGCCTTCGTCGCCACACCCACAGGCCAAACTCTCCCAATATACGGCTCTGCATTGCAGTAGTAGATTTTTTATAGTCTTTACAGTTGAAAGTGAATATTCGACAGAAATCTCTCAGGTTGGGGCGAAAGAGAGTTTAACGAACGCATTTAATCATTTGCCTTAATTAGGTATCCATCATTTCAAGGCCTAAATGGCCTTGTCCTTGGGGTTGACTGTGGCAGTGAAGGAGCAGTTTTTCAATAGTTACAAGTACAAAGTATAAAATTAAAGGGGTCTATGTGCTGATCATGAAAGAATATGCTTGCCATTGTAATGTAGCTCTGCCAAGTACTTGAGTGTGATTTGTTTTTATTTTCAGCTACTTGGGTGCCTCCAGATCTGGAGATCCAAGTGGCCACAAGCTTGGACTCAATCTTCTTCTGTGGTCTCGCCAGGACCATGGGGGAGGTAATCCCAGCAACAAGAGCATCGCAGTATCTCCCTGCCTCTGACTTTTGATTATCGTCTCGACAGGGGAGTCCTCGTGCCACCAGGTGTTAGGTATACTACTCGAAATAAGCATCCTTACCCATTCCTCAAGAGAAACAGCAAAAGCACTACTAAACCTAAAATGCAAAAGACATATTCAAATCTTGGGTTGGATGGAGTTCCAATTACAAAAAGGAGTCTGCAGACATGATAAACATGTGAACCTAAAAGCCCGCGGATGTAAGTTCGACGGTGTCACAGAAATAACTTCCCGCAGATGACTCCGCTCGTGCTATACCCAAACAAATTCTTAAAATAATGATTGTGTTACGTTGGTGTCATCAGTCTTGTGTACCTATCGCGCCCAGCAGTCGGGAGATGTGAAATATAAAAAAACAGGAACTTCCACATTGTCAGCTCTGCAAAGATTTATATAGTGAACAGAGCATAGCACGTTCAGCTTAAGAAAACAATTCAGTGCAGGTCTATATTCATGGTTCACAAATGTGTATTTGCCCTTCATAATGAAGTGAGAACTGCTTAAGTTGTGGCCCACGACAGGCTTTCTATTAGTGTTAAAAAGTGTTATGGTGTTTTAAACAGCTCGCACCAAATAGTTTTTTGACATACAAAGGTTCATAGAAATTATTATGTGGATGTTTGCAGACATTCATGGTGAGACCAATCTTTAATGTCAAGTGTTCCACTTATTCGGAGTTGGTTGAGCCTGTAAATATTGTAGGTCGCAAATTAAATTTTTATGGTATGCAGGCACAATCGTCCGTATTGACTAGCTCTACCCAGGGGAACTTTATACGTTTACTACGTCAAGATGGTTCCGCAGAACTAAGTATTTCTTTTATTCAACTCCTGCACAAACCTTGTCTCTAGAAGCTTTTTATATTCTTTGCGATGCTGAGAGAAGATTCTGAAAGTAGTTTTTCTAGAACAACGTTAGATATTTCCAGTTCATGAACTTCCTCGCAAAGCATGCGAGAGAGCCAAACCGTGTAATGTACGGAGGGAACTCACCGAATGAAGCGACTGACAGTTTGAAACAGTCGGCACTGTAACAGTAATAATGACATGCCACTAATGTAATGCTCATTGTCGCAGATCAAACTGCTTTTTCCGTCTACACTCATTTTCGGTAGATTCATTCACCGAACTCCCTCTCGAGACCGCAGCGCTTGGTTCTCTGAAGTAATTTGGATGAATATAAATCCAACAGGTTTCTTTGAGTGTGCGTCTAACACATATTCTTCATATTGAATGTGCTTACTGTATTCATGACCATATTCATAATTGTATCCGCATTCTACCTAATAATTTTTATTTTGACATTTGAGTTTTCGGCAGTACTTTTCTTCACACCTGTGCTTGTCGAGCCGTACTCAAGCCCATACATCTTGTCTTTCACTATTACATCAATATATAGAAGTGTTGATGCCGAGTGAGAATTCAAGCTACCGAATCGGTCATGTGAGTTAAGAACCAAGAAAGAGCTCTATAGGCGAAGTTTTGTTAAAGAAGGCTGTATTGGTATCAGAATAGCACGTGCCATGCTAAAAAAATGCAAACTCTTTTAGGTATGCAAGGATGACAGTGCTGCGCCATTTCTGATATGTCGCATAAAAATCAGTGGCATAGTGTTCCTTATGGATATTTAAACTGTCAAATTCAAAGCCTAAAAGTTTTATTCAAGAACGTTCCTCACTACAAATGTATTTAAAGATCTGAGCCACCGACGGCATTTGCCCGCTCAGATATTGTTCTTAAACTATCGGATTTAAAAGAAAAATCGGAATTTTATTCTTGTAGACATCACCAGCCTTGGCAGATTCCGAAGTGTAGGACCAATTATGGTAAACAAAGAATAAGTTACACTTTGCCTGCTTTATTGAATAGCTACTTTGATAGAAATATTGATGTTGTACATTTGTCAAAAAGTACTATCCTTGAACTGTTCATTTAGCCTTGCATGTTGTCCATTATATGTCATATTCACACACTTCGTAAATAGATCTCCCTGTGCTCTGCCGTAGCTGCTGAATGGGGGGACCGGAGCTTAGTCAAGCTGCATTTCTGCAGCTTTTTTCTCCGGCCTCCCATTCACCACATGTATCCGTGGTGAAAAATAAACTCGTATCGTATCGTATCGTTTCATGTGCATTGCGGTTTACAAGGTCTAGTCTGTACTGATTTATTGCATTCATGCTGAAACTGGGAGGGGTTCTCTGGGTATGAATAAAGAGATAAACATTTCTTGAAATCAAAATATTTGAGAACGGACAAAAGGAGTGATATTAAAGCGGTATCTTAGATTCTCTTTTCTTTGTCTTATCTCTCATTATCACTTTATTTCATGTGAGGCATTTAGTTTTTTAGGGCGCAGCTCTTAGGTGCCCGTTTCGCGGCGTCGCCATCGACATAACTGCCCCGCTAAACTTGGCAGGAAATTGAACTAATGTAGAGGTCATTTGACATTCATTTTTCAGCTAAATCTAGTGGAGAAACTGTATTTTTTTCAGGCTGACATGACACAGTCATGTGACGTCATGTTCCCCGCTACATTTAGTGGGAAAACTGAATTGGTGTTGAGGTCACGTGACATCAATTTCCCTGCTAAATTTAGTGTGAATTGTCCTGCTAAATTTAGGGAAATTTCCCGCTAAATGGGAGGGAGCAGAAGAGGAGGAGGGGAGGGGGAGGAGTGGCATACCCTCCCATCCTCCTCCTCAAGATCTGCGCTCTAATTTCGCGTTACAGAGAATTGTAAACGTCTTTTATTTTTCATCGTATGTTTATTCCATTTTTATATCGCAGGTGCGCTCGCAGCACAAATCTGGGTAGTGCTGATCCTCTACACACAAGTTAGGAACTCCTGAGTGGCAAGAGTGGGAGTTAGGCCTGACAGCTCAAGGGACACCTTTGTTCAGTATTTAATTTATAATTATCATCTTTTGAGCAAAGTTTAGCTTTGCAGCATGCAATTCTTCTCAAAATAAAAACTTTCTACCAAATTTACCACCTCACTACATTTTGCCACTGCTATTAGTGCTCCTCGAGGACCTCGGACAAGAGCTTATTTGTGTGCAAACATCATGCTTGTTTCAAACCAATCGCTGATGTAGAGACTCGCTGACATCCAGCGTTCCAATGGAACGCTGGATGTCTGCGAGTTTCTCCCGAAGGATGCAAGCGGGGAAGGAACCATACAGTCGTATCGTATTAGGGGACATGCTATAGGGTGTTCTTTGTATGCTTTACAGATTTGTTGAAAAAAAAGCCGTAAAAGCTACTTACGTGGTCTGTGCACGCGAGTTAAATGGCCAGGGTGCCATGGTATAAAGGGCTAAATGTAATGATGAGTCGGCCTATTAAAGGGAAGTGCAAGACTTCTTTTAGAAAACTAGATGGAGGTTGATTCTAGTGTAGTTTTATCCCGTGAATCTGAATATCACGTTCGTTTTCTCCAAAGCTATAACTAAACGTCAGAAAACACAAAAAACATCCGACCAGTAGTGACGTCGTAAGGGGATTTTTCAGCTGCCAATCATATGTCGCTTGAGGGCCGCGCGTCCAATCGCAAGCTTTCTTGGTGTATTCTCCCCCACTGGCACCAGTCGTGACGTCTTTTTTCCCCTTCTTAAAAATAGCGTGTGCGTGCATAGCTTTCATTGGCGCTGAAGATGCGTGAGCAGAGATTTTGAAAGCTCCTTTTGGGACGTCACTCTCCGGGAAAGAGTGCCTCCAGTGATACTTTAAAAATGATTCTATGCAGCCTCGATTCACCAAATTACCAAATAATTTTGATATTTGAGATTCTGGAGGTCAAATGAAAAGATTTAAATGTGTTTCCTCATAATAAAAAAACACTCTAGCTTCCCTTTTAGTTCCTTAAATATTTAATGAGTGAAAATAGACCCATAATTCCAATTAGGAAGTTGCTAAGCATCATCGAAAAACACTAAATCAACCCATTCCGTGAATATATAAGACGGGAGCAGGATTTTACGGCGTTCTAGAAAAAGAGGCTTAATTTGGACGCGTTTCCAGACTTCGGTTTCTTATCAGAGCGCATCTTTGCACCTGCGACACTGCTGACCAGTGGCTGCAGTGCGAAGCCACCTCCTCGCCTCCCTCGTAGGATGGAGGGAAGCAGGGCGCACGTGCGTCGGCGAGGAACACAGTGCCCGCGCGACCGAATCGAAAGCGCTCCTGCAGTTCGTCCTCACCGAACCCCTCCAAAGGGTTGAAGCGGTCACGGAACACACGCTGCCGTCCCATCATCACAACAGCGTACTGGGCGAACACGCGCTCTCTTCGATGTCGGCGTCGCGTCACAGTCGACATTGCGTCCCTTATCTTCGCCAATCCGTCCGCAAATCAGTTGTCAGTCAGTCGGAGGGTCGGTTGGGCAAACGGCAGAGACGACAAACCGTGAAAATCAGCTGATAACTAAAGCGCGGGAAACGTGCGTTGCAAGGGTTGCAAGATACGAGAACAAAACAACAAATCTATAAAGACCGTTGCCAGATCCGAAATCAACGCTGTAAACTTATGCTGTGTTTGGCGAAACAATAGATGCATCAAAATATTTATGATTTTTTAAAGTATATATATATATTTTATACATAAAAAGAAACACTACGATAAGAAGTCGGTTTTCTTTTTCTTAATAAAGACAAAACTAGCGAAAAAGTTTCTTAAAAGGCTATTTGTTTGCTTCGACCGGCAAGTGGCGGGAGCTACCGCATAATAATAAAACACAGAGAAATTGTGCATCGAGTTTTTGTCGAACGCGGCTAGGTACTCGGAGGTACCTAGGTAGGGAAACGCGGTTAACTTTTAACCGCGGTTAGAGTTAACCAGCTTCGAGCAACCGGGCCCTGGAGAACAGGACCGCGGGCGCAGAGATGCGCTCTGATAAGAAACTGACACCTAGAAACGGATCCAAATAAAGCGTTTTTACAGAACGCATAGAATGCTACCCCTGCCTTATATCCTTCTAAACAGAGTTGATTTAGTGGTTTTCGATGACTCTCAGCAAGTTTCTAATAGAAACCATGTGTTCATTTTCAGTAATTAAAAAGTTAATTAACAAATTGTATTTAATTATCCGACTGATCGTTACGATTAGGCCCCTATACTACGTACCCCTGGCCGTATAACTAACCTGCACAAACCACAAAAGTGTAGCTTTCACGACCTTTTTAAACAAATATGTAAAGCTTAAAACAATCGCCCTGCATAACAGTGAAAAGGCGATACCAACAGGGTGAAGCCATATGGCTCCAACATGGTGGTATCACATTTTTGCTGGTATAGGATGTCCCATATTACGTTATGCTCGTATGGTTCCGTCCGCCTCCATGGTTCCGTGTTCCTAAATGGTTCCGAAATATTCCACTCCGCTGGTATAGGATGTCCCATAATACGACACGCTTGTATGGTTCCGACCCGTTCCGCCTTAATCCTTTTTCGCTGGTATAGGATGCTCCATATTACGGTTACGCTTGTATGAGGCTTTTTCCATCATATTTCCGTCATCAATATTTTCCAACCGGGACCCCTGGTTAGCTCAGTTGGTAGAGCGCTCCACCTGTAATGAAGAGGTTCCGGGTTCGGTACCCGGACAAGGCGGATTTTTTCGGTCGCGCACCAGTCACCTAGCTGTGTTTGGAGATTTGTGTTTGTCCTTTGTCCCTCTTGTTCCCCTTCTCCAGGAATTATTTTCTTCGATTGTTTTTGTTGGATAGTTGGGCCAGTTGGTTTATAGATTTACTAGAAACGCCAAACAAAGACAAGGTCTAACACGAAGAAATACCACACAGGGCGCCTTGTGCTGAATCTCTTCGTCTTGGTCCTTGTCTTTTTTGGCGCTTTTACATTTCAAACCTTTGACAGAACTGGCCCAACTATCCACTTGCTCCAATATTTTACATCGGCTTTGCTGCATATGTCAATTAAAAGACCGAAAACAAATTGTGGTGATGAACGCACTAAAAACGACGAACGAGCAATGCATGGCACAAATCAAAGTGTGCTTGGAGTTTTTATTCTCTACAACAATTTTGAACACGCCCAAGTATATACCCTTAAAAAAATCATTGGTTAGCTTGAATCGTCATAAACTACACGAATAACTTGTATGCCACGTTTAGGAGAAACTCAAGTTTCTACTGGAACTACACTAGTAGGAGTTTTCGGCTAAAAATTCGAACATGCCTTTAATTCAAAACTGCATTAGCTCGATTTAACCGGGCCTCGGGAACATATAGACAACATTTATTTATTTTGCAGGTGTTATCCTAATCAGTATTGCACGAAAAATATGTACCGTTCTTCTTGCGTTCTATCCCAGGTAGCCCATCAGTGTTGGATTAGAGTGGACGTGTTTAATTAGAGTCGACTGGTTTTGACTCTCCCCACCATCGGGTCAGTTCATACTGGTGATGCCACCCGGATAGGTGGCAAAACGTCTGAGTTGTTGTTATTTTTTGTTGTGTTAAGCCAGAGTAAACTTATTTCATTATGACAACCCCTGGCTTTTGGAACATTTTTGCATACATCAAGGGGAGCCCACGTGGGCCCCAGCGAAATGGGAAAATTGCGCTAGGGCAGCCCCTGCAATACTTCGTGGCTCACACATCTGTGCGAACTGGGCGTGCCCAATTAGGGCTGCCCATGTAATACCGCCGTGGGTTTCACCTCGGTCATGTGAGGGTCATGTGAGGGACAAAACAACCCAAAGCAGCACAGATTTGGCCAATCCTTGGCCAATGGCTGGCAATGATCCTTTGGTCATTGGCCAGACAGTGGCCAGCCATTGGCCGATGACTGGCTTTTCTCTGGCCATTAGCCAATGGCCACTGGCAATCAGCCGTCGGCCGAACGTTGGCCGATGAATGGCCACTCTTTGGCCATTGGCCAAAAAGGCCATCGCCAGCCATTGGCCCATGCATGGCCAAAATCCTTGCTGCTTGGAAAGGACATGCACAGATGGGCTGCCAGCGCGGTATACCCGCGGGTTCCACCTCGACAACACTTAGGCATGCTCAACTTGGGCTGCCCGGGGAATGTCTCTATGGGCCCCACGTCGGCTATACGGCGACAGTGTTAGCACAGAGATGGACACCACGGGGGCACCCCATGGGCATACCCAATTCGGGCTGCCCGCGCAATGACCTCGTGGGTCCCATCTCAGCTATGATGGCCAGAGTTGGGATATACGAGGGTTGCGTAGCGACGAATAGGAAAGTTGTGACCAGTTTGTTTTTTTAAGTGGAACGCACAGGCGTCTATTGCAGCGTCATATACAGATGTCAAATTCCTTTGACACAAGTTGCTGCGTATGGCCGCTACATTTTAGAGCGCAGCTTTTAAGGACCCCTTTCCGGGATTCGCGGCGTAGGCGTCGGTGTTGCCGTCGGCGTAGCGGCGCTAAATTTAGAGGAAAAATTGACGTCACGTGACCCCAACACCAATTCAATTCCCTGCTAAATTGAGCGGGAAAAATGACGTCAAATGATTTGGTGTCACGTCACCTATGAACGAATACAGTTTCTCCGCTAGACGTAGCGGGAAAATCGACGTCAACGTGACCTCGACAGCAGTTAAATTCCCCGCTAAATTATGCGGGAAAATGAGGTCACATGACTTGGTGTCACGTCAATATTGACTTTAAGGTTTTCCGCTAGATTTAGCTTCTGAATTGACGTTACGTGATATCAGCAGTTTGATTCCCTTCTGAATTATGCGCAAAAATTGACGTCGCGTGACCTCAACACGTCGTCAATTCAAATGGCGTAAATTTTTCAGCTTCATTTAGCGGGGAAATTATGGAAAGAGGAGGAGGGGAGTGTACGGAGGAGGAGGATGGGAGGATGAACGTAAGGAGGAGGGGAGGGTGCGGTGGAGGAGGTTGGGAAGATACGGAGGAAGTGGAGTACAGGAGGAGGAGGGGGGAAGTAGAAGGAGGGGAGAAGAGAAGGAAAAAGGAGGTGGAGAAGGGGAGAGCAGGAGGATGGAAGAAGGGGAGAGGATGAGTAGGGATGGTGGCGGAGATATGATGAGGAGGAGGACAGGGTGAGGAAAGGAGCGGAGGAGGAGGAAGATGAAAGAAGGGGAGGACAAGGAGCAGAGAAGGAGGGGAGGAGGACGGGGGAGAGGAGGAGGCGAGGGTCTCGAAAAGGAGGAAGGGCATACCCTCCCCTCCGTATCCTCCCTTCCTCCTCCCAAGAGCTTAGCTGTAATTTCGCATTAGAGAGATTTGTAAACGTCTTTTGTTTTTATTTGTCTTATTTTGTTTTCGATATACACAAATGAAAAACATTTACAAATCTCTGCAATGCGAAATAGAGCCCAGCTTTGATGAGGAGGAGGCGAGGGTATGACCCACCTTCTCCGCACCCTTGCCTCCTCCTCTCTTTCATCTACCCTCCTCCTTTCCTCCTCCTCTTCTGCTCCTCCTCCTCCCCTCCTCCTCCTTCCCTCCTCCTGCTTTCCTCCTCCTCACATCCTGCCACTGAATTTGTTTATGGGTGACGTGACACGAAGTCGTGACGTCATTTTCCCTGCTAAATTTAGCGCAAAAATGTTCCGCGGCAAATTTAGCGGGACAATTCCTCGCTATATTTAGCGGGAAAATTTATCCGCTAAATTTAGTGGACAAATTTACCCGCCAAATTTAGCGGGAAATTTTCCCATCTAATATTAGTGGGAAACGTCCCATAATGCAACGCGCGCGGTTACACCGACGCCGACACCGATGGCGATGGCGACACCCACGCCGCTCAACCCTCGAAACGGGCGCCTAATGGTATGTTTACACTTGCGGATCCGCTAGCGGATCCGCCCAGCTTTTGCCGCTGGGGCGAAACGCTGGGCGGAAAACGCGGCGGCGAGCCATATAGGTCCGGTATTTATTTCTGCCGCCGAACGAGGCGTTTCGCTGACCGGAAGTGACATTCTTGCGCAGCGCGACGCTGCCTACGTCACGAGTAGGCGTTCTTCTGGGAGCGGCAACGTGCGGGAGAGACAGCTGAGGTGGGAACTCTCGCGCCTTCTCGTCACATTTGACGGGATCTTACAAGAACAGAAGCTGCAGCCAGCGCCGCCGCCACCGCTCGAAGGAAATAGATGTAAACGCAACCCGCTCACCGCCGCCGCCGCCCCGAGCGGATCCGCTCCCGCATCAGCGGATTTCTTCTTAGGTGTAAACCAGAGCCTTTTATACTGGGAGAGTTCGGCGGGTTTGAGGGGCTTGCGGTCCGCTAAGTTTAGCGGATTCAGTGGGTTCCGCTTCCACCATGATGTGCCTCCCGGCAAGTGGGTCCCCATTGACGTGCCATGTATACGCGTGTGGTTTTTGCCGTTCGCGCTTTTGTTGGCATAAGGAGAAAGTCGGAAAACAAGCATTTCATGATTCGGTGCTTTATTCGTGTAAGAATTAGCAAAGAAACCGCCCATTTACGAACGGCACTCATTTATAAATGGGTAATGGCTCAAAAACGCCCGACGTCCGACACAGCTCAGCGGCCCAGTGCGCATTTTTCAGTGGGCAAGTTTGATTGTCTGGATCGCTCTCCGACTGTTTACCACACACAAGGTTGGTACACCGTTGTACGGAATACGGCGGACCGATCGTGATTTTCCGCCGTGCTTCTTCACCTGCCGGTCTTTTGGGGGTTTTCTGTCATTGTTTGGTTTGCTGTGAAAAAACAGCGTCGGCATTGCGTGGTGCTTGAGCTTTTTGCGATCGCAACATCCGCTTTCGAATTCACTGTCTGTGAAGTGCACAAAAAAAAAGAAAGGCATGACAAGTAAGTATCTGTTACGCGTAATCAAAAATATATCAAAATAAAGGTATCGCTAGCGAAACAAAAGCGCTTGCGAGACGGTGAAGCGGAGCTGCGAGGCCGCCTTTCCAAAAACTGGAGCGTAGAGAAAGCTACGAGAGCGAGCTGCATGCTTTGAACGTGACGACGGAACGCGAGCGCTCGTACAGTGCACGCGTCGTTCAGCGCGACGTGCACGCGCTTGCAGCGATTGGCTCCGCTCGCACTTACACTGAAATGCAGTATACACAGTTCAATGTTCGCAAGCTAGGTCGCTCACAAGTATCAAGTCTCGCGCGGCAGGAAACAGCTTCGTGATCAACGGACACTCACCCGCGCTGCACAGTTTCAGTCAAAATAAAACGCGTTTAACTCACAGAATAAGTTAATTATAAAATTACCTCGCACAATCGAGAATTGTGCGAGGTCTTGTGCTTTGTGCAGGTTTTATTTTCCTTGCGGGAACCGGTACATCCTGAACCTTTTTTTCGCGCTGTTCGAGCACCCAACGGCACTGCAGCACCCCATTACGTTTTCTTCTAACGTCTCGCAGAGCGCAGAACGATCATTTTCACCGTCGTCTCTCGCTCCACGCTAGTGAGCCGACTGCCGGCTCGAGACGGCAAGGCACATCATGACGGACAACGAAACTCGGAACGCGATGCGCACAGTTGCCAGACTGTTTGATCAGTGCTGCCAGACTGGCGGCTGGATCAATAGACCCCCGAACTCTCCCAGTATAAAAGGCTCTGGTGTAAACGTACCATAAGAGCTGCACACTAAAAATCAGCGTTGGACAAAATACTCGATAAAAGTATTTAAGTTAAGTTACTAACTACCTGCTTCATAAAGTATTTAAAATACTACTCAAGTTACTTTCACTGTAAAGTATCTTGAGTAGTGTACAAATACTTAGAAATGTAATTCAATTACTTTTGAAGATACTTCCGCATTGCTTAATTTGTATCGACGTCATTGACAATGGCAATTATCCAGCTGCTTAAATCAGGTTTACCAGAATTGTTTATTAGCACGTAACAACACAAGACGGCAAAAAAAAAAGCATCGTAGTAGGGCTATTTTATGCAGTCCAACTATAAGAAGCAGGATATTGTCACGAATGACAAATGATAAGGCGGCGAATAATTGAAGAAACTAAACGTTTAATCGGGCGAAATTGTGCCCAAAACAAAATAGGGAAAGACTAACGTCGCAAGCGTCGATGTCGGAGAAACAGCAGGATCGAGCGCTGGGACGAGACTGACTCCGGACCGCCATGCGGAGCCCCTTTTCTACCCGCGTGGGTTTCTGGAACATTCGGCGGAGAACATTCGTAACTCGATCACACGACAAGGTTCTCGAACTTACGAGAATGTCAGGTTGAATGAATAAATAAAAAGAGGAGTCCGCTCCCTAAAATCGAACCCGGAGCCTCCGCGCGAAAGCCAAGCGCGGCAACCATTCGGACACGCATTCGCACAGCAACGCGCGTGGCAATCTCACTGATACATGTTACAAAACATCTCTGGGACAAAAAGAAAGGTCGCTTTGGGGAGGAGATCAGACCGTGGCGCCCCACGTGGTTAACTTTAGAACTACACGGATGGGGACAACAAATAGAATGACTCAGCGCTCGGCTGACATGGCCGAATGTGGCGTCAGCGGTCGGCTGGAGTTCGTGTTCTCCGGTGAGGGGGAGGAGGGGCTCTTTTGTTACCACTCCAGCTTGCATGAACAATGCAGCATGCACGGTCCTCAGCTCAGCACAAAAGCCGAAGTGGGTCAAGCTCGCATCCTCTGACGACTGCTTTCGGGAGAGATCCGGCACTTAACGTCACTTCGTTTATTGTTTGTATTTTTACATTACACTGTGCCCCGCGCTCTATTGAAGAAAATGACATGGACATTCCCACAAGGCCTGTGGACACGTGCACAGGCCTTGTGTTGGGTAAACACCGAGGTGTGGGGACAACAAACGGGACAAAGCGCCTCGCCAATAGTGACATCGCTGAATATCACCTCCTCCGGCGCACCTTAGACGCATCGTTTAACTGCAATCAATATTCCATATATGGGGAGTTCACTATAAACGAACTTGGGATACGAATATGAATGAATGGATAACGAAAAGAACCTACATAATAGCCACGGCGGTGGTCGCACCTTCAAGTAGGTTGCGTTCAGAAAGGCACTCAACATATGGGGACGCTTTGTTGGCATTTTGAGTGGTCATCCAGCTCGTAGTTCATTTAATGTCCTGTTCTCTGCTTAACAATGATCGTTTATAGACAGTGTTCGCGAGAGCAATAAGTGGCGAACTGACGAGACAAAAAAAAGACCTTGACGTTTTGCAGTAGCGTTGTCAAATATACAAGCAAAAAAATCTTATTTTTGTGTCCACTTCTTATTTTCTTCTATTTCTTTTTTTTTGAAGCTCAAGTCTGGATTGTTGTTGTAGGTAGTTTCTCGGTCTGCGTTGAGCCTCAGTGTGGCAATCTTTACTTCCGTAAAACCACCCCTTTTGTTTGAGGATTTTTTTGGAGAAACTCTAGGAAACAAAAGACGCTTTTGGGAAGGCGATGGGAAAACCTACATTGTACGAGCTTTGGGCTGAAATATGAATCAAAATCGGCAAAAAAGCGATGATTTCACGAGCTCAATCAAAGTCACCGTAGCTAATCGGAGCTAGCACCAGGATTCGGTTGCTCGAAAGAATGTTCACCTTTGCTCGTACCACGCCCACGCCACTTCATACCAAAAAATTCGGAAAATGGTGGAATGTCAAAAATGTATTTGAGATAATGAGTACAAGATACTCAGAAATGTAATTAATATACAGTATCAAATACTCTCGATCAAAAGTATTTGCAAGATACCAAGATAGTTCAAAAAGTATTTAAAATACAGTATCTTGAGTAGAGTAATTGAGATAGGCACGAGCCTGCTAAAAATGAATTGTTAAAGAGTTGTTGAAGACTAGCACCGAGCAGAAAGCGATAAGGGGGGCGTCACATATACTCGTTGAGTTCCCCGTTGTTGATGGAACACTGGCTAACTGTGGAGCTACCTTGCTGAAGGTTGTAGCAGCGCTCGGCAAGTGCGATTTTTCCGGAACATTTCGTGGTATAGCTGAAGAGTCGTCGCCATAGGAGTGTCGTAGTCATTAGCCGTTTGATTAACGACGAACCATAATCCGCGGAGTACCCGCGGATCATGCGCGGATATCCACAGTAAACTGGCGGACGCGAAGAAATGACTCCGATTTGGTGGATTACGGATCGGATGCCGATCGAGGGGCTGCGGATGCGGATCGGATATGGATATCCGCGAGTCCGGATCTCAATTTCCGCCGCGACGGCCCATAAACGGATGCGACCGCACAGCGTAGCGTGAATAAGTGAATGGTGCAATGAAATGCATCATCGAATGTATCGCGGCACAAAACTACTTAGATAAAAGGTGCCAATCGGAGAGAAAATTGTTCTTTACACTCAATAAAAATTTGATTCTTACCGAAGATTGCTTTAGAACGTTCTATCTCGCCAAACATGCTGTCTCTAGAAAAAGTAAACAATGCAGGATCATCAGTCGTCCCGGGAAAGCGCGTTCTTGTTTGGCAAGGAAAAAGCAGAAAAAGGTATTTGGGCAAATAAAACTGAAAACGCACGAGCTAAAGAAAGTAGAAGAAACCTGCCATTGTCTTCTTCGTAGTACATCGAGGAGACTTCGTAGTGGATCGAGGAACAGTCACAGAACTTGCGACACTACGAGTTTCTGCAACTCATTCTTGCAGCACTGTTTGTGCGAGCCATCCAGGCATCAAAAACACCAACGGAGAAAAACTTATCATTCCCGGGTATTAATTTTAGAGAGGCGAACCAGTCTAAATCCGCCCATGTTGAAGATAATCTGTTTCAAAACAGCAACCCTTGGAAGTAAAACGGTACGTGTTCTTGCGTTTTCTTTTTCTCGACAGTTGGCACTGAGTTATTTTTAAGTATATGGTTCCGAACATGCAGTTTACGGTTCTGGTTTCAAACTGGACCGATATAAGGTGTTACCATTATTCGATATTCTGATATTTTCTCAGTGGTGTTCTTGCGCTTTACGACATATAGACGACTATTTTCTGCGGTGAGTGAGCGCCTTTGGTCTACAGCCTTTTTATAGTTTGGCCTAAATAAATTTTCACAATGGTATTAGTCTGCTCTTTGTTAAACTTCATGGCTAAAATATGTGCGTCGGCTTGAAGTGGGTTTTACGAAGCAAAAACAAAAACAAATAAATATTAAAATTTCCTTCCTTCCTGAGGGCATCTTCTTGACAGAGTGTCAGTGTCACGGACTCCCCAGACGATCTCATAACTACGATAATCTTTCCAGCGATGCGAAGGGTCTCCGTAAAAATGATCGCGTATTTTATAGATACGATAAAATAAAATACGATAAAACGACATTCACCTTTTTCTGACACGAAGAGTTATTTGTGCAAAAGTTAGCAGACGACGTATAGGATACCATCCAGATGCTTTTTAAAATTTTGTTCATGTTGGTTCTTTTGATATAAAATGAATGTCTGGATTGAGCGTCGGATGCTGTTCGGAATTTTGCGGGTGCCGGTAAGATGCAGACACAAAGCCAGCGGATGCGGATGTGATGCGGGTACAGTTATTTAAAACGTTTCGGATGCGGTTTGGACGCGGATATAAAGCCAGCAAATGCAGTTCGGATGCTGATACAAAGCCCGCGGATGGGAATCGGATGCGGATACAATTATTTAAAAGCAATTCGGATGCAGTTCAGATGTGGATGCAGTTCGGTTGCGGATACGAAGTGTACAGATGCGGATCGGATACAGATACCCAAACTGTTATCCGTGCAGAGCTCTAGCGATGATGTGTAGCTGAGCGTTTTTAAGGGTTTTTAAGATTTTGTTTACTATCAGAACTGCAATTTTCTGCGAGCCTGTTTGGTTGTGGAAAGTGCTGGCTTGACGTGACGTGCCGAAATTCGTCTGCTTTTGTAAAATCATGACATTTTCGAGAAAAATGGGTACCGTTTTCACGGCATAATTTAATTGGAATCCCATGTCTTGAAAAAAAAATGCCCGACAGCTTTTCGATGAGAGCGGTCTGTAAAGGCCTTCTGGGGGCTCCGCTTCGGAAAATTTGGAGTACCATTCAAATGATGTTACCTTACATCCCCAGTCATTGTCTGTCCTTGTGTCATCACCCAACCCACAATTTTGCGAATATCAACTTTCAAAAAAGAAACACTTTAATTTATTGTTTAACTCTTCAAATACCCCACGCGGACTTCGCGATCCGTGAAAATTAATCCTACCCCAATAAAAGCGGCCACTTACCTTACGGTTGGAGGACGTCGGTGACAAAGCAAAACTATGAAGGGAAAGACTCTTCGCATTGTTTACTGATTCATTTCCAGATTTCCGCGACCCCGAAGTATAGTGATGATGCAATTAGAGCAAAGATGCAAGCGAGCTGGACAAGAAAAAAAGGAAAGATGTTTACAAATCTCGGTAATGCGAAAGTAGAGCGCAGCTACTGAGGAGGAGGAGGGGAGGGCACGGAGGGGAGGGTATAGTCCTCCTCCTCCTCTATACTCTCCCCTCCTTCTGTCCTTCTCCTCCTCCCATCCTCCTCCTTCTCTCCGCCTCCTCTTCCCTCCTCCCCTGCTCCTCCTCTCCTCCTGCCGCTGAATTTGTTCATGGGTGACGTGACACGAAGTCGTGACGTAATTTTTTCCGCTAAATTTAGCGGGAAAATTGAATTGGTGTTAAGGTCACGTGACGTCAATTTACCCGCTAAATTTAGTGGGGAAGCGTAATCCGCTAAAGTTAACGGAAAAAAATTTCCAGCTAATTTAATGGGCAAACGTCTCATAATGGAACTCGCGCGGTTACGCCGACGTTAACGCCAATGGCGACGGCGACACCGACGCCAACGCCGCTCAACCCGGAAACGGGCGCCTAAGAGCTGCGCTCTAAGACGATAATAATGCCTGGAGAACGGGAACCAGAAGGACGAAGGACATGCACAAATCTTCAAACACAGCTAGGTGATTTGTGCGCGACTAAATAATGCGCCACGAACAGGCGAATTTTTTTCACTGGCGCATCAGTCACCTATCTCAATGGAATATTCTCGATACCCCAAAAGAGCGGAGAGTAAAGTCAAAGATTTAATGTTAAAGAACGTCTACTCCTAAAAAAAAGCGACCGTAAGCCCGCTCCTTCTCCCGGAACGTCGCGGCATTTGTTGTTAATGTGCGATGGTTTACAAAAAGAAAACGGGTAAATAAACATTTGCTGCAACGCCGCACGCAAACGTTTGTAAAGCGTCCCATTTCCAGCTCAGTTTTGTAGTGCCGTTCACGCCACGTAGCAACGCCGGCTCAATCCGCTTTACAGCACGCCGCGCTCATACGCACGCATTAAGCCCGAACCATATAGGGCGTATTTGCGACGTATTTGCGGGCGTTTTGGCGGGCGTAATCCCGACGTACAGCGGGCGTCGGGACGAGCGCTTCCGAGGTCGGCGTAAATACGCGCGTATTCGGCGATCCGACCGAGGACAGATCTCGGCGCATCGGCGTATTTCGGCTAGGCGTATACGGAAGCGTACGGCGCCGTGCCGGCCAATCAGCTCCCGCGTTGAGAGCCGGAAGTTGCTCGAGAATCGGCTTGCCTTGCTATGCGGCCGGCTGGCTACCTTGACTCGGCCTCCGAAATGGGAGCTCGCTTGTCGCGTTCGCCGGTTTATTGGCGAACTGGTATGAAATCGCTACCTCTCTTTGGAATGAGCGATGAACGACTGAGACAGAAGGAAATACCATCGATGTTGCGGGCGATGTGAAAAGAATTGCAAAAACAAGGGTTTTGAACAGAGATCGCGGCCGTACTCCTGCCGTGAGTTTTTGGCAAATTAATTTCTGACGGTCGAAACGAACATTTTTGAAACAAGTGTTAGCAAATTAGGCTTTGGTTGCTTATTAACATTCAGTTATTTCTGTCTCCTCGTGCAACGCAATAATATAGCAGCCTATCTACATTTTGCCTCCTTTCATGAAAGACACGAGTCGGGCTACACTGCACCAAACGCCGAGGAGACGTCGACAAATAGCGTCGTGTGTGGTTTGGCGACCTTCCCCTCTTCCCTTTTGCGAAAAAAGCGCCCGCCAAATCCCGTGATTACGCCGCTGAAACGCGCGTAAATTCGTCGAGAATGCGCCCTATGGGGTCGGCCTTTAAGCACCAAACTAGAAAGTTCCACAAAAGCCTCCTCCTTGTGATTCACAGGGCACCCGGCTTGTCCCGAAGCCAAAGTATTTGCCAAAGCGATCGCTGGCTCTCCGGCTTCCCCACCTTCGCTCTTCATCCCCTCTTTCGTCCGTTCGCTCGCTTCCTTGTTGCGCTTGGTTCTTTTTTTTTTTTAGAGCGCAGCTCTTAGGCGCCTGTTTCCGGCTTGAGCGGCGTTGGCGTCACCGTCGCCGTCGCCGTCGGCGTAACCGTGAGGTCACGTGACCCCCGTGAGGTCACGTGACCCCCGTGAGGTCAGTGACCCTGCGAGTTCACGAGGGTCACGTGACCTCACGATTACGCCAACGGCGACGGCGACACCGACACCGCTCGGAGGGAGGAATAGCAGGCAGGATGAGGAGGTGAGGAGGAGGGGAGGGGCATACCAACACCACCTAGAGCTGAGGCCGTAGCGCTTCCCTCTCTCCCTCAAGGAGCGTCGGCATGAGTAGGCTAAACTGGTAGTGCGCTTCTCCGCAAGGCTCCCCTTGACAGTTGGCTTCCTTGCAATGCATGTTCTCTTTTACTTTCCCTCTCTCTCTACGCTTGACGCGGTGCAAACAAAGAAAAATGAAAAGAAAAAGGCGCCACGGCGTCGCGTTTTGTTTTCCTTTTTTACATTTTCTCCTCAACGGTCGTCCGTCGCGTTCCTTTCTTCGACGGCTTTTTAGTTACTCCTGCGGGTTGGGTCACGTGACAATGAGGCTGGAGGAATCAACTTGAACAACTCTAGAAGTGAGTAGGTTTTTGGACGCCGAGGGTTGGAAGTTCAACTCTCGAGTGAGATCGAGCACATTTTGGAATACAACACAACCGCGGCCTCGTGTGTGAACGTGAACGTTGCTTTTCGATTGTCGGTGCTGTCCACTGGTGCTGTCATTCTGTACAGATGTTGTTTATCTGCGCTTTGGCGGAAAACTGGATGTGAAAGTGTCCATATTTGAGTTTCTGCAAGGATGACTACGAAAGCGTGGACTATACAGCGAATCGACGGGAAGATCTCGCTCCTTGACGGCATGGCAGGGTGAGAACTTTTCAATTTTTAGGATCGTGGTTTCGTTTCTTGTTTTTACTTTTCGCTGAATGCATACTTGGGAGTGATTTGGTTGTGGCCTGGAAGCAACATATTCAAATGCTCGCGCTACTTGTACGTGCAGACCTAAATAAAAATGACTTGATTTTCGCAATCCTTGCATACCTTGCGAAAATCATGAAAATGATTTTCGCAAGGTATGCAATTGATAGGTTATCGCGGTTGCAACCAGCGCATCAATGTAAAAATTTAATAAAAAGAAGTACATCGTGTCGCCTCTGTGTATCCTCATCGGAGCGCAGAAATGATCCACCGGAACTAACTAGTAAGACCTATATTTTAGCGGGTCTTTGAGCTGTAGTTCGGAGTGCACGCAAGCCGGAATATGGTTCATTGACTTATCCATGCACCAGAGCCATATACTAACAATTTAGCCGGCGCCCCTTCAGGCTCCCCAAGGAATCCCAACACACACCAGGAACCTCTAAGGAGCATATTATTATTATTATTAAGTATTATTATTTTCTGTACCTGGTTCTATGTGCTCGTGCAATAAGCGTTATTTATATTATTATTATTATTATTATTATTATTATTATTATTATTATTATTATTATTATTATTATTATTATTATTATAGTGCATTCGGCACATCAAATTCATGAATAATTTTAATGTTTGTGATCCTAAATACCAGATCGAAACACTGAGAGGGTTTTTTCTCAAATACGGAACCACTTCAGCTACCTTTAAAAAAGAGCATTTTTTCTTCTTTTTTTTTGTATTTTCATAACCATTTTTGATTACATTACCTTTCTTTGGATTAATATGGTTACCTCCTTTTTCGTTCTATTTCTTGCAGAGGCGGTCAAATACACATCCCGGATACTGCTTTGATGAACTCGGGCTACTTTACGGCCTCCATGGGACAAGCTGAAAACTGACAGCTTAGAAGAGTGCTTCGGAATGTATAGTCAACTGGCTTGCTTCTAATATCACGTGTCTACAAGGCACATTTACGAAGATGAAAACAAAATACTGCTGAGGAGCACTCTGTCAACGATCACTACAGCTAGCAAGGATGGAAACTAGGAAGATCTTCCCAAGCGAGCGGATACTTGACGCCCTACCTGCAACGTGTTATACCTGCAATGTGGCCCTTGGCTGTAAAAAAATAAGACACGGCCTCCCGGCCCTGGGCTATGTGGCCAGCCATGCAGTCTACACCACCTTGAAAAACCTAAGGGGCGAAAAATGCAAGGCCGCATCAACAGCACGAAACAAGTTGGCTACAGTTTGCTCGCACAGGAAGACTGTGCTCTCGCAATGAAACTCATTATAGAAGGGCTTGTTTTTCCTGGGTAAATGCTGTAGAACACAATTATGTTGTTCACCAATTGGTGATGCCCAGCCAATGCCGACTTGTTACATATCTCATAATGGAACTACTCGCCGAAAAGGAGACTTCCGACTTCGACTACTGTGAAAATTAACATACGAGTGAGCTCATCTTAAAACACGTGTTGTTGTCACAAGAAAATGCACAAGCATTTTCTTGTGACATCTTTGCAGCAAGATGAATGTTCGCATTAATGCCAAGAATGCCAAACAAAAGAAATGGAAAGCTGAAACTCTGCAATCAAAGACACTCGCTGCCAACCGTCACAGATGTCAAGAAGCGAACTCAGACCAAGGAAGAGTACATCTGATGCCTGTGATGGTGAACCCATTGTGTGTTTGAGCTGAAGCATGCGTTGGACTGCAGTGAAAATGTTCAACTGAGAAACCTTTGTTGCAAGGACAACAATACCAAAAGTGCCAGTGCAAAATTAAAAAAAAAGCTAAGGGGTCAATGCTAAACAAATTAGTTCCTGTCCGGCCAACAACGTGCTTGTGCTTCATCCTCATGCAAAGGCAACTGCTCTCTGAAGTCGGTGATTCTGTGTGTGTGTGTGTTTGTGTGTGCAGATAGTCGGTGTCCTTGTAGCAGTATCTTAGGTATCTTGTGGTGCTACAGCGTAAATGCCGACATGCTGCACAGATATTGTGTGTCTCGGTGTCACAAAATCTACAGCATCTAAGATGCATGTGTATCAATTTTTTCAAGACGGATATTTGCAGAACTTTTGAATACCAGGAGGCTCGCTTCGCGGTGTTCAAAGGTGGCCAATTTCTTATTTACGACTATCTTCTGTATTGTAAATGCAAGCAACTTTGAATATGAAGCTCCCATTCCCACTTCTCTTTGTGCACAAAACTTGTTTTTAGCCGCCCTAACTGTGTCGTTTCACAGACTCGGTACTGAAGTACATCAGCGTATAGGGCAACGCTCGTGTATTACGGTACTTTTTTTGCAAAGATAAAGTTTTCACATTATGACATTGCCAAGAAATAGGTTACAGGTTTTTTTTCGATGTAGTAACCAGATAGGATAGGTTGCTTGCTGCAAAACAAATACTATATTTGAACAAGCAGAGTTCATTGAATTGCTGAACCTATTACAGATTTATCACAGGTCTAAGAAAAGTTTGTCAAAATATGTGCAATACATTTTTCAAACTATGTGCAATACATTTTTCAAACCAGCACATCACAATTTTAGAATGTTATTACTTTTATACTTGTCTGGCAATTTCGGTCCCGTTGCTGTTGCATCAGGTGTCCCTAAGGGTAGTGTACTCGGGCCTCTATTGTTTCTAATATATGTCATTGACTACCATCATCAAATAAAGCGACAATTAGACTTTTCGTTGATGCTTGAGTTATTTACCAGGAAATTAACACACTTATAGTGATCACAATATTGTCCAAGACGATTTAGATACAATATCATCATGGTGTTCCCTACTGCAGATGAACATTAACGCACATGAATGCAAACAAATGTCCATCATTAAGTCCTCCACTAAAACACAAACCCAGTACTTACTACTTTCACAACCACTAGAACACTCATTGTCGTAGAAGTATTTGGGCGTGTATTTTACGGACTCATTATCATGGATTGAGCAAATAACAAATCGTGCACTAAAAACACTTGGTTTGTGAAAAAAGCCATTTGTGTTGGAAAATTCTTGTGTCCAACAAACACATGAATCATACAAGATATATAAGAACTATTGAGAACTATATAAGATATATAAGAACCGTATAAGAAACTTTTTACAAGTTTCTTATATGGTTACAAGTGAAAAATCTCAATTGCATGAGAAATTTCTGTGTCCAATAAACACATATGAATCAAATGAGATATATGAGAACATATAAAATCTATATAAAATATATAAGAAACTTGTAAAAAGTTTCTTATATATCTTATATAGATCTTATATGTTCTTATATATCTCCTTTGATTCATATGTGTTTATTGGACACAGACATTTCTCATGCAATTGAGATTTTTCAGTAGGGATCTAGCTCCCTTTGAAACAAAACTAGTCGCATACAAAACATTTATCCTCCCAAAATTAGAATATGCAAGCATAATTTGAAATCCACACCTAAGCTGCCTAATCTCGAGGCTCGAATCTTCGAAACAAAGCAGTCAGATTTATATGCAGTGATTATTCATCCGAAACAAGTGTCTCCGCTTTAAAAGCTAGCAGAAATCTTCCTAATATAGTAAGAAGACGAAAAATAGCCCGATTGTGGTTTATTCAACCTGTATATTACTCAGATTCCGATTTTCAATCTACTTAGTGCTGGGCTGCCAATTTCACATAATCCATATTAGATAATTCCTGCAAGATGGAACCATTTCAGTGCCATACTTACACTTTCCTCTTTTCCTCCTTAGTACTTTGCACCACTGACTGGAACAAACTACCTGACCATATTGTAACTGAGAGATATCCCATTTCATTTAAAAAGAAGTGCATCAATTTGTTTAACAGAACCTTGATTTGTAAAACTGCATCATAACAATAACATGCTAATAAGAGTTTTTTTTTGTGTGTGTGTGTGCGGTTTTTTTTTTTTTTGATGGTGTCTATTTTTATGTTCAATTACTTTTTTGTCTGTTATTTTTGAATCCCCCTCATGTAATACGTCTTCAGATGCTTTTGAGGTGAATAAAATGAAATGAAATTAAATGAATGCCTCTGCATCATTTATCCGATTGTTACTGTAGTTCATTATCTGGTCCCATTACTTCGATTATTGCCATTTCACATGGAGTCTTCTTTTATACAACTTCCATGTCGTTCAGAGACAACTACACCACCCAGTTTATCGCTTAAAAAAAGAACACATCTGTCTCAAGATATCACTTTCTTGTATTTCACTACGATAATTGTAGGTTATAATAATTTTCCTGCGTTCTAAAATTGGTTCTTTAAATCACTCGGCGTTCACAGCTCTCATGTTAGCTGATAAAAAATAAATAGTGCGAAAACCCGCGTTTCTACGACGTAAAACCTACGCGCGAAGCCATCAGCTCAGCTTATAGCGCGGCGCACGTCAGCCTGCTGCCGTGACGTCACTCGAGGCGTGTTCTGGCTTTCTCCTCTAGGTGGTGTTGGTATACGCTCCCCTCAGTACCCTTCACTCCTCTTCCTCAAGAGCTGCGCTCTAATTCGGTGGTACAGGGAGTTGTAAGCAGCTTTCATTTTTTTTTTTTCAATTGGGAGTATTTACTGGAGGTCATAGCTGTGTGAGCGACTGCTGACCGCGTGCAGACGGCGAGCTTCCACAGATCTTTCACCACGTGCATTCCTCACCATTATGATTGCCGGTCTTTGCTGCCTGTAATGCGAGCTCGTTCTGAGCATGCACTTTAATCATCTCCCTCCAATATTATGTCCAGTTTATTTAGTTAATAACGCAAGCTACGCGAAACCCACTTTTTTCTTGCTGACTCATTTGTTCACTATATTAATATTTTAATCGACGGATCAGCAAGGCTAGGAGACTAACGAAGTTAACACAGCGGTTTTAGAACCGTGCTTTCGGGGAATAACCGTTGGCGCTGTTGCCGATCGGCGGTGTTCACCGCGCGTATGCAAGCATCTGACTTCACGATAGTAAATCATCATTTCATAGGCATTTCTTGTATACAAGAATAAAACTAATTCGAGGTTTTAGGTAACTGTATCTCCTGTGCAGACGCTCGTCACGCATACATAAGAATGACCATTATTTTGTTGCTATAACTTCTTGTGCTTACCCACTGAGATATGGCCCACCATCCTTTTTTTTACGAATCTCCGTAGGCAGGTGTGCGGACAACGGTTTGGGCGATGGCAAGTCTGAGTAACATTTTATCCCGTCAACAGTGGCTCGGTTGGTTGTGAATACGCAAATTGCTTCCACGTGGCACACCTGCGTATTATGTCCCGAATCTGAGGTGTAATGCCCAGCCATTCCATCAGAATCTGCACCTTCGCTTTGCACTTGTTGGTGCCCAAGTGGCCTTCCTGTAACCATTGTGGCACCTCTTAGCGAATGCATTTTTGAATTATTTACTTAGTACCCTTGCGTATCACTCCTTCCACTACCAATAGTTTCGAGGAATGTAAGTACTTAAAATTATCTTCAGCAGTGGCTTTGTTTTGGACAGACGGTCACTTTCGCCAGCATAAAGTCTTTCATGGTTTCTTGGCTGAGTCTCACGCAGGTTGCCTCACTAACAAGCTGCAGAGGACAGAGACATCATGCACTTCCACTTTATCTGCTCCCTGGTGCCGGCGCACAGGACAGCAAGTCGTTAGGACGAGCTGTTTGCCTGTTTGTCGTACTTCATTAGTAAAAATAGAAAAAGAATTACGTTGCAGGCTGGGTGGCATGTAGCCGAGGGTTTTCTTTGAAATGATGATTATTGGCTTGTGGTCGGTCTTAAGAGTTCTTGCTCTTCCTTATATAAAATCATAAAATTTCTTACATTCCTCTTACATTTCTTCCGTAGACTGCTGCCAGCGCCTCTACTTGTACATTTGTGTGCCTCTTTTAACACTCTGTGAGTACTACGGGATAGGGCTGGGCAATTGATCGATTAACCTTCCGATTAATCGATTAATGCTTTAATCGCGATCAATTTGTTTTAACCAGTTAATCGGTTAAAATGAGGCGAACAAAAGTAAGTAAATATACGTTTTTTTACTTTCTCTTACTGCCGTTCCCTCTAAAACGAACATACAAACTTGTTCTTTGTTCACTGGTAGGTAACACCCAACAAGCAAATCATTCGTCGTGAGTTACGCGGGATTGGAAGAAAAAACCGAAGACAGAAGCAGAATGAAAGCAGGCTTTACGGAAGTCCGGTGACCTCGGTCATGAATTTGGACGTTATAGCTACGCGCTCTTTTTGAGCACACGCAGCAGTTTTTTTGAAGGCACGCAAGCATGTTGGCTTACGGGTTTGCAGCGACAAAGCTAGAGCTCTTCCGAAGGCTGCCTTTGTCCCCATTGTGGGTTATGCTCCGTCCTTGAGGTCACTATAACGTGACCTCGCTCATCTCTCCGCTCGTTCAGCGTGGTGCAAAGCCGGCCGTTGTCGTGGCTTGCTTCAGTATTTGAACCTTTGTTGTATTTGTGTGGTGGAATTTCTGTCTCGACTTCGCTTTTGTCTCTTGACGCAACGACCTTGGCGGACCCGCACTGCCCGTGGCAAAGTGCTTCCAGATGTTCCCCCGTTCTCTCGTCGTCTTTGACGAGTTGGCGCCGCGCGCAGCCGGATGGGTTCGTTTCCCTTTTCCCCGTAAAAAGGGGCCTTCCCTTCGCCGGGGATTTTCTGCTTGTTGAAAGCGTCTGCCAAAGCCAAATTGTTGCTTCTCTGCCTATTATGGCTTATCTATCGACACCTTTCCATGGGATGGGATACCAGTTCTCCTAAAAGTGGTGCAATGTCCATCGCGTGCGCTCTTTATCCCAGCCCGTGTTTCGCCCGGGGTAACAAAAAAGAAAAAAAAGTGGTGAGCTTTTGTCTGAGTCTGTGAGTCTCACCGGACAGAAGCCCGGAGAGCTTCTGTCCGGTGAGCTTTTGTCCGGTTACCGGCTGGTCGAACGGGCACCCGTATCGAACGAGGACCCGTATCCAACGGCTACCCTTATCCCATAATCACGTTTGATCCAAACAGATCGACAAGTTTGCCACCCGTTTAATTCAAACGGGTCGACCAGTTTGCCACCCGTTTGAATTTCAAATGTTTTTTTTTTTTTTTTTCAGTAGGGTGGGCCCGCGACATTAAATAGAAACGCTGCCTTCGGTTTCTCAGAGCGTATTTTTTCTCGGGTTCAGTGGCGTTTAGTATCAATTCCAAACGCTGTTCCAACTTACGGCAATCAGGCAAATGTTGCAGGTCAGCAGGAGTTTGTCCGGAGGTCCAAGCTCTCCCATCGTCGAGTTGAGGGGTCGGGGCGCCCCACTTCTGACGGAATGTAGCGGCGACTAAGACAAGTCTGACCAGTGTGGCACCGAGACTTGAACTGAATATAGGTGCACATACATACATCTATATACGCAAGTGACGCTTGCTTGATACAAGGTTGTTGCGTAGGGCCGTCACTATGTCCGCGGGGACACTGCGTAGACATGCCCAACTTGGGCTAAACGTCCAATGCTACCATGTCTCCCAACTTGGCTTCGCCGTGGCAGATATAACAAGGAGGTGGGCTCGACGGGCATACCGTGTATGCATGCCAAACTTGGGTTGTCTATGCAGTGCCCCCTGGGTCCACCACCGCTGCGCGGAAGCAAAGTTGGCACACAAGTGGTCTTCACGGAGCACCGCGTGGGCAGGTGAAACTTGGGCTGCCGCGCAATGCCCTCCTAGGTCCTACCTGGGCTATACGGGGGAGATTTATGACAGGTGAACTCCAGGTGGGTTAACCTGTGTACAACACCTAAAATGACTATTTTTGTTTATATTAAAAAAAACGTTTTTGCTCGAGATGGGTATTTAACGCAGGGAGACAGGTGTGATATGATACGATATTACCGGGGATTTCAATTAAGAGTGCGAGAGACATTTCGGGCTTGTTTCATAATATTACATTATAAATATATTACTAACAACTTAGTATGTAAAAAAAGACAGTTTTACGCGGGGTAGTATTTTTTGACTCATAGATGAATTTGAGGCGTAATTCAAAACAGAAGTCTTTAAAAGTAGTTTTCAGATATAAAATTCGGTGTATGTAGCCGGCCAAGCTGTCTACATACACATATTGAAATGAGCACAATTGTTTTTACCTACAGTCCAAATGCCCATTTTTATGCAGACATTTTATTCATCTCTCAATCAAATCTACACCTAGATTCCCCAATTTTTATTCTCTTTATCAACGTGTTTTTATGATCTTGTAGGGGTTGTGTTCAAAATTTAACAGATAAGCACTTGACACATACGTGTATAGTCCTTATCTGTTAAATTTTGAACACAACCCCTACAAGCTGTAACCGTTTTTAACAACCCAGGAGTCGAACGTCGGACGTCTGACTCCTTGGTTGTTAAAACTGTTCTCGTGTCTTCTTTCTCTGCAGCGGCCGAATTAGTCGGGTGCTGCTGCGGTGTCGACAATCCCAGTTCTTCATTTTCTCCCCGTCAAGACAGTTAGGAAAGGCGGATGACGCGACCACTGCAATCGCATATCATGGACATTTAAGTAAGTATCAATATTGTGATAATTTTTCAGTAGACATGTGGTGACGTGAGACATGCCTAATTTTGAATGCACTGCAATAACACACCTGGTAAGAAAGTGATGAAATGACCACGAACGAATTAAGGTTTCCGGGTCAACCTGGCCCGCCCAATAGGTGGCCCAATTAGTGATTGCCTGGGGCTGAGCTAGGCGGTTATTCATGCTTGTGAGATTTGCCAGCTGAACGAAGGAACAAATTTACAAGATAAAGAGAGACCGAGGAACATACATATTCACTCTGATGGACTAACGTCATTTACTGAATATCTTATTTTCCTTCGTTGACTTTCATATACTATATAATTTATTTTCCTTGTTCGATTTTCATTATTGCCTAGATGAAATGCTTCTCCCTCATCTCCATCATTTTAGCTTGAAATCTGTGCATCCCCAGAGGTAACGTCATCTGCGGGCTCCTTCAGGCTGTTTTACACAAAGGGCGTTCCCTGCAAACACTTTTTTGTATGTAGCACGGTGGAGGCAGTGCTTGCACATTTGTCCTTCTTACCTGCAATGGCTAGGAACTCTAGAATTTTACTTGCGACCTGTTTCTTGTGTCTACCCGTGATTGTGATGTTTGAGAAAGAGGGAACACATTGGCATTCGCGACAAAAGTTGAGTTTGGCCATAACGTTGCGTGAACTACGTGGCAAAGACATTTGACTATGTCTCTCCAACAATTTAGGGGGATTTATGGTTATGCACGGTTATGCCCGACATATCATGGCGAACAATTTCATTTCAGTATATCTAAAACAAAATTTATCAGCAAAAAGGGTCATCCTCGAAATTCTCGCCGAAGAAGAATGTGGAAGTCTTGGGACAAAAATCAGTGGAACGAAACAAGGCGTACTATGCGTAATTTGTTTGGCCAAAACTCACAAGGATGGGGTTCCGTTTCGCGCACTTTTTCAGAAAATTACACTGGACAAGGCCGTCTCTCAAGCGTTCTGGCAAAAATACTATCCCAAGCTCAGATAAACGACTCCTTCAGAATACCAAACCCTTACCGAGTAATCCGCTTTCTTCAGGAAATGGGATGCGACATCGTTTAAGGTTTTTCCTTCAATATCAAAGCCATGTACTATTCCATTCCCCATGCCGCTCTTCTACCGATCCTTCGTGCACAAATCGAAAGCAAGGTGTCCAACGCTTCCAAAATGAAGCTGAGATGAACCTCGACAGCTTCTTGGCCCTCCTAGGTATCAATATCACCAGGACCAGTACTGTGCACAAACATCGAATGTTTGCATAGGTTACGGAGTTGCCTCATACCTGTGCGATATGTACGTTGCAGCGTGCGGGAAGACCATCCAAGATAATCTGAAAGATCAACTCATCGAGGCCATCTTCTGATACGTAGGTGACTTTCTCTTACAGTGAAATTGTGAAATATACGAGGGGATTGTTGGGTGTTTAGAAGTAGTCATGCGCAGATTGGACCAAAGATGTTCCTGTAGACCTCTGTATTCGGTTTCTCAATCCCTCCTTAAAGTTGACAAGCACACACGTATGCTGGATGTTGTCTAGCTAGGTCATGTAAAGGATTTCTCCCAAGTGATTCCAACACTCAAAAACTGTTAAACGAGAATTGGCTACTACTGCTGTTGTCTCCGCACTACTGAAATCTTTCCCCCATAGACTCGAACGCAGTTTTCAAACACAGATCTCTAGGCCTCAAGACTCTGGCTACACGAGCACACGCTTGGCGCCTGTTTGTGAAAACATCTCTAAGCAAGTACGGCGCAAACCGATGGAGATTGTACAACCACCAAAAAGGAAGCCTCCTAAACCTTTAGGGGTGTTGCCATACATCCACGGGGTTACAGATCGCATAACAAAGTTCACTGGCCGACATGAATTACTAGTCGTCTTCACAGTTCCCAACAAGGCATATGCCATGTGCCGCAAGGCTAACGGTGAGGCCGACATCAACGAAAAGATCACGTGCGGCACCGCACATTGGACACTATACGCCCCATGGGAAATCGCTGTTGTTTACAACATTCCGCTGTCATGTGGGAAATGTTACATCGAACAAACTGGGCGATGTCTCAATGACCGCAACAGAAAAGACTACGTTTTTGTGCACACAATTGCAGCAGCGGTCCATTTTCCACCCCATTGCCGCAAATGCCAACGTGCTACCTGTTCTCAAACAAGATTTTTATTCCAAGAAACATTCTAGAGTCCCTCCCGTTGAAAAGGTAGAAGCTGTCTGTACCGATAACGCCCGTAACATCTGTCTTGGGGTGGAGAGAGCAAACTTTCAGAGTCTGAAGTGCGCAGCTCACACGCTTCAGCTGTGCATCCACAAGGCGCTCAGCGTGACGGGCGTGGAGCGACTGCTAGCCGCCTGTCGTCGTACTGTGGGTCACTTTAAACACAGTTCGAACAACCAGGCCGTCCTTTCAAAACATGCCGCTGAACTCGGAGCACCTAAGAAGTAGCTTCAGCAGGACATCGCAACACGGTGGAACAGCACGTACATAATGATAACCAGCCTGCTTGAACTGAAGGAGCCTTTGCGCCGCTCCATGGAGGACAGCAGTACCATTAGATCGTCGATTCCCCGCCTCACAGACGTCGATTGGGACATGTTGGAGCAGCTTCGGGAAGCTTTGAAGCCCCTGCTCGACATTACTGAGCTCCTTGGACGGGACAAGTACGTTACTCGGTCTGTACTTATTCCAGCCTTAAAACTGCTTAAGAATAAAATGAAGACAAATGACTGTGACCCTACCTTCACCTGCCGCTTCAAGGCCATGCTGGTGGACTCTATCGATGAGAGGCTTCGCGCGTGGCCGCGGTACAACGACTATGAACTGGCAACGTGTCTCGATCCTCGTTTCAAGAGCCTCGCATGCATCGAAAAAGATTGCCGCGAACTTGTGTGGGAAAGGCCTTTCCAGCTTACACGTGCGTCTTCGGACGATTGTACTGATCTCACGCCCAAGAAAAAAAGAAAATTCGTTTTCTCGGAGGAAAATGAAGAGCCCACCATCTCCTGCCAAGTGTCGCTTTATCGACCGATTGCCAAAGTGACGGACGATGAACTGGACCCACTACAGTGGTGGTGAGCTCAGGGCTCCCTGTTTCCTCAAATTGTGCCAATTGTGAAGAGTGTGATGTGTGTCACAGTCACCTCAACGCCCTGCGAGCGTCTGTTCAGCGCAGCAGGGATGATCGTCAACAAACAAAGAAACTCGCTCCTGCCGGAAAATGTCAACAAACTTCTTTGCCTCCGCAGCTGGGGTCGTGATCTGTGAGTGTGGTACATCAACATTTATTCTCAATTAAGTTTGTATATATGCGCCGTTTATCATACAATAAAACAAATTGTAAGGACAAAATGTCTACTTTTGCTTTTTACTAAAATCAACCGATTAATCGATTAATTAATCGATTAAAGGGTGGCGATTAATCGGGATACAATTTCTAATCGACGCCCAGCCCTACTACGGGACTCCGTTCAGCACCATGCCACTGAAAAAACGCAGCGCCAAGGCCACACTTTGATGCGTTTGTGGAGAGTTTGAAATCTATTTTGAGGTAGTAGAGCGCCAGCAGAAGTGTCTTCGACAGAACAACCTTGAAGTTTTGTCATTCAAGTGCCTGGTGAGGTTCCCCCGAAAATGGCGTGTCGTTCCTGAAGAAAACTTGAAGCTGTGATGTTTTCTTCCTACAATATGGAAATGTACTTGAGGAAATAGTTCACAATTCGAAGAACGCGCTGACACTTTTTGTTGTTGTGGCTTGTACCTGCCCAACGCTCTGAATCAAATCATGTTCAGGTTTAATTTATGGTTTTGTTATTTGGTCACACAGGAAAGTTACTGCGGTCGTGGCAAACTGACACTTTCCCGCATTCAGAGTCAGGCTGCTCCTACGCGCAGCTTCAAGAGCATGTTAGCCTCTCCTTATGTTCATCTTTAGTGACTACCAAGATTAACACGTCGTCAATGTACACCCGTAAACCAGTGAGTCCGTCGAATATTAGAGTCATGGCTTTGCTAAAGACATCTGGCACAGATGCGATGCCGAACGGTAGTCGCAAAAGGCGATAGCGCCCTAACGGCGTACTGAACGTACCGATTCACAAAGTATAATCTTTGAACAGTATTTGAATAAAGCCTGCGTTTGCGTAGAGCTTTATAAACACGTTTGCGTTCACCAATTATGCCATTCTTTTGTCTTGTTTGGACACTTCGAGGCCTTGTCGTCTACAACACTCGTTGACGATCCTTGGGACCGTGCAGACTCAGAAACTTCCCCTTTTTTAGTTTAATAACCAGTGAATTTACACGGCCAGATGGTTCCTCTACCTTTGTGCTAGTTTCGGCGCTTTCCATGCACAGGAGTTTGTTTTTCAGCAGTTGTCTCAGGAGGTGAGGCACAATGAGCGCTGCTCGGATGACTGGCTCACACTCGGGCTTCAGCACCAATTTGTACGATTTATTGTTACACGGTGCTCCCTGTAACAGTTATGAGAAAGTCACGTCTGCCTCCGGTGGCTAACTGGGCAACACTTTTTCAACTCGATTCACAGGCCCGAAGAATTCCCAAGCCAAAAGTACAAGGAGCGGTCGATGGTGGTCTTGCACAAGACAGACATTTAGGCGTGCTTCCTTGCGTTGTTATGCAGTGGGAACGTCGGGAACTCCGTAGTGCTTGATCACGTTGTCGTTTCAGCCTCGTAATCCAGTGTTGGTTCTGGTCCCGTAACAAGATTCTTCGATCCTGCGAAACAACTTCATCGGTAGAAGATTACCTTGGGTCACAGTATCGAATTCAGTGCAATCTTCGTTCGAGTAATTTGTGCTTGAACCCACCATTTGGCACCGGTTCCACTGTTTTGCACTTCCAAAACTTCAAAATCAATATCTTCGCACACACCAACATTGGGTGTACCGTATTGCGAAGTGTTTTTTGTTTATTTGTGTCATTGTTGGTCATAGGCTGGAAATTTCTATGGATTGTGTTGGGTGTTACAACGCCCACATCTTCCTGCTTAGCGGTAACCACGTTGCTTTGAAATTATTCTAGTGATTTTCTGAGTCTCTTAAGCGTTCCTCTACTTGACTGCTATGTCGGCCGTCTTACAAATCTGCACTGCTCTCTGAAGCGTCAATTAATCTTCACGTATCATTCTTTTTCGGAGCCTTGCGTTGGTGCCGGGTTCTCGGTTTGACTTGATCCCAGATCATCGATTCGGTCAGCGTTCCAAAGTTGCGCGATTGTACTTTCTTCTAAAGATAGCTGAGCAAAATTTCAAACTACTCGCCTTCTTTCTCGATGCACGATGGCAAAATACATATATTGTAGGACTCTTGCACCGCGCCGTGCATTTTTCAAACTTTTTCTGCTAGGAACTCTGGGTTACGCTTTCTTGTTTGTAACACTGGAAAGTGTTAAACACTTCCAACGTCTCTGCCCTACTGAAAAAAAAAAACACCATTTGGCGCCTATATGAAAGTAAACGGGTTCATACCGGTACCAGTTTAGCTATATCGGTCACCAGTTTGTCAAAGGGGTCGCCCGTCCCCCGTATGAGACATAACGGTCGCCTATTTGGGCAAACAGGCCACTCCTTTGGCAAACGGGTCACTCGTCTGATCAAATGGGCCACTCGTTTCAGCAAAGTTGTCGCACGTTTGCTCAAACCGGCGACCATGTTGCACAGACGGGGGACCGGTGACCGGCAAACTGTACCGGTTTAATCAAACGGCTCTCCGGAGCCCCTTTGATACTGAACGTACCGATGGGCGGCATGGGCACGCCTATTTCAGCCGTGTCAGCCTGTTTCCGGAATGCCGCGGGAGCGCCGGTTCATCGGTTTACAATCGTCCGCGTAATGCAAGTAATGATATTTATATTTTGATTGCGCTGATGTTCGCTTATACTGCAACTGCAATAAGCGATTTTTTGTACGTAAATGTGCTACGTTGGCGAGCCGATATTTTTGACAGAACTTTAAAAATTTGGCGTTTTTTGTTGCCTCAATTTACTTATTCAGCTCGAATCTCTGGCGCAGAGGACGCGACCGCGTGAAAGAATATATTTCTAGACTCCATTTCACCTCAATTCAAGACTCAACGAAGGTAACGCGCGAACACGTGGCTGCAAGAACATCAAGCGTTGCGAGAGCAGTCCCGCCGTTTCAGCAGTCAAATTACGAGCTCGCGCTGGGTCCTTTTCTGGTTCGGGCGCAAGCCGAGTTTCTGGCCGACGCCATTTCCAGTGTTCCAGCGTGCTGAAATGCGCGCGTTTCGCCTGCTTTGCGACCCTGCAAACGCGGCGTGCAGTGGCGATTCCAAGAGAGGAGGAAAGCGCGTGCAGCAATGCATTGACTGCATTGCCACAAAAAGCCTCAAGTTTTTTTTTGTTTTTTTTTCTTCTTATAGAATGCATAAGAAGAGGGTTGGGGAGGGGGGGGGGGGGTTTCCCGGTGTCCTGTGCCTTGACCTCGCCGTCGCCCCATTCCCTCCTCTGTGGTCAGTTCTGTCACGTGACCAGAGAGAGGGGAGGGCACGCTACACGCTTATAAGCATAGCCAGATCCGGCAGTGCGCGCGTTGGCAGTTGCTTTTTTCTTTGTCTGCTTGTAGTCCGTTGCAACTTTGTTTGTCCTGCCTGCTTCGATCTGCCGCCTTTCCCTGCGGTCGTATTAGGATTTCTCTCGACAACGTATGGGATGTGCACCAAATGTTCTAAAAGTTCTACGCGTATATCGACAACAAGCGATTCTTCAAAGAAGTCAGAAATTCTTGTGGTTCAGTTGGGTTCGGCAAATGACAGCTTGTGCGCCGCATCGTGTTGAAACTTCAAGGAGCCTTCCTTCTCGTTTTAGTGTTTGTGTGGTTGTCCTGCTCTGACCGTGTCGACATTTATCTTGGTTACATCTTTCAAGTCCGCTGTTATTATGGTAAGTGCGTTCCTACCTACTTGTTGGCAACGATTGACCGTTCTTCTACTGGGTACACGTCGAGATTATCTGTAGAATTATGCAGCGTCTGTTCTCGCAGCAGCCGGGAGAATAATTTTTCCGAAAGTCTGCCATTATAGTCTAGTATTACTTCGGTTCTTGTTTGCTTTGCAATCTTCTCAGTTGTATAAAAGCTTAGAGTGCCTCTTGACATTTCACAGATCGCTTGCACGTTTGTACTTGTCTATGGGATAGGCTGTAATAAACTTTTATGAAAATTGAAAACAATTTTTTTTGTGTCTGTTTTTCTGCCCATTTGCAAGCGCCTACGCGAGCACATTTTTTCTACGTGTGTCCTCCCTGCTATAAATAGGCTGATGAGTTTCGGGACGTCTTAAATAAGTTTAAGATAACCAACCTTCCGGACGATACCCATTTCGGGCTAGCAAATATTTTGCCTATCCGAATGGCGCGTTCAAATATGTGGATAACGTGGCTGGTCAGAATCCCGGACAGAAGCTCACCGGACAAAATCTCACTGGACAACAGCTCACCCATTTTTTCACAGACCCGGACAAAAGCTCACCAGGAGAAAATTTTATGTTGATCCTAACACGTGTGCGGACAACTTAAGTGCATGCGTGCGACACTAAAATGGAACAATAAATTAGATCTGACAGGCGCATGGTTTGTTGCGTAGAGCAGAAACAAGCTTATTTATCAGTTGGTTAGAAGCGAATGCAGTCCCCCCCTAGCTCCAGCAGTCTTGGTAGAACTGGGTGTACCTGTAATCCCTCGAAAATATTTTTCAACACGATTCTGCAGGCGCAGAGTTGTTTTTCGCACCCGCTTCTCTGGGGGTTCAGCCTCTGCGAGGTTGTATCGATGCCGTGGCAACGAACGCCTGATTTTCCTGTGGACATTCAGCCAGCATCCAGACGCTTGGATGGGCGTGGCCAGCAAACTTCTGGAGCCCGGTATTGCATCCTTCGCAGATTTTGTTTGTCCTGTCTGTATCTTGAAGAGTGACCTCGTACATATTCCACCGTTCCGGGTGAAACTCCGGTCATCGTCGGCGCATAGTCAGGCAAAGGGAAGAATTCGCTCTGGGTGCCGCCGCAGAAGGAGCGGAAGCATAACGGAAGGGGCCGTTGACATACGTGCATATCAAAGTAGTCCAGCAGGTCGCTGATGTCACCGGTAGACTTTACCCTGATGTAGGCTAGTCCTTGGGGCACAAGCTGTGGTGGAAGGAACGCGAGCCTAACCGAAATCCTGCACAGCTTTCTAAATTGGTCATCTGTCCAAAAGCCCACACTCCCGTTCCTTGAAAATATTTTTAAAACTTCGCAACTCAATGGTTTGTATATTGCAGTTTTGCTTCAGTTTCCTTTTCACAACACCATGAGATAATCGTTGATTTCAAATACATTTTCGACGCTCAATGAAGGAATGAATTTAATTGTCCTAGCCATTCATTTCAAATATTAACCTGAACCCCAAGAAAACAAATGCATTAGTAATGAAGAGACATTGTGCCTAACCTTTCTGTGCGCGTTTAGCGTGAAATAAGCACAATGAAAAAGCGTGGTCGACAAAGGGTGACATCGCTTCTTCGGTCACTCTTCGGGTCCAAAAATTTCGGTTCACGAAGTTTCTTGGGCGTGGCACACGGGTGCTCCGGCATACCTTGAGTCAAGCAAGCTTGATCTTATCAGCTCCACTCAGTTTCAGTGACCTAAAGTGTGGTCCCAAATTGTTGCTTCTCTGCCTATTATGGCTTATCTATCGACACCTTTGCATTGGGATGGGATACCAGTTCTCCTAAAAGTGGTGCAATGTCCATCGCGTGCGCACTTTATCCCAGCCCGTGTTTCGCCCGGGGTAACAAAAAAGAAAAAAAAAAGTGGTGAGCTTTTGTCTGAGTCTGTGAGTCTCACCGGACAGAAGCCCGGTGAGCTTCTGTCCGGTGAGCTTTTGTCCGGTTACCGGCTGGTCGAACGGGCACCGGTATCGAACGAGGACCCGTATCCAACGGCTACCCGTATCCCATAATCACGTTTGATCCAAACAGATCGACAAGTTTGCCACCCGTTTAATTCAAACGGTTCGACCAGTTTGCCACCCGTTTGAATTTCAAATGTTTTTTTTTTTTTTTTCAGTAGGGTGGGCCCGCGACATTAAATAGAAACGCTGCCTTCGGTTTCTCAGAGCGTATTTTTTCTCGGGTTCAGTGGCTTTTAGTATCAATTCCAAACGCTGTTCCAACTTACGGCAATCAGGCAAATGTTGCAGGTCAGCAGGAGTTTGTCCGGAGGTCCAAGCTCTCCCATCGTCGAGTTGAGGGGTCGGGGCGCCCCACTTCTGACGGAATGTAGCGGCGACTAAGACAAGTCTGACCAGTGTGGCACCGAGACTTGAACTGAATATAGGTGCATATACATACATCTATATACGCAAGTGACGCTTGCTTGATACAAGGTTGTTGCGTAGGGCCGTCACTATGTCCGCGGGGACACTGCGTAGACATGCCCAACTTGGGCTAAACGTCCAATGCTACCATGTCTCCCAACTTGGCTTCGCCGTGGCAGATATAACAAGGAGGTGGGCTCGACGGGCATACCGTGTATGCATGCCAAACTTGGGTTGTCTATGCAGTGCCCCCTGGGTCCACCACCGCTGCGCGGAAGCAAAGTTGGCACACAAGTGGTCTTCACGGAGCACCGCGTGGGCAGGTGAAACTTGGGCTGCCGCGCAATGCCCTCCTAGGTCCTACCTGGGCTATACGGGGGAGATTTATGACAGGTGAACTCCAGGTGGGTTAACCTGTGTACAACACCTAAAATGACTATTTTTGTTTATATTAAAAAAAACGTTTTTGCTCGAGATGGGTATTTAACGCAGGGAGACAGGTGTGATATGATACGATATTACCGGGGATTTCAATTAAGAGTGCGAGAGACATTTCGGGCTTGTTTCATAATATTACATTATAAATATATTACTAACAACTTAGTATGTAAAAAAGACAGTTTTACGCGGGGTAGTATTTTTTGACTCATAGATGAATTTGAGGCGTAATTCAAAACAGAAGTCTTTAAAAGTAGTTTTCAGATATAAAATTCGGTGTATGTAGCCGGCCAAGCTGTCTACATACACATATTGAAATGAGCACAATTGTTTTTACCTACAGTCCAAATGCCCATTTTTATGCAGACATTTTATTCATCTCTCAATCAAATCTACACCTAGATTCCCCAATTTTTATTCTCTTTATCAACGTGTTTTTATGATCTTGTAGGGGTTGTGTTCAAAATTTAACAGATAAGCACTTGACACATACGTGTATAGTCCTTATCTGTTAAATTTTGAACACAACCCCTACAAGCTGTAACCGTTTTTAACAACCCAGGAGTCGAACGTCGGACGTCTGACTCCTGGGTTGTTAAAACTGTTCTCGTTTCTTCTTTCTCTGCAGCGGCCGAATTAGTCGGGTGCTGCTGCGGTGTCGACAATCCCAGTTCTTCATTTTCTCCCCGTCAAGACTGTTAGGAAAGGCGGATGACGCGACCACTGCAATCGCATATCATGGACATTTAAGTAAGTATCAATATTGTGATAATTTTCCAGTAGACATGCGGTGACGTGAGACATGCCTAATTTTGAATGCACTGCAATAACACACCTGGTAAGAAAGTGATGAAATGACCTCGAACGGATTAAGGTTTCCGGGTCAACCTGGCCCGCCCAATAGGTGGCCCAATTAGTGATTGCCTGGGGCTGAGCTAGGCGGTTATTCATGCTTGTGAGATTTGCCAGCTGAAGGAAGGAACAAATTTACAAGATAAAGAGAGACCGAGGAACATACACATTCACTCTGATGGACTAACGTCATTTACTGAATATCTTATTTTCCTTCGTTGAATTTCATATACTATATAATTTATTTTCCTTGTTCGATTTTCATTATTGCCTAGATGAAATGCTTCTCCCTCATCTCCATCATTTCAGCTTGAAATCTGTGCATCCCCAGAGGTAACGTCATCTGCGGGCTCCTTCAGGCTGTTTTACACAAAGGGCGTTCCCTGCAAACACTTTTTTGTATGTAGCACGGTGGAGGCAGTGCTTGCACATTTGTCCTTCTTACCTGCAATGGCTAGGAACTCTAGAATTTTACTTGCGACCTGTTTCTTGTGTCTACCCGTGATTGTGATGTTTGAGAAAGAGGGAACACATTGGCATTCGCGACAAAAGTTGAGTTTGGCCATAACGTTGCGTGAACTACGTGGCAAAGACATTTGACTATGTCTCTCCGACAATTTAGGGGGATTTATGGTTATGCACGGTTATGCCCGACATACCATGGCGAACAATTTCATTTCAGTATATCTAAAACAAAATTTATCAGCAAAAAGGGTCATCCTCGAAATTCTCGCCGAAGAAGAATGTGGAAGTCTTGGGACAAAAATCAGAGGAACGAAACAAGGCGTACTATGCGTAATTTGTTTGGCCAAAACTCACAAGGATGGGGTTCCGTTTCGCGCACTTTTTCAGAAAATTACACTGGACAAGGCCGTCTCTCAAGCGTTCTGGCAAAAATACTATCCCAAGCTCAGATAAACGACTCCTTCAGAATACCAAACCCTTACCGAGTAATCCGCTTTCTTCAGGAAATGGGATGCGACATCGTTTAAGGTTTTTCCTTCAATATCAAAGCCATGTACTATTCCATTCCCCATGCCGCTCTTCTACCGATCCTTCGTGCACAAATCGAAAGCAAGGTGTCCAACGCTTCCAAAATGAAGCTGAGATGAACCTCGACAGCTTCTTGGCCCTCCTAGGTATCAATATCACCAGGACCAGTACTGTGCACAAACATCGAATGTTTGCATAGGTTACGGAGTTGCCTCATACCTGTGCGATATGTACGTTGCAGCGTGCGGGAAGACCATCCAAGATAATCTGAAAGATCATCTCATCGAGGCCATCTTCTGATACGTAGGTGACTTTCTCTTACAGTGAAATTGTGAAATATACGAGGGGATTGTTGGGTGTTTAGAAGTAGTCATGCGCAGATTGGACCAAAGATGTTCCTGTAGACCTCTGTATTCGGTTTCTCAATCCCTCCTTAAAGTTGACAAGCACACACGTATGCTGGATGTTGTCTAGCTAGGTCATGTAAAGGATTTCTCCCAAGTGATTCCAACACTCAAAAACTGTTAAACGAGAATTGGCTACTACTGCTGTTGTCTCCGCACTACTGAAATCTTTCCCCCATAGACTCGAACGCAGTTTTCAAACACAGATCTCTAGGCCTCAAGACTCTGGCTACACGAGCACACGCTTGGCACCTGTTTGTGAAAACATCTCTAAGCAAGTACGGCGCAAACCGATGGAGATTGTACAACCACCAAAAAGGAAGCCTCCTAAACCTTTAGGGGTGTTGCCATACATCCACGGGGTTACAGATCGCATAACAAAGTTCACTGGCCGACATGAATTACTAGTCGTCTTCACAGTTCCCAACAAGGCATATGCCATGTGCCGCAAGGCTAACGGTGAGGCCGACAACAACGAAAAGATCACGTGCGGCACCGCACATTGGACACTATACGCCCCATGGGAAATCGCTGTTGTTTACAACATTCCGCTGTCATGTGGGAAATGTTACATCGAACAAACTGGGCGATGTCTCAATGACCGCACCAGAAAAGACTACGTTTTTGTGCACACAATTGCAGCAGCGGTCCATTTTCCACCCCATTGCCGCAAATGCCAACGTGCTACCTTTTTCTCAAACAAGATTTTTATTCCAAGAAACATTCTAGAGTCCCTAGCCATTGAGAAAAAGAAGGACGAATGTGTAAGCACTGCCTCCACTGAAACAAAACATCACAAAAAAATAAGTTTTTGCAAGGAACGCCCCCTTTGTAAAACAGCCTGAAGGAGACCGCATATGACGCTACCTCTGGAAATGCAAGGGCTTCAAGCTGAAATGATAAAGGCGAGGGAGAAGTATTTCATCTAGGCAATAATGAAAGCCGACAAAGTAATATAAATAATTCAGTAAATAAAAGTCGACGAAGGAAAATAAGTTATTCAGTAAATGGTTCTTAGTCCAGCAGAGTGCATGTGTAAGTTCCTTGCTCTCTCTATCTTGTAGATTTCTTCCTTCGTTCAGCTGGCAAATCTTACAAGGCCCAAGTAGACTCATGTGAGCTACGCTGCTGCGCATCCTGTGTTTTAGAAATTTAATTAATTTATGTAGGTTATTCGAGCACAGATTTCAATAATTACCACTGTACCATTATCATCATCATGAACTAAATTGCGGGTGGGAAGTGAACTTAATGGGAGGACCGCTGACTCTGAAATCCGGCGATCCAGTGATTGCACCTTTTGCAAGGGATCAACTGTGCTTTCCAAGCTATATTTAAGTTTTTCTTGAACTACTTCTTCTACTTCTCAAGGCACAACATTTCTTGAGGCTTTATTTTGTGTTTTTATTCCCATTTTCAGCGTAAATGATTCTAATAAAAGGAATTGAGAGAGCGCTCACTTTCGGTTTGGTTTCCTTGCTGTCTAAAATGACATTGTAAGATGCTAGGGTTGATAATTCTGTTGATTGAATTATCAGCCGGAGTCCCGTTAGCTTGATCCCGGCCGCTTACTTCCCCTACTACATATATTTAATTTTATATGAAGCAAATTATATTATCAGCACGCAATTTACGCCGCTTCAAACCCTTGAACGAAGATTTCGTTGTCTATTCTGTTGCGTGTTCCATGCCGTATCACAGCGAAATGCAACACTTTTACACATCACAAAGACGCTTAAAAGCCCATTTTTTGCGCAAAAGTCAACTAAAATGCCATGGCGTACTTACGAAACATTTCCGATACAACTTTTTTCCGCCTTCGCTCATTGTGTCAACCGCTGCGATTGAGCCTATATAAATTTGTGCTTGAAATGTAAACCAAATATATTAATCGAGCTGTGTACTATTTTTGTTAGGTTCTGTAATTCAACGTAATTTATTAATGAAAACAAATTAATGTCGAGTGCCTATTTGTGCAAAATAACTCCTCTTCCTTTGAACTTCGAGATGAAATGTTTACTATGATAAACACGGTTCCATCCCTCTTATTACAGTAAGCAATTCGAAGGTGCATTATATTTTGCGATCTGCGCATCACTCTACAATGATTAAGAAAAGTTCGAGTTATAGCTTAAGAAAAAATTCTGACCAATAAATCTAATGGAAATAAAGATAGTACAATCCCTTCTATTTTAGCTGAAAAAGATTATGTCATTAATCATGTCGATAAAAGCGAACTGTTTTAAGGATTACTTTTAAATAGTTTTTGTAGTTACAACAAGAAACATACCTTCGGAACCAGCTTCTTGTAAATTTGAGGCTATGTCAGATATCACTGTATCGTATGATGGAGTTGTGGAACGTCTTTCTGAACTAAAAACTAACTCTTTCGCTGGGCCAGATCATATACCTTATCTTGTTCTGAAATCTTGTGCTTCCTTTATTACCAAGTTTCTGGTTGTCTTGTTTAATTTATGTCTATCGTCAGAGAAGCTGCACAGGAATAGAGATTCGCGAATGTTTTTTTTTTTTTTTTTGTGCATAAGAGTGGTGCCCGTTCTTTGGTTTCCAACTATAGACCCATTTCACTAACCAGCGTGAGTTGCAAGACTCTTGAACATATAATTTACTCTAACATATTTTATCACTTGTAAACGAATAATTGTTTGCCCAGTTTCAACGTGGCTTTGGGCAGGCTTCTTTCGCGTCACTCAGTTAGTCGAATTTTCGTTTGATATGTTTTCGTCTTTTGATTCTGGGAAACAGGTAGATTGTATAATGTGAGACTATAGTAAGGCTTTTGATACTGTGCCACACCCTTTATTGTTTTTAAAACTCTCATTGTTAAGTTTACCTGTTTCTGTCCTTTATTGGATAGCAGACTATCTAACCGGTCGCTCCCAAAAGTAGTCTTTAATGGCTCAGAATCTTACTTTGTTTCAGTAACGTCGGGTGTTCCCCAAGGATTGGTGCCTGTTCCGCTTCTGTTTTTAACCTATATGACTAATATAGGCTACGGAACTACCTCCAAAATAAGATTATATGCCGATGATTGTGTGTTATACAGGGATATAAATAAACAAGTCGATGCTGCCGTTTCATAAACGGATATTGATCAAATACTCACATGGTGTGACAAATCGAAAATGAAACTGAGTTTTGCAAAGTGTAATTGTATCAGTTTTAGCAGAAAGCGTGAAAACATACAGACTAATTACTTTCTAGATGCAAATCAGATTACCTTGGCGAAGGATGTGAAGTATTTAGGTGTTTTTTTTTCATCTAACCTAACGTGGAGCAGTCATGTTGAATTAATAACAATGAAAGCAGGACGTGTACTTAACCTTATAAAGAGAAACTTTAAACACGCACCTTCTGACGTCAAAAAAATACTATACATTTCTAACGTACGTTCCCTCTTAGCATATGTGACTGTGTAATGGATTTTGACACTATAACCTTAATTAATTAACTTAAGCCATCCAAAATCGCTCTGTCCGTTTTGTTACTAACTCTTGTCATTTTGACATCAGTGTCACGGCTTTAAAAAAATCATTGTCATGGGACTCACTCGAACTTCGCCGCAGGCTATCAATGTGCTCTTTTCTGAATGAAGTGGTTCGTGAACGTACCGGCATTGATACGAAGATCTACCTAAAACCCCCCACCTTTACCACCCAGATATTAGACCACACAAAAAATTACGCCAAAATAGCACGCCGAACATCTTTTTTAATTGTCATATTTTCTACAAACAATAAATCAGTGGAATAGACTCCACGAAGCCTTGGTTTTGGCTTCAGATGAAGCTTTTTATTGTCTTCCAAACTTTTACTTACACGAAAGTGAACCATGACTAATGTATTTGTTGTGTTCCCGGCGGGACGGCCGCGGAAGAAGGTGAACACCAGACAACGACTATACGGTGTCCCGACCAGAAAGAGAATTACTTTACTTGTCCCGTGCAATACTGTACAGAGTCAGGGTGGTGGTGCCATCTCACGGAAGGCGCCACAGCTACAAGTCACCAAAGGGTGTCGCTTCACGACAATACAGTATTGTTTTGCATTGTGCTGATGTTAGCAGCTTAGATCAGATACGTGTATGTTGTGTTCAGGTATTTTGTGACTGCGCATTGTATCACTTGTAGCATATATCGGCATGTATTGATATTTGTTGGCATTTCCATTTGTGTATTTGTTGTGTTTATATCCATGATACCCCCTACGATCATGCCCCCAGGAAGAAATATAGGTAACGAATAAATAAAACTATAATAACTAACTTTGTAAATAATTTAAATATATTTTAAAGGTATAGCTTCGTTCCTTAAACAAATGAAAACAATATGCTTGAGAATTTGAAGAACAGGTTCCAACGGAAATGACCAAGTTGCGCCAAGGGCCATGCTAGAGGCTATTATTGCGATGTTGTACCCATGTCCGCCACGCCTCTATGGCAGGTTTCCAGAATTCCGTTTGCCAATATTTTTTTTTTCAGTAACGTAACCTTTATTTGTAAGAGGAAGTTAAATTAAGGAATAAATAAGCTAAGTCTGATAAGCCGCCACCGGCACATCGTTTCCCGGTTACCACATGTCGCAAGACCTCTCAACAGGAGCTCGAAACATGTTCTCGGCGCGAAACTTGCCGTGTGCGTCGGCGCCGGTCACATATATTTGTAAGGAAGCTATCAATGTCTACACGCCAGAAGGTATGGCTCAAGATTACGCGGTATGAGTGCATATCGAAAACACATCTGAGAATAAAATCTGAGCTAGGTTTTCTTTTATTTAGAGTGAACCTTGTCGTATAAAAATATCTTATTTACACATTTTGTTTGAAAACAAATTCAGTGGCGCCATCTATCTGGTAGCCGACTTACGCTATAGACCGACACGTGGCGCGGCTTTGTTAGCCTACACGGCCGGAAGGCCGCGCATGCGCAGAAGCTATGTGCGCAAAAGCGGCCAGGCTCTCTGTGTTTTCGCCGTTGCATTGTGTGGCGTGCGCTCGTTGTTGCCGTTGTAGAGACGCTTCTAGACTTATTTGCACGTCGTATTTCTAGCCAACGTATGTCGTATGTTACGCCCGACAATTTGAGCTCGCTACCCGAGCCTGAACGGCAGCGGTATCGAGACAAACTGTTCGTGGACGGGGTTGTTTTCGAAGATCCGTACGCCGTAAACAAGGCCTGCTGGAGTTCCGACGTGAAGTTGCTGTCACTGACGTCGATGGCTCTTGACGTCGTTTGTTTAGCATTTTTCGTCAAGCCAATTCACGGCCGATACAGTGTAGGCGTACAATCCCCCGAGGCCTACGATTACTTCGAGACGGTGACCGCGCTGCCGGTGGGATCAGCAGACTGTGAGTCTGCGGAAATGTATTTATTACTTGGTTAAAAAAACTCAGCGTCCTTCGAGTCGAGGTATGATATTTTTCTAATACCTCTGTCAGACGGGAATTTTAAACCCTTTTAGAATAAGCTCCTTTATAAAATCAGCGAACCAGCGCAATTCGTAGGGCACGTGCGCACTCAACATCGCGAGCTGACTGGCTGATTTTATAACGGAGTTTAGTGAAAACAAGCGGTAGAACACCGTCTGATAGGGGTATTACACTCATGACAAGGAGGCACGATAAGCGGCAACGCTTTGTTCATTCTGCCGCCGATCTCCCTCCGCTTGGTAACACGGGCGTAGCAAGCCACATACGAGCGTTTGGTCGGTGCTTTGTGCGCAAACACCGTGGGAACAAAATCGGGGTGTTCGATCAGACAACGGTTTCCCTGTACATAAGCAAGCCTCGGGACGGAGATTGAAATGGAAGCCACAATTGCCTTCAAGAAAGTGCTTGCCACGCAAACAGTCGTCCGCGCGAGGCGACTATTCTTTTCGATCCGCGGATATTATCGACATTCTGCGCCTTTCAGGGTCCGCCGGGAACTTGTGGAAACTCACTCCGCTACTTCTCCTGTACTTTTCGGTGCAATTAACGGCTGCACAGCTTTCCGGCTTGCTGAAATGCTATGACAGCCATGCAAAACGCGCCCCCTCCTGCCCACACTAAACGGCTCCAGCGCGATTGCAGCGCCGCCGCAGCTCCGTGACGTCAAGCCCGCGTGTCGGTCTATGAGAAAAAATAAGGAAAAATGCAGCAACGGCGCGTTTACCTTCCTTCAACTGACGTTCCCCCAAGCGACGTTTTTCTTTTTATCAAGTGAGACAAGTGCAGAATACCGTATTCTCGCCTGATCTTCGTTCTGGTTCGCTTTTCGGGCAGGTCGTAGGCGTTGTTTAATACACAGCAATGAGCTGCTTCAGCGGCATCGGCAGCAAAGGCCGCCTGTAATTGTCTCCTCGACCAAACACGCGGAGCCCCTTGGTTGCATTGATGGTTTTACCACTACTTTTGTCAAACAAGCAAACTAACCCTAAAAACAGGGGCGTTCCGGAGCAGTTCCAGCGGTGCTGATTGCACTGGGATAAGATGGCCGTCTCCGCATTTGCGGAACCCGAGTGCTAACGACCATCGCCGTTGTTTTAAATTTCGTTTGAGTTTAGGTGGACAACTTTTAGTCGACAGTAGAATTGTGGCCAAGAAGCTCTTTTTTGAAATCACCACTGCGTAGATTGCCGTACACATCACCTGCCGCAAATCGCGGCTTTCGCCGCATTTAGGTTGGCGGAAATGCTATTTCCCTGCTTTGATGGGTAATCCACCACGAAGACAAGGAAGAAAAAGCGTGGAAGAAAAGAGATGCGCGAGGAATGGCGCGGGTTTTGAAAATGGGGCTTGAAAAGGGCGCGTGCACAGCTCGGACTCGGAAGGCGAAGCTGCGAACAGCTGTTCGGACCTCCGTCGACGTGACCAGGCGTCAGAGGCCCGACTCTGTCCCCGCCTCCTCTCGTGGTCACGGCGCCGGCCTGCCTGAGGCTGACTGGATTACGTGAGGCGCTGAAGACAACTCCAGTGACCGGGTTCACCAACATATCCGGGAACCAGAGGCTCCATGCTAACAACAACTGCCGCCGAGCCCATCAACGACGAGCCCTCCACCATACTCCTTCGGCGCTACCCCTCCATGTGACCAGGGAAAAAACTGTGAGAGACAACACGCACATCGACATTCTGTATAATAGCCGCGGTTTCAATATTTTTTTTTCTTCTGATGTATATATTGCAATAGTAAAGTATTTCCTAACGCATCCTGTGTCTTCCGTACTTCTATTAACACCGTAAACACACGAACCACTACCATCACAATTAGGCGTCCGCGACAGGACCGAAGGCACATTGGATTGTTCGGAAATGTTCACTAAACTATGGATCTGAAAGAAAGTATAGAGCTAGGCAAGCACCTAGGCCTACAAGGTGCGGAACTTAAAGAATGGGCGGAAGAGAAAGTTGCCTACGAACGCCAAGAGAAGGCACGTGAGAGGGACGAAAGGGCTGCGGATAGAGTAGCAAACCGAGAGAAGGTTGAAGTGAAGGAGCGAACATTATTGTAACGCATAAATCTAGCTGAGACGGGAGCGACAACTTCTGCCGAGATCACAACAGAGGGGACCAATAACGGGAGAACAACCTCCAGTCACCTCCGTCCCCGGAAATTTATTCCTCCGTACGATGAGAGGCGAGACGATTTAGACGCCTACTTGAAGCGTTTTGAATGCATTGCTAAGGAGGAAGACTGTCCAGAACCTAAATTGGCTACCTCTCGAAGTATGTGCCTGACGGGAGAGGCGTTGAAAGTCTACAGCAGACTATCGCCTCGGGATTCTATGAGTTATGAAGGGACCAAACGAGTTCTCCTGCATAGATTCCGATTTACAACTGAGGGGATATCAAGAGAAATTCAGGAAATCAAAACCCGAAGAAGGAAAGACAGCCAGTCAGTACACTGCCCGGCTTCAAGGATGCTTTGAGATAGGTGGATGGAGGTGGGGGAGACTCCTTCAACATACAAAGCGCTGAGAGGTAAGATCCTGGCGGAACAGTTCTTATCTCAGTGTCACACAAAAATTACCATCTTTTTGAAAGAGAGAAACTGCCAGATGCTAGCATCTATGGTTGAGGCCGCCGATCGATTTCTAGAGGCGCAACAACAAAAGAACCTCTCCTTCTTTAGAGACGACGCAAGAGCCACGTCAACCCACAAAGCTAACCTTGATGCGCCGTCGTTTGCAAAACCTAAATGTTTCTTGTGTGGCAAGCTTGGTCACAAATCACGAGAGTGCCGAAGTAGTTTCAGGAAAAAGATTCCATCCTGTTCGTTTTGCCAAAGAGAAGGGCATGATGCAAAAACAAATTGCCCCAAGAAACAAAAAAAAAAAAAATCCGCGAGTCCTGTGCGTGGTGGAGCCAGAATCAGTAGAAACTACAAAACTCCGCTTGGAAACTTTATAGAGGGATCAGGTCTAGTATCCACAAACGATTGTGAGCCAGGGCAAGTTAACGTGGTTCACGAGAACAACGAAGTATTCGATGTACACAGCATGTCTGTCTTAGGGGGTTACTTAACCAGCAACGAGTCAGCGTGCTACGTGGCACGGGTAGCAATACAGTGATAGTTCGACGTGGCTTGGCAAAAGATTCTTGTCTCACGGGAAAGACAGGGAAGGTTTTTCTCGTAGTTGGTACATCCTTGCAGCTGCCAGAAGAAAAAATAAAGCTGCGTTCTCCATATTTTGTTGGAGAATTGATCGTGAAGTGCATGGACAAACCTCTCTATGATGTGATTGTAGGAGATATTCAGGGTGAACAAGGAGCCGATGAGCTGGACTTCGAATGGAAAAACTAAATGGTCTAGCAGGCCTCACAAGAACCTGAAAAGGAAGATGCCTCGATAGACACGGCAGCAACGACTGACGTGTCAGCTGGAAATGAACTGAAGTCCTCCAACAGAAAGGCCACATCTAAGGAAATGGAAAGGCAGGAGGTCACCGCCGAAGTCCTAAAGGAATATCAACGATGCGATAGCACGTTCGAGAATTGTCGGAACAAAATCGGAGAGATACACCACGCCAAGGCTGGATCGATATACAGTTTTTATTTCTCGAAGTGAGTGCTATGTCGACGTTATGAACAGAAAGTAGGTAAGGTGTTTAAGCAAGTTGTCGGTCCAACCGCCCTGAGAACGTACGTCATGAAGTTAACACATGACAGCGTAATGGCTGGCCACCAGGGAATGAAACGTACCACTGACAGGGTACTAGAAACCTTCTATTGGCCAGGAGTGCAGGCCGACATTAAAAGATATGTGAAATCATGTGATGCATGCCAGAGGACCACTCTTAAGGGGACGGTCAAGAGGATGCCTCTCGGCCAAATTCTGATCATTAATACTCCATTTGAAATGGTGCCTATCGACCTGATAGGTCCGCTTCCTGCGAGCTCCGAAAATAAGAACCGCTACATTCTAACTAAGGTAGATTTCGTGACGAGATACCTTGATGCGGTAGCGCTACCATCTTGTGACTCTCACACAGTAGCGGAAGGCCTCTTGGAGATCTTTTCGCGCGTGGGCCTCCCCAGACAGATTTTGTCTGACCGTGGGACAAGCTTCACATTGGGGCTCATGCAGGAGCTCACTCAACTGATTTCCATCCAACAGCTGCTGACGACTCCATACCACCCCATTCGTAACGGTTTAGTGGAGAGGTACAACGGTACTTTGAAGCAGATGTTGTGCAAGATGTGCCAGGAGAAGCCTCGATCATGGGATACGTATCTCGCCCCGCTCTTGTTCGCCTATCGAGAAGTCCCCCAAGCGAGCCTTGGTTTCTCTTCATTTTAATTCATCTATGGTAGGCATGTTCGGGAACCGTTGACGACACTGAAAGAGATCTGGACGGATGAGGAGTTAGGACGAGATCTAAAAACAACATACTCGTATGTTTTGGACCTGCGGGATCGCCTTGAAGAAACCACGGAACTAGCACATCAGAGCTTGGCAGCCGCCAGCAAACACCAGAAGAAGATGTACGACAAAAAGGCGGGAAGACGACTTTTAAAAGTAGGAGACAGTGCACTGCTGTTGGTACCGGCCAAGAAGAACAAGCTGCTCGTGCACTGGAAGGGTCCCTACAAAGTAGTAGGAAAAATAAATAAAGTCGACTACGTCATAGATTTAGGGCCTACTACGAAGGTGTTTCATATTAATATGCTAAAGAAGTATGATGAGCAAGAGAGGGATTCCGAAATGAAGAATCAGGCGTGCTCAATAATAGCTATTGAGGAGGGGGAAGCGGAGTAGGGCATACCGTGTATGGACATCAGACCTTCCCAGGGAATTGATGATGTGGTGGTGGCCGAAGACCTCAGCGAGAGGAAGAAAATGGACGTCAAAAGCGTTCTACCAAATTTTGAAGAGATATTTACCGAGTTGCCTGGACGAACAGAACTGTTGGAGTGCAAGCTTGAGTCGACGACAAGCGATCCTATCCAGACTCCACAATGCCCAATCCCCTTCGCAACGAGGGAGACGATAGAGGAGGAAGTGGCACAAATATCGGCGCTACAAGGAATTGAGCAATCAACGTCGCCGTATTGTTCTCCTCTGGTCTTAGGCAAGATAAGTCACATCGCGTCTGCATTGACTTCGACGTCTAAACAACGTACTCATTCCTGATGCCAAGCCAATTCCTCGGATAGAGAACGTGTCCGTGGAAGTTGGGAAAAAGTAATAGTTCTCGAAGCTATACTCTTAATCTGGGGCCACTTAGGGAGCCACCTATAGATGTGACAAATGAGATCCAACTTGTCATGGCAAATTTTGGGGCAACCTAAAATTGCCAGCCCGTTTGCCGTCCCTTTTTAGTTGGCCCCAAAAGTTGCCGTGAAAAGTATGATCTTGCCGGCCCGTTTTTTAGCTGGCCCGTTTTCTAGCTGGCCCGTTTTCTGCTGGCTATAAAAATGTCCCGTCGTCCACTCTCCCGCAGAGCATCTCGGAGTGTCCAGGACTCTGATCCACGAAGAAAGCCAGGGGAATGAGATGTACAGGAAATTTTCACCGTAAAAAATAAAGCTGTGAAGTGGCACTGAGCCCGACGTCTTCTTGTGAGACGGCTTGCACATAGTCACGTCGCAACTTTATTTTTGAGTCGCAAAATATATTGGAAAAGCATTGCCAAGCTCAATTTGTATACTTTAGAGATTGACTTCCCGAGTGATCTAGGGGAAAGTAAATATACAGAAATTGTTTCAAGGGCAAGGCCGATGGTTTCTAAACAATTAAAAGAACAGTGGGTCCGCAGGCAAACAATCCATTGATTTGTTTAAATTAGAAGCACAGCTGAAGATACAGGTCACCTTTGTTGTAATAAATACCACATTCTAGCAATAAAATAGAAAAGTATATGAAAACTTGTGTCACTTGCTGAAACATTGTTGGAAGCTGGACACACTTGGTGAACTAGGACCCGCCCTTGTTGCAGCTGCGCTCTCCGAGCCAAATGTGTTGCAGTCAGCCGGAGCTTCGTGCAACAAAACGGGTCTACGCGGCACGTCCGAAGGCCAGTTGCCTCTGTCGTCAAGGCATGATGCTGCTGCGATTAAGAATTTTCAGCAGTTTATTATAAGAGAAAAAGGGAGAGAGAACATGTCTTGTATCTTAATTACGTTATAATATTTAGCAAACAGCTGGTTTTTAGAAAGTAGCTTGCTGGACGTTAGAGTTTATTTAGATATGCTGAGTCATCGGCCAAAATCATGGCCGCTAACATAACATTTATTCATATGCTCTACAGAAAACAAAAGAAAGCAAAACAAATTCGCCAATTAGATAACCGCATTTGCTTTCGGCGGCCATGCTTGTGTGTACTTAGTTGACATTAAAAAGCGGTCTGACGTCATATAAATAGACCCTGTAGCTTTGGTGGCAGCTTGCAGAGTGGGAACAAAACAGTAAAGTTTGACGCCATCAGGATGGGGAGCTGAGGCTGTCCACTTGCCAGGATCTACAGGTCCATGGCTATATCATACAGGCTGCGTCATGAAACGCCGGCTAAACCGTTGCTCAAAAACTACACGTTGCACATAAAAAACTAATTTTATTTAATATGAAAATTCATAAAATATTACGTTCGGATAATTATGGCTTCAAAGATTCTGAATAATCAACTTTCTGTAATTACTAAATTTAAAAGTATGGTCAGGTCAGGGTAATGACCTTGCTAAACTGCGTCACATATTGTAAACCATAGTTTGACCTTTATTTTTTTTTCAAAAATATTGTTTAATACATTTTTTTAAATTCAGTTAGCCTAATAAAACATTATAAACTCATTCACACAAAAAGAACGTTTCGGCCGACGTCGACGATCGCGTAAGCAAACGAAGGTGCACGCACAAGGGCAAACTTAGTGTATTCTAGATGTTACATTCATTATCAATTTTAGTATAAATGTTCCTTGTGCGGCCGTCCTCCTTTGCTCAACGCGATCGTCGACGCCGGCCGAGAAGCGCGACTATATACCTCGGACGGCAAGCTGACACTTCGGCAAGAAAAAGATACCCCCTATAAACTATTTACACCTTGTCGTTGTAAAATGCTGGTGGCCACCGTCGAGGCATAGCCGGCTAGCTGTCTTTGCCTCACCTTACCATAGGCAAACCGTAAGGGCTGCGACTGTGACCCGATAACTTTAAAAATTGTCACCCACCACGAATGCTTGTGCACAGCCGAGACGGCGTCAAACGCGAGGAGTCCGCGCTTGTAGCCGTTATGGTAAGTCCATGCTAAGGTGAAACGAAGTAAACCTGTTTTCCGCTTTCCACCGGCGACGCCAGGCAGTACCCAAATATTATGAAAACAGGCGATTCCAAACGTGCTTTCTAGAATACAAAAATATTGTGTATGGATACCTGTATCGTCCTGGACAGGGTGCCACTTGTCCTCTGTTGGCGAGAACAAAAGTTAATAGTTAGGAACTCCTTCAGCAATTGACTCTATTCCGTTATTAGCCACTGAGCTACATAATTACCCAGTCGGTTATGCTGAAGAGGACTCTGCCCGCAGTAACAGCACCAGCCAAGTTGGCTCAGGTGTGGTGGTCGTGCCGCCAGATCAGCGGGCCGTGTGAAGTCATCGCATTCACATGTTCCCTCATGGTTACACCGCCCGCGTCGAATTCCTTTGATATCCTTCGACGTGAGCATCCTGAAGAACTAACTCACTGTCCCGCGGCTTCGGCGCACACTCTAGCATAGGCTAACATAATCATGTTAAGAAAACAAATGTCACCCGCAGATGCTTCCGATTAGATTCGTACTTCGTACGTTCAAAATTCGTCGTCCTTGCACACCGAGAACAGAAATGATCGTTATGCGCAGGCGTGCCCGCTGGCTGCGCCCGCGGGGCACGCTGGGTGGCTGCAACTGCCGCCATCTAGCAGAGAGCAGAGCGTTTTTTTCCGCTATTATGCGCATAGCCGGCCTGTTTTTGCTGGCCCTGCACAAACGGGCCGCCAAAAATTACTGGGCCGCCTACGGAGCCACCTATATAGCCATTCGCGCCATCAAAGAGGGGAAGGTCTAACTGCAGCCGTGACGTTTTACACGGCTATTTTGACGGGGCCGGATCAGTTCGCGGCTAAGTCCTGAAAACTTTGAACGTCACGGCTATGCCCGGCGCGTTTGACGGCCCCAGATTAAGAGTGTAGACTTGTCAAAAGGGTACTGGCAGATTCCCCTTACCAGCGACTCTAAAAAAAAAAGCAGCATTTTCTACCGAAAGCGGTTTGTATCACTTCAAATACATGCCTTTTGGGGTTAAGACTGTATCTGCCGTATTTACGCGACTAATGAGGAACGTTCTCAAAGGTATCAAAGGAGTACAACATTACATCGACGATATTCTAATCGCCACTGAGACTTGGGATGAACATCTCAAAGTGCTCGAACATGTTCTTCGGCGAATTAGCGAAGCGCGACTGACTGTAAAACCAACCAAATGCCAACTGGGAATGAGAGAGATCACGTTTCTAGGTCACAAATTGGGGCATGGTGAGCTAGCTCCGCTACGGGAGACCCTACAAAACATAGTAGGCTCTAAGCGACCTGCAACAAAAAAAAAAAAAACAGGTGAGATCCTTTTAGGACTGACAGGTTATTATCGGCAGTTTGTTCCGAATTATGCGGAGAGAGCTCTTCCTTTAGTTGAGCTCACGAAGAAAAGGGAACCCAACAAGGTGCGTTGGACTAGTAGGCATGTAGAAGCTTTTCAAGAATTACAGCGAGCTCTCTCAGTAGCACCGATTCTCCGGGCGCCAGACTTGACTAAAGTGTTTACGCTTAGGACAGACGGGTCAGATAGCTGTCTTGGTGCGGTGTTGATGCACGAGTACACGTCGTACCTATATCCAGTGGCGTATGCCTGTAGGGGCTTGATGCCCAGTGAGAAAAATTACCCTACTATTGAGAGAGAAGCTCTTGCGTTAGTTTGGGCAATCCAAAAGTTTCACGTTTACCTATACGGACGGGAATTTATAGTCCAAACGGATCATCAGCCGTTGGAACATCTACATAAGATGAAAACAGCAAACACAAGAATTACGAGATGGAGTTTGCTTCTACAAGAATACCAATTCCGGTTACACTATATAAAAAGAGTGGAGAATGATGGGGCTGATATTTTGAGCCGGGTGTGACATGTGCTGAGGACCCGTACGGGGCACGTGTTTGTACATATTTGTATGGTGCGTGTGTTTGACTGAGGGTGTGACATTGTAATTAGGACTGCAAACAAAGTTTTGTTCGACCTGCGACGGAAGGTGTAAATGGAACTTCGGGATCTACCCATGTGAAGTAGTTTTAGTTTTTTTTTTTCCTGCAAACGAGGACAAAGGCAAAGAAAAAAAAAACTTTGGTGGGGGTCATATAATGGGTGATCCGCCACGAAGACAAGGAAGAAAAAACGTTGAAGAAAAGAGATGCGCGAGGAATGGTGCGGGATTTGAAAAGGGGGCTCGAGAAGGGCGCGAGCACAGCTCGGACTTCGAAGGCGAAGCTGCGAACAGCTGTTCGGACCTCCGTCGACGTGACCAGGCGTCAGAGGCCCGACTCTGTCCCCGCCTCCTCTCGTAGTCAAGGCGCCGGCCTGCCTGAGGCCGACTGGACTACGTGAGGCGCTGATGACAACTGCAGCGACCGGGTTCACCAACATCTCCGGGAACCAGACGCTCCAGGCTAAGAACAACTGCCGCCGAGCCCATCAACGACGAGCCCTCCATCATCCTCCTTCGGCGCTACCCCTCCATGTGACCAGGGAAAAAAACTGTGAGAGAGGCAACACGTACAATGACATTCTGTATAATAGCCGCGGTGTAAATATTTGTTTTTGTCTTTTCTTCTGATGTCTATATTGCAATAGTGAAGTATTCCCTAACGCATCCTGTGTCGTCTGTACTTCTATTAACACCCTAAACACACGAACCATCACCATCACACCTGCCCTTGAAGCACCGCGTCAAGCCAACACCACCTAAAATAATGAAAGCCTCCGCATGGTTTCCTCTCCCTCTATGAAGCGTCATAAGAGTGGGATCGCGCTAACTCTGCTATTGGGCGCGAGCCCTACCTTCAACGCGCTGATTGGACACGAGCCCCAGCCGAACACTGGCACAGCACTCGTGCCTAATCTCACGCCTCGATCGATCTGACAGATGACGCATACGGAGGTCTCGTAAATATGAAAACCTTCGTCCCCCAAAAATCATTCATATTGTTAGTTGTCCATAATAACGAGACAAAAATTCACGTGTTTCCCAGTTTGTCCCCGAAAGTGGTGCCCTCATAGCGTGATATACATATTAACGCAGTCCATATGAACGAGGCATGACTGTACCTCAATTACGAATGTTATTTCAAAACTACAAATTAAGCATAAGACAAACAGCGCAAAAAGAAAAGAAATGCTACGATAGAAAAACTGGCGTCCATCGCGTCATTCTCTCATGTGCCTTCTGGGGAAAAAAGCAAATGACTGCTATGAATGACAGTTGTGCGGATTGTTTTATCGGCTGTCGCAAATAGTTACAGCAAAAACATTTACTTTTTACGAAGAGATTCATTCCTTGGGCCGTTTCAAATAGTTTCCGAAGAATGACATGACTGAGAAGAAATCAATATACTAGGAACATTCTGTATTGCTTAGGTGATCATCAAGGAAATCTGTACCTTCAAAACGATGACTATAAAAGACGGAAGCCCGCTGTACATGATCGGTAGGAAATGTGCGTTCATGTTGATGCTTACATGTGCCTTGTATGTGTATACGCATGTTGTGACTGTTCAGCTGATGAGTCTGGTACGCGTAATGTATGCATATATCTGCGTCATAAGGTGTCCAAGTGCAACGGTGGCGCGAGCAAGCAAAACTATTTTTGGGGCCCATGAATTGGGTGTTATCCACCGCCAGCTGGCCTAGCCACTTGTAGGTACTCTGCTTGACCCTTCCATTTAGTGACATGCGAATTAACATTGTGTCACGCTTTTCTACTCATTTTGTTTTTGGTTCCGTGCAACAAGGAGCTAAGAAAGCTGCCTTGAATTAGCAAATTTGAGAGCGGTCCTTGGTTTCGAGAATAGGTTACCACTCCTCCGCGACGTGCGGTGCTTACGAAGGAATTGTGGCTCGATGAATAGCAAAGGTAAGAAGTGAAGTGCGCGAAGTGGCCGGGTTTTGGCTCTTTCCGTTTAACATTGCAGTGTTGAGAACGATAGGACTGCGTGACTGATTTGATAATGCTTTTCACTTACCTGCGCGGGAAGCTGGCTTCTGAATTATGCACAGTTCGTGAGCAGCTCGTGCTATGTTTTTATGTGCTGCTCCTCTTGCCCCGAAAGCAGTGACTTGTTTAGATGTGTGCTAAGCAGTTGACTGCGTTTCTCGCGATATCTGCTTGCAGGCACTGGGGGACCACCAGTTTCCCCAGGTACTTTCCTGCTAAAACACTATGCCAACTATCTTCAATTGAATCGCGGCAGCCTTCCGTGTAAATAGCGACGATAGATGTAGCGTCCTCGCTAATCTTATTGATCTCGATTCGCTTCATTCGAATCGGCCATAATGAGATGCAGACATGGGGACAGAAAGTACTTCTCGCCCCATGTTTCAGGAACGATATCTCCTCCCTTTCTGAAGGAACATAGGTTACAATGTCGTTCCTCCTTAGATGAAGGAATATATGAGGCCTTTCTTCTAAACGTGTTCTACCAGTCTGCGTATAAGTGGTACATTGTTTCGCATAAGTTGTTTTTAACAAGACCGTGAAATTGTTTGAGAATTGTATACGTTACCATTACTCTAATTCAGATACGTAGACCTAACATTGCAAGTACTGCAAGTCATACCTTGAAGTATAGAGCCAAAAACATCTAGCGCATATTTTCCCACAGGCGCCAGGTACGTTTGAACGCGGATCAGTAATTCGAATACGTAGCATTGCTTTGTTTACCGTGTGTCAGGAAATACATCCCTGACACTGCAAGCACACACTTTCTACATTCAAATGCTGTTTTATTTGTGTCTCGAATACAACTCACTCATTGACCACCAAGAAAACAACAACAGGAACAGTAACGAAAAACAAACTCATGGCAAAACTAGTTTTTAAAATCTGTTATTATAACCGACTGATTTCTTTTGTCTTCTCGGCATTATTGTTTTCCTCTTTCCCACCCTTAAAGTTTTCAGGGAACGGAGAGCTTGACTTGAGACTTTCAACGGTGTGCTGTCTACCGTTTTGCGACTTGACTTGGTTGGAGGCAGACTTGCCGCCTGATCGTCCGAGCACCAGTTTTTCCAGTCGACCCACAGGCACCTCGCAGGAGACAAATGTGACGTAGCTGAGGATTGTGCTGGCCACAAACACCGAAAAACATTGCATTATCTGTAAAAAACAATGACAATATAATAGTAAGACGCATATGAATTAGGAAATCACCAGTGCTAGGTCTTAATGAAAGAAAATGACAGAAAAACTTGAACGCTCATTTTATATCAAGTTAGGTAAAAAAATATGGCACAAAGAGACATATATTTCTTGTTTCGTCCTACTTAGTCTGGCCGTCAAATTTCAAAGTCAGCTGCTCATTGGAGGCGGCTGAATTTAAATCGTAGTTGCGCTGTATTGTGCTCGCTCCATAGAAACTCCTGATGAACTCACTGAATACTTTATCTCCATTGGCCGGCATACTACTTTTCTTTTATTGGTCATTGGCTTGCGTTTCCAATACAAGTAGTTCGTTGCCAAACACTTATATTTGTCACTCTCCAGGAATAAAATGGCCATTGTTATGGGGCACTCTTTAGTTTGAACCAAGAATATCTTCATAGGCGGGAAGATGTGACTTCCGTGATCCCTTGTATCCCTGGGTAACCACATTGTGTGAAATGCATTTCAAAGTCTTCTAACTAGCTTTTTCGTCCAAGCAAGTTCTTAAAGCGAAGACTTCCTAGACCAACCATAATTTTCGGTCTGCCATTTGCCTAATGAATCGAGCATTGCGTGGCTGCCTTCCATACGACTGCATTTTCTGTAATAGGTCAAACTTAAGCTTTGCGAAAAGTCAGTTTTGTGTTGGAATAAGAATACACCAGGAAACGTGTTAAGGACCTGAGCCGCTGAGTCGCTTTCTTCCCAAAAGAGGCAAATGAGCTTCCTCGAGCTGATTTTTGTGTGGTGTCTTACTACACTACTCGGATATTAAAAAGATTATGTTTACAAAAATATGGCGACACGTTTGCTGTCCGGAATACGCGCAAAGCCAGTCGCTGCAATTAACGGAGGAATCCAGCAAATGTCACAGCTTGTAATATTTTTTTAATAAAGTGGTGCTATCAGAGATGGAATGTTGAGAGGCATCATGGAGATTTTCTAAAGGCAAAATGTTCGTATACGTAAACGCACATAATTTCTTTGGCTGTTCATTCGCACTAATTATTCGGTTGATCAGATAGGTTTGTCTAAAGCGCTTTGTGTAAGGACCTGGCGCACGACGATATTTAAAGTTTACGAAACCAAATGGGCGAAATTGTGAATGGTACTTACCATTGTAAAATGAGAGTAGAATATCCGCTCCCTTGCAATGTTAAACATTATGAAGTAGAAAGGAACGTGAATCACGTAAATTCCGAATGATAGCCGACTGATTGGGATGAATGCTTGCCAAGAAAGAAATCTACCAAAGAATCCTGGTGAGAAAAGAACGCATGTTTGGTTACTTACAACTACCTAGCACTCCTCCAAAATCAATACAAACATTGACCGAACTTTAGAACTGTAAACTATTACATATGTTTTATGTTTTCTAAAGTACATTGCATACCTAAATGTCTACTTCACTAAGAATATTTAAGCGCAGGTGTTTTTGTACTTATTGTGATACGTCAAACTAAATTAAGTTATCTTATAGCTTGGCGCGATTAGAACTACTTCACTGTAACATTTATAAAAGCGATTAATTCACAGTTGTTCAAAATTGTAGGAAACGTTCAACGCAAACCCATCCTATCAAGGAGATTGATACGTGTGATCACCTCAACACAGATCATTATTTGGGGAACCTTTTATTCTTATAATCTATGAACGCCGTAATCTTGCAAAAATAGTGATATTAACATTCTAAAACTAAAACGCTTAACATGTATATCACAAATATGACCATCAAGAGAAGTCAACAGGTTGTATAACATATACCAATTATACAACCATGCTCCTCAAACGCGGAAATCTATTCAGTAACCTTCGCTCACGCGTTCATGAGCCTCGCATGTGAAAGATACGATTTCCCAGAAATATAAGTAATTATGTTGTGCTTAGCGAAATCATATTCCGGAGAATCTGAATAACAAACATATTCAGTGGCTTGTCTTCTTATCAGTGCTAACTGTAACCAGTAACAAGTAATGACGTTACCGGTAACGTGTCACCTTGTCCGGCAAAGTTGTAACGTACTCGTTAACCTTTCAAAACTGCAACGGGTAACACTCTTACGCTACTCATTTCAAAAAAACGGGTAACGTGGTACCGTTACTCGTTACAATTCTTCCCAAGACTGCGATGGATTACACTTCATGTATTTCTTGGTGTTGCTAGGTGCCAAGTCATAGAAACTTGTGCTTGTTGCGCTTTTCTTTGCGTTTTTTTTTTGTGAGTATTTCGGTGGAACCGTTAAAACCTGAGGTAATTATGTTCACTTTCTGGATGGACATAGTGTTTCTTGAATAACGGTGCTTATGCATACCTTATAACGTCAAAGAGTAAGACGTCTTCATTTGTTTATTAATCAAGTAACGCAAAATAACGTGAATTGCCTTTTAACGGTAACGATAATGCGCTCATTTGATTTTGAGGAGACGCAGATCGGTAACGTGTTCAATTTATTTGCAAATAACAAATAATGTATTCCGTTACTTTTTCGGTAACACCTACAACACCGCTTTTTTATATATTGTTGATCGTTATATTGTTCAGACAAAAACTTCGCGTTCGCGGAAGGTAAACGGTTTTCCATAGTTCTAAAAATAGTTTAGACTTTATAATTTGGTGGCCACTGAATATTGCTCCTTTCCGAATATAGAACCATATATAGCTCCATTATATCTGTTGCAAATACTGAATTGTGATAATTCATTCCCGAATATATTACGTCTATATAATTTTCAAAAAGTGAAAACTCTTTAGCGCTGCGATTTAACATTCAAAGGCACACTGCCCCCCGCCCGGTGCACATCCAGTAAGTTGTGCAATACGCTATTATCCTAGTCACGATAATCATCAGCAGTCCCGATATCTCTCTTTTCGTAGGGTTTTGTTAAACAGCTTGCTGAACCACACTGTGAATTGTAGTTAAGCAGCTTGTTCAACGTCAAGCGTTTCTAAAACGCATTTGCGTGTGTGTGCAAAAGTGAAAGTTTGATAAGTGGCTCGCCATTGTCCCATATTCTATAAAGGTAAAACACTATAATCCAATTTAAATATTTTTCCCCGCATGGTTGCTCTCTAGGTATGTGGTAAAAGGTAGCATCTTTTGTGTATTTGTAAATCGTCACAGTTCGAAGTCTGATATTCCGGGACCAAATGTTCAACACCATGCAATTTCTGGTTTAAAATGTTTCAGTCACTAACTTTGTATTCGCTGTTGCGTAGTGTATCTTAGGAAAGTTCTAGGATTTCCCACCATTTTTGCCCCTATATATGTACTATATTCGGCAATCTTATTCACCCATCTTTCACCTCTACTTTAATCTTAGTATTTTCGACTGAATTTCATTCATACTTGTGTTCTTAGAAAGATTAGATCGGTATTCGTTCCGGCGTCATTGCAGAAATAACAATTGCATAAGATAAACGTTTGAGGTTTATACAATACTGCATAGGTTTCATTTTTGTGTATACGGGTGTAAACGAGTTCTGAAGAAGAGCTGATGTGCCACCTAAATATTTGGATTGCGTTGTGACATGTCTTTATTTACGCCTAAGGGAAGTTAATATGAGCGCCAAACCTAAATATTTAAATTATTGCCGACTTTATACTTCGAACCACTACTCACGTTTATGCGTGCAGTCTGTGCAAATAATTCTTCTTTTTCATACATTGATGGCAAGTCTACTCAGCGGTGCTCATTTTGTTGGAAGTGTAGAATAAATACAACACGATTAAATGTTATCACATAATGTTAAATTTACGAGTAGAAAGAAAACCGTCTTCAGGCAATGTTCTCCGTCTGCAGGCAATGTTCTATTCTTTTGCGCGAGCGACCGTGAGGCGCTGGTGACAAAAAATGCACCTAATATATTAAAATGAACATTACAATGACGTTACTTTCAAACGTGCGTCTATCTTCAGCGCCCCAATATTAGCTGTCTTATATGAGAATATGTACAGTGAATCTGTTTTTTGGGTCATGCGCCTGGAAACAAAGTGTACTTTATCTTTCTAATACAAGAAAAACGCAGAACAAAAAGTACTTGAGTTTTAGGGTGCTGAACTTACACCCTCTCGTCTGTATCTTCCTTGCCATTTCAAGTTTACTATTTTTAATTGTTTCTTCTGTAGAGTCGATGGATCTACAGAATTCGTCTAGTGAAGAAGTCACGACTTATTCTGGAAGCACACAACTAGTAGTAAAGCACGACTGGTCAAAAATATGGTACAAACAATGTCTTACCACCTCTTCCAGTGGCGATAGCAAACACCGACCACATCAGGCAAAATGACCACATAAACCTGTCTGAGTAGCAGAGCGGGATCTTGATCCACTGCTGCGTGGGGTTTGTGCCGCGGTTCCAGTCGTACTTCATGAACAGAGATGACAGGCAGCAGGTTGCTGCTAAGCACCATAGGGAAAACTGCACCAACTGCGTTTTAGAAAAAAAAATGTGCTCTGATTAGCTTGTGAACCTTTTGAGAAAAAACTTGAAAACACAGTGATGCTCTTTCCCAAAGATAGGAGCCGAATGAAAGTATTTGTTCTTTATTACTGCCCCTAGGCCGGTGGGAGAATGTGGACGCAGCTAGCACGCCACAGAAGCGCCTAATTTGGCACACGATTGGCAATCCTAGGGGCCTAACTTTGGCCTATTACGGTTTTGCTCAAAAGGCAGTTGTTAGTGCCAGAGTATTTTGGCGTTTTTGTGGCTTTTCTTCGGCTTGACACATAACTGCGAAAGTGCCAGACAGAAGCCCAAAATGCTGCGTATGCACCAAGAAACAACCCGTGAAGCTTAAATTTGGCACTTGGATGGAACTTAAAGCCCATAGGAGCCACATCAAAACCGAACCTGAAAGGAATCATAACTCTGGAACTCGTTTGGCGGTCTAGGTACAAATATGCAAATCGCAGGCAAAGTACCAGCAGCGAAGCCTAACTTTCGCACAGGCTTGGCTGATTAGGGCCAAGACACCAACTCTGGGTAAGGTCAAGTTTGACTATCGTGGCCCTTTCGGCCTTTTCATGACCCTATATTCCGCTACAAAAATAAAATATTTAGCTAAAGAGCCGTTCTGCCCGAGTATGATAATTGTATTGCTGTTAAAAACTACTGAGGTTCACTATCAATCAAGTAGAACAAATAATAATTGGTGTATAACTTCACAAAGTGCTTAAATAGGTGTAAAGATAATCATCATAAACGCGATTGTCACGAACACTCTTGTTTATATAAGAATTACACTCGCAATAATCCTCTAATTCAAACAATGAATTAGTTGTTCTACTGCCAGCTCTCATAGAGACACCATGCTACCTTGAACCCGTCAAATATTTTCAAAACATTTCCTTTTGAAGTTTCAATGGGCGAATTGCCAACTGGGTCTCTTACAGTCTATTCATATTTGAGGAGACATGATAATTTACAGAAAAATAGATAATCGAATTGGCATGTATTTACTGGAAACTACGAATTGAGTATAATCGTGACGACTTCACAGAGTTAAAACGAGGACGGCGAGATGCATTACTCACTATTGTGCCTTCCCTCAAAGATCAGGTCTCAAGAAAGGCTCACTTGGGTGGGAGCTTTTGAAATGTCGTTGGCACTCTTTGTCTTTCAAGCTCTTCCATAATATGTTTTATGTTATTGTTTCACGTTGTCTTTATCATTAAAATAATATTCAGGATTATTCCTAAGACTCATAATTGCAAACATGCATCTTCTTTTTGCCACACAAATGTGAGACTGATTCTATGCCTCAAATTTGCCTTATGATATATAACGCGCACACGAGAAATAGTTTGTTTCACAGGACACTGAACAAAATTAATCTGAAGCACAATATAGAACTCTCTTGCACCACGTGTTTAGAACTAGAAATTCGATAAATCTTGAGTGGAAGTGATGTACTTTGAGGTTTTAAATATACATCGTTTGTTTTCTTCATGGAAGGGCTGTTATATAATGTTATAACTGTAAAAACTTACCTTGGACAACTTGGAGTGTTGAAACCGTTCAATCAGAAATACGGTTATACATCCAGTGAAATAACAGACGCCGTGATACGATGGAAGTGGATAAACATCGTTCAAGGTATCGATGAATGTCCTGAAAATAAGACAAATTATGGTTAAGATCCTCCGGAGCAAGCGTGAACATGTCAGTTGACATTTCGTAGCAGGTCATATTATTCGGCTGTTTCACAGAAATATACTCATTGGCCTAGGTGGCGTCTGCCGATGCTATAAAATTACAAAGTCATAAATTATACCTACACAGAAGATTGCTAGTCATGTCTTATTTATCGAGCGTGTCACGGGTCTAAAAACGCGACACTCAGATAACCCGTTTCACCCTACCGCATACCTTTGCGCGAAATCTTTGGAGCCATAATTTTGGTTTACGCTATTGTTTGCGTAAACTAAAATATACGCTATTCTTTGCAACATTATACATGTCTTCCCAACGCACCATAAATTAAGCGAGACGGATTTACTTCTGTACGTGATAATGCCAATCGTTACGAAAACAAACGGAAATCTCGACGCACAACATGGTAATGTTTGAGGTCGCTTGCGGCATGGCCTCGTCCTAACCTTACTGATAAAACATTATCCAAGGTTCTACTTTTTTTACGCTTTGTTAATCATTTACTGTATCCCTCGCATTACATATAGTTCTGCCTGTGTCTCCAAGAAGACCTATCTTCTAATAAAAATGTGACGTTAACAGAACATTTTCGCTAAAGGGGACGTTTACCAAAGGCAATATCAGGGATAGCTCGACCTTCAGGGTTCTTGAGAGTTAAAATTGACAAACGAATTCAACTGAACTAACTAAACTAGTCTCACGTTAGATATGCAGAGAGAAACACATAACTGTGGTTGGTATAAATTACTATACTGACTGTAGGTGTAGGGTTTGCCGATTTCAAAAAGAGAAATGTAATCATTCACAAAAATAGTTTACATAAATCGGACGCAAACGCAGGAATATGACCGTCAGTTGGCAGTGTGTTCAATATAATGGAAGCTTGCATTACAGTTGTGATCCTTAAACTGCTGCATTCATTCACGGATCTGTCCTGGTAGTTCACGAGAAGAACCTTGAGCACATTACAACAATAAAGATCTGTTAGGTCTAAGAGTCTGGAATATGTCACGTTATAGAGTGATGTTACTTGGACAGATGTCACGAACTCGACCTCAAGTTCTATACAAAGTTTCATATCACTCTGTCAGCTAATTGCTTCAAATAGTAAGTAACGGCCCTACAAAATTACTAGTTTTAGTATGGCAGCGCGTCTCAGCATAGATGATGTTATGTAAGTCTGTTTTATTCACATATTCTACTGCTCTTCAGCAACCCAGGTTTATATCGCAGTCAAACAAATTCGTATTTTTGCGGCAATTGCTGTCGACGACGTGATAATTGAGCTATTGTATCGCTATAGTAAGGCTCAATTTGCGCTCCTTGCTGGAGCAATTCGGCTTAACGACCACCGATACACTTTCAATGCAAAAACGGCTGACTAGTCGTTGGTTGATGAGGTCAACAACAGCGTTTCTCTACTGATATTTACACTAAGAATGACCGTCATCTTCCGCTCATGGCCAGGCCTCCATCGTTCATATCGTGCATTTTTTTCTCGGAATCCCGCTTCCAATTCCTCTTAGTCGGGATGCCCGTTTCCATTTAATAAATTTCAACACACTCCCCCACCCAAAAATACGAAAAGGCTCTGTGCTGTTGCAGTAAACTTGAAAGTTGAAAGAAAGATAATTCTGTCCTTCTGTGGACGTCTATGCTTCTCAGAGGAATGCGTCGGTAGCCTGGCAATTTTTTTGTCGTTTAGGTCGTTCTGTAACACGTCATGTCTGTCATTTGCATAGTATCCGGGGATGATGTATTTCCTTTGTGATGTAGCCATTTGGTATTTGATTCTCTATTCCAATGAATCTGCAGTTGAAACGTGCAGCCTCATGTATCAAAACCACGGGTTCGCGTCAAAGCGCATAGTGCACGATGCGCTCTTTTCCTAATTTCTTCATAGCTCGCGTTAGGCGCTGATGTATCCAGCTTCTTCGTATTGTGCTTCGTTCCTTGTATAATCTGCCTTGTTTCTTAATATTTTTAAGGTGGTTATTTGACGTTCTTGTTCAAGGTGGTTTCATTGTTTTGTTTAGTCACTTTGGCACAGTTTCGTTTCTTCCTCTCTTTTTGTGCTTTTCTGATTCTATTCTTTTTTTTTTCAGTTCACCTTCGTTTTGAATGTGAAGGCTTCTGTGAATGCCTGCTTCATACTCTTTCTCGAAACCAGACATGACTTCTTCGCCAGTTAGCATGTATAATGTGTTCTTCGCTGAAGTCGCCTGTACGGGGTTGTCGTCCAGCAGCGTATTAGTCACCTTTGTCGTTCCAGTTGTTGCACATCTGTCCTTCGTCGGCTGGTCCGATCCATGTTATGTGACGAGACGATCGTCAGCGTAGTCTGTGGTCCCACCGGTGACAATTCCGAGTTCATGATTGTTGTTATGTGAGGTAACGTAAGACTGAGTTGGTCTCACAAGATGTGGTTTAATGGAACTCATACCAGATGTACTACGTTGTTTAGATAAGTGTTTCTTTTCTCTTTCGACTTTTTCCAGTTTCGTCACCTGCTGATTAACTAGTTGTGCTCTAATCTTTAGTATTTATAGACGACCCACGATGCGGTCGTTTAGTTTTATGACGTAAGTGCATTATTCTTCAAGTTCTTCATTGAGTATGAATGGCTCAATAGCATTGTCCAGGTACTTAAGTTGACATTCGTAATTTGTTAGCCTCTCGGTGATTTTGTTAAGTTCTCTGCCTGTCGTTTTTTTCTGGCATTGCTTTTTCAAGATAATCAAAGAGGGTCGTCACCTTGGTGCGTAATGCAGATCTTCATTACAGAAGGTGTTTGATGTCGAAATCGTTGAGGGTGATATGGTCTTGGCCATCTGTTGCATTGGTTAAAATATTGCTCATCTTTCCGGTCGACCGTTGGTCGCTGGCTGTAATGACGTTTCGTTCATGTGTCCCTGTCAGGTTCTCACCGTTTCATTAAGCCCTCTCCCGCGTTTTTGGCACCGGGTGTAGGAAGTTCAGCTAGTCATCGTTGGTTACATTAAATCAAACATTTATTCATACTATACACAAGCACAAAGTAGTTTAATAAGACGTGTCGATCTGATCTGTTCCGATGCACGAGATAGACAATGGAGGCCTGGCCATGAGCGGAAGATGCCGGTCATTCTAAATGTAGATATCTATAGATAAACACTCTGGTTTACCTCATCAACCAACAACCGACCAGTCAGCCGCTCTTACAACTTTACCGGAGGCAGTCATTTTGGTATTTCTGTTAGGTACAAAACGAGCGGGTAGGTAAACAGTATCAACCACGGGGAAGGAAACATTGCTGCCACCTTCTTATCCGTATTTACTCCCTCGTGGTTGATAGCGCTTTTTCGTTTAACCCCTGCCTCAACCATATTACAGAATGGTGGCCTAATCAGTATTTGCTCGTCGTAGTTTCTTCGAGGGGGCCTGAATATGCTGCGTTCATAACGGAAGTGCTAACTTTGCATGACGCCTGCCCGCTTGTGCGAGATACTTCGGACGACATATGCATCTTTAGCAGAGTTCTGGCTCTGAAGTTAGTAAATGAAGAGTGTTTACAAAATGTACGCATTTATTAAACCGTTTTTTACTTCATAAACATAGCGTACTTGGCAAGTCGCGTCACCGTGATCCATCGCCAAGCAATGATTGAAAGTGGCCGTATGGTAAAGCAATATCAAATACCCGCACATTAAGAAATCGTTGCACGAAGAACAAGTCGCCATCACCCAACCTTTAAAAGGTGTGCCATTCAGCCATACATGACTCGCCGAGAATGAAAGCGCTCGGGGCCCGGGCCCTATTCTGGGATGCCCACAGGTATCGTCAAAGACAAAGCCAAAGGAGCAGCAAGAGTGTGGTGTCTCTCACTAAAAGTGCACATCAAGCCTGTTTGAGATGAACCACTTGCACCAAACGCAAACCGGTTCCAAGAGGATCAGCCATCAACATCCGGTTATATAAACTTGCAGTAATTTAGAGCAGTTATGGGTTACGCCGTTATACAAATGGCGAATGCCAGGGATCTCGCAATCGGCAGACGCTCGTTGAGAGTGGTTCTTCTCACCGTCGCCAGATGTCATGCGCGTAGTTTTGCTGCACGTTCCTGCGGATTCGTTGCTTGTCTCCGCGACTGGGGCTTCACTATGCCGACCGAAGACAGCGTTGCCACTCACGATCTCTAGAAGGTATTGCTTTCTTTGGTCACGCCAGAAGTTTGTACTCAAAGCAGACGATACACAGTGGCGCTTCAACGGAAGTATTTTCTTGAAAGCAGACTGCTCTGAAGTGTGCGCATAACGCATCTGAGAGGAGCTCCGTGTGAACTCTTGAATTTCACTGACTAAACTCAACAACTAGAATCACGAACAAAAAATTAATTGAAAAGTGCTGTCGCTGACTCGGGACATTTGGGCTGTGATACTCTCAAACACGAAGTTACTTTCTTTGAGGAGTGTCAAAGCCTCCATTTTGAAAACATTGATCTCGTTATGGAGAACTTTTTATGGCCAACAGATGGGTATACAACTTTGATATCGCTTTCGTTCTTGCCGCACAGAGCCAACCATTATTAGTTTATAAGGTAAATACCGTATATTAATGCATAATGTTTGTGCAGTAAGGTCCTATTTTATCTTATTGCTTACAAAAATGTTAATATGATTGCAGTATACAAACTTTCTGGTATACGGCTGGCTCTGTCCTGCGTGTTTTAAAACAGGTTCATGTAACGCACATTCTTGCAATGCACTCTTTAACACAGGCGTAATACTCGAAACTTGAATATAATAGGAATGCAACGGAGGTAGCGTGGAAGCCTTTCGTCCTTAACCTCGTAGCCTTCGGTTGTGAATTGAACACTTGTAGATGACTGCGTTATCTTCCATTTCAAGCTATGCTTCGTTTCACCTTAAGTACAGACGCAGTCGACTCCACAAGCTGATGGACCATATCATACAGAGTCAAACACGCGCCACCATGGTGTTTGCCATGGGTTCCGTCATGTTTCCGTAATTTATGCACCATCGTTCAACCAATCGTAGAAACAAAAGGCCCAGTGTCTTAAGCATAGCGGCTTGGGACACTGCTTGAATGGTACCACTTCCTCGTCACGTCGGCTGCATCTGGACTTGCGCTGAAATGAAGCGCAGGTCAAAGGGCAGTGGATGCTACGGCTCTAATGAAGACAATCGGGCAGCGACGAAGGTGCATCGTCTCGGCGCAAGTCTTCTTTGTGCGCTCGCTACCTCCGGCCAAACCGAACCCGCACATGCTGCTCTTGTTTCTGCGTGTGATTTTCATGGCCGGTAATAGCAAAACACGAGGGAAACGGGCGCCGTGTCAAAGCCCTTTCCGCGTTCCTTGATTGGCTCTATAGGAGCGAAGCGTTTGGTGCGCTCGGACTCTGTTTGAAACGGTTCATAAGAGCGCACGCGGTAAAGACAAGTGCGAAATGACGTCAGAAGGAGCAAGGAAGCGGGCGTGCCAGCGTCATCAAAAATAATCACAACCATAGCCTCCTCTATACTGACGAAGCCTGGCAGATCGCCACGAGACACGGCTCCCGAAAATGAAAATGTGGAGCTGCAGACAACGGATGAGAAAAGAGTCATTTGACGGGCGCCACGCTGCGGCGAGACGCCGAAGCACACTTCTCCCGAGCGATGGAATGTCCGCTCGTGCTTCTCGCGTTCCTCGCGCTACCGCTTCTTTTCTCGCGGGTTTGAAAACCATGTTTCGGGTCCTCGCCGCTGCTAAAGCTGTGCGCTGACGACCAGGTTCCCCGAGAAATGCTCTGTGCTACCAGATTCTCGCGCTCCAAAACCGCAACCGGGCACTCTATGGCTCCGTCGTCAAACTGCGAGGCTTTGTGAGTATAGAGGAGGCTATGTCAAAACCTTTGCGCTGTCATTTTGACATCATCACAGTGAGACCGAGAGCAGGCATAGATTGGAGACATGTGCTGCGTTCGGCTGAGCATCGTTTCCAGGTAAAGGACGCATCCACTGAACTCTAGGCCAATCGAAAAAAATTTGCCATCCAAGTGTGATTAGGTTACGTGGAGGTAGAGATTATTCTAGGTGGTGTTGGCAGCGCAGGAGGCGAGGGAGAGGAGAAGAAGTACCGGCTTCGGAGGAGACACGGAGACGACGCCTGGCAGAAAGGACAAATTGGGAGTTTGTCGACAGCAAGAACCTCGAAATCTGCATCCCACGGCTGCTTGGGCACTAGCTTTCGAAGGGCTTTCTGTCAGACGCTGCGAACGACTACGTTCGAAACGTCAACGCATATAATGCGTACCAAGTTTCCAGGTAGAAACTTCACCACGAAGCAACGCAAACACATTCTGCGTTACTACTGGCCTTGTCAAGAAAAAGCCGGGGAGACGCAAATGTCTTGCATTGTTCCGCGTATGTAGAAGCGCGATTTGAATAAAACAAAACACTAGATTTTATTTAGAACGACTCGAGAAACGGGGGATGTTTACCACACTAATTTAAAGTACAAGAATTTTGCGATATTCAGAACTTAAGCCGCACGAAAGCAAAAAATGCACAGGAAAAAAGTTATTCAGCTTTCACTCCAAACTGACGATAACCGTGACAAACACACCGCGCAACGCAAAACGAAAAGTTTCCTAAGGAAGGCTTTCGATACAAAAAACGAAACGGCGAGAGAGACAGACGGAGCATATTTTATGTCGACTCGTGTGGCGGACTCGTGCGTGACCGCTACTTCTGTAGCCCGTGTGGGTGACGAAGTAGATTTCATTAAAAACTGTGGTTCGTGGGACCGTAAGTTGGCGTGGCTGATGTCGGATGTTTTCCGTTTTCTCTTTTTGTGCTCCTTTCTTTCCCCTTTCCGTGTTTATGTCTGTTTTTGCATTGCAATACACTTGGATGGATGGATGGATGAATACGGCTGAGCCCTTTGGATCGGACGGTAGCTTACGCCACCTAGCCATTTTGTCTTACCCTTTAAGCTTAGAATATTTAAATGTGAAAACTATATTCACTCCGTACTGAAAAGAAAGTGAGGCTATAAATACCCCTTGCCATCAGTTAATAAGAAAATGCCTAGTTTTCTCTCGCTTTCTGCCACAATTCACTTAATCTTTGCTTGGTAATCTCTACTGTCTTGAAATCCACTTTTCCTTCACTGTCACTAAAACCCAATGACTTTCAGTTGCAGGTCGACGCCCTCTCTGTGTGTTTTCTCGTCCTCGTCCTCCGTCTTGTAGCTCTGTTTCCACCATAAAAGGTTTTCATGAGCAAGCATTCTGGTGTGCTGGCACCATGCGATGGGTGACAACAAAGAGGGGTTTCATTGCGATCATGTCGGTGGTAGGGACATACGTTATCGTTTCTTGAGTTCATTTTTATTTACCGGAACGAACCAACGAAAGTTTGCGAACGAGTGGGTACGCGCGCATTACAATTTATTTTGACTTGAGAGAAAAAATCCACATTATTTATTAAGGAAACTTCTACAAAAAGTAATACATGAACGGTATGCAAAGTTTGCATACCTATTTGAAATAGCGGCCTTAATATTTTAATATGTTTATATTAGCATAACATACTCTGTTTTATACCCATAGCATACATTTCCACATGTTGTACCTCATTGTTTATAGAAACATTTGTATTCACAGAGAACGACGATCTCACGAGGTAACTTTAGACACAACACACACAAACAGACAAAAACCATTTAACACCGCGTGAAAGTTGAAACCTCCGCTTTGTTAAGCGTCGCTAAAAGGAGCTGGTTCATTGTTTTGTCAACGCACCCAAAACATGAAGTGTCAACGAGCATGAGTTCAAGTAAAAAAAGTACTCACCCAAAACTCGTGCTGAGAGGAGTCAGGAAAGCACCGTAATTGGTATTATACACCTGCCACGCATTCACGGTAGACCCGGCTATCGACAGTGCCACAAAAGCCGCTATGGTCAGCCTGGTGGACCTGTTGGCCAGCAACACAAAAACAGTAACAGAACGTTCGTTATGAGTCACGTAAGTCACTCGACAAACGTTTTACCCGAACGCCAAGAAATATATTCTCACAAGGACACAAACGCTGCTCACACCTAATATTCGCTATACTTAGTTCACTGTGCGTCTGACAGCAGTTGACTCATTGATCGCACTGAGCAATTCCGGGAGCTCCAAAAGTGTATCGTGATGGTGCTCATCGTCTTTGTACGCTCGCTAGCACCACAAAAACCAATCGCGCTCTCTCGATGCGTTCCAATCCTGCGCTTTTGTTCTGCTCGTGAATGGTTTAGCCGATGATGGGAAACACTCCAAGTTACTGGCTCCATCTTATTGGATCCATCGAAGAGAAGAGATCGCCTGCGGTTCGACTTGAAACTGAGTATAACACTATTGTTTACAACTAGGACTAGTCCAGGGTCAGTTTGTTGTCCTCGTCATGTACTCAAAATCAACGTAATTGCCACGCTGTAACACTATTCTTTCACGCGTAAGGCTTTTTCAGTGAGCATTGTTTGTTGACGTTCGGTGGTGTTACGGAATCTTACACCGAGTTTCTTCGGCGACGAGATAACCAGGCATTCGTGCTTCGTATCGGGTGTGCGATCCAAGGAGATTATGGCGGCCGGGAGGTGGCGTCCGTATACTCCGTGTATGGAGCGAAGTGTAACGGAAGTAGGCGTGGCCATGAAACAGCCACTCAGTCTCTCGGCCCATAGAAAACTCAGTTAATGGTGGCCCCATTCATATATGAGGCAAAAATAAACGGGCTACCGTGGTATTGCCGTGGCATTACGGTTATTTGCTCTACGCGGCAGAGTCCACTGTATCGGTGTCGATTAGGTGAGATTCAGTTTCGAACACTTGCCATCGCATATATTAATATTTGGTTATGTATACGCTTAGAAAGCGGCAAGTTAGCCAAGTGAACATCTTGTGCCTCCGCTGTAGTGGGGAAGTTTTACCAGTGTGATACCACTGCTACATTGGGGTCTTCCACGGGCATCACCAAGCCTAGACCAAGGCGGATAATGAAAATCAATATTATTTAAATTGTGATCTAAATCATGATTCCAGCAAAATTATATAGTATACATTTTTACATTGTGTATTTTTTATTTGATCGGTTTCATACCCAATTATTTGGTATTTCTATCAGTCAGTCATCAATCGAGAAAGGTATCCGGCTGAACTAGCAAAACATGGTTGTATTCTGAGGAAAGTGGACCGTAGTACTAATTTATATCCTACGATTTCTCATCAGATGAAGAAGGAATGTGTATGTGCGTTTTAAAATATAAATACATTTTTATATAATTTTTTACTGTTTTCAGTACTTGGTATGATTAGAAAATTCATATACAAAGTTTATAAAAAAAAAAAACAGACTTTCCACTCTCGTGAAGAAGGAAGACCAGCGGAGCTGTAATCCATACACCATGTGCTCCTTCTTCGTCGTCATCTGTTTTTCGCGCTGTTTCCTACGATGAATTCCCACCAACGCGCCAAACTATCCATTCTTCTATGATAGCTGGAAAGGTTGCCGCCATCTACGAGCGACGGCGGAAACCATACTGGTTGTGTGCTTGCCGCCGTCGCCTATAGATGGCGGTAGCTGTCCAGGTAGGTTTGTGTCAACATACCGGACACGATCCTGGGGAACCTAGCCCTTAACGGCTCCGGTGTAAAAATTTCATTTTTTTTTTAAATAAAGATCTCTAAATTGTATAAATCTGACTAAATAAAAAAAATCAGACTAAATACAAAATCTGCTGAAAATAAGAGCAAGTCAATTAAATCAAATAAATCAAATTTATTTTAATTCCATTAAACATATTATGTTTTTTTTCACGCTGGTTTTGATACACAACCGCTCGCCGACCGATGATCATTCAGTTCGAAACGGGCAGGGGCTGGGATTGAGCCCAGGATCCCTAAATTCTGGAGCGCAACCTCTTGCTGAAGCTCCAAGGCGTAGTGCGTTAACACACTGGGCCACTGATCCCCCTGAGTTCGCAATATAATTTACGTAAACGCTGGCAACCTGCGCTTTTTTTTTGAATTGGGCCCTTAAATTCACCTTCGCAACATGTCCTCTGGTGTGGCAAAGAAAATGGCACAAACGCGAAGTTTTTGAAAGTACTTTCTCGGCCTGAGTGCGCGTGCTCAAAAAGCATTTTCAAGAGCCCCCATTTTGCATCCGGAACTTTGCTGCGTTAAAATAAAATATAATAATAGAGTAGGTATAAAAACTATGGAAACTATTACGTTCACGTTGTATACTGAGTGCAATCCTCGATGTTTGCTATATCACTAAGGAACTTTTTGAAATAGATATACGCGAATTTGTTTTTATATAAGTTGATTCGCGCGTATTGTTTGCGAGGGTTAGAGGGGGAGGAGGGGGGGGGGGTAAAAAACAACTTGGATATTGTTTTCTCAATGATTACGAAGTAAATGTGTAATTACGTGGACAAACCTTTATTTTAGCACATCTCAGACCTATTTAAAAGGTTAAAACAGCGCAAAAAACAACGGACAGTGTAAAGAAGGACACAGACAGAGCGCTCTGTCTGTGTCCTTCTTTACCCTGTCCGTTGTTTTTTGCGCTGTTTTAACCTTTTAGATATGTCATACCAACTCGCCCAGGCTTCAACTTTAGCATCTCAGAGCACTCGGTATATATATTTGTTTTAGAATAACTTTTCCTCGGAGGTCATAAATTACCTAAATATTGGCTTTTGTAATACTTCCAGATATACTTAATATAAAGAAAACAAAGCATTTCGTAAGTTTATTAAGCCCTTCATAAAAAAAATATAATAAATTTATGAACAACACTTTTGAAATAACCAATTTGGTGAAAAATTATTGCGTATAAAAACAAAACACTTTTCATAACATATAACGTTGGTGATGTCCTGTCCAAGCCACGCATCACTGAGGGCCGATCGCTCACACTTTGATAAATTGTTACCATTTTTTGGCAAAAGAAAAATATTCAGTTTGCTTCTGCACATAGATAATTTTTGTATTACTTGTTTCCCTTCTTAAGGTACATTCAAGTGTTTTAGGGAACCAGTGCATGTCGGTTGTGGTTTTTTTGCAGGATGATGATTCCAACAAAATATAATGACGCTCCAAAACATTTCCTGAAAATGTACAGTCGCCTTTTACGGAGCTATATTTCCGCCGAACTAGCTGTGCTATCCGTTTGGCGAGTTCCGCAGTGTGCAGGAAATAAAACATTATCAGCTTTAACACCAGTTTACATTTATTACATCGTAGTTGGTACTTCACTGTTATCAACGCTTGTGCATTTTTCTGTGAAGGATTAGCCAACATTATGTGTGAGCATCAGTTACATTAACGAAAACGTTATCGCTAAATGCATCGGAGCCTTTACCAGGCAGAAGGCGATTCACAAGGTAAAGCTGGTCAACACGTGCTGACCCAAGACCTCGATGCACAGGTTTAATGCAGTTCCCGGTTTAGCGCCATTGATGAAAACTTCATGCACAATCCGTGTTATTGGAGCCATCAGCAACGTCCAATGCGCAGCTCGCTACTGACATGCTACCTCGGTAGCTCTTCCTTGCAACTCGTAATTTCCTACAAATATCTTGGCCTTTATATTACCCATATGTCATGAAACGTTCACATTTATCGCACCTCTGCCAACGCCAACTCTATTGTTGATTACTTAAATCGAAATTTTACATTAGCCCCTGTGTCATCAAAATTACGTTTATTTAAAACACCGGTATGTTTGAATTTAGAATACGCTGCAGTAATCTGGGATCCCGGTCACTCAACACTCGTATCTAATATTGAGGCCGTCCAAAATCTCCGCGCACGATTAAACTTTTGTAATTATCACCGTACCGCAAGTGTCTCGTCTATAAAACTAACTTGTCTTTGCCTCTTCTGTCATTGCGCCGCAAAGTTTTTCGTCTTTGTCTTTTTCACAAAATTTATGACCCTAACCCTACTAGTTTCTTCTTTCTTTCCCTCACATCTCTGCTCGCCTTGTCCATCAATTCAAAGTAGGATTTCATCATTGTCGTACCAACGCCTACATTGACTCCTTCATACCCGGAATGTCTTCAGAGTAGAATTACGCTCCCGCATCTTTAATGTCCATATCATCACCAGATTTTTTCAAAACTATGATAACCAATCATTTTTGCTTATACTAGCCTTGACTGCCCATGTTTTACATTATTTGTCTTTGATTTTGTTTTTACGGAATTTTGTACGGTATCTTGAACCTCCGCTCTGTAATGCCCTAGGGCCCTGAGGGTACTGATATAAAGAAATGAATAATGTTCATGCGAAAGAACGAGCTACACGCGTATCAGACAAACTTCCGCCCAATTCGCATGCGTCTGATATGTGCTGAATGTTTGCGGGCGGTAAGACTTCTGCTTAGTGCTCAGGAGTTGCGGTGACGTCAGAACAACGCCGAGCTCTTATTGGCTTTGCTTGAAAGGATAGTGGGTAGACCTGAATGCTAGATGCCTCGAGGTCTACCCGCTATCTGTTTTGATCGGCCAATAAGAGCTCGGCGTTCTGACATTATCGCAGCCCTTCTGCAAGAAGCAGACGAACGTGCGCTCCGCATTTGTTTTTGCCCCGTTGGTCAAAAAAAGGTTTTGGGCGTGGCTTGAATATCAAACCTGATAACTGAAGGAACACTCGAGCTCCCGTTACTCAAACAAAAATGTAACAAAAAGGTGACGTACGAATTGTATACTGATAATTCTCTGCGTAGGACAATGTAAGCTGAACTGATGACGGCAGCGCAAATAATTTAATGTGGAGACGGTAGACTCATGAGGAAAAGCCTTATTGAAAACGAGCCTACTTTGGGCCAACGGTAAAAAACGCGTAAACGTTTTGTTAGATTCTTGTTCACCAGGTTAATTTTATTTTTACATTCCACATATCTATGTTTATAGCCCTAACGTTTAGTTGTCTCAAATAAACGCAAGCCCACGGGTTGTAGATTTACTTTATTTTTTGTGCCGAGTATAGTGTACTGACGCTGAGGTACTCGTGGGAATGTGAATCTTAGTAAATAATGTATGATCTCCACAAACGAACATATTTTTTTTGAGAATTGAGGTTTTGGTGTGTTCTCAAAAACACTATATTGATCAAGTTTCCTCAAATTATCAATAAACATATCAATCAAGTAACATACCTACAAATCAGCAATAGTCTACTTACAATTGTAGATTCAATTTATGTCTGGTCCTTTTCACCAATATTTAATTAAACAAAATACAAATACTAAGATGTTTATGATTCGATTCGATGCACCGGACTCTTCACGTATCTTTGCTTTGTTATGAATAATATCTTCGTCAGAAAATTAACATGAAGCGGGACTCCCCTGGTAAAGATTTGTATCTTTAGTATCTAATCAGAGAGAAGATCGAACGTCAAGCACTGCAGGGTGCTGTACAAATTACGCTCATACGCGGATGCCCAGATGTAAAGAGAAAAACAAAACAAAAAACATCACGGTGGTGCGTTTCAACTTCGAAGTCTGCCACTGCGTGTGCTGCACTCTAAGAACTGCGTGCGCGTCTACAATACTTGCCAAACACTCAAAAAGCCGATCTCTCCGATCTAGAAAATCAGCTCAGCGAATGATGAGACGGAACATACATTTAGACCTTAAAACTAAGTCTGCATGCGGTGTGGTATTACGCATTGCAATAATGACGCTTTGCATTCCGTAATGCCACAGCGCAATCTTCATTTTTAGGTCTAAACGGATGTTCGGCCTCATCATTCGCCGAGCTGATTTCCTAGAGACACGCAGGCATTTCTTAGACTGCACATGTTCACCCCCATGGCATATTTTAAGCGTTTTAGCCTGAGCTAAGATGAGTTTACTTTTGTCACGGTCAACATTCTAGAGCAGCTATTTCTTTTTGAATTCCATTTCTTTCAGGAAGCTCTGACATCGATACACTTTTCAAGGTCTAAATGAGCCGTCAGCAAAAACAACTTTCTTCATTCACTGAAGTTGTTTTCGACCAGTTTATATTCTCAGCCGCATCTCAGAGTTAAAAACAGCGCTAAGGAAGAGAATAACCAAGAAATCACTGGTTTAGGACCTGTTCTAGCCTTACTATTACATAACAAGGACAGTTGATTGAATATCTGATACGATCATCTCCCTTTTTATTGAAAATCAGAAGTAATGAGGTTGCATCGAATTATTAGTTGTACTGTCAGATTTCAATGTATTGTTGAATTATGATTTCACAAAGTTGTAGAACAGATTATGAAGGTTTTCTTACCTTTTTAGGACTAGAAGAACAACCAGAGATATCACGAAGAGTTGGAACTCACAGGAAAGGTACCACAGGTGACCGAAACAACCCTAAAAACAAAAAAACAAAATTTACTAGTGTGCAAATGATAGTGGATAAGTGATTTCGAACAACTAAAACAAATTATACTCAACTATGGTACAGAATAAAAATTAATATGATTTAAATCATGATACATATCATGGTTTTATTCCTAACTTAAATCACACCGGTTTCCCAATTATAATTTAAATCAGTCCTTTCCCGCACTAGTAGTCACAAAACTCTTTGCAGTTTGTCATGAGATGCTTTCTAGAGTCATAGCTTTTGTATTAAACAAATATTTATATACGCAAGAACTAATCGTTGCATGCTGAAAATTAGTAAAAAGTGGTGATCTTGTGGGCAAATCGAATTGTTCATCGAGCTTGCTTTGTACCTTTCACTTTTTTATTTGCGTAATGTTCTATTGCAAGAATATCGGAAACAAATGCAAAGATATAATGTCATTATGTAAGTAAATCAGGACGGCGAAAGAAAAGCAAATGAAGGTTTTTCACAACTAAAACAATCAAGGGGCATGGCGGTGTTCACGGCAATAGAAATTGTTAATTGGACCATACTTTAAATATAATTCATTGATTTACTTTTTGTCGTTTTCAGTGATTGGATGCATTAATCATTAATTTGCCATGTCTAAAAACGCATTTATTGTTAAGGAATTTATGTTGCTTATCTAGGTAATGAAATTAACAACATTCCATGGTGAATGCGCCGTTGACTCAAATTTTATACTGATTTTGTATTATCAGATATTTTTAAGATTTGAATCGGAGAATTCATATGTGCGAATTGCTTGGCTTAGCCGTTCTGACGATATGTTTTTTCAACCCTAAATTATGACCGTTTGCTTGAGAGAACATTTGATTCAACTTACTAATTCTTGTTCCTTGCCAAAATTACGAATCTGGATAAGAAGCCGCCACCACTGGTTTGCAAACTCGTAGTAGAATTTTTCCATGATGGGCTTCAAATTCGGTCCCGATGCAATGAGAGGCACGAGGTGGTAGCACATCAAAACAAAAAACACGACGACGTTGGCTCTGGAAAAAAAAAGTACTTATATTTCAAAACATGAACGCTAAAGTGTTTTTTTTTTCATATATTATGGGGTGTATTTCATTGCATCTTAAAAACAATATGAGTTTTTTTCTCCATAGAAAAATCTTAATGGTATGTGTCCTTCTCAAAACCACCCGATCGGGCAAAACTGGTGGTCACTACTTGAATGGCACGAAGCGCGTGATTGGGTCACTCGCCGGACGCGGACGCAGTGCTCGTGTTCAATACGTGAGCAGAGGGCGAGTCAAAACAATGGCGAATTCGTATATTTGGTGCGACAGGTACTAGGTGGATCGCATCTGAAAGGTGTGGCTACCAACATTTCGTTCTAGCGTACTATAGCATGCTGCATTCGTCCGTGTCAATTAAATTACGTGTCTCTATTTACTTGCATGGTGTTTTTAAAGCCTAACTGATACTATTCTTTGTTCTCAGGTAAAACTAGAACAAGACGTGGTTCAATCATACACTACTTTCACAAAGTTCAGTTTACTTGAATCGAACGAATTAAAATGAATTAAATTGTAAACCGACTATTCAGTTTGAACTGAATTATTTTGGGATATATTGCATGTTAAATTACCATGACCTAAACTTAGAAACGATCCAGCTCGGAACTTAACGTCGAACACACTTATCTTTCCCATTGAATTACTGGGGGTTAAACTCGCGGATTTGCCGACATATCACAATCGAGAAAATTGAAGCTGTCGGCTTGTAAAACTGCATTAGATCTCTTGTATCTTTAAATATACATACTTGTATAAGCTCGCTAGAGTCCCTGCTTAAATACGAGTAAACGATGCATCTAACATCGGCTTGTAATCGTTTAATTACAAATGTATCTGCATTGTGTCAAGCTAACAACCAATCCATCGTCGCTTTCAAGGCGAAAATTCGTTTTAAAACGAAACGCGTTCCCCACGATCATGACTCAAAAATGCATTCTTCCAGATGACCGGTACCGGAACGACCACGTACCGAAACAGCCGCGTCCCGAAAAGACCTCGTACCGAATGTCCGCACCGAAAAGTCCGGTCTCGAAACGTTCCGTACCGAAATTCCCTAGACCCATATAAAAATTGGGGTGGCTTAGTTCGGCTATGCCAGGATATACGTAGCTTGAGCTTATGCGCACAAAATGAGAGACGCTATCAAGCGGCTCCGGTGCAGCATCAGACTCTGCTACTGCGCAACGGAGGCGCACAGCTGGGCACGTGGTGGCGCCAGTGCGTCTGCTGTGGCTATGACGTCACTCCTCTGGAATGCGCAGACTGGCGAGGAGCGCGCTTTGGCGGCGGAACGCGCGGCGGTGGCGGCTCCGGCGCGCCAGCTGTGCGCCGTGTGACGTCACTGCTCCTCGCGCTTGCGCAGCACGGCTCTTTGACAGCCACACGAAACTGCTGAACCTCGGCTAGTGTAGCTCACGCTACAAAATTATGCTGTCATTTATTCGCACAGTTTAAACAAGACCCCAAAAAGCATGGACTCAAACCATAACCGCAACCTGAACCGAAAACCGTTTAAGAGCGAAATTGTTTGTGTAACATTAACGGGAATGAAACCCTATATTTTAATTTACCATTACCTTAAACGATGCGATAACCGCTAAAAATATATCAATAACCGTGATATAAAATCGGTTCGTCGAAAAGTTTAAATAGCAAATTGAATTCACGTGGCGGGAGTTTGAAATGCCATGGGAATTGATAGACGCGGTGGACATCGGCGTGTGTAGCTCGAGGATAACGTTTCCCGTTATAAATTCAAGTAAATATTGAATTTTGACCGCGATATTTATCCGCCATTCAGCTTCGGCAGACATGCAGCTGGCACGATAGGTTCCACTGTGCCAATTGTGTTTGACAATTTTTTTTTTTCAGGGTACGAAATTATAAATTGTAGTACTAATGATATGAGGTCAAATTGATCCTTCCAACTGAGAACGTTATTGACGCGTAGTATGAATGATTCAGTTAATTTAATCTTCTTGCAGATCTCGGCGACAGTAAACTATTTCATTCCATCTCACTCTAGCAAAAATAACGCCTCGGAATCGAATGAAAATAAATCAAGAATATCATGACTCATTAAAATATTTTGTCGGTACATATTAAGACACTGGCTAAGCTCTTGTATTCCTGTAGAAAAGAGTCGAGCGCGTACTATTTGCGCGTCATTCTTCGCAAAAGAACCGCCGAATGTGTATGTAATACTTCAACTATTTAGGGTCACAAGGGTAACTTTAATAGGAGCACCAGAAGTAACAAACAAGGGGAAGAAACAAACAACCGGTGGTATATCTGTTTCTTCTACTTGACATTTTGGCGCTGCTGTCATTTCCTGGTAATCTGCTGGGAGAATGAAAAACAAAAACAGCGCAAAATGAACGAGGTACAAGAAAGCGAAAGAAAACCAACACCCTGCTTTAAACAGACGCAGCGCCGTATCTGTTTACTGCTCGTTTATTTTGCGTCGTTTCTTTTTTTTTTCATTCGACATGCACAATCTAGTCCAACTGCTTGCCTCGGTGCTGAGAGAAGCAAGTACTTCACAGCCAGCCGGAAATTGCGTACAGTTTCATTTGTGCAAGGTGCCGGAAGCCAGCAACACCCTACTCTGTTTCAGAATAAACTGGCAAGCACCAGAAAATAAGGGCGCACTAAGTACGAGCACCGGAGTAAGCCACATGAAAACTCGGCGGCAGAAGGAAACTCCGGTGATGTGTTGTCACAAGCTTTGCTTCGATGTTTATAATGGCTCACATGTAGCCGTACTTTCATAGCTTTAGGCATTTGCCACGTTAATGTGGTTACCGGATGCTCCCTGAGATCGCTGCTACCTCAGCTGCGGTCAGATGCCTCTAGTCGGGGTAACACATGTTGGCATCGAAGACTTTCAGGCTTCTTCCATCAGTAGTTTCAATTGTATTCCCAACCTGTCCCCCAAATAAACGTTGTCGACGCCATTTAAATGTCAGACTAACGGCGAGCTAACGCAATAATAGAACGTCTAGTATAGTAGCGGCTAGAGGTCACCGGGTTAATTTAGGTATTTTAGTGCAACTGCCAAAATATTTAGGATGGAAAGCACGCTGTCAAAACGTTGTTGGCGCTGACTGAATGCCAAGACGGAAACACCGCTTCGTCAATGATTGCTCTCATGTTTCATGGTACGTTATATTTTATGCGAGAAACTTGTTTTAAGTGATGCTGTATCTACACCAGCGATAGCAAGTAGAGACGAAACATATTTCTAGGAACCACAAACTTGCTACAGGAGTTTTTACGCAACTTGCCGCACCATGGAGGGAAGGATGATTTTTATTCCTTATAGAGAACGGTGTTTCTAGAGTTCTATGGCGCGCGTTGCCTATTCCTATTTCTCTTGAAAAGAAACTGGTCAACCTCGAAAAATAACAATACTATAATTACTCGTTTTTTCATTTTTTTTTTGTATTTTCTGAACAGTTATTTAAGTCAGGTGAAGCTATTTGTTCTTAGACAAGTTTATACTACGTTTTTTTGTTTTTTTTTTAAGTGAATGTCCTCCTTTTTATATTCCGATAACGTTCAAGTGCTGACCGATACGTTGCAAATTACTCTCGTTCGTCTGCATTTTATATTATTTTATAAGAGTTTTTCTTTTACTTTGTTATAATATAAAAATCATTCACGCGTTGTAATTACACATAACTTTAAAATCAATTTATACAACATTAAGTTTTATATCGGTCAAACGCGCCGAAGAATAAAGATTATGACTCCAGTTTTAAATTGTAGTCTCAGAGCAAACTGTATTTTTGCGCCTAGGTAAATGTAAGAACAACTAAATTAACTTTATAACTTTCTTATTTAATTTGGGACTCTTTTTTTATTAAAAAAAATCACTCACCTGAGGAAGCGGCGAAAGATTGCGAGAACTCCAATGTACATGCTTGATCCTTTTTGTCTCCTGATGTTGTAAGTTAGCAAGAAACCGCTGAAGGGATGAAAAATGATATAAGTGCACCGAACACTCCGGAACTATTCAAGAACGTTTAACTTCTATTTGCATTAAAGCAAACAATATGTACGTTATATAAAGTAAATATTATTCTGTGAACAATCAAAATCAATATAAAAATATAATATCTGGTTGTCTCGGAGATAACGCAGTTCATCACAAATGCCATACGTCGAGGTTGATTTTTCTTACAGCATTTATTCAGAATTCTTAATCCTGACGCTGAAGTTTGCAGATAAAATTAACGGTTCAATCAACGCTGGCTAATCTTGAGATCATCGTTATTACCGTGGCGCTTAGTGTTATACCTGGAGCAAGCACTTCCATAGTTCCACACAAAGCAAAATGGTGAACGTCATTCTTAATGTACACTACTCAACAGTTAGCGGAGGCAAGACTCTTAGCGTGTTGCTTAAGTAAAGTTTAACCTACTTCCTAATTTAATATTTCTATATGTATTAAAAGTCAGACTATATTTAACCAGATAACAAAACAATACGACCGTTTTATGAATGGACGACGGTCGCTCGTCCTTAACTACTTTTTTAACCTGAGACTTACCTCACAAAGAAGAAGGCATCTACCCCAAGGTAACCGAACATAATCACGCAGCCACCCAGCGTGTCACCTATGTGTAGAGCATTTACAAGACGAGCTGAAAAAGATTAGACCACATCAACTCGACAGACGGCATATATGCGCACTAATGCAGTTTTAGTGCACTTAAGAGGAAAATATGAAGCACGAAGTTCACGTTTACGTCCTGCCTTAGCATTTCTATTTTCAATGCATCGAAATGTCTTATGCAACTTGAATCATAAAAAGATCACCGGGAAATTGATGAATTTTACACGAACATGTCACTATGATTGACATTTTGAACCTACTAGCTAATGTTGTTCGCATAAACAGAAGGGACATCACACGATATCAAAAGAGAGTTTATAAGTCACTTTCAAAGTGGACACACACTTCAAACTTAGTGCTTGTTGTCAAGAGAAACGTTCAATTTGCACGTAAATGACAGTGCACATTCTCAGGACCACCGTCCAATGAATATTGCAGCAATATATATCCACAACATAATACGAAATTAATGATAGAACCTTTAATTTAATATTGTCAATTCACGCCGTAATTTTAAACTAGGTCAAAACAGTGCCTGTCGACAGGCACTGTTTCTATAATTGTAATTTTTTTAAAGTTTCCCAGATGGTAATTATATGATAGACATGGTAATTTCTGAAGGCACTTGAATTGCGTGAAAAGGAAGCTTTAAAGCGCTTGGTTCGTATAATAAAAAATATATATATACCGATTCAATATTTTACTACCTCTTCTCATCAAATATATCATAAACCCAAAATGGGCTTCATTTGCATACACAAAAATTGAACCAACTGTATTGACCTTTTCATTTTTTATGTAGCCGAAACTCTCTCATGGGCATTACGTACGGGGAACCAACAGTACACTAATTTGAGTAAGCAAAACAAAAACCGAGCAGAAAAAATACAATACATGCATAAAAAATTATTTCGACGCCTTCAGGCACTTTAAAAAGTAATTGAAATATATTCATAGAAAAAGAATCATAAGAAAAGGAGCACAAAACGGAAAACGAAAGTTCCAATTCAACTTTGCATACTCAAGCAGCATCATGTCTGCGGCGTCAACAAAAAATTCATGATCACCGATGGAGGCAATTTCTTTTGGAAGGCTATATTCAAATCCGAAATGGTAAGAAGTAGGCAAATTTGTTAGCTTGTTGGTTCGTGCATTTATTGGGTTAATTCTAAAAGGTGACCTAAAGGGGGCGATGTCTGGTGAGCTGTCAACAAGAAAACATGTTTAAAAGCTGAAGAGCTATGTTAGAGTTTGTGAATCAAAGACAGGCACGCGAGATGCCTTCTGGTATGAAGGGGTGATAAGTTACGCCGATGTTTTACACCGGTTACACTCGTAAAGCGGAAGTAGTCACGAACTGTTAAACGAGTGGCTTTGTTTTGCAGTAATTATATGTTCTCTCCGAGATATGATTGGTGAGGTCAGGATGCCAAATGATGGATGCATACTTCAGTTGGGATCTAACAAGAGCAGTAAAGGCAAAGGGATATTTTTTTGTATTTGTGTATGTTTGAGGATCCAATAGTTTTTGTCGTTTTTTTAGTGATATGTTAAATGTGAGTGTTCGAGGTAATATCAGATGAAAGATGAACGCCAAGATATTTAAATGTAGATACATTTTTGATAGTTTCATTTCCGATTAAGTATGTGTGTGGAGTTAAATGACGTTCTGTGTAGGAATGTTATAGCATTGTTCTGTTTGTATATATTGTCATCAACCACATGGTGCACCAATCGGAGGTTATATACAAGTCTTCCTGTAAAATTTTATAATCCAGAAGACCTGTAATTGAACGATAAATGGAACAATCATCTGTGAACAGACGAGTTAAAGATTGGATGTTAGAACGGAGATCATCGACAGATATCAGAAAGAGCACATGACCAAGTACCGAACCATGCGGGACACCGGATGACACAGGAAGGGAGGAGGAAGGACCTTGACCAATTACAAGAGGCTGGTGTCTGTTAGTTTAAAAGTTTGTTATTCATTTCACTAAAAAGGTGAATAAGTTGGAATTATTCAGTTTATGTAGTAGACATTGATGAGGAACGCGATCAAAAGTTATGGCGAGATCAACAAATATAGCATCAACGGCCTTGGACGACTGAACAGAATTATGGAGATCCGGGACTAGCTCGAACAACCGAGCCCCGCTTGAAACGGCCAGGCTGAAAACTGTGCTGGTTAGTGAAAAGAAGATGACGGCTTGATATGTAGGTGAGTAGAATGGGTCTGTAATTATTCAATACACTTTCATCTTCTGCTTTGAAAAGAACTAAAGTTGAGTCTTGGGCTAGTTGGTCTGACGTATTTGAAAATTAAAACAGTACAAAGGACGAGGGACCAGATTAAAAAAATACACAAAGAGAGCCCTCACTCACAACTAGATGTAATTGATTGAAACTGCGATATATATATATATATATATATATATATATATATATATATATATATATATATATCGCAGTTTCAATCAATTACATCTAGTTGTGAGTGAGGGCTCTCTTTGTGTATTTTTTTAATCTGGTCCCTCGTCCTTTGTACTGTTTTAATTTGTATATATATACACCATAGTTTGTATATACATATTATATACTATATATATATATACACAAACGCAGTCAAGAACAAAAATAAAGGAAGGAAAAAAGGATCAGCCTATAAAACACACATACTTTAAAACAACGCCAAGAAAAGTCGTAAAATATAATGCGCACAAGAAAACGCAAGTCGCGATGTAAGGAAAGCAATCTCTTTTCTTGAGTGGGCAATTGAAGGACGGCTGACACACGCATCACCTAATCTTGATATTTCTAAAGCATCAAGACTTTTATGTGTCAGCGACAATCACGGCAATAAATGCTGCCGTGACCAGAAATCACCAAGGACATATTTGAAGCATGCTATCTTAGCCTGCCATTAAGACAGAGGCCCTTCTGGCCCATATAACGCTTGGCGCACGAAAAGAAAAGTGAATGAACAACCTTTTAGCACAAGAGACGAAATGACATTGATAGTTCGTCTTACAAGTGCTAGCATCGCCTACCGAAAGATCAACGGCTCTGCACAGCATTAACAGTTTGTCAAGAGCGGAGAACTAACACGTTATTACATCTGTCTCCGATTCTTTTGAGGTTGTGCTCCCAACCGTGAATATACGGAATGGCAACAAACTGTTTTTTTTTTGTGCTTTTTTGGAAGTATCTTAACACGTCAAAGGCCCAATCTTTATTTGTATGAGCAGAAACTTGGAAGCTGCTATCAGCACGTAGAAGGGGTAAACAGCGGCTGTGAGGAGTTCAGTTTGCTTATCGAAAAAAGGTTGCATTTTGTGGAAGCAAAACTTCCGAAGAGCATGTGTATAGCAAATCCTTGTAACCGCCCGCTTTACAATTTTTGAGTGCGCTGACTCAAAGGCAACAGAGGCTTGCCAGCGCGTGGTTCGTAAGCGTATGGCTTGAACACAGAGTTAACATTAAATCTATAAGTTTTATACAACCAGCTTCAGGCAGTTAACGAGTGGCCAAATGTACATCCAAATTTTCTAAAACTTCAGTCATCGACGCATGAAAAGAAAAAGTTGTGCGGAGCCGTTAATCCCTCCGTAAGGAATGCTGGCACTTGCAAGACGAAAAATCGTGATAATTTTGTCACTTGAGCTCAAAGGTTTCTTTAATAAGGCAAAATTCTTATATGTCTCATCGTTCAGTCTTTGAGCGAAAACACGTCGGCGACCCGAAAGGTACTAAAACCCACGGTTCGCCACTGGACCACGAGATGGCGTTCCTTGCGCCAGAATCGGCGGAGGCGCGCGCGCGGCGCAAACCCAGCGGGAGAGGAGGACACTCTCGCTTGAGTTAAAGTCCCTTGATACTGCTTTTACAAGTAACGACAAGCAATATAAATCACAAACCACATTCCGCTGGAACAAAATAGCGGTATTCAGTTCAAACCTCTGCTGTGCGTCGCCATTCACCTCCTGAAACCTGCACCTTCACGCAGTCGGCGCTTCAAAGAATGTCGCTACTTGTAGGAAGCTCTTATCAAGGGACTTTAGCTCAGGCAGCGGTGAAGAGCGGGTGTGCGACATGCCATTAGATTAACGGCGCCAAAAGTGCGTCGTCAGAGAGCGCGATGTCTTCGGAGGTTCGCTATCACCGGGATCGGCGCTTGGGTTTTCGCCTTCAAGTCGACTTAGGGATAACATAAAAGGCCCTGTGAATTTTTCACTTCCTTTGTCATTCAGCGAGCGTAATGTGTGCCTGGCAGGCCGCTGTTTCAATGACAGTCAAAGAAAACATACTTACAATGCGTCCTTGGTGGTATCCGGTCACTTAGGCACACATCGCCCTGACTATCGCTGTGTGCCGGAGATTCAAAGTGAGGTTCTAAAACGTCCCGTGACCAGCAGACACATCAAATTCTTCAGGCCTTAGAAATAGCAAGATTAGGGGATGCCTGTGTCAGCCGTCCTTCAATTGCCCTTTCATGAAGCGATTGCTTTCCTTGCACCATGGCTTGCGCTGTGTTTTCCGCATTAATATTTACGACTTTTCTTGTTGTTTTTATAGGGACCAGTGTAGGGGCTTATTCTTTCTTCTTTTTTTTATCTTTGACTGCGCTGATATATATATATATCTATATATATATATCGCTGTTTCAATCAATAAAAGTTTGTTGTGAGTTAGCACTCTGTTTGTGTATTTCTTCATCTGGTCCGTCGTTCTTTGCGCTGTTTTAATTCTCAAGTTTAAAGATAGGAAGGCCACGTGCATTTCTTCAATCATCCGGTAATTCACCTGTTGTTAGCGATTGTTGAAACAGCCTTCCAAGAAGATGACCAGATATTTGTTTTATTATTTTATTACCTTGATATAAATGCCATCTGAACCCGGACTAGATTCGGTAGGCAGACGGTCAATGGCACATTCAAGTCCAGGTAAGATCCTATGAGTTCATTCATGTACACGCTCAAAATACCTGAGCACTGAAATAAAATATATGTACAGCAAACTAACTATACAAGATATGACAAGTTATGAGAGTGCTCTGTAGAACGTTTTTTAGTGTACCTGTGGATCAAGCGAAATTGTTGTCGAAAATAATTATTCCTACTTTGAAAAGTGCATAATACTGTTTTAGCATCAGAATAGCGCATGCTATAAGAAAACGATCGAACGGTCACACTAGGGTTACGAAAAATCTCAAGGATAAAACGATCCTTTTTATACGAACAGATCCTGCAGGTCCGCTATTATTTAATAAACAACCGTCCACTAACGTTTACGAAAAATGGGCCAGCTAATGAAAAAGCATCAAATACAAAATTCTATTTCAGCAAAAATCGCATTTCCTAACCCCAACGCTATCAGCGCTTCGTCGTTTGCTGTTATCCTTCTATGAAATTCATTCATAGTCATCTACGTGCATTGCGGAGAGGTAGATGCCTGGGAAGGCTTGAACATTCTACGAGACTTCAGCAAGACGGTGTTCTGAAAGTCTACAAAGCACGCATGGATGCAACCCGCATTCCCTTTTTGCCGTTCAATTTACTTACAGATGTTGAGGAAATCGAACGCGCTGTAGGAATGACCCAGCACCACTGAGAACATGGCGATAAATCGGATTCCATGAAGAAACCTGTACGCATAGGCCTCCGATGTCCGGTCATGAGAGACGGCCAACATGAGACTTGTGTTCGCCGGCACGGAATATACGGTTAGAGCTGTCATCAAGGCGCCTGCGCAGGTACAAAATAAAAACACGTTTTCATGAAAAGAAGAACAGAGTGTATCGTCCGACGCCCCTTAAAATAAAAAAAAAAATACGTGGATTATTGGAAGGTCAAGAGGGTATTTGGGCAGAATAGCGCCGGTTTTATCTACTTCGTGAGGATTCTAAATGAAAAATAAATAGTAATGTCTTTAGTAGAGTTTAGCCGGCAACATGAATCTATGTGGGGTTTACCATTGAGACTATCCTTTATAATCGTTTTCAACGATTTGTACGTATTTTGTGGCTACGTTTTTAGAGTGGTGTGTTAGTCCAATTTTATGTTTTATAAAATCGAGATTTATCCTTTTTGTAGGACTGTAGTTTACGAGTTCCCAAACAAGCGAGAGGTCAGATTCACAAAACAGTCTTTAACGAAAAAGCACCTATGACAACCCCCTCCCCCCCCCCCCCAAAAAAAAAAAAAAAAAGAAAACAATTGTGTTTACGAAGCTAGATAATCCTAAGCTTCGCGTGTGTTGTGCAGCTTCGGAAGCGTCTTAATCATTTTTTACTTTGTACAACATGGCCGCCAACATTGCTCGGTCACTTAGCCGAGATGCAAACGACTGTAAATGAAGAATTGTATTTCAACCGAACCTAATACAAATATTGTGTTTTATGTGGTGTGTGTATATCGTAGCGTGACCTGACGACACGTGACATTCTGTCATTTCGGTTCTAGGAGTAACGCGAGCCACAGTGCCGAGTCGTATTGGAAAGTGACGTCAAGTCATCACGTGACACGCGCGTGACGTGAATCATGTCACAATACGATTTGGCATTATGACGGCAATTGACCACGTTACATAATGAGAGGTCACGTGGCGTCAAGCTGTGATGTGTCACCGTGCCACATGAAGTTAGGCCAGATTAAATTATGACTTATCACCGTGACTTCACGTTAGGTGACATCACTTAATAACCAGAGTGGGTATGCTCACAACGATCTTACATTAATAGGCTGCTAAGACCTGCAATCTTGATGGTGCCGCATTCACGCTGCGAATGAACTGTAGAAGCTCGGTATTAGCTTGCGCTCAGCGGTCGCGCACAGAGCTATTGCCGCCATTGAACATGACGTAATCGTGATGTGGCCCATACTCGCGTCATACCTCGAGGTGTTTGCGGCTTAGAGCGTCATGCGCAGGCCTTGTCTTCTAGGTGGTATTGGTCTGGCTCTCAACAGAAGGGTCATGGGTTCAAATCCTGCCTCCCTCTAAAGGTCTTACATTTTATTTATTCGAAGCAAATGAATTGCTTTACTAAACGAAATAATTTGAGACATGTGGACACATTTATTTTGCAATACATACCAAGTTTAAATTCATTCATTCCACGCGTGACGTCACATTTCACGTGAGCGTTATGGTTTTTTTTTTTTTTTTAATTCCTGCGAGAGGTCATATGGCTGCGACGTCATGACCCTATCGACTAATAAGGTTTTTGCCGTCCCACCGACGCCAACGCCAGCTTTTCTGCAACACAAAATATAAAAATCTATCGCTTAAAAAGAAAAAAAAGCTTGTGAGTTGCGTGAAATTTGTTTGTCGGAAATCATCACACATGTAATTTAATTGCCGGTACTGTAATATTTTGCAAATTTAATATAAACCTACTTATTATTATCTCTGAAATATTATGATCAAAAGGAATACTGACCTCGTTGCTGGCTCTTCCCCACACTTCGTTTATTTAGGTAGATGTCGATTCCGCTGCTTACACACACTAGCAAGAGCAAGCTTCCTAGAAAAGCACTGCAATTAAAATGTACGACTTTGATTAGGAAGATGCACGAACGATACAGGTTTCTTCAACGTAATACAAAAACTCTGGAGCCAACAATCAGGTGTTCTTGTTTCAAAATTTGGCCCGCTGGTTTCAACACACAACTATCATCATATTTCCCAGAATATTTTCTTCTAGATCTGGCAGTCAATTGCTTGGTAAGAGGACGGGAAATTTTGAGTGCTGCGCATGAAAGTTACTCAAAAATTGGAAGTGACCTTTATTTGGAAATCCTATAATTAATTAAATGCACGAGTTGAGGACCAATTGTTAAAACTTGTTTAAAATGAACGAAAGGTCAGGTGACGTTATTGCGTCATTTCGGCTACTTAACCTGACGTCACGAAAGGTGGTCAAGTCAAGTAACTGCCAGGGCACGTCATGTTACTTCAAATCACGTGACAGAGCGCCACGTGACGCCGTGCCGTCACGCTGACGTCATATGACACGGCGCCACGTTCCATGGGATATGTGCGAATACACGTACGATGAAATTGCTGGGAGAAGCCATTCCATTATAAATCATTACATGCTTTACAAATACTATTTTTACATCAATGCATTATTTTCGACCGTAGTCATTTTTTTGTGGAGGTAAGATTTCCTTTTAGTGAATATGAATGACTGCCGCACACAAGGTTTAGACACATAGATATATGCTAATGGCTAATTGGCAGTCTTTCTTGTTTGGAGAGTACGAGCAATAAGACGTGAGTATATGTATTAGAAAAGTTAAAAAAAAAAACTTAAATGAAAAAACAAATTAGGGCTCTAGTGGTCACACATAGTTTGTTTTTTAATACTTTTTCTACAAAGAGTAAAATATAATAATTTCCGCCGCTATAAGCAATTTAGAGGGAAGGGTACCTTTGCACTAGGCCCCGACTGTGCTTTGATAACTAGGCACCTTTTCTCAGCTCTGATTGGTAGGAATAATGATTGACGTACGAAATGTTTGTTGTAAAATTATTTCTGCGTACCGTAATAGTATTTTTTATTAATAAGAGTTTCAATCTTTGAGAAACACATAAGCTTTATAGGGTTATTATTGTTTAAAAAAAAAAAAAAAAACGAGATTTCTTTTCCGCTTTGGTTTGAAACATGAGGTAGGAAGCTTCTGGAGGTGACATGATGACACCAGTGGTGACGCCGAGCGAGACTTCCGGTTTGGAGGGACACGTCACCAACGGTGACCAAATCCAAAAGATTCTCTTGGACCAACTTGGTCACCCTTGAGGCGCGCTCCCATCCTCCGCGACCCGAAATTCCGGATTCACTTTTGATTTTCTGTTTTGTTTCTCCGGTTTGAGCCCGTATATCGCCTTCTCTCATGGTACGTTTACGCCTGAGAAGAAATCCGCTGCCGCGGGAGTGGATCCGCTCCCGGCGGCGGCGGCGGCGGCGAGCGGGTTGCGTTTACATCTATTTCCTTCGAGCAGTGGCGGCGGCGCCGGCTGCGGCAGCGGTTCCCTAACATCTCGTCAAATATGACGAGAAGGCGCGAGAGTTCCCGCCTCGGCTGTCTCTCCCGGGCGTTGCTGCTCCCGGAACTACGCGTGCTCATGGCGTAGGCAGCGTCGCGCTGCGCAAGAATGTCACTTCCGGTCAGCGAAACGCCTCGTTCGACGGCAGAAATAGGTCCCGGACCTATACGGCTCGCCGCCGCGTTTTCCGCCCAGCGTTTCGCCCCAGCGGCAGAAGCTGGGCGGATTCGCTGGCGGATCCGCAAGTGTAAACGTACCATTATTCCTACCTGCATGGTTTCAAATGATAACAAACATGGCTTCTGGCGGTGCTCGCTCAACAAACCTAGCTTCTTGGGTTTTTTGTTTTATTTTAAATTTAACGAGTGGGAGTCATTTTACGTTCACCGAGGTGTTTAGAGAAATATCTCCTCAGCCGCTCTAGTTTACAGCAAAGCACATGTGCGGGTGCTTGGGATCGCAGCGGGACTGGCCTAAGCCTAGCGTACGGCATCAACTATGTTGCTTGATCTTGCTTGATTTGTTCTTTTGCACGTGTTGGTGCTAAATAAAGATGAACTCTTTAGACATTTGCTTTTAAAAATTGTGTGGTTTTAATTCAGATGAACGTTTTAGAGGTTTTTAGAGAATCTTCAGAGAAACACCCGGTAGAAAAACAAAATATTTATAGATAATGGCAAAGAGAACGCAGGAGCGTGTGGGCTTAACAATAACTGACGCTGAATAAATTTTAAAAAGTGTCCTAGATGGGTGTTTTTTATTCTTTTAGCGTACCGTATTACTAAATACCACAAAGCACAATTAACAATTATGCCAGATATTGGTCCTTGCTTCTTTCTCGTCTTATGATTTACTATCTATGTACTTTTGTTTTGATTCTTCCCATATACACTTTTTAATGATATTCATAAAACTTGAACGGTTGTTTAAATAATATTACGAAAAAGCGGAGTTGGGCTACCTTTTGTGGATCGGTAATTTTCATGATCTCATCACTGCGTGAATAAATATACATTATTTATATATTTTTTTAAAATTCCCTTTGGTTCAGAACGTTACCTCCCATATAATTCAGTACCTGTTTCAAACTTTATATTGAGCGTTGTTTTAAATTACATTTATTACTATTTCAAAACAAGCCTGCATTTTCTACATTTTAGCACAAAATGTTTTGTCAATGTGTACATGGAACGCAATTAATAACAGCAGTCAATTTTTTAGTGTGACTCAAAAATTACAACGGAGCGATGTTGGACGGTTACCTACATAATTGCGATTTGTGTCTTGCTGATGGGTGGGTACTCGTTGGTCACGCAATCCCTGACCTGGAGGTCGATTGCTCCGCCAGCCACTGAAGGCAAATGACAAATCTCATTAGAGTCACACTATTGCATGAACGGGTACTTGGGTGGGACAGAAGTTTGCAAAATATTTATCGAATTAGAAAGGACACTATATCGGTTTGTAACTCACCCGAATCAAGGAGAGACTGAATGTCGGCTTGGCTGCACTCGGCTATAAAGCAGATGCCGAGTCGGAAACCAGGAAGGCGGGTGTCATTTATGCTGTTCAATACGTACTCCACCACCTGTAAACACAAAATATAGAACGTCACCGACGAAGCACCACAAATGTTTAGCGCTTTTAAAACAAGATCTCCAAAAATATGATAAACAACACAAGCAAGAGACATGTAGCGAAGAAAATCCTTGTGCACACAAATTAAGTTCGCCTCCATCTACCCGCTCACGTTATCTTTTGTAAGTCTTATATAGGGTGCGTACAGTGGAACTTTCGGCGTGAAAAGACCCGAGAAAATGAACGACTCTCTACATAGACATATCAAACTTTTCCTCGGATGTGCATTCAGATGCAGCAGACGTAGTCCGGAGTCCTCTCAATGGGCCTATCGGAAGATGACGCCAGAAATTACATACATGTCGCAGTAGCACTGACCAGATCGACACGTATCAAAAGTATGTGTGCCGCAACACGTAAACAAATACGTGTCCCGGCGAACGTATATGGCGCGGAGGTTTAGCTTTTGGTTTGGACGGCCACATAGAAAACATGGGCGTATTCAGAATATGGACGAAGAAGGGAGAGTATACTTAGCGCGGTAGACACTGACGGAGGTACTTCGCGGCCGCGGGTTTATTGCGGCCGCTACAAGAGCGTCTGCTACGCGTCGTCACGACAATGGCAACGTCGATCCATTCCAGGCGCGAAGCTCGGTGACGATCGAACGTAAGGACATCGTCGCGATGCGGCAAGAGTTCCTTCACTACTTTGCACGAAACGGAGAGGAGTAACGGAAGTGTTCTAATTCGTGTCGTCGAAACTAAAGGCCCGTTGACACACTTGCGACCCCTTAGAACTGACTGCCTTGAAACCTATTAATTTTTTTTAGAACGAGATTACACACTTGCACGCATGCGTCATCTATGCGGTGACCCTGGAACTACAATTCACTAGAGCGAAGGTTTTGCGGGATTTCCGAGGTCAAATGTGCGTACTACCTTTGAGAAGTGGTCGTTTATGACGTTGACAAAAGTTTTCCGAGCCAAGAAAGAAAGGATGATGCGCGAGAGAAATATGAAATATGCGTGACCACCAAGTTTTCGCTGCTACCCAATAGACGGCGGAAGCGTGTACTCTCGTCTAGAGATCCGGTATAGGCTCCCTGCGGAAGCCAGAGTTGCGCGTTCATCCCCGTAGCGCCGTCTTTCCTGCACGGTATGTTGATCCCGCTCCCCACATGACTGGATTCGGCGAATAGCGGCGCTGTGCGTTAGAAACGCGCGGCGCGCTCAAACGCAGGGGCGCCCCGGGACGCCACCGGGACGCCGGGAAGCGTGCAACGTGTACTTTTTTGCACGGCATTTGATCCGGCTCCTTGCGTGATCGGATATCGGCGAGTAGCGGCGCGGCGGCACGTGGAAAACAGACGCGCAAATCTGGCTCCCTTAGGGAGCCTATACAGGAACTCTACTCCCATCGTAAGAGGTATTAAGAGGTTCCAAGGGTCACGGTCTTAAGAAGTCGCAAGTGAGAGAACGGGCCTTAAGCGGATGACGGCAGTGCACGATTGTGACTTTGACCCAAGAAGACCAAATGTGCGACGATGTTAGGACGAGGCAGTAATTGCCTACATTATTTACCACGCGACTGATCGCAAGCTGCGACACTTGCCAGGAACACCATATTTTGCCAGACGAATTAATACTTCTTTGAAGACGTGTTTTCAGTAGGCATCCTTCATTAATGCACGCCAGCAGACGAGTTGGCGGAGTCCGGTGAAGCAGTACGGTGGTTGCGTCATTGGAACACGTGGTGAGCACAACATTTTCACGCCGACCAAAAGAAACTATCCCGACCGAAGCTCACACCATCGGGAGTTTGCAACGCAACTTGGCGAACAAAAAAGCGGCGCCGAAAAACCTTACTTCGGTCTCGACGGGCACTTCGTTCACACGCTCGGCTCGACCAAGCGCGGAAAAGTTGAACAGTCGTCGGCGGAACAAGAGGATACTTCTCACTTCATCATGCACAAAAAAAAAATCTATCGTGCACAAAAGCGGATACATACACAAATTTGCGACGAGAGAGACGCAACATGGCGGAGAAACAATTCTGCCCTAAGACTGCAGCAGTGTAACCCGTTCAATACCGAGCTCGGCGACACCGGCGTTGCCGGCGTGGGAGACGGCGATTGTTCGTCAAGCACCAGAAAGCACACAAAGAGCACGTGATCGTCGGCGGCAAGAAAGCGTCCTTCGTAATTGGCTAGTACTTCAATACGGACACCTACATCACAATACGGGGCTCGCGGAAGAGTTTGAATATTTTATATCTAAACACGAACCGGAACACGTAAAAGGATAGCGGTGACGTCGAAATCGGAAACGGCCATCTATACATGCTCTGGGGCACGAATGCGAAATGCGTGTCGGTTTGAACCGTTCTTTACTGGATCGTGTGCAAACACATCGGCCGCTGACTTTAAGAATTTTTTCTTCACAGGAAGAAGTTTACGGCTGGAAATTTTACAAGATTAAAATAACCACCGCAATGCACACTCGACGTAAGTTTCAGCTTTTTATATGCACAGGCACTGATTTGTCCCGCTCCTTTTACAACGTAAGACTCAATTGGCGCACCGTACATCCGAGTCTGCTAAATAATTAGCTATTTTTAATTCCATATTAGCTCTTCGAAGGGAGAAACATTTCTGAGAACCACTTTTCAGGCGTCCAAAACACACAACTGCCACATATTTTTTTTTGTTTTCAATTGTCATTTACAAATGTAACAGAAATGTTTGCACTACTAGAGTGTCTCTAGTATACCAGTTCGATCGATTTAAAACAGTAACGGTTTAGTGCTTGTATCTAGTAAGGGGCTTAGAGGGTCTGATAACACAACTGTGCTAGAATGATTTTTATCCTGCATCCCTAGCGAAATATTTTAAGATATCTCGATGGAGTCTCGTTAACATTCAAGAGCAGATTCCCTAATAAGATTCGAGCATGCAAGTTGCCAGAAATTTGTGAGAAATTGTAAGTAATGGCCCGTGTTGAGCTGCAAAATAACTTGGAGTCACGAGTCTGGTATATTGTCAATTAAATATTTTATTGTTTCATCGTAGCATAATTTGATGATTTATAAGCTCCCCATGGAGGGGGGGGGGGGGTATCCATTTGTCATTCTCATACATCCTTCAATCTGACTTCCTTGCAGTGGAAGTCTAGTTGGATCAGAGCTATTACTCTTGAACCGCGGAGACGGTATAAATTATTGAGCGATGGTTCTAAAACGATGTGCTCGTATATATTTGAGGCCGCTTTATGGTAGATTCATGTAGTTATTATGGACACTATTAAATTAGGCGTCTCCTGTGAGCCCTCAGAAAGCAGCAAGGAAAAGAGCCAGAGCTGTTTACTTCACAAAACCCCGCTTTGTCTCTCCATATTGTTTCTTGGGGGGTCACCATGAACTGTATGTACGAGCTTGAGGCTCTACTCTACATTCATTTTATAATTGGGGCTCAACAGCTACCGCGGCCGGTTTGTATCATTAATTAAATAGTGCCACTGATCTTACAGGTGCAATAAGAGCTGAAGGGGCACATTAAAAAATAATCAAGATACAAAAAACACGCATAAAATCGAGAGTAAATCATCAGTTGCCTACTCGGGTTAGAGCTGTGTAAGTTGGGTCATGCTTGTGTATACAACCAGCTGAATGTATAAAAAAGAAAGGCAAGTAAACTGAGAGAACTAGGAGACATAAAGGGCTCTCGCTTTTTATTTTTGTCCTTAACTTTCTTTATATATGTTCAGTTGGTACTATCCACGAGTTTACGAGACAATCTGAGGTAACGTAAACAATAAAAAAAAGATGTGCATTTTCATAAAACTAATTTCCTAAAGCCTTCTAAAATTCACGGGTCGGCTATAATAAGGCTATCCGAAGCGTAGCAAAATGGTCAGCTTGTTAGCCTCTCGTCGTTACGTCAATCATTTTATATTACTGTAAGTGATTGCCGTATGTTCAGTGTTCCATGAAATCAACGCTACTTTTAGAGTAGAATATATACAGTTTTTTTTTTTTTAATCTTTACAGGTTTGATTTGAAAAGGTTGTGGAATCTACACTTATGCGGTTTGTGCAGGTGAGTTATATGCCAGGGGGACATAGAATTTCATTTCATTTCATTTCATTTATTATTCCTTGAGGGCCCGTTAGGGCATTATACAAGGGGGGTCAATAACACACTAATAATCATCGTTTAAAATGAATTAGCACTCACGGAGAGGAAGTCAGCAATACAAATGAATCAGGGAACAACTAAATACAAGTAGTTATCAACATTACACATCATTATTAATATTTTTAACGGTATACACTGTGAACACTAAAAGGAAGAGAAAAGAATTAGCAGATAGACATGTTTGTAAGTTCAAGGTAATTGATCAGTTCTTCGGCAAATCTATCAGAGTTAGTCTCGGTTACAACGCTATCAGGTAATTTATTCCAGTCCTTGATTGTCATGGGCAGATAGGAATTATAAAATGCTACAGTTGAACTAAAAATCGGGCGAACTTTGCGGGAGTTATCATGGCGGAGAGATATGTTGTGGGGTGGAAGGAAGAGGAATGCTCTAATAGAGGCATTGTTACAGGGTTAGTCGAGAAAGAATGCGCCTAAATGAGAGTGAGTGAAGGTTAGCTTTGCTCCTTAGGCCTGTTACGCTAGTGAAACGAGAGTAGTCTGTGAAAATGAACCTTAAAGCTCGGTTTTGAATTGCCTCTAAATTCATAATCAGGTAATGCTGCCATGAGGACCATACAGAAGACGCATACTCTAGACAAGATCTAACAAATGTTATGTATGATAATTGTTTTATTTCAGGTGAGGCCACTTTGAGGTTGCGCCGAAGATATCCCAATGATGAATTACCCTTAGATAAAATAAAATTAATGTGAGTCGCCCAAGATAGATCACAGGTTAAATGAACGCCGAGGTATTTATAAGATATACGCGGGTCAATTCTTGTGTCGTTGAGTTGATATGAAAAGAGTGATGGGGACTGTGATCTGGTGAAAGACACTAGTTTTGTTTTATTTACATTAACTCTCATTTGCCATTTTTTGCACCATTCTTCTATTATTAGTAAGTCAGCCTGTAAGAGTAGATGATCATTATTATTACTTATTGGATGCTAATAGTAATGATCAGTTAGCTAATTAAGTAAAGTTTGGCAATTAACTTCTTAATTAGTGAAAATAGACTAAATGTTCTAGTTAGAGACTTGCTGAGCGTTATCGAAAACCACTAAATCAGTCCTTTTGAGAAAGGCATTCAGTGCCTGGGAGTCGTAGTATTGCTCTAACGTTACCACTCGTGGAACAGGTACGAGGCTAGTGGTTGCGGTAAGGCGCCCGCGAGATTTTTCCGTCTCTTATGAGAGCCCCAGCCTCGTACCTGCTCCACGAGTGTTAACTTTAGCGCAGTACTGCGCTTCTGGCGCACTGAAGGTCTTTCTAGAAATTACTGATTTATGGGTTTCGGACGACGCTCGGAAAATTTCTAGTTGGAAATATAGGACTTTTTCAATTAGTAAAAAGTTAATGAACAAACTTTACTTAATTAGCCGACCGATAGTTATGAGTAGCTCCATATACTATGTCCGGTGGCCGTATAACTTATCTGAACAAACCGTAAAGTGTAGCTTTCACAGCTTTTTTATTGAAATCTGTAAAGCTTAAAAACAAAAACACCCTGTTTATGTCAAGTGTTGGCGGAATATTGTATATTGTATGGCACTACGATAGAGGGATTCCTAGATGTAAAATGCGACACGTCCTTATTAGTTTACTGGGAAAATATTGGAAACCGGTATAAATGGTCCCGGAACAAAAGGCACCGCAAAATGCAAGATATCGTAAACTTGACCGAAAGCTTTGAATGGCACCTTGCAGGCAGCGGTGGTTCAAGCCGCTGTTTTTAGGGCCTGATAATGTTGCATAGGTTCAACAGCGTCCCATTTACAGCAAGACAACGACAAGCACGAGGGCAGTCCGGGTTGCCCTCGTGCTCCTCGTTGTCATTCATTAGATAGAACTCTGTTGAAAATATTCAACAGATGCTTCGTCATGGAAGTGAATACTCTCAATGTGTGTTTATATTGGGGGGGATCGGTGGCCGAGTGGGCTAAAGCGCACACCCAGCTCGACGCGCGTGGAGCGAAAGCTCGCGCTGCAGAACCCAGGGATCCTGGGCTCGAGCCCCACCCCTGCCCGTATCGATCTGGATGAGCATCGTACCGGCGTGCGGTCGTGTATCACTACTGAGTGGTGCTCGTTAAAGGAATACTGAACCAAAGAATTTAGTGTCCATAATAAGTGGCGCACGTTCTTTCCACGAGTCAGCAGCCGCCGGTGTGCGCGAGCACACGCAACGAAAATGACGTCAAAGACATCCATTCGCGCTTAAGAGGACAGTGAAATGCATGGGCTTCGGGCCAAAGGAGAATAAAGACAGGCTTTTCATCTCTACAAGTGACAGCTACGTGCTTGTTAGACCAATTAATCGCTTACCTTTTACACCAGACACCACTGTGTAGATGAAAAACTTGTTTTTATTCTCCAAAGATTATTCCGTTCGGAAGCTCTTGTCTGACATTTTCGTAATCGCTGAATGGTCTCATGAACGCTGCTGTGGGCTCTCATTGTCACTTTAAAGTAGTGCTTGAGCAAGCGCCCTTTGTGTTTCAAACCGGCAACAGAAGTGAAAAAGTAAAAAATAAAATAAAGAAAAACTAACGTGGTACTTGTCTGGGTCGCCGACGCCATACCGCGGTACTTCTGTTAGTAATTTTGATGCATACACTTGATCAAACTAGCCTTCTTTTTTATGTAGAGACTACCTTAAGAGCCCTAGAAGCATAATTGGAGAGCTGTATGAATACAAAAACGGATTATATTTGCCCACCCGAGGAGCATTATTGGATAGCAGTATTAATACAGAAAATAAATACGTTTACAATTCTCCGTAATGCGAAATTAGACCGCAGCTTTGGAGGAGGAGAAGGGGAGGGTACGTATGCCTCTCCTCCACATTCGCTCTCCCCTCCCCCTCTCCTCCTCCCCCTCCCATTTAGTGAAAAAGTTTCGATAAATTTTCCGCTAAATTTGGCGGGAAATTTAGTGAAAATTTCCCCGCTAAATTTAACGGAGAAATTGACGTCGGGTGACCTCAACACCAATTCAGTTTCCCCGCTAAATTTAGCGCGGAAACTGTGGCATCGCATAATTCAACGTGCGTGGTTACGCCGACGCCGACGCCGACGCCGACGCCGACGCCGACGCCGACGCCGTACAACCCGGCAATGGGCGCCTAAGAGCTGCGCTCTTAAAAGCATCGTATTTGCTCACCCTAGGAGCATTATTGGAGAGCAGTAGTCATTCAAGAATTACTAGTATTTTCCCACAATATAAATGATCCAACAGAAAGAGTGAACAAAAGGCACCGTGTTTTTGTTTGTTTTGCAAGTTGCGGTTTTCCCGAATATATTAGCATTCGAATGCTGAAGCTAAATACAATATTAAAGTATGTGGCGACCAGGTGGCCCCTTCGACATAACAAGTTGCCGAGTACAAGTTGGCCTATTCGTCAAGCTGGCCTTTGACGTCATGACCTTCGGCGAGCTGGCCTAGACCCAATTGTTTGACGCCTTGCACTCTCGCACCCATTCTGGCATAGAAAGCGCCAGACTTTCCCGCTCTTACTTACGTACGACTGCTCTTACCTACCTAGGAGCACCACATTTTCCGGCTTTTCACATGTGCGAGGAGACTAATGACGTTATAGATCTCTATGTTTTCAGATTGCTTTACTATCTCATAAAAGAATTGTCATGCGTGTGGAAAAAGAACGTTGCACATGTGTATGAATAGGTGAACGTTACACGCTTCTACCAACCCTGCTGTCCTTCGAAACAAAAATCAATACGCGACTACAAGGAAATAGTAAAAAAAACAAATATGATTTTAAGAGCAAACAGACTTCTACCGGCGCCCGTTCAACCATACCGGTAACCGGTGCGAACCTTCGCCTAGAAGTGTAACCAAACTGGTCACCCGTATGGTTAAACTGCCCACTGGGTTTGTCAAACAGCTCACCGCCTGTCAAGCTGTCGACAGCTTTGAGCGTAGTGGTGTGGCAAGGAAACTGCGGTTTGAAACTATTGACCGGTTTGGGCAAACTGATGAGCAGTGGGATCAAACAGTTCAATAAGACCGGTTAAAGGTTTGATAAAAAAAAAGCTAAAGCGTTTTTGTTTTGTTTTTGTTTGAGAAAACACATTTATATCGTTTTCATTTAACATCTAGGATCACGATTCTCCGAATTATTTATCTTTAATATTGTGAATAGAGGTTGCAGAGAATCATTTTTAAAGTACCACTCAGGGCACTCCTTCCCAGAGCGTGACGCTATAAAAGCACTGAAGGCACTCCTTCCCGGAGCGTGACGCTATAAAGGGATTTTTCGGAATCTCTTCCAAGCTATGCACGCGCACTCTCGCTATTAAAAAAAGGCATCAAAAGACGTCGCGACTGGTGCCAGTGCGGGAGAATATACCTGGCAAGCTTGCGATTGCACGCGCGGCCATCAAGCGACACGTGCTTGGCTGCCGAAAGATCCTATGACGTCACGACTGTTCGGAGGTTTTTATCTTTTCTCGTGTTTAATTACATCTACGAGGAAAACAAACGTAATATTCAGATTTCAGGAATAAAACTACGCTAGAATAAACTCCTATCTTATTTTTTAAGTGTATCAGCTTCCTTTTAACAACTGCTTCGCCACTAGTAAAGAGAGAAAGGGTGCGGCCCTTTCTTGGGGAGTTTTTGCTGGGGCTTGCAGCCTGTCGGACGTGTGATCGATGAGCTCTGCCGACAACCTCCGGCGAGGCTCTCGCTAAACTGCTACAAGGAAAACTATGTATCGCCATGTCGTCACTGTACTTCATTTCCCCTTACTTTAGATCGCAGAGGACGCTGTTGGCCATCTCCGCCAATCCAGCACTGTAAACGTATCACACCACTAAGCGTTGCTGCGTCCTTCCCAAGAGCCATACGTGACACTCGCCCGACTTTCGAATAGCTACGTTTGCATGCGGCGTCCAATGCGGTCTTTCGTAAGGTGAGACTGAGTACAGTGTTTGGTTCATTGCATGTTACCGGAGCAATAAAGCCCTCGGGTGTCTCTCCACTTGCTTGTGGTCATGTGCTATACTTTCCAGAGTTGCGGACAGCGAGTGCAGCAGGTATTCAAACCCGCTGTAGCGCTTAACGTGACCTGTGCATCGTCGCGGTTCCGCGGCCGGCCTCTCCGCCCGGCTTCTTCTTATCTGCTTCAAACCTCCACAATTCAATCCAAAACAACGCCACTCCTTTCCGTGGAAAAAGGACTCCTAGAATTAAACTTATGCAATGAAGCACATATATACATTAATGGCTTTTTCATTCAATATGGTTGATAATTGGGCTAGTTGATAATCCACTCCCCAAAGAAACAAGACATAGAAGAAAAAAACAATACAAAAACAGAAAGGCTGAACTCGGTGTACAGGTTACGTGTCATCGGCAGCATTCTCACAGCCGCTCCAACCACGCGTCAAAAAAAAAAAAAAAAACGCAGTTCGAGCCTTATACGGCAACTAGGGTGCACTAACTTACTGTGGCTCTATTTTTTTTAATTCATTTGCCTCTAAGATTTCTCTAGTCCTTTTGTATTTATTGCTCTTCAAGCGAACCTGAAGTGTCCTTGAATTCGAACAAACCGTAGAAGTTGTAATGTAAGCAACTAATATTATGTTTTAATTATTATTTTGATGGTATTGATAGGACTCTCATAATTTCCAATTAAACTTTCGACGTAGAGCTGCCCGTTGCGGCGCGCCGACGCTAGGAAAACGCGTGAGCGGAAAGAAAAAACTAGCAAAAGTGACGTAATCAGGGCGGTCGGATGAATCTCGCTCTCCTCTAGCCTGGCTCGAGGATGCCATCAATGACGTCACGACGCTCTGGACAAATAACCGGCGGAAGAGAGGATTCCCGCATGCCCGGCGGCAATCTCCGCACGTATTTTTTCAAAATAAATGCGGTTTGCGTTTATTTCTACCGAAGGTAAGTGCGATAACTGAATTCACGGGACAAAAACGTACAGAAGACCGCTCCTAACTCAATTGTTTCTAAAGTGCTTCAGCTTCCCTTTATGCACTGCACAATCCTGGAACGTAGGTTGGCATCCGGAGTAACAAAAACGTACGCCATAATTACCTGTCCGCACCGCATATACATTGTACGGGTGCTCCCGTAATATATCATTTAGACAACGTCTTTTCTACCCTATATACTGTCGTCCAGAAATAAAAAGGGAGGGAATACACAACCCCTTCTACGCATTTCAAAACAATTATTTTTAAGCTCTTAGGAACATTTCTGTTTCCATTTAGACTATATATTTACTCTCCTACAAATGCTTCGGTGCTTAACCCGCCACATCAACAGCCACAATATGATCTAATCTCTCTTTAGGTTATGAGGAATCATATGAAGATTGGGTATTACCACAACTTTTTTTCTTTCCTTTCCTCTGCCTTTTAGTTTTTGTGTCCTTTCTTATTCGCTGGCTTGTCTCGTTGGCGTCGGTAGTGTTTATACAGGATGCAAATACGAATAAAGCTTCTTTTGTGAGTAGCACAGTGTTTGTGTCCCTTCCTTGTCTTCGTGTCATGCGCTGAATTAGCTGCGTATTCATTCCAACTCTTTATTATTTTTCCACATGCAGGCATGTCAAGTTTCAATGGATGGACCCTGCAGTACATTCTCCTAACCGAGCCACATTACACAAGTGGTATGCCGAAGAATGTGTCGCAGGCACGTTCCTTGCGTGTGCTGGACCGGAACAATTCAGATGTTACCCATTTGGAGCAAACGTAGAATTGGTCTCAATACTCGTATGGTGTGTTCAAAAGGTCGCCATTTTAAACAAGCACCCGTATCGAACATGTGCTCGTATCAAACAGGTGCCGTCATCAAACGGGTACCCCTATCAAACGGGTTCCTGCATTAGGCGGGCAATCTCTCAATCGGGTACCCGTATCCTATAGCACCATGTCACCTGAGCGGGTCGACCAGTTTGCAACCCGTTAAATTTCACTTTTTTTTAACATGAAATGCTTTTTAACGGTACTCTAAATTCCTGAAATTTTCTTTGGCCGCCCGTCCGCCCCTCCGTGCATTTTCCGCTAAGTTTAGCAGGGAAAGTGGCGTCACGTGACGTCACTTGACGTGACGCGACCTATGCACATTGGGAAAATTGACGGCACGTGAGATATACGTCAACTCAGTGTCCACAAAAAATACAGCGGTAAAATGCACGTCTTGTGGCCAAAACATGAATTCAGTTTCCCCGCTAAATTAAGCGGGAAATTGGCGTCAGGTGAACATGACAATCATTCAGTTACCCGCTAGATTCATCGGGAAACTTCACATATTGTGACCTAAACACCAATCCAGTTTCCCCGCTAAATTTAGCGGGGGAAGTCGACATCGCGTGACATGACGCCACGGGACCCGTGCAACCATTCAGTTTCCCGGCTAAATTTTGTGAAAAAATATATGTCACGTGACACACCAATTCCCTCACCAATTCCATATAATGCATTTCATGAATTGCAGTCAACGCTACTTTACAGTTAAAGGCCGCTGCAAGCTGTTGCCGTTGGGTATTGATCTATAAACCGTAATTATGACCAATGTCGCCGGTATCATTCAATTTTACGTAACGAACTAAGTTGATTATCAGCGATCGGGAATTTATCGAGTGATTTTCTCAATTATGGTGTACGAAAAAGGCGTGTTGTACGAGAGCGCGATGAGTGCCGTCACCCGAAAGGGTTAAATTATTATTCTTCCCTCGGGTCCGCAGGAACTTAGTTGCTTTTTGCTAGGCGCAGGCAGACACCCATGATACTTTCGTGTTTTTTTCTGATTTCCTAGAAACATACTTTTTGAACTCAGCTGTGCTTCAGACAAACATGCCAACGATTAAGCCGTGAAAAATAAAATGTTCAATAAAAACATTGGTACTAATTTATTTATTTTTTTATAAAAAAATGAAAGTCGTTTACAACCCCCTGTAACACCAAATTAGAGCGCAGCTCTTGAGGAGGAGGAGGGAAGGGTACTGAGGGAACCATATACCCCTCCTCCCTCCTCCTCACTCCTCATCCTGCGTGCTACTCCTCCCTCCAAGCGGCGTCGGCATCGCCGTCGCCGTCGGCGTAACCGTGAGGTCACGTGACCCTCGTGACGTCACGTGACTCTCGTGACCTCGCCGGGGTCACGTGACTTCACGGGGCTCACGTGACCTCACCGAAGTCGTGTAACCTCACGGGGGTCACGTGACATCAGAGCGACACGTGACATCACCGGAATCACGTGACCTCACGAGGGTTACGTGACGTCATCGTGATGACGTCATCGCTATTGTCGGTGATGACGTCACACGTGACGATGATGATGACGTCATCAGTGACGTCATTCTGATAACGATGATGATGATGGGGATGACATCATCGTGATGACGTCATCAAGATGACGTTACTAATGACGTCATCAGTGACGTCATCGTGATGACGATGACGATGGGGATGACGTCACTGATGACGTCACGCGTCCCATAATGCACCGCGCGGTTACGCCGACGCCGACGCCAACGCCGACGGCCACGGCGACGCCGCCCAAGCCGGAATCGGGCGCCTAAGAGCTGCGCTCTAATATAAGACATGCTTTTTCCCTCTGCCACATATTCTGCCTAGAGCCATATGACGCTAAATTCGGGAGGTGATTATTTCAACACACGATCCACAACCTACAAGTGCATAACGTGTTTGTTCTCAAAATTGCAGCGCACACCGAACTTCGGTTCTAAGCAAGTGTTACTGGGTATATAGTTCCTCGTTCCTGGGTCATTGATGCATCACCGAAGGTGCTTGTTAGACCCAGCTTAGCAATCCTGTGAAATTACCTAAATTGTTCACGGCGACGATATATTCTCATCGGTCACCTTGGACGGGTAAATGTTGAGCAATCATAAAGCGAGACAGAAAAAAAACTTAATATTTCCTACATCCTCAACCAGGTTGCATCATTCGCCCATCGCCGCGGTGTCCTTGATTTAAGCATTCAATCACTTTGGTGGGTATGGCCATTATCTCACCGCTCCTTGTTACCACCGTATTTTGTCGTCAACCTTTCCTTCGTAGCTGCACACGTGATGATATTTTAACGCTAGAACGTTAAAGAGTTTGTGTCGCATAAATGCCGGCGTCGGCGTTGGTTGGGACGAGAAATTCATGATTGTTCTAAAGACTCATGACGGCAAAGCCACATGAACTCGCGTTGGAATTTCGAACAATCCACCACGCTCACGGGGAACTTGACGTCACGCGTAGAATGAAAGTGATCAAAACATAACGTGCAATGCGAATTAAAGGTCTTCGCGTTTCTCAAATGATTTTACTTTATGAAGTAATTCATTTGCCTTAAAGAAAACATTTGAAGAATTTTAGGCGGGTTGCCTTGCGTTCCGAACCAGACACGCTACTCACTAAGGGCCGGTTGCACCAACGTCGCTTACCTTAACCCAAAGCGGCTCTTTCCTAAGTCGGCTTAGCGCCCTAAACCGAGCTCGGATAAGCACGGGTTTATATTCCGGTTGCACCAACGTTAACCCGGCTTTACAGACGCGCCCCTAGCTAAACGCTGGATTTGCCTAGGGAATGTAGGGACAAAGAGAGCGAACTAAGGAACGCTCAGAGGGACAAATACGATTGGCGGAGAGGAATCTCGTGATGTAAACAAAAAAACCTGCTGTAGTAGCCGTCGTCGGCGTCTGCTTTTTGCTGTATTTCTTCGGTGAGTAACGAATTAAAGGTCTCCAAATTCAATCATTTTTTTCGCTTAACTTTCAAAAACAGGAGTCAACGCTTTAAATAAACACGAATGCTCTTTACATCCGTGATTGTGTGTTTAATATCGGTTGATAACAGAATATTTTGACAGTGACAGTAGTTTTCGTGCTCACATTTTGAGATAAAGGAGCCAACGGGGGCCTCAAATCTCACCGAACGCGAGAAGGACGCTCTACTCGCTACATCGCTGAAGACAAAACTTCATCGAGAATAAGTAGGAAGGTAAGATGACTACTAAAATCAAGTAATGCCTGAGACCGATGAAGTTCAAAACAGTAACGAACTCGTCACGGCAGCTGCGAAAATGCCCGGAAATCGTCGAATAGAAGTCGTCGAGTTGTCGTCGCCACGAATGAAATATATAAAGCAAAATATTCTTAAAAAGCGCGATCACCAGAAAAGTTACGGTTATGGAACGATGCAGTTGTCTGAAGCCAAGATTCTAATCGCGAGACAAGGAAAATTCACTTAAGATTGTCTCAAAGCTCAGAAAACGAAAGAAATTGACTTTTCGCTGTTTTATAATTTGAAAAGCGCCGCAATCAGATGCAGACGGCGGAAGTGTCGACAATCAGCTGATCGCCGAGATCATGTACTGCCACTATTCAACGCGCTGATCGGATTGAAGGACATACGTTGCAAGTAGAAATAAACAAGCTGGTAAATAACAATACGTTACAGTTATGCGAAAATCAGTAAGATATACATACGAATAAGCTCGTTGACAGAATAACCAACGGGAAGACAGACATGAGCCCCACATCTCCGTACGTATCTCGGTTAGGGCTAACACGCACTGAGACTGGAGAGCCAACTTGAAAACAGGGGTCGAGACTCTCACGCGACAATATATTGCATCCTTGTCACAATCGAAGGTCATTCTGTCGAGACTCTCACGCTGCTGTAGCCAAAAAACACTTTGTACAACCAATTGCGTCCACCGCGTCGACCGCCACAAACCAGCCGCCATGTTTTAAATGCAGGATTAGGAAACAACCAAAAGCAAAGCGCCCAATGTTGAGCGCTTACGATAAGCGTAGTTTAGTGCTAGGTTTAGCGATAAGCGATTTTGGTGCAACCGAACGAAACCGAAACTTAGCTTAGGTTCCCGGCTAAGCTCTGCTTTGCGTAACTTCTCGGCTAAGCTCCGCTTTGCGCTAAGTGCAAAGCAGAGCTTAGCCGGGAACCTAAGCTAAGTTTCGGTTTCGTTCGGTTGCACCAAAATCGCTTATCGCTAAACCTAGCACTAAACTACGCTTATCGTAAGCGCTCAACATTGGGCGCTTTGCTTTTGGTTGTTTCTTAATCCTGGCTTTAAAACATGGCGGCTGGTTTGTGGCGGTCGACGCGGTGAACGAAATTAGTTGTACAAAGTGCTTTAGGCTACGACAGCGTGAGAGTCTCGACAGAATGGCCTTCGATTGTGACAAGGATGCAAAATATTGTCGCGTGAAGTGTTTATCGACCCCTGTTTTCAAGCTGGATCTCCACTCTCAGTGCGTGTTAGCCCTAACCGAGATCCGTACGGAGCTGTGGGGCTCACGTCTGTCTTCACGTTGGTTATTCTGTCAACGAGCGTATTCGTATGTATACCTTACTGATTTTCGCATAACTGTAACGTGTTGTTATTTACCAGCTTGTTTATTTCTACTTGCAACGCATATCCTTCAATCCGATCAGCGCGTTGAATAGTGGCAGTACATGATCTTGGCGATCAGCTGATTGTCGACCCTTCTGCCGTTTGCATCAGATTGCGGCGCTTTTAGGTTATAAAACAGCGAAAAGTCAATTTCTTTTGTTTTCTGAGTTTCGAGACAATCTTCAGTGAATTTTCCTTGTCTCGCGAGTAGAATCTTGGCTTCAGAAAACTGTATCGTTCCATAACCGTAACTTTTCTGGTGATCGCGCTTTTTAGGAATATTTTGCTTTATATATTTCATTCGTTGCGACGACAACTTCTATTCGTGGCGACGACAACTCGACGACTTCTATTCGACGATTTCCGGGCATTTTCGCAGCTGCCGTGGCGAGTTCGTCACTGTTTTGAACTTCATCGGTCTCAGGCATGACTTGATTTTAGTAGTCATCTTACCTGCCTACTTATTCTCGATGATGTTTTGACTTCAGCGATGTAGCGAGTAGAACGTCCTTCTCGCGTTCGGTGAGATTTGGGGATTCCGAAGGCTCCTTTATCTCAAAATGTGAGCACGAAAACTACTGTCACTGTCAAAATATTCTGTTATCAACCGATAATAAACACAGAATCGCAGATGTAAAGAGCATTCGTGTTTATTTAAAGCGTTGACTTCTGTTTTTGAAAGTTAAGCGAAAAAAATCATTGAATTGGGAGACCTTTAATTCGTTACTCACTGAAGAAATACAGCGAAAAGCAGACGCCGACGACGGCTACTACAGCAGGTTTTTTGTTTACATCACGAGATTCCTCTCCGCCAATCGTATTCGTCCCTCTGAGCGTTCCCTAGTTCGCTCTGTTTGTCCCTACATTCCCTTGGCAAATCCAGCGTTTAGCTAGGGGCGCGTCTGTAAAGCCGGGTTAACGTTGGTGCAACCGGAATTTAAACCCGTGCTTACCCGAGCTCGGTTTAGGGCGCTAAGCCGACTTAGGAAAGAGCCGCTTTGGGTTAAGGTAAGCGACGTTGGTGCAACCGGCCCATAGTCACGCTACTCACTAGGCCACGCAGACACGCTTGCGCGGCTCTTGCGTTCCACTCTTAAAGGCGAAACTTAAAGGTGGGTTCACACGGGGTTGCTTTCTTATAGCTTTGCACTTGCCATACGGAGCACGAATGTCCCGGTAACTTCTCATGTAGCGTAAAAAAGTGTGAGCAAACGCCCCTGTGTGAACCGACCTTAAAGGACACATGCAAAGAAAAAAAACATTTTTTTTAAACAGCTTAGATGGAAGAAGGATATTATAAAACGATTTTACAACGAAGAAAAAAAATTTTTAGAGCTATATTTACGGCGCTATACGAATTTGTAGTTGGCGCCCGCCGGAGCCACCGCTGGTCACGTGGTAGGCCCGCGCGCCACCGCCCTGCGTCGCCGGAGCCGTAAAGCGACGCCGCCGCCGCACGCTGAGCGTTGTGCGAACGCCGCTTCAACGCGTTTCTCCACGCCGTCGTCGCCGCCGCCGCATAAGTTCGTCTGGTTCGGGGCGCCGCCGCCGTCATCTGACCGGCGCACAGGTCTATCACGTCTGCTTGCGCTTTTTCAGGAGTTTCCTTTGGGCTCTAAAAGTTACTTACTAATCTTAGTTTTTTGTTATACTTTAAATAAAGATGAATAAGTTACTTTTAGAGGCCATAGGAAGCTTCCGAAAGAGTGCGAGCACCACGTGACAAATATGGGCCCGTCACGTGATAAATAAGGGCCACTTTTCTGCGGCGCCCGCGGGCGCCAACTACAAAGTCGTATAGCGCCGTAAATATAGCTCTAAAAATTTTTTTTCTTCGTTGTAAAATCGTTTTATGATATCCTTTTTCCATCTAAGCTGTTTAAAAAAAATGTTTTTTTTCTTTGCATGTGTCCTTTAAGACGTCCTCCTGCAATTTGTTTTTATCCACTTTCGTTATGTGTCGATGCCTTGGAAGGGGCGGCCCTTTCTTTATAGGTGCAAGAAAAGAAGCTCCACATTTTTGTATTGAATAGCAAATACTGATAAGTATCCTCTCATGGCGCACGTCGAAGCACCCACATATTTCGTAAGAAGTTTTGAGCCGTGAATTTGAGCAAAACGATACATTCCTTCATGTTATATGCTCCAGGTGACTGAATTTTTTTACTGACGGCCTGGCTTTCTAGAACGACAGTTTAAAGCATGGTAGCATGTGCAAAATGACGCCGCCTTCAGTTCTGCGCTAATATTGAGTTACCATCAAAAGGAACGGGCCAGACTGCAATATTAAAAATTGATTTGCGTTGATAGCAGTTGAGATAGTGTATTTCTCACAAATCTAGCCCAATAATACAAGAAATCAAATCTTGCATTTCTAGGTTTGTTTTTTGTTTGACATATTCTGCTGACATCAAACTGGAAATTCGATTTACGATGCCTACTGGATATCTTCGATTATTCCTTTCGCTGAAACAATCAATCACCGAGGAGCATGCTGCGATGGCAGTTGCCTGGGCTGCAAGGGTCGACGTCTGCGGCAAATATCGTTTTAAAACGAGAGCTTAATTAAATGGGTCTTTGCACGTTTGTTTGGCAAAGCCAGGTTTCGAATAACCAAATATTTACTTAGAGATAAAACAAGCGCTTTCAGTGCGTCTACTGTACTTACATCACCAGATTTTTTTTTTTTTGTTTTTACTCTCGGGTAATTTTGTAAAATTTTTCGTTGCACAATACGCAAGCTCCAAAGCCCCAATCATGCCGGAGCACAGCAGTGTAGTGGTTGGGCATGTTTTACGATTTACAGTGACTATATGAGAAACAGTAGGGGACTGAACACAAAATATGACCTTTTAACACTGAAACGGGGTGCAATAGTTGAAGTAGAGAAACAAATAACACGTATCTGGGGAAGGGCTCAAGGTATATGCATGGTTTCCACGTAACTTGAGCCATGGTTTAAAATAGCTTGGTGCGTTCCAGGAGGAGGAAACTAAAGGAATACGTTTGCTGATTATTTACACGAAGAGACGCTTTTATAATTTATATTTCGCAATGAAATACTTATTGAAAACCAGTAAACTAACTTTTGAAATAATCAACTCTGAGCAGAACTACCAATGACAAAGTTGAACAGCATCCTCAGAAATATCACATTCAACTATGCGGGGGTATTCAAGAAACCTGTAGCACGGTTCGTTTTTCCGGGCTTTAAAAAAGCTCCGCGAATCACAAAAATAATACAGTGACCGCGCCCACGCCTGTAGCGTCCCCTAACGTGGCTTGAACGAATTAAGTCTGCCAGCTGGCCGAGCGCACTGCCGCTGCAAAAGACAAAACAAGAACGAGGCAATGATAATGACGCCCACATTATTTTACTCAGTGGAGGTACATACGAGAGATCAGATGCGAAATTCACAGCGCCATCTAGTGGGGTGTAGCAAAACATGTTCCTTGTCACTAGTTGACTTCGGTGCTGGCGGCAAAGGCCAGGGCGCTAAAGCGTAGTTCTGAAGAATCCTTCGCTCGCACAAGCACACGTACAGGGAAAGCGCCTTTTGAAAATCGAGTGACCTCATCCGTGCCTTTGCCGACACTCAAAGCCCAGTTTCGAGCTGAAGTGTACGTCCGCCATGTTGGTTGCGGTGAGAAACCAGCAACAGTCGGGGCGAGGAGCACGGACATGTGCAAGAAGAGCGTAAAATAATACTAACCCTTGGCTCGTAGGTGCGGGTGATCATCTATGCTGGTGAGCAGTAGTCCTCGATTGTTACCGTCAACGCTACGAAATTGACAAACAACAGAGGATTCTCGACGCAACAAAGATGACAGCGCACATAGTGTCGCCAGACGATCAAAAAATTTCGCATACGGTCTGCTGCTCGTTATTCTTGGTTTAATTTTAGTCCGGAATGTGTCCGATGTTACGAGCCCAAGAGACAGACAGACAGTTAAAAAAGCACAACGTCATGGCGTGCTTTCTGAAGTTGAAAGGACCAGCCGGTGTTCCGAGTCATTTTTTGCGTGCTTATCAATCCGCTCGTCCTAGCAAGCGCAGAGAGTACGGCATGACGTTGCACTTTCTGCGGTGTTTGCTCGGCCCTTCGGCCGGTATTATCGGCTGTGCTCGGGTGTAGAGTGAAACAAAGTGTACCGATGGGCACGTGAGTTTCGAAATGGGTGAATATTGCAGCAATTTTACACAGTTAATTGCTAAACGAATTTTACAATCTATAGCTGGATATCTTAAGCAATTAATTTAGGTAGTTTGTTAAAGTATCAACGACCGTTTCGTCTAGTATGTACTATACAATTACGCTTGCATTTTATTTTATATAGTTCATTGATGCTGTCTTCCTTCACTTAACCATACTCCCAGATATTTGTACTTTTCTACGTGTTCTATCAATGTGTCCTGTATCTCCAGGGGCTCCCCCTTCTCGTCGTTGAAAACTATTATACCAGACTTGTCCCTACTAAATTTTAGTCCTAAATTGTCCCCTTCCCTGCTGCAAATTTTAATCAGTTCCTGTATTGTCTCACCACTTTCTGATACGAGTACATACATTAACCCTGGCAATACTTGATTTACTTCATGTCCTTCCTCCAAGTAAGCCAGGTCAAAACCTAGGTTGCACCGTTCTAAACTTTTTTCCATCTCACTGAGGTATATCATAAAGAGTGACTTCTTGTTGATAGCGATAGCGATGGGGTGACCCCGTGGTTTAGTATTCTCAACCGAAACTATGAGAAATCGTAGCCACTTTTATTTTAGTGCATAATCTTCTCCTTTTTCTTGTTGAATGAGCCTCCCCCTCTGGCCCAACTTTCCCAATAACATGTATTATACGCAGAGCCCGGTATGACACTGGCCTATTATATCAGTGGTCTGTCCCGGCAAACTTTAAGAAAACTTGTTTTCAGGCGGAGACACCTTCTCCTCCGTAAAAAGTGTAATATTTCCTGAACACCTCGTTCTCACGCTCAGTAGGTGTATCAAAAACATTACATTTAACGTAAAAACAAACCTAGCGCTTTGAATAGGAGTATTCAGTATAAAACACCCTCAAAACACAACTATAAATGGTTTGAAGTTTAATATGCAGGGGGCACGCCAGAGGAACATCTAACTCTGCAACCATTGATGATATTTCTTTTTTTGTTTGTTTTGCGGATTTGGTTCGGCAGACTGGGCAAAGATAAAGGCACAATGCCCGACATAACCCTTGCCCCTCCCCCCCCGGATCGTACATTTCAACATAGTCGAAACAAAAGTTTGAAAAAAAAAATAATCGCAGTAATGAAATAAACCAAGCTATGAACAGAGAACATAAATTATAGTGTCTGGAATAAACAAGAAATGAAACATATACAAAATAGGTCGAACAATTATTTGAAGATAAAAGCATCTGCACACTGCTGATGCGCAAATGACAACATTTGCAAAAGGTCAGATAGATGCTGCTATGAGAATTCTTGAATATTGTAGGGCAAAAATCAAATAACGTTTCACCTAATAAAAAAAAGTTTTTACACCGAAGAAAATGCCACATCACTTGCCACTAGCATCTTTCTGCAAAATCTTTGAAACTACCAAACGGCTGTGTTTATATCTGTTCTATTAAGCACTTTATTAATCTGAAAATATTATGCTTGTAGACCATAGTTTGTTCTTACGTATGGCGTTTTTCGCTTTGGGTTCCGTAATAAGTATGGATTAGAACTGGAATCTATTTCTATGTATTCATTGCAAGAATTTGAAATAATAAATTTGCTTTGCCTTGAGAATATTATACTTGATAAAGAGTGCCCGCGTTATTAAAATTCTTAAGCCGTCTTTATAATTTTTACATATCCGTAGTATTTTTTAATGATAAGTTTATTGTAGTTTGTAGCTGTTGTTGTACCCCACACCACGATGCCGTAACTGATCCTAGAATAAAATAGGGATTAATATAACGTTAGTTTAAGCCAGGCAGGAATTGGATTTTGAATTTTATAAATAATGCCAGTAACTCGAGACAAGTCGGCTTTTAGTTTGTTGACGTGCGCATTCCCAGAAGGGTCCTCAGTGAACCAAACACCAAGACATTTTTATTCAACCACCTGCTCCAGTACCGTGCCTTCAAATTTGATGTTTACAATGCTGTCATCTTGGTTCCCCGTTGGCTTATGAAAATCAGATACCTAGGTGTATTGGTATTAAGTCTTAAACTATTTATTTGTAACCATTTGGGTAGTTTTGTAAGATATTCATTGGCTAATTTGTTTACACTCTTTTTTGCTAGACCAGAAAAAATACATATCTGTCATCTACATACATTGCCATCTCGGGGCAACCTGGCATATCCGTTACGTCATTTATATACACTATAAATAGTGTCGGCCCTATAATAGAACCCCAGTATAAATAGTGTCGCCCTATAATAGAACCCCGAGGAACACCTTAACATATTTTCATTTTACTAGATATCGTATCATTTACGCGCACGTATTGGTACCTATTTGTAAGTTATGTTTTAATTAATTTTAATGCCACTCCGCGTACTCCGTACATTTCCAGTTTTTTAAGTAAGCTATTATGTTGTACGGTGTCGAAAAGATTCTTAGGTCTAAAATTAAACCTAGAATGGCAAGTGTTTTCTCAATATTGTCAACTATTTCATCTTTTATTTCAATCAGGGCTGACTCGGCAGACTTGTTTTTTCTGGAAACCATACTCGAATCGAGAAATAGATTGAAACGTTAGAAAAACATATCCAGTGTCTTATTGATAACACGCTCAAAACTCCCTGAGAAAGCAGAAAGAAAAGAGATCGGGCCTATAATTATTAACTTCAGTTTCTCCTCAGCCCTTATACACAAGGATTACCTTTGCAACCTTTAGATCATCGGGGAGCTCACCAGTTTTTAGCCCCTTATTTACTATATGCGATAATACTGGACTTATTATGCAAGCGGTGCATTTAATTGGCAAAGCTTTAATTTCATCCTCACCTGCAGCGACATTGTTATCTAAACTATTCATTATTTTGTAAATTTCTCGATAAGTCCTTGTAACAAGGATGATCGAATTTTGTGGATTTCTTGATGGAACACAATCACCGTTAGTTGTATTTTACACCACGCGCGTGCCGATACTGATAAAATGCGAATTCATTGCGTCTGAGAGAATCTTTCCCTGCCACACTTACATAATCGATTATCATTTCCGTAACACAACAGCGTTTTTGCTTCTTTTTTTTTTTGTTAGATCGCTTACTGTATCCCAAACTTTTCGACGGCTATGGTGAACATGCTGATATTTATTTTGATAATACTCACATTTTGCTTGTTTTAGGTCAGAGGTCAACTTGTTTCCAAACTTTTTTTTTAAACTCAGACAGCAAACGTAGATCGCGATGTTGTATGAAGGCATGGTACTTGCGGTCTTTTATTTTTATTTTTTTTATATAAATCATTTGTTATCCACTGTTTTCTCATTTGTTTAGGCTTGGCTTTAGTTTTAAAAAGAAGAAATAAAATAACAGCGTTAGAATTTAGACAGGAAGTATTTATAGGCCTAGGTTAGAGTCCTAACTTAGGCCTAATACGGATTTGCTCCTCGGTGTTAGCGCCAAAGTATTTTTTTGCTTTTTTTATGGCTTTTCATAGGCTCGCCACAAAATGGACCCCTTTCGAAAGACGTCCCTCTGTTGCCAGCTGTTCAATCCTTGCAAAATGGCGGACTCAACCCGCAATGTCATGGCACACTTTATACGTTTGGCTGGATTACAGGGCAAAACCACACCCTCAGAAAAAGGGGATGAGAGCGGCGACGTTGCACTTTTGACGCTGCTTGTCGCGCCGACGTTTGCTATCTAAATAAAATGACCTGCAGTGACACTGTGTGAGTTGTTCAGCCATTGTGCAGTGGTTATGTTCTAATAATCAGCGCGTGAATTTTGAAAGGAGTCTATTGGTGATGTGTCAGACTTCAGCCGAAGAAATATGTCCCTTGTTGGACAATGTAGGCCCAAAGATGCCAAAGCACAACCAAACTACCAGCAGTGATGCCATATCTTTGGCACGTTTTGGCACTTCAGGGCCAAGATACCTAAACCCTGGCCAAAAATTTCAAATACATTGGCTCCACCTTGGCCTCTGTTTTTTTAACGCCTTAAAGCTTGGGGCACAAGCCTAATTGTGGCTCAATGAACTGTGATACTTGAGGTATCTTAACACATTCTGTTTCCCCCTGTTGTTGGTTTCTAGCATGATAATGCAAGCATAAAATATTCAATATATAATGCAAGTATTAGTGATCCCCGCGCACACGTTTCGCTTAGCTCAGGCGGAATAGCATATCTCTGGGACAGCTTCGTCCCAGGTTCACTCCCCGTCGGGAGTGTTTATGTATTTGTACTTTAGAATGACCCCCGTGTACGCTTAAGTAAAAAGGAGGGCAACCCAGCGGCCGAGACCGAGATCTCAAACGGACAACCGCCATGACACCACCAAATACGTTATCTATTTTACATCGTAAAGGGCCGCCCACACTAGCGAGAAAACGCGAAAACGACTGCGAGAAACCAGGACATCTGTGCTGCTTATACCGCGTGCCAAGATGATTCCTTGAATTGGATTCCATGCTTCATACGAAGCACAGATGTGCCGGTTTCTCGCAGTCGTTTTCGCGTTTTCTCGCTAGTGTGGGCGGCCCTTAAAACCTACATACCACCTTAACACAATAAAAAACACATTTTGTGTTAAAACGGCTAAGCTGCTCACCCTCTTATGTGACATGTCCACGACCGGCTTCATGTATTTGATGAAAGATTCGTCTGGGTATGGCTTGATGTACAGGTTGCAATACTGTCCCCTGGCGCTCTCCTGGCCATAGGTGTCGTACACGACGGTCTCGATGCACTCATCAAAGGCTCCAGGGTCTGCCTGCGTTCCCTGCAGCATGCCCGTTGGGTACTTGCCACTGGCATCGATCACTGCAGAATGGACAGGAGGCAGCGTAAGACAAATCTCACTTTACCACCAGCGATATTCATATCTGTGTCCGGGACACCTGAAAGGTTCGTTTCCCTAAAGGCTATTTCTGCTAAAGCGATGTTTCCCCAACAGCGAAGAGGGGTCGCGAAGGGTCGCGGGAATTCGCAACAATTTGCATTCCCTTTTGTAGAGGCGGTATAAGCAGCGACCAGCCGAGTCGTAGTCACATTGCAATTTTTTTTTAATTCTCGAAGCAGAACAAAAGGAAAAGAGAAAGAAAACAAACAAGCAAACAAGCAGAGTGCTCACAGCAGAGCGCGCGCTCTTGGCGCATGCCATTCGGCAGCGCCGCAGGTGTTCGAGGGACGCTGCCAAAGATGCCCAGTAAAGAAGGAACAAACAAAGAAGGGAAGAAGTTAAATCGAAACTGAACTAAACATAACATTTCCCCCTTTCTTCTATTTCAAGAGTGTAGAAACAAGACAATGATGGAGATGGCATCGTCAAAGGGGTACGTACAAACAAACAAGTCATAGTCTAGCACCGTAAGAGAGCATCTGTAGAGCGGTGACCACTGGTCTGCATCAGATGTTCATTTTTGGTGTAACCGTTTCAACTAAAAGCTTTAAAAACTATTCAATTTAAAAAAGGTATTCGGTCAAATCACGAGTGCACGAGGACAAAACATTGTGCACGCGTTTACAGCAGCAAAAATAAAAAGCACGATAAGCACACTTTAAGAGCAGCACACATATACTCCACTCTACGTCAAAAATATAAAAGGAACTAGTCCACTTATTTCATCGAGTACCTAGGTCTCCATACAGCACTGGTGGTCGACGGTCACGCTCTGAGCGCCTTAGAAGCACCTGCCTAGGACACTGAGTAGTTGAATTCCCCATTCCTGGAGGTGTGTCTGGGGCGGGTCTGCATTCAGGCGTTAGCGATCGAGACAGCTGCTGCATGGCCGAACTTGACTCTTGAGGCTGCCAAGCATTGTGCCTGTGGTACGTGTCACCTGGAGTAGCAGCGTAGCTCGCGGGCCCTCCGCTTTGAACAGCAGCCGGTGTCCTCTGTTCATGACTTCCTTGACCGGGCTCGGGAGAACTGCGAGTTTCGAGGCATTCCACACTCTACCATCTCCCAGCCGGAACGCCCACCGACCGACCCGCTTAATGATGCTTAGTGGTTGCCCGAAGGCCGACATCCCCTTGGCTATCTTTCCTGGTTTCTTCACTCTAATCCAGTCGCCAACTCTAACTCTGGGGGTCTTCACGGCTCGACGCGGGTCGATGTACTCCTTCGTGTGCTGCTGCCTCTGCTGCACTCAATGTCGCAGCCGTTTCAGCTCCTCGAAGGGCGAGAACTGCGGCGACGACAGCCCGAGGATGGTAAGGCGGGTGCGATGCTTCCGTCCACGCAGCAGAAGAGCAGTAGAAAGTCCAGTCATGACATGGGGCGTACAGCGATATATTATCAGGTAGTCTACTAGTGGTGACCGGATGCTGCTTCGTTCAAGAGGGGAAGCACTGGAGAAAACCCTTCAGGGTAAAGTTGAAATGTTCAACCTGCCCGTTGGACTGGGGGCAGTGGACGGAAACCGGCTGGTGCTTTATACCGCGCGCTTTAAAGAACCTGTCAAATTTGCCTGCAACAAACTGTGGCCCATTGTCGCTCACAACGCTGTCAGGGTACCCCTCTCTGGCTAAGGATGGCGCGCAGAAAGTCCGTGATCGTCCCTGTGGTGACGTTTGGGCAAAACTGCTTCGGGCCACTTTGAAAAGTAGTCCATCAGCGTGATGGCGTAGCGACACTCAGGCTCCGCTCGGTAAAGGGGCCCACGACATCGAGACCACCTTTGACGAAGGTTGCTACTGGCAAGGGCACTGAGTGGAGGTGGGTCGGTGACGTCTTGGCACTCTTGACTGAGGTGTTGTAGATCTTGGAGGTGCTGACTGCACTACGAACTTCCGTGTTCATGCGGGGCCACCAATAGAGCTCACAAAGGCGTGCTGGTTCTTCAGATTGCCGATGTGGCCCTCGTGTGCTCTGTCGACAAGAGCGCATCGCATAGTCGTGGGGATAACGAATTGCTCCCCGCGCAGCAGGAGACCGTCGTTGACGGAGAGCGCATCCTTCAGGTCGTAGAAGATGCCGCATCAGCGGAGAGAGCGCTCACCGGTGGCCACTTAGAGGTCAGATAAGTCATGACAGCGGTGAGCAGAGCGTCATTTGCTGTCTCTTCTTGCAGCTGTTGCTTCGTGATGCACTCTTCGTCTAAAGCGATAAAGAATACAATATTGCCGTCAAACTCCATCCCCTCTCTTTCCTGTGATATCGGCAAGCGTGTTAGGGCGTCTGCTACCTGATTCTCGGCACCTCGCTGGAACTCCAACGAGTGATTCATAGCGGGCGACGTCCTGCTCCTCCGGTGGACAGCAAAGACACAACCGCTTGGTGGTCCGTGCGAAGGTTTAAGTGGCGGCCCCACAAGTATATGTGCCACTTTTCGCACGCCCACAAACACGCCAGCGCTTCTTTTTTCCCTGACCGAGTATCGCCGCTCTGTCGAAGTGAGCGTCCTTCAAGCGAATGCGACGGGAATGACGCTATCACCATGACGCTGCTCCAGCACAGATCCCAATTCCGTGTGCCGACGCGTCTGTGGCCACGATGGTGGGCAACGTGTGGCCGAACATTTTTAACGTCCTGGTAGAGGACAGCAGCCTCTTGACTTGGTTGAAGCTTCGGTCCGCCTCGTTGTCCCAGACGAACGGAGTTTCTTTTCGCAGGAACCTTCGATGAGGTTAGACCTCAGACGCTAACCGAGGCACGAAGCGAGAGTAATACTCCACCATCCCCAGAAAAGAACGAAGTTGGGTGATTTCCGTGGGGAGGGGGGCAGCGTTGAGTGCATCTCTCTGTTGTGGCGTTGCCAAAAACAAAGGACAAGTTGCAGCTCAAAATCAAGCCGTAACTAATAGCTGTGGTCTCCAAACTCCGTAGTAGTTTCGAGAAACTCTGCTCATTTTAGTGAAGCGTTTTTGTTTTCTATTAGCGATATTTATTTTTCCTTTTCCACAACAAATATGTCAGCAATTTGTTTTAAATTTCGTGTACCGTTCCTGCATTTAATTCTAAAAAGAATGGCAATGCCAAAAACGTGTGTGTGTGTGGGGGGGGGGGGGGGGGTGAGGTAAACGGTATTTTTAAATTGTTTAATGGTTGGCAGGTGCAGCGTTTGGGAAGGACTTGACTATAGACCTTTCCAGCGGCAGTCTCGAACGAAGCGATTTACAGCGCGCGTCTCTGGTTTTGAGAGGGTACATCAGTGTTGCCTGACTGCGCTGGGTTGTGGGTTTTCTAGTCAGTGGGTTGTGGCAGCGTGCGTAGGCGCACTTACGGACGCTGTTAGAGGCTAAATTGCCGCATTCTATTTTTAATTTTGTGTTCTATTGTGAATAGAATTTGTCGGGGATTTTAAGAATGCACTGTACTATTTTTGGGAATAAAAACAAAGAAATGATTGCTGTTTTCGTGAGTCCGTGCGTGACAGAACAAATGCAACTGGAAAGTTTCTCTCATTTTATGTTGATCTTTTTACGTCACCATACACTCAGCCATGTCAATCTACGATGGTATTAACCGTCAAAAATATTTGACCACACAGGATGTCTGAACTGCTCGGCTATTCCCCGCCCACAACATGAAATTCAACGAGTCTCAATCAATCGAACAACATATACTGTAAGTACCCCACAGTGCCACGTTATCAGAACAGGATTGGAGAAAGGCCTCAAATAACGCAGCATATCCAACATACAGTGTTGACGATAGTCACTTCACAACGATCGGACGGAATACGGCGTGTATTGGGGCACATGTAGAAGAAAGCTGCTTTTTTGCACAGCTTCAAAGCAAATGAACGAACGTCTCTATTCCGTCCCCACACCCCGGACCCGACCCTATCAGCTATTTTTTGCGAAGACCCGGAACATAGCTGGGAAGGCTTTTTGGAGATTATCTCAACGGAAATGATTCTCCAAGAACGTCGAACTGCCCCCGCTGCGGGCTGCTTGACATTCGCTCTCTTCGTTCGTTTTCTGCGAAGGCCGAGCAGGCTACAAGCCCTGGTATTCCCTGGTTCTCACAGTGGAAGATGAGACACAAAGGGTAAGCATCCTAAACAGACAAGTAAAGTAAAAACTTCCAAGAAAAGCCGGCGAACTCCGAATGCACAATGCAGGTGGGGAGTCACGCTGACCGGGTTTCCACAGCTCAGATGGGTGGCAGAAATTTCTGGCTGATAGGAGTCGCTCGATTCGCGAAATGGCGGCGGCCAGAGAGCTTTTTTTGCAAGGATCTATAGGTTATTAGGGTCGAAGCTCCTTAGGGTCTAGCCTTGTCCGTCCGTCCATCCGTCCGGCGTCCGTGCTCTCAAAAAAAAAAAAAATGTCTGCACAGTCGACAGGATTCGAACCTGTGCGGGGAGACCCCAATGGATTTCTAGTCCATCGCCTTAACCAATTGGCCACGACTGCGGGACGAGTAAGGGGCTCTAAGATGTGGTAGTGACTGAAGAGTTGGAGATGTCATGAATGAAACGTCGCATGTAGCCACTCAACGTCTATACAGGAGAGGGCGCTGCGGTCAAATGCGTATATAATCGCGTTAAAATTTGCATGCATGGCTCTGCATCTCACCGACCATAAAGCAGTAATAATGAAGTCGAAACGCAACCCGGAACTCGGCACTACCTATGAGCAATAAAAAAAATCCGCACCATCAGCACTAGCTATGAACAATAAAATCAGTATCATCAGCACCACCATAGCTTCGCCCCAATCAATATCATTCACCACGTGGAGATGTGGTCATGTTTTTGTAAAATGGACATTGTAGAAGACAAATGAACAATTTTTAATCGCCTGCATTGAGCTTGTATGTAAGGAGATGAACGCGCCCTTAATTGAAACCACACAAACAGGCAAAAATAGCGCAGTATTTGCGTCGCGAAACTCATGTGAGCGATTTCAGACGATGGTTCCATTTCGGGGACCAGCGTTTCGAAATATACGCCTTTCTTTATTTGCTTTTAACGCCAAATGCAACTCTCGACGTAAATACTACGCTAATATGCTTTGATCCTGGGATGGTTACGTTGTGACATCCGTTTCCTATACAAAATCTAATAAAAGTTTTATTTTATTTAGTTTAGTGTGTTTTTTTTTTAATTTCTCCACATGATCGAAATATTTCAAAGTGACTAGTGTGGTTGTTGTTGTTCTTGGTGGGGGGGGGGGGGGGGGGCTGGCCAAGGGCATTTGAAAGCGAATCTAGACATATTATTGCATAAATTCTCAACTTGTTGAAATCACTGCGTTATCCCAACATAGAAACCTAGTATAACTTTGTGCTATCTGTATTACGGAACCGGAAATTTATCTGAATTCTTCTCTGAATTTCTGGTTTTTAGAAAGGATTTCGTAAACTTGAATTGGGATATCTGGTTTCCAGAAATAATTCCAGTTAGATTTCCAGTGCCACAATCCAGAGAGTGAAATTTATTTTGCGTTTTTCGGTAGGAATTGCAATGTTATTTTTACTTGCAAGTGAAAGAGTCATAAATCGTATACGAAGGTTTCCTAAAAGCTTTCATGTCACTACCTGAAATCTTTGAATGCGGGCTGCCACCAGAGAGTACAAAAGTATTTGCGATAATAATCCTTGGGGAAGGGGAACAAGAGGAATAATGACAAACACATTCCTCCAAACACGCTAGATCACTGGTGCGCGACCGAAAAAATCCGCCCGGTACAGATACCGAAACATGGATATCTCTATTTCCAGTGGAGTGCTCTAACAATGCAGCTAAACACGGAGTTAGACGTCAGTAGAGAAAACGTGTTATATCAACAGCCGCCAGTCTGGTACCAACAAGGTTGAATGGCCTGCATTTTTAAGGTTATGGTGATAATGCAATTAATACAAAGGCGTAAGCGATCTGGACAAGGATGACGAGACTAATCCCTCGAGAAGGGGAATAAGGGGCCAAAGGGCAAATACAAATCTCTTAACAAAGCAAGGTAACTGGTGCGCGACCGAAACATCCGCCTGGTTCTGGTCTCGAACAAGGGACCTCTCCGTTTCCAGTGGAGCTCAGTTGGTAGAGCGGTCCACGGTCCACTATTTTCGTCATACATGTCTAGCTCAGTTGCACGTTTGCATCATTTGCATTATCATGGTATTCTTAAATAGCAGAGGCACTTCACTCTTGTTTGGGTAAGACCGGTGGCAGCTAATAAAACCTGTTTGCTCTACTGACGTTTAACTCCTGTTTATTTCAGTTCGTAGAACGCGCCACTAGAAATGCAGAGGTTTCTGGTTAGATACTAGAACCAGGCAGATTTTTTTTCGGTTGCACACAAGTCACCTATCGGTGTTTGTACGGTTGTGTGTTCTTTGTCACCCTTGTTTTCCTTCTCCAGGGATTATTATCAACATTCTTGTCCAGCTCGCTCGCACCTTTGTATTATCATCAAAAATTTATTGCCTCTTTGCGGGAAACTAAGAAACACTAAAAATCGTTGCTTCCTGAACTTTGAGCCATCACGTTAACCTATACCTATGTTTAATGATTATGTACCTGCGATTACGTTGGTGCCTGGTATTGAGATTGTTTATTTTACGGTAAAGTCGGCGTATAAGCTGCTTTATAATTTCCAGAAACGATATTTCAACCGAGAGGGCATCTTCAGCAAAATAGCACGATCTCTAAGCTTCGTTTTGGCAAAGAAACTCGGGGAGTTTGAATTACATGTGCAAAATTACGATCCAGCGAACAGGTCGACCGTCTCTCAGATATCCAAAAACAAAATTACAAACACACAGCGCTGAACTTTAAACTGATAAACTTAGGGTGCCTTCATGTGCGCTTTGCTTAGGGTGATGACATCTGGCCATTTTGTTTCGAACACTTATTTTTATTTTTTGTTCTCAAGCGCGTGAAAGAGCGTGCCCCTGCACGCGCTCGTGGCGCTGACTGTGCAAAGGCGACATTTTGTTTCCTGCGATCTCTTTGTATTTTCCCTGTGAGCGCGTGCTGTCGGCATCTTGTACTATACTCTGTTTCATACTTAGCGTGCAACGCTGTCAAAGCTACAGGCGCGAGCGCGTGGCTTCATCTATGGTTTTGTTTGCGCGAGAACGCGTGCAAATGATCAACGAGATCAAGCCCCACGCTCGCGCCAGTAGCTTTGTCAGCATTGCACGCTAAGTATAAAACAGAGTATACAAACGATGGCATCACCATAAACAGAAATACATTGAGGCACACTAGATAAACTGTATTTAGTCAAACTTCCTCTTCTTCGACCCCGAGAAATAGAATGCCATCCCATAAACCAAGAGAAAGGAGAAGTGAAAGACAAGGGAAAGGAAGGAAATGCAAAGAACAAGGAAAAAAAGGAAACTATAAAACAGAAAAAAAAGAAAATAAAGAAAGGATAATAATAGTAAGACTTCAGAGATGAAGAGTTATAAAAATTACAAAAATGACTACAAAACAAATCACAAACTTATATCGACCAGGTGATATGATGGCCTACTACGAAATACACTCTTGGCCTAAATAGTTTATGAGTTACAAAAAGTCTAGGAGTTACATAATGACTTAAACAGCGCAATTAAGGCACGGAAGGAAGAGACAACAGGAAGGAAAGAGCGCTGACTCACAACTGAGGTTTTAATGATGAGGTAGTGAAAGAGAAGTAATACCGTTATCATTGTAAGGCATGAGGGCCAAGTCTTCGAAAGGAATTGAGATAGTGTATTTATATTAAAGGTACACGTTTAGTAGTATGGCCAAAATCGAGTTGGTGGTGGCTGGCTGGACTGGCTGAAGGCTCGACGAGCTCGCGACGGGCACCAGACAGGAACGCACGAGCGGTCCGGGCCACGCATGAGGGTGGCTTCTTTGTCTTCCGTCACCAGGCACGCTCACTTGGAGCGCGTCAAAGGTAATAGAAAGAAGAAAGGGGGACGGAGTATATCACGCGTTCACATCATGTGGAAAGGTGTATCAAGGACAATCTGGAGGATGCATCAATGTCAGACTCAGGGAACATGCACTTTCTTTAAAGTCAACGCCAGCGGGCCATCTTGTTGTGCATGTGAGAGATTGCGGGTGCACACCAAGGTTTTCCAAGACAAAGGTGCTTAAACATTTTAAGGAACAAAAGACTAGAGAGGTGTACGAGGCGTGGAAGATCGCGAATAAGGGCCCAGCCTGTATAAGTACGCCTTCGATTGCTCTGACGGCGAAGGAGATCCAATGTTTGAATTTTAGTACCTAAACTAATGTTTTCTTTCTTTCTTTCTTTTTAATTTTCATTCCTGTGGAAGCCAATACCCTTTTGGTCACCGTCAACTTCGTCTTTCTTCTTTTTTCTGGCTGTGACAACCAGTACCCGTTGGGTCACCGTCAACTTTGTAGAACACATGGGAATAATCGTACATAGATATATTCACTTGGGTTAGTTAAAAATGTAAATTGTCATTCCGTTAAAATGGCTCTTAGAGAGAGATTAATTTTGTAACTTAATTCCTCTCCCTTAATTTAATAATATTACCGCACTTGACACCTTTCTTCGCTTTCACTACCTCATCATTAAAACCTCAGTTGTGAGTCAGCGCTCTTTCCTTCCTGTTGTCTCTTCCTTTCGTGCCTTAATTGCGCTGTTTAAGTCATTATGTATATCCAACTCGCCCAGCAACTCATTTTGGTACAATACCTTTCTTCTACAATGGGCTCTGTAACCTGTTTCTTTCCTCTAGACCCCGTTTCTTCATATATTAATTTAATCGCTATCTCTGTGTGCAAGGCAAGAATGTGTTCTTTCGCCATCAAGCATCGTGTGGTACCTTACGACATCCGAGGGCTGTTCGGCTACGCTCAACCATCAACGGGCCACTCAAGGAGAATCTGCAGGATCATACGCTCTGAGATGTGGAGACAGGTGAGGTATTTCCGAACCTGCCTTAAGATACTTGCCCAGCCTGGACAATCCAACAGCGGCAGCGGTTCACGATATAAGACTACCTCCTCAGAGCAAGTAGGATGACAGAGTTCTTCTGGTGGACATACGTTCCTCATCTCAAGAGTCTTCGAAGTGAAGGTAGATGTACGACGGGCGAGCCTGTTACCATCCTAGGTAATACAAATCTACCTGTAGAAATTACAAAGGCCTTGGAAAAAGGCCCCAAATTTTGCACGACACCAAAAATGCACGGTGTACAGATGGTGTCAACCATTCATGATATAGCGGCAAAAACTCAAGAGTCGTACCGACCACGGTGTATTGATGAATGCATAGATGTGCTGATGAAAGTGGGGACGGCAACTGCAACAGGCAGTAAAAGCAAGTTAGACAGCATTGTAAGGTATTTCCAGCAGAACAATTTAAACTTAATTGTTTCCGATAAGGAAGGAGGATTTATTGTAGCTCCCCATGATATTTACATGAATAAGGCAAGAGTGGCCATCGGGAAAACTTTTAAGCAACTCGAAGGGTACAAGTCCAAGACAGTTAAGGCCAGAGCTCTACAAATGTGTCACAAGTTTGAGTTAGGGCAATTACGAAAACAGATAACTTCAGCCGATAAAGACCAACTGGGCTTATTCTTCACCGGGCAAACACACAAAGAAGCGTGTCCTTTCCGGGTGGTCGTTACAGAAACAGGATCGTGGCAAGGAGCCATGTCAAGGTTCCTTCAGCGGCATTTGGCAACCCTACGACTGAATGACCCTTTTCTGGTCTCCAATTCTGAGACGGTGATTGACTATCTGAGAAACAACATCTTATCGGTTAGGTATGGCCTATCCCTCGATGTAGAAGATTTATTTTACTCAATACCTCACGAGGGGATGTTTACTGCTTTGAGAGAACACATTGAAGCCAATGGAGAAGTAGCATTTCAGAACAACTGTGGAATGGCCGTCGATTCCTTCCTTGAACTTCTACGGTTTTACCTGAACTCAACTGTGGTAACGTTCAATGGAGAACCCTACATACAGAAGAGAGGAATCTGTATAGGATCCTGTGTAGCTCCTGCTTTGACTGATGTGCACTAGTCGAAATGTATAGAGCCATTGATGAGAGCCTTGAAATTCCCAAGGTTAGTCGTATATTCAGATACGTCAACGACTATCTTATTCTCCTCAATGCTCGACCCAAAAGTGAGACACAGTTCATGTAATCTGTTCAAACGAAATTCGTAGAACACGCCGGGGGACTACAGTTCACACATGAATGGGCGGAAAACCAGTCCCTCCTATTCCTAGATCTAAAAATAACATTCCACGACGACAGTGTATGCTGGATGTACGCCCCAAGAACAAAGAAAAGTCTTCTGCAATTTGACTCCGCACACACCAAGCTCGTCAAGAGAGAAATTGTTACCAGTACGTTGGGGGCTGCTCTGAAGAAGTCTTGCGACCACACAGCAGGAGAGAGCTTTAACATCCAGGTGCAGAGACTTCGCGCTTCAGGGTACCCGACTTCAGTTATTTCCACCATCGTGGAGAGCATGTTAAAACCACGACAAAGAGGAAGTCAAAACCGAACAAAAATCTGACCTGTGGTAATGCCCTACCTTCACCGTTTAACCCATAACCTAAAAAGAGTGGCCGCAAAGTTTGAGGTTCCTATCCTCCTCACAGCGCCCGACAAACTTAAACGATTATGTCCGAAAATCAACGAGCAGCAGAATACACATGAACTATGTAAAATCAACCATGCAAGGAAGTACGTGGAATGTCACAGAGGCATCATGTATGAAATACCGTTATTATGTGGAAAGGTGTATCTGGGACAATCTGGAAGATGCATCAATGTCAGACTCAGGGAACATGCACTTTCTTTAAAGTCAACGCCAGCGGGCCATCTTGCTGTGCATGTGAGAGATTGCGGGTGCACACCAAGGTTTTCCGAGACAAAGGTGCTTAAACATTTTAAGGAACAAAAGACTAGAGAGGTGTACGAGGCGTGCAAGATCGCGAATAAGGGCCCAGCCTGTATAAGTACGCCTTCGATTGCTCTGACGGCGAAGGAGATCATATTTTTAAATTTTAGTCCCTAAACTAATGTTTTCTTTCTTTCTTTCTTTTTAATTTTCATTCCTGTGGAAGCCAATACCCTTTTGGTCACCGTCAACTTCGTCTTTCTTCTTTTTTCTGGCTGTGACAACCAGTACCCGTTGGGTCAACGTCAACTTTGTAGAACACATGGGAATAATCGTACATAGATATATTCACTTGGGTTAGTTAAAAATGTAAATTGTCATTCCGTTAAAATGGCTCTTAGAGGGAGATTAATTTTGTAACTTAATTCCTCTCCCTTCCTTAATTTAATAATATTACCGCACTTGACGCCTTTCTTCTCTTTCACTATACCTCATCATTAAAACCTCAGTTGTGAGTCAGCGCTCTTTCCTTCCTGTTGTCTCTTCCTTCCGTGCCTTAATTGCGCTGTTTAAGTCATTATGTATATCCAACTCGCCCAGCAACTCATTTTGGTCTAGGAGTTACACAACTTAAAACAAATTAATTACAAAAATAATCTCACAAGTAAAAAAAGAAACCAAGGGATGTACCGGCCTACTGTCGAATACACTTTTTGTCTAAATAGTCAAGTTCTTTTTCCGATAAGGTTAAGGACGGAGTGCTAACGCACCGAGCATCCAGTCGCATAATGTTCTGCGCTTCTATAATTTTTCGCGTAAGCTGATTTTATTCTTGCCTAACACAGCACAGTAGTCAAATCGCGCAGAACAGTCACAATTCATAAAGTGAACGCCTGAGTGACCAGAGTTAGCATTGGCAATGATGTTGTACTCACTCAGGCTGCCATTTAAACACCGCCCAGTCTGTTCAATGTAGTCTTTTTCACAGAAAAGGGGAGATGAATAGACCACCGTTTCAACACAGCTGAGAACGTGGGATATGTGCTTCTTTATGCAGCTGACTGTCCTGATTGAAGAGGTGTTTGCTTCTTTGCAGAGGCTGTGAAGTTTGTGGGGTGCTGAGAAAACTACATTCACTTTTGCTCTGCTTGCTGTCTTCTTGAGACCCTCTTCCGGTATTGACTTTTGTAACAGAGGTTCTCCTCAGAGTAATTAAGCTATATAGCGGCACCAAAATACCCAGAGACAGGACAACCTGACCAGTAGTCGTGCTATATATGCACAACGTATCACATGGTCTAAAGAAAATAGCCTACAAAGCAAAAGGGAATGTAGTTTTCTCAGCACCACACAGACTTACATCCTCTGTAAAAAAAGTAAGCACCTCTTCATCAGCACATTCAGTTGGACAAAGAGGCACAGATCCAACTTTGTAACCTGTGTTGAGGGGTGGTCTATTCATCTCGCCTTTCTTGTGGAAAAAAGTACATTGGAAAGACTGGACTGTGTTTAAAGGACCGCCTGCGTAAACACAACATGATTGGCAATGCTAACCCTGGTAACTTAGGAGTTTGCTGTAGTGATTGCGACTGTTTTGTGCGATTGGACAACTGTGCTGCGTTAGGCAAGAGTAAAAACCATCTCACCCGATAAATTATAGACGCGCAGAACATTTTACGATGGCATGCTCGGTGAGTAAGCACTCCGTGATTAACCGTTATCGGAAAAACAATCTTGACTATTCAGACAAGAGCTCTATTCGACAGTAGCCAAGACATACCCTGTTTTTTTTTGTATTTTTCAGATTCGTTTTGTAATTATTTTTTATACGTTTTGTAACTACGTGACTTTTTGCAACATATGAACAATTAGACCAATAGTGCATTGCACAGTAGGCCAACATGTCACCTGGTTTATTAGTATATATTTGTGATTAATCTTTGTAATTTTATTTTTAATGTGTTTAACTCTTGGACTCTGCAGTATTATTATTATCATACTTTTTGTTTTCTATTTGAGTTCTTCTATACTTCGTTTCACCTTATGTTGTACCGCAGAGAAGGCTAGAAGCGCGAGCTCATAGCGTTGGGAGCTGCTCTTAACGCACGAGAGCTTGTGCCGCCGAGATGTGCCCTCGAGCAAGGAGCTCGCGCTTGTAGCCTTTCCTGCGGTACATCATAAGGTGAAACAGAGTATAGTCTTCTCTCATTTTCCTTTTCTTTTGCTTTTCCTCCCTTTCCCCTGTCTTTCACTTTTACTTTATCTTGGTTTTTGGGCTGGCATAATATTCCTTGAGGCCGACGAAGTGGAAATAAGAATTAATAAAAAAGAAGGATAACAATTAAGATAAATTGTTATCCATTAAGATAAGAAAACCAACAAATTAAGAAAAGAGGTTGAGGAATATCAGCTTTCTCAGTTGGTGCAGCTGACAGTGTGTTGCAGACAGCCTGCTATCATTATCTAGTACGCCATCAAGCCATGAGCACGGGCTAGCGTGCCTCGCCGCTCGGGCATTCAAAACTAGACGTCCTGACGGCCGGGCATGCTTAGATTGTGCTCCTCTTAAATAAATATCTTGACCCCTGATGACCAGTGGCAACTCCAACGACTGAGGCGGGGTGGACACCAGCAGCCACCGCTTTCGTGGCCCTGGGACATTTGACTCCAACAAGGAAGAGTAGAAGCTCTACCAGATAAGTTTCTAAGCTTGCTTGGACATCGCGAAGATAACGGCGGACGTTGACAAGAAGAATTGATTGATAGTTTCACTTAGGTCGACAACGTTTCAGCTGCTGTACACACTGGTTCAGCCTCGGAATTTCTGTAAGCTAACGAATCGAGACCTGTTTACACGGCTCCAAGTTCACTTCAATCACAGGAACTTTTAGGAGTTCGAGCGAGCCCAGCTATTTTCAGCGCGTCAAGAGGAACAGAGAAACGTAAAAGACTTCCTGACAGGACTGAGGTCTATTTTTGCGACTTGCGAACATGAGGCTGAAACGAACGTCAGAAGATGTTCGATTTTGACAGCATTCATTGTTGGCCTCCATGAAAGACACATCCGGGCACGTTTATTGATGATGAGGGACCTGACGCTAGACACTGCTCTGCTGCTAGCCGAGAACTACCTCAGGACAGAAGCGGAGTCCCGCCAGTTGAATCGTCCAGATCAAAATGCGCTGCACGTCGATAAAGTGAAGCATCCTACTTCTGGCCAAACCAAGTGCTTCCGTTGCGGAAACAGCAACCAAATGAAGTCGGCTTGACGATATCCGATGGAATCCTGCCACAACTGCGGCAAGCAAGGACATGTCACGAAGATCTGCCGCTCCAGCGACCGCAAGAAACAACAAGGAAATTGCAAGTGGGATGTCAAAATCGTCACAAACGTGTTCGCTACTCGCAATAAAGACGGCGAATTCGTGACATGTCTCGTCCAAGAGATTCCCTTTCATCTGCTAGTGGACACTGGCTCCAAGCTGATATCACTGTATATCGACACTTGGGAGAAGCTAGGATTCCCGCAACTCGAACAAAGTGAGTGCAAACTGTGTTGCTTCAACAACTAGAGTATTCCTCTTAATGTACAATGTTTTCTCAGTGTCACACTAGGGCACCGGACATCTGCGTTGGAAGCCCTGGGGACAATCAAAATACACCCGAACTTGCTTGGACGGACGTGAATGGACAAGCTCAAGATGGATTCGAACAGACTATTTGTTATATCGGTTGAACTGACTACACGCGCCAAGCTAAAATCAATTCTCAAGCGTTTCTCGCGCGTGTTCCCTGATAGTCTTGGTGCTGCACGAAGCTGAAGGTCTAGCTACAGTTAGAGCCTGATGCAAATCCACGCTTCTTCAAGCCGAGACCTATTCCGTTCGCAACACGGGCGGCTGTAAAGAAATATCAGCAGAAGAAGATTAACAACAAGGTTATTTCACCTGTTGAAGTATACATATAGGCGACAACAATTGTGGTCGTCCCAAAAGCTGACGGTTCATTCCGAGTATTATGTAGACTTCAGCGACCCCATAAACCTGCAACTGGACATCACTTAGTATCCTATACCACGACCCGAAGAACTGTTTTCCAAGCTCAACGGAGGCAATCGGTTTACGAAGATGGATATGTCCGTAGCGTCCCTCCATATGGAACTAGACGACGAAACAAAAACCCCAGTTATCAACACCCCATAAAGGTCTGTTTAATTCTATGGAATGCCTTTCGGAATTGCACTGGGGCCAGCCATTTTCCAACGCAGAATGTACCAGGTCACTGCAGGTCTGGATGACGTGACTCTTATTTCTCATCAAGGGCGCCATCAAGCCAGGAGCACGGGCTCGCGTGTCTCGCGGCTCGGGTGTTCGGAGCTAGATGTCCTGACGGCCGGACATGCTTAAATTCTGCTCCTCATAAATAAATAGGTATCTTTACAAGCTCAACCAGACTAAAACACGGCGCACTGATGCAATTTTCACTTTGAGCCTTGATAGCGTTTCCCTCTTAAATCTTAAAGGTCATCCGGTTGTGGAAACGCTTTTTTAAGTTTCGTTTCGGAGTGCAATGGAACGCACTTTGCTTTACATATCAGAGACTAGGAATTCGTCTCTTATTTCTCCGAAACCAAACTTCTAAACTCGTTCAAAACCAGATGACCTGAGAGCTTTTATGATGCAAAATCTATCAAGTGTATGGGTTACAAGTGCATCAATGCGCCATCAGTTGAATTGGCAGAGAAAGAGCTGGTATACCTCAACCTATTCTCTTAATTTGTTTATCTTTACATTTTTCTTTTTGCACAGTATTTGTGTTTTTATGTGTTAAAATGTTTGTGTTATAATTCAGTCATTTTTTGTGAGTGCACATTCACCTGCAGACTTACTCTTTTTTCCCCACGTAATATTAAATTATCTCAATCCACGCTTCCCTCTCGTCTTTCTCTATGAAGCCCCAGTTTTCAGAAGCGTTTGTTCTCACCTGTCCCTTTCTTGTTCCTGTAATACCGCGCTATGGTATGTATCCTATTTAACCAACTAGCCCAGCAATTGATTTTAATTCGCAAAGCAAGCGCTATCCCTAATCGTTTGTTGTGAATTCTGACTATCCCATTCGTTCCTGGTGCAGTCTGAGGAAACAAATCTGAAAGTCATGTGCACACCTATGTTTAGGAAAGCAACGCTGGGCAAAATTTAAATGTTCCTTTTCTTGTAGGTTATGTGGACTAAATTTTTAAAACGGTCTATTTGCTGCTAGATACAGATGGGTTCTTTACAGCCCTTACTATGGGACTGCGACTGAAAGGCACGACTTCGTGCGATCGAGAGATTTATTATCAAACCGTTGCCAATTCAAACGTGCCATTAACTCAATCTGTCGGGGTCTCTAATTTTCACTCAAGTATCTAAGAATAAAAGTTCACATCATCAGGCTAGTTATCAGTTCATCTGAATCGCTGCATCTCAAAATCTAGGTGATAAACAGCGAAAATATCTAATAAAAATTTAAAAGACAACATGAAATGTCAAGAGTTAGATTTGTAGATATTCCGCCTGCCGCCACGTTAAAACTGTATCGCGATTGTAAAAAAGAAAAACACAAATGTTACATGACTCTGAAGACTAAAGTGTTAAGTGTTATAATAAATTGTGATGCTTTCTAGAGATTAATAAGAAAAATAAACGCATATATATATATAAATATATATATATATATATATATATATATATATATATATATATATATATATATATATATATATATAAAACGGGCATGGTGGCGGGAGGCCGAAGGCGCGGGTATAACTGGGAAGAAAAAAAAACCTTCGGTGAAAACAGCAACAACGGACGATTTAATCTTCGACGTTTCGGCCGGACTCCGGCCGAAACGTCGAAGATTAAATATATATATATATATATATATATATATATATATATATATTAGTACGAGGTATAGGGCTTGGCTGCCGAGAGTTTGTATAGAATAAAGAGCCACATCAAAAACTTAACTCCTTTACTTAGACGTTTTGACCCAAGACGGGTCTGAGTAAAGGAGTTAAGTTTTTGAAGTGGCTCTTTAGTATATATATATATATATATATATATATATATATATATATATAAACAAGGTGTATTTAAGCTTAACAGATTTGTTTAAAAAAGCCGTGAGAGTTACACTTATGCGGTTTGTGCAGGGGAGTTATATGGCCAGGGGGGACATAGTATATGGGGCTAATCTTAACAATCAGTCAGCAAGTTAAGTAAAATTTATTAATTATCTTTTTAATAAGAAAAAATAGTCATATGGTTCCACTTAGAAACTGGCTGAGCGTCGTCCAAAACCCCTAAATCAGTAATTTGTAGAAATACTTTGAACGCGTGAGAACCGGAGTAGTGCGCTTAAGTTACCACTCGTGGACCAGGTACAAGGCTAGCGGTTGCAAAACGCGATGATAATTCAATCACCCGCGTTCCGCAGCCGCTAGCCTTGTACCTACTCCACGAGTTTGTAACTTTAGTGCACTTCTATGCTTCTCACGCGGTCAAAGGCTTTCTGAAAATTACTAAGTGGTTTTCAAAGGACGCTGAGCAAGTTTCTAATTCGAACCATATGCTTATTTTCAATAATTAAAAAGTTAAATCACAAATTTTAATTAATTTGCCGACGTTTCGCAAAGGTTAACCACCCTCATTATGTCCCCCTGGCCGTACTATAACCTCCACGAGCCGCATAAGTGTAACTTTCACGTTTTTTTTAGACAATTTTTTTTTAAAAATTAAAAGAAACATATATATATATATATATATATATATATATATATATATATATACGAAAGAAAACGCACTTGAGACGGTTGTTGGAGTTTTTAAAACATATTATTTGTAAAGTTGGTCGGCGTTTCGGCCTGAGTCAGACCTTTTTCGAGAAAAAAGGTCAGACTTAGGCCGCAACGCCGACCAACTTTACCAATAATATGTTTTAAAAACTCCAACAACCGTTTAAGTGCGTTTTCTTTCATATAAATAGACCTTTTCTTTAACGGCTCCGCCATCTTGAGAATCGCGACGCCGACGACGCCGTCTAGCGGCTTAGAAAAGGAAATACCGGCTAGTTCTAGCAGCACAGCTATCTGGATATAGGCAACGGTGTGGGTATGGGGGGAACTTGGCTAGACTTGGCAATGGTGGGCTGGAATAACTTGGTTGGAGCTTGTCCGGTTGAATCCAGCTGGCTACTCACAGGCCATCACCTTGCCTTTTCGAGAGAACGAGGACGAAGACGGTGGGGTGTTTTGATTGAATTTCCACAGCGAAGTATATATGAGCAGTTTAATGTAGTCTATGCAGGTAAGCTCTCGGAATTTGATAGCTCTATCTTGAGTGGTGGCATGCAGACTTTTTCATACCTTTCACATACCATGGGGCTTGCAGTGATAACCTAATTAGACCACCTGCACCGGGAATTAAAATCGGTGAGCTTAAACGTGACGTTGAGTCTGATACGAATCTCTCGCGATTCAAGCTCGCAATCGACTGACTTCATAAATAAGGATTCTTTTGGAAAATGCGAAGCTCGATAACATTGCAGCCACACTCGCGCTGCAGCTTCTTGTGCTCATGGAACCCTTTCTGCTATTGTTCTTATGCGTTTTGAAATTATTTATCCATTCGACGACCACGCCGTGGTAGGGAGACAACCGTAGATTTTCGGAAATTCCAGCAAGGTAAAGAGGAGCACTCGGAACTAACTCATGCACGATGTCCATTTTTAAGCCTTTTCGCCCATACCCTTGGCGGGTGCATACCCTGTGTCAGCGGGCAATCCAAAAATTCACCAGGTCGAGGGTACGTCAGTTACTGGCTGGTTTGAGGTTATGCGAAAAAGGTCTATACTATTCGTCATCCTGCGCTACGTCTCTCTCTCTCTCTCTCTCTCTCTATATATATATATATATATATATATATATATCCGTACTTGCGGAGTTGCTATGTATATCCGCGCGTCCATCACAACAAAATACCTAAACAGCACATTGGCATAAAGTGAACGTCTTTCCATTTTGACATCCTTCACCTTAAAACTGTGGAGGGGCATCCGTATTTCACAATCGCCTAAAAGCCATGAAGATACGAAGCAAGCCACAAGTATATAATCTGTCCGTTTCAGTTTTACTATATTCAAGGAAGTCAAGCACACTCCGGATTCTTCTTAGCCCGTGACGACGCACGTCGAACATTGATGAGAGGAAAATTCCCTTTAAGAATATTATGACCTTTTTGTTCACCACTTTCTTTACGAGCATCTAAGTAATGCGGGTTGTTTTTCGTCTGCCTTTTCCTGCTATTTGCAAATAAGTTTGTTTCAAGGTGATTCTCTAACATCGATTTAGCACCCTCTCTCTGAGGTAATCTGTGCGGCCCCAGTCACCCTGAAAACACATGGCGCATCGCACTAGTGCAGGCGCTTCTTCTGTTCGTCTCTTTTTATTGCTCGTGTCCACTAAATGTTTTCACCATGTTTATCCAGCTAGTCAAACGCTTAATTCTGACTGCTTTTCTCCTTTGGGCTTCGGACACAGCTTCTTGCCTAAGGCTGCAGAACGCGAGGCTAAAGAGAAAAACAAGTTTACACAAGCTCTTTCCTGCTCACAAAGACCGAGGAGCACAAAATGTGCTATGAATTGGCCGGACACCAGTTAAGTGCGTCTGTGTGTGACGTCATGAGGTGACATGACTTTGACACTAGGTGAAGTCATTGTGCAACATGACGTCACAGTGTCAGATGACCTCATAATGCTAGATGACGTCACGTGCCACATGACCTCAAGGTGTCATATGGATTGACTGGTGTCACGTGAAATAATCACGCGACCTCTTGCCGTCACAGGACGTGATAGTGTCACGTGAAATTCCCCAGTGTTCCGTGACATCATTGTGTCATGTGACGACATGGCGTCACGAGACGTCAGACTGTAACGTGACGCAACGATGTCTGATGAGATCATAATGTCATATAACGTGACGTGATGACGTGTGACGTCATGACGTCTCGGTGTCGCATTACAGTGTCACTTGACGTCACGTGACGTCAGAATATCACTTGATGCCACGTGATACCATGGCGCAACGATTGTTTGTGGCGGTTCTTCGTGACGGTTCCTCATGAAGGTTTTTTTTTTTTTTTCATATAATTTGGCCGATAAAGCACATTCTGTTAAAATATAGCAACGTGTCGGTTGATGCGCATATCCCAAATTACCTCTTTCTATTGATGTTCAAGAGATTGGCGGACAAGGGGGGAGGGGGGCTCTCCTGGATGTTATTTTCTATATCGATAAAGAATTCCGATGCCAGCTCTCGACGCTCTCGCTGCCTTCTTTCACACTAAGAAGATTTACAGCTTTAAGGGTGGGACAGCGTGTTCCAGAGAAAGCTTGAGCGATACATTTCTATGATTCACAAAATAGGGCGCTGGTACGTGGAACATCGTTAATGTTGTCATATAACACAGAGACTCTGGTGGAAGAAATTGGAAACTTTTTAGTAGAAGGAACAGACACAGACGTCCCTTTCTGTGTCTGTTCGTTCTACTAAAAAGTTTACCATTTCTTTCACCACAGTCTCAGGTGTTATATGACATGACTAGCTATCACCAGCTCGCCTGCACACTCACTGTATTATCCTTAATGTGCTACTACAGCAAATTGTGCAAGCTACCTTTCACTATCTTCATAGAACTTTACGGGAGGTTACTTATGCGAATATATAGAATATTTAATAAAATAAAAATAATAATTTTCTTGACGGTTTGTGTCTTCCGTGACGATTGTAGGAATTCAAGCGGGACCTGGCAGGTCCTTTTTCAGTCCCGGCAAAAGCCAAATAAACTTCGTTTTTTTTTTCTCCATGCGTTATAAAAACGTCCCGCGAACACTTTAAAAAAAGAAGTACTGGCGGAATAAAAAAGATATACAAAATAAAGTATTCGCTTACCGATTTGAAACAAGAGGACTAAATATACAATATACCTTATTATACACATAAAGTGAAATATAAATATAGTTAGATTAGGCAAAAGCAATATGGGGGCATGTGGTTTGCGTGAAGCCAACATACCTGGTGTCATAAATGTCGATCATTTGTATAAATAGCTCGAAAATTAATAAATATTTACTGTAAAAATGTTTTTGACTTGGAGATACATTTGTTGGACATCCAAATACGTATTGCACTTTACGTAAAATGTAGACGAGTACAAACCAATATAATTCTAACATTCATAATTGCGGAGTCTGTCACCGGCGAGTTTCTTTCATTTCTACGTATTTAAGAAAACAGAGTAGTCGACAAACTCGCGATTCGGGCATCGTGCGTGCCTCATTGCCTATTTAATTATGTTGTTTATTTTTTTTGCTCGTGTAACTGTTTGCGGTCTCGTGTTGCCATCTATGCTTGTTGTCCATAACACATCTCAAGGAAGCTTCTAATATAGCAACAACGGTATCGTTTGGGCGCTCGTCAGCATCGTAAGGGTGTTATGTAAAAGCCTTATGGTACCAACCCGGGAAAGAGTTGATTTAAACCCTTTTGTGCGTAAACTATATATGTGTTCTTGTATACCTATCTGCGTGTGGAGGATAATAAGCCGAAAAGATAGAGGTTTTGAGAAGCAGTTTGCATATGGTCGGAGATAATCATAATAATGGTGAGCGTTTTTTAAGGCAATATTGATGATGAAGGAGGCCTACCACGAGACGGAATATTCAGGAAACAAAACTTTTAATTTTATAAATTTTCAGTGCGAATAATTTCTTCTCTCGTTTCCCAAATAACGAGGAATATTTCGGGGCAAGCAAATGAAGAGAGGAAACGACTAAAGAATATTAGATGCATTAAAAGCGGCATTCGTTCATCTGTGTCAAAAACAATCTGCCAATATTGAAGTGGTATAAATATCTTTTTTTTTTTAAATTGGCTTCTTAGTGTTGACGTATGATGTTTATCAAGTGTGACTAACACCGCGAGTTGCGTAGCTGTACAATAGGGAAAGGAAAGCATTTTTTTTTATTATATTTCTTCGAGTTTCTCTTCCAATAACGATTTGCGTTATGATTCTTCTCTCCAAGGCATGCGTATACGTATGTCACAAACTCTGCGTCAACATAATTCCGGCACTTGATAGCCTTTGAAGGCAATTGATGAAAATCAATTTTTATGACTGAAGTCGTTGCTTAAGATTAGTACATCACACAAACGCAAAATATTTAAAAACAGTTCCTCCGTTGTGAAACAAAATGCGATTTACTAGTATTACTTGTTCGTACTCACTGTACAGCCGTCTGTGCAATCCGAATGGAACATTTGCCAAATTACCAAAAGCGCCAAGAAGAATGCTGAGAACGTACGCACACGACTGGCACGCGCTCTCCTTCACGCTTGAAAAGATTCGAAATAAATACACAACATAAAGAGCGCGGAATGTGCCATTTTCTCGGTGAATAGGAGAGTGTGCGGAACCGTACAGGGCTATCAGCAGAGACATAAAGTCCTCGATGTCGCACTCCTTTCATATTAATATGCAATTCGCAATAGTTTTTTTTTTTTTTTTATAAATTAATACTGGTAATGTAGCAAACGGTACCACATGCTGCGCGTGTAAACAAGCTTGAAGCATGGTGCTTGGGTAATTTCGCAAGCCGAAAGGTCTATTTGACCATAATTTAAAAGATTCGGGTGAGCGGCCGTTTTCTTTTTTTTTCCATGACCGCAGCCCGTCTCTCGAAGCTTACTTACGTTAATGGTAGTTAATAACTGAATCAATTATACGTTTGAGTTGTCAAGTATGGAGAAAATACAAATGTGAGCAATATATATCGTCCTTTTAACAAAACACGATTTTACTTTAAAAGAACATGCAATGCCTACACTTTTTGTCGATTGTTTCCTTTCCAAGAATATTAATATTATGAATAAAAAAAAGGCTAATCATCTAAGAACTTTTTATTTGTCCGATTAATTTTTTAACATGATTGCTGGTAAGCATATATTTTTTATACTTCTATCCCTTTTGGTGCTGATGTATTGTTTTTGCTTTTAGACGCAGGAACTGACAAATGTGACTATTTTAGAAGCAGAAAATGACAAACCGATGGGAGGCCACTCAGAAAAGAATAAACGCATGGTCGCACCAAACCATTGTTATTTCTATGTCTGAATCACATTGGATTTGCAATTATACTCTTTGGGGCTGCAGCAATAACATAATAAAACAAAACAAAAAGTGATTCGACTATGCGTATGCGCAAAATTACGATTCGAAACATATATTTGAATTATTCAAATTTTGTTTTATCCCCAAACAAACGCCCACGAGCCCCTGGTTCCCTCAACGCAGAAGGTAAGACGCTGACTGTGAGGCGCAAAAAAGTTGTTTAAAAGCGTTAAAAACGATCTGAGAAAATGGTATTATACTATCGTTTATTTTCTGTGCGAAAGGATGTTGGTTAAGAGTGCAGCTTATATTCCAGTACGGACGGTACTACAGTGAAATTTCTCAGATTCACTAGGTAATGCACTCTGTAGTCAATTGAATGAACCACACGAAATACGGGCATGATGTTTATTATATTAAAGAAACAGCGTTTTTTTAGGGAACGTGCCATATGGATTGTTCATTTTGTTTCTTTGTCGTAATTGTAAAATACACCGTCACACGAGAACCTTTCAAAGCAATGTTTGTCGAAAGCTTTTGTGCTTTAGTGTGGTCATTGGGGTAACAGACTGTTGAATATATTTGATCGCCACTCATAGATTGCACGCAGGCGCTGTGTTCGCACTCGAGCAGAATTCGCGGCAATCAATGTTTCGACGAGTGCTTGGCAGTTGCGCGAGTTATTTCGCTGAAACGACGGGAATAGCCGAACCCTAACAATGTATCAAGCTCAGCGCTTGACTCGTGCTTTGGAAACTCCATCGCGTGGCAGTTGTAGATATTGACGACAAAGAATCGGCACCGGATAAGTTGGCTTCTTCTTTAGGAGGCGAGTTGAAAGTCTGAAGGCTGTTATACTCGCAGACAACTTTCTGTGGCTATGCAGCCAAAGGTACGGCGGCGCTTGGTAGAGAAGTGATTAAAGCCGTTCACCTGCACTGCTGTCGTCGGAAATGCCACGAAACCTTTTCTACTAGTATTGTTTTTATATTTCCCTGCAACTGCCTTTGCTCGAAAGAACGAAGTAACGCGTACTTCGTAGGTTTTTATCACCAAGAATTACGTCTATGCGGAATTTACTGAAGGTGTCAAAACTGCTGCTCCACCCCTTCAAACGTGATTACCTCTAAGATATTAAAAAAAAACAATTGCCATGATCATTGTGACAAGGAAAACACTAGTACTTTTTCCAAGTACACCTAAATATCTGACCCAATAAATAGAGTTTACATAAAACAGAATTGACACTCATTTTTGTTTTGCCACTGGACTAGTATCACTCCTTATTGATATACATTGAGAACTGCAAGAGGGTTATTTTTGAACTCAGAAGAAACTCTGAGAATCCACAAGGTTCATTACCGTGCCTAACAAGTATAACCAGTTGAACGAGAAAAAACGCTGCAAAAACCATTGCGTCGACTGCTTGTAATAGAATATACAGCACACCGGATACGTGAAATACGTGGCTCTGGAAGTGGGCAAATAAAGAAGTTCTACAGCCAACAAAAAAGAAATAACTGCCTGAGGTAGACGTGTCTTGACTCATCTTTTAAAAGAAGAATTGCGTTTACTTTGGCGCCACAAGCTGCCTGTGTATCTTTTTTTTTTTTTTTTCTTCAGAAAACGACCAAACATATCACGAGAAGGGCGCATAAAAAAATTGGGGATCTCTTTCACTAACACAAGGCGGCCATGTCCCAAACATTTACGTGACACTGCATTTACACTCATCAAAATGACATTTAGTTAAAGATCAAGGTCTTCCCCGCTCCCGTATTCTGGTGGCTTTGTCGTTGTTTGGGTATCTTTAAAAGCCGAACTACAACAAAAAGAGAAATATCTGTATTTTTATTGGATTGAATAACATCGGACGACAAAAAACAAGAGCCATGAAAACAATTGCGTGTGAGGTCTCTTTTTTATTTTTCCGTAAATATCCGGACAGCTGATACCCAGTTAAGCAGGAATTCGGTACAAGGATCTCGAGCTTGTCTATCGCGTGGAGGAACTAGGAGGAGCATTAAGACTTTTGTCTTCTTGACTTGGTATTGACCTTTATATAATGTCTGCCTCCTCTTATTATCGCTGCGCAGTGCTAACCGTTGAGATAGATATCTAAACCCTAAATCGTAGCTTTCATTTGCATGAGTTTATATTATGTGTGTGCGATATTCTCAAAAATGGCATTTACATTTGCCAATTTTGCTCCGCAGTGTAACAGAGAGCACGCTTTTCTTGCAGCCTATTGGCATGTACGGTTTATACGTTAAAGCTGCATCTCCATCCACATTTGAATAACTAGCAAGAATCCCCCTGGAGGCATCATGTATTAAGAAACACATTCCTGTGACGTTACACTAATGACGTGGCACTGCTGCTGTCAGTGTGCAAGTGCACAAGCTTCACTTCATGTCGAGAAGGTTTTTGTAGACTCGCGGTCCCCATACTGGACGTGGAAAAACACGGACTGCTTGTAAACAGTGCTTGTGTCGGTACAGCTTTCTTGATCTTAAGGATAACAAGTTTGTTTATCAGCTGTAAGGGTAATTGGAATTGAAGGCATATTCTCGTTTCTTTCCTCGAGTCCCCTTACTCGAAGTGCACAGCTGCACTTGGAATTTTCCTGGATTTCGCTTTCTACTCCACGTTTTATATGCTGTTGAAATGATGCATTTTATTATTTTCCACACGTGCCACAGATCATGTTTAAAAAAATTTGTCTTATGTTCATTTTTTTCGCGTATTACTTTAATAAGATATGTGGTTAATTATGGGGTCGTGGCAAACGACAGTGTGTAAGCTATTTGGCGAAAATTAGGGCACCTCACGCCAGTGATAAATCTTCTAAATATAACGTTCCACTGAGCAGTAGAGTTTCTTTTCTACAAGATGGAAAATTGCGCTTCTAAGGCATTTAGCCGCCAAGCAAAAATCGCTTTATCAACGTACCACGCTGCATTGCACACATAGTCCAATGTGGTAATAACAGGTTTACAGCAAAAAAAGCAAAAAAAATATTTTGTTAAGAAAATAAATTTTATTTTGGGCAATCTATGCAGCCCCACTTTGCCGACGATGAACACGTAGTAAGAAGTGCTCTCGATAGATGGCTCACGCCGCGTCGAGGGATCGCCGGTCAATTCAGTTTGTTTTGCAGGATCGTCTCCAATCAAAACCCGAATCGGCCGACGCTCTTGGCGTCGTGCGCCATCTGCTGGCCGCTCTTCCCACTACGCGTACAAATTGGCAGCGTGGATTGCCCAGGACAGGCTTTTTTTTAAACGGTGTACGGGGGCCGTTCATAAAGTTCGTATTATCAGAACAAAAAATTAAAAAAAACGGAACAAAACAGGCATCAACATGAGCTTGCGCCCCTCTAGTTTCCGCACTGTATAAACATCGCATGCTATAGTAGCTCGGAACGCCGCTAGGGAGTCAAAACAAAAATGGCACCCCCCGTCGGTGCCAAGTACATGCAGTGATCCGTTTTTTTTTTTTTTTTTTTTTTCATTTGAAGAGAAGCAATGCCAAGGATATTCATTCCAGTCTGGGAGCGTTGTTTGGGGACAACACCCTAGTTTATGACACTTTGGTTAAATGGCACAGACAATTCCAGTGTGGCCAAATAAGAGGAAAGCATTTCAAAGACGGCTACCAATGGATTGCTGAAACAACCAAGTGATTGCTGAAACTCAAAACGAGGAGTTCTATAACAATGGCCTCCGGCATGTGGTGCATCACAGGAAAAAGAGGGTAAAATTTGGTGGCGAATATGTAGAGAAAGTCTCAACTCCTACTTGAGTTTGATTGCTGTATCTCCATTCCTTCGTGACAATAAAACGAACTTTATGAATGCCCCTCGTAAGTTACTTCTTTGATTTTTCCACTTCAAACTTCCACCATTTGCTTGCACCTTTCTAGTAAACCGCAGCACAATTCGGCGAGAAGCCGATTTTTGCGGGCCGTCTGAATTTATTAAAAAACATTCATTTTCTTAATGTAGAATGAACGCATGTACGCCTTTTTGATTCAAAAGCTTATGTAATCTAAAATTCTGTGCATTATTTTTATACGAACATTTGTGCTCTTCTGCGATGCAAAAGCACTCATGAAGCACCTGACGAATGAAATAAAGAAGCTTTTTTATACGAAATTTATGTCAGGATCTCTTTTAGCAAAAAAAAAAAAAACTTGCCATGCAGCAAACATAGGAACGCGCAGGTGTAGATTGACAATGACAATGAAAACTGTAAACCAAGCCCATAAAGAGAAATACCAATGTCTAAAAAAACAGCCAAAACCACAGCATTATTCAGTTGTCTAACGAACTCTCTTCTCTAAACGACAGATTATGTCTGTCTAGATCGGTATAACGTCTGCAATTTCTACGCCCAATAAACCTATCGCTAAATTACCCAAGGATCAAGGAGAATGCAGAGATTGGTGTTCCACGTGACACACACGCAGGCCTTTCCCGTGTAAAAGATCTGAAGTAAATAACCGAAATAAAGCTTTGACGAATGCGCGAGCAAGATGCGATTTGTTTTGGACATTTGCTTTAGAAAAGTTACTACTGCTGAAGCCAGGACGTGCATCGCGTGGAACACCAATCCCCGCATTCTCCTTAATGTTTGAGTAATTTAGCGATAGTTCAATTAACCTGGCATTTAATATCAGTAGTTGTCTAACCGCCCAACGAATGTCGGGAATCATTTGAGTATTACCTGCTCCTTCAAGATATTATCATAACTTCTATGAGAGTTCCAAAGTAAAACTCGCGAACCACAATCAATGAAGTTAAGAAACCATTTTTTTAACTTAAAAAAATAACTAATATCGCTGAATCCGCTTACGTCTAAAGGCCCAGGAATCCACTCTCTTGACCGCACGCAGAAGTTTGATAAGGCCGAAACTGCACGATGTCGACAGATCGGCTTGAAGCACCTTTCGAGTGAAGGAGCCCGACGGGTCGTCGAGCATCTTTCCCACCACTTTACGCACTTCGGCGATGACGTCCAACCGTGGCTTGGCGGTGGTCTCCGGATCGCACATCGCTGACTCCGGCAGAAAAACGCACAACGTCGAAACTATCACGAGCAGATTCGTGGCTCTTAGAACACGAAACTTTGCCATTGTAATCTTTGTTTTCGGCAAATCTGGCAGACTCAAATCCAGACGACAGGGCACGTTTCCAGGCCGCACAATGTTTGTTAAATCTGCACAGTTCCGATGAAGGAAGTGATCTTTGCAGCTGCTCGAAAAAAAGAGAGACTGATTCCCCCTAAATGACTCTTAACGGCTCACCGGGCGGCGTCGGGGCGAGCGCGATACTCGGAAGAATTTTCCTCTTCCGCCGTCGGTCACCGCACGTCATGCGGGGATTTCTTTCGATAACCGAAGCGAGGGCAGAGGCAGAAGCGTGGAGGCGCGTCGGCCACGGATATTTTCCGAGCTTGAGGCTTGCCCCCAACTCCTTTCCCTCTATCGGCACACGCCAATTCCTTCGGCACGATCACATCAGGATTTTTGTTCTTCGGTTTGTCGAGAAAAACAAGCGTTGTGTAAGTGACTTCTAACTTGTCCAGCTGATTGGAAAGTTTGAGCAATTCCCGTGCTCTCAGGTTATTCGTCTCGTTCCCTAGGGCGGCGGCGATTTTTCCTCGGATATCGACGAATTTTACTTATACAGAACCGCGCGAGGAATACATTTAGGGTTAGGACTTGTTTTGTTTATAATTGACAATCCCTAATGTGGGAAAAGCCCTCGGTAATGCCTCGTATTATTTAATGTTCATAACCTAAGTAAAGTCTGCGTTGCGGCACTAAACGTTGCGTTTGACCATGCTCGGGGTTACACCGCAAACTTCTTTTTTAAGGCTACGCATATTTTCGGCATCATCAATTGCCAGTATCTTGGAAGTCTTCAGCGACTGGCTTTCTCATGCGCATTGCGGGAAAAGTCGATATTCCAGATTTCTTTCCACTGCAAACTTGCACCACCTGTTTGCACCTCTGTAGTAAATTCCAGCACGGTAAGTTCATAAAACGATTTTTGTTGGGCGTCTAAATTCTCTAAAAGCGTAAGCTTACATGCCGAAGAAAAAAAACAAAAAAACACGACTGCTCAGTGGGACAATATATCTAGCAAATTTAACGCTGCCGAGTGGTGCTTAATTTTCCCCAAATAGTTTGTCAAGTTCCCATAAATAAACCCCGACCTATTAAAGATAGTGAGAAAAAAGTAAACACGAGACAAATTCTTAATCATATGATTCGTGGCCTGTGTGGAAAATAAGGAAGTGCATTGTTTGTTTTGTACATCGTCAGTGAGGTGCTTTGTTCAATACCCATAAGGCATTAATACACCCAGGCAGCGTTACATTTTTAACCAGAAGAAAAAACAAAGATTCGTCAGTCTGTCACCGATTTGTGACAAAATTGCTTGTGACACACGCACCCACATGAGAGTGATGTTCAATACACGTGCTGTACTCCGGACCACAGGAGTTAGGTTATTTCAGATGCAGTATTAGAGGGTCACGTACGTAGACTCAAACAGTCAACGGCTTCTTGAGTGCACCCCAATGCCAAGGAGTCGATGTCGCATTGGTTGCGAGCGGGATTTTTCTGCCGTGGTACGGAAATGAATGTCTCACAGGGGGAATTTAGAAGATCACTTTCACAGACCCATGATTGGTCCAGTTTCCGGATTTGAGCACCCTTCAAATTGGACACACAAGCTCCCCACACCAGCAATGTTCTTATATATTACATACTCCAAAAACTTTTCAGTGTAACAACCCTGACTCACCTCAAATGTGTTAAAACTAGTTAAAACAAAATATTGTTCAATTTTAGGTCTCAATATTGCTGAGCGGAAGTCAAGCTTCTGATGAGCATCTAATGTTTTAGAGAGTTTGTTTTCCTGAATGATATTATAGCCACCGGCAGAATGAGGTGGCCCAGTCAGTATTAGCCGAAATGGTAAAATTTCTGTTTCCCCATACAGCAGTTTTTGCTGCATCCCCATACTGTACCTGTATCCCCATACTGCAGTATCGAACAAAACACCTGACTAACGGTGCACAAAACAAATAATGCAATTTATTATTTTCCACACAACTACTTACCGGCGTCACGGTAAGTAAAAAAACCGATTGACACATTGCGGCAATCGTAAAGGTGGCCGTCCATTCCAACCTTATTTTTAACCGTCTCAAGTACCCAGAGCTCATCGCGTAGGTTTCAGCGGTTGTGACCTAAAACGCTGTCGATGCCCCTGATTTTGCCCAACCGTTTACAATGTGCGTAACCTATGGAGGGGGCACGATATCGACCCACTCTTGTATTTTTCTTAGAGCGATATTTTTCGACAGCAGTATTCAGCGGTTACACTAGAAATATTTTTATTTACATTTTGAGTGAGGTGGAAAACGTTCAATTGGCGCAAATAAAGGTTTTCCGCCTCACTGATAATGTGGATGAAAATATGTCTACACTAAGGAAAATATAACTGAACGTTTCAAAAATTGCTTTGTTGCACTATTGGTACCCCTCTATGCAGACTAGCTAAAACAAAAATACAGAGGGTCTCTTATGTTACTCCAAAGACGACTTGAAGGCGAAAGCCCAAGCGCCAATTCAAGCGTCATAGCGGACCTCCAAAAACAGCGCGCTCTCTGACGACGCGCATTTCGCGCCGTTTCATTGGCTCACTAAGATGGTGACGTCGCCTGTGGTCCCGGTGATAGCGAACCTCCGAAGACAAAGCGATTCCTGACGACGCACTTTTGGCGCCGTTTCATTCGTACCTTTCGTTTTGGTAACTTTCGTGGCGCTGAAGCGCTTTCGTAATTTTCGTGTCGTCGACGTGTTTTCGCTCAAGGACATTTAAGGTCGACTGAACGATGAGACATATAAGGCTTTTGCCTTGAAAACAAAAACATAATTTCACAGTTCATATTACGTCCTAAGTAGTGGCGTCAATCTATAATACACATTGAATGTTCTGAAAAATGCATTAAAATGTGAGCAATGAATAATTTGTTCAGTTATGTCTTAGGGGCTTGATCTAGCAAGTCCTAATGTGAACCTGCACTATTCAATAATGAGAGTGTGAGAGCAACTGGGCCGAACGGTTTCAATTGCGGAAGTGTTGACGCGGTGAAGTTTCTTTCAAAGTCAATCGGCTAAAGCAATGCTTCCGATAGCGCTAGACGCCACTGTTATATACAGTTAATGCAGAGACCCGTGTTTTGTCTTCAGGGAGATGTACTTAATTTCGTCCATATGTTTCGTGTCACTTCCTACCAAAGGCACTTTTCGTTTGCGTGTGTGTGTTATGTAGGAAAGGGAGGGGGGGGGCAGGGGGAGCAACTTTTCACACTTACAATCTGGGTAGCCAGAACTGCAACTGATATTACCTTACCCAATGTTAATTGTGTATTTTTACTATAAAAATTAAAAAAAATGTCCTACTGTATATTTGTTTTCTGAAGGTGAGGTGGAATTTTAGCAGAATCTAGAATTTAGACCGTATTTACGAGTGGCTGGGATGTGTTACGCCCTGTTGAAATCGGTCAACGTTAATTTTGGTGTGTTACCAGAGTTTTATAACGGGCTTTTGCATTCATTTTGAAGATCCTCGCTCATGTAATGCTGGACTCAAGGATGTCTTTGAAGCTAAATAAATATTATGAAATAAAATATAGGAGGCCTACGCAATCTGAACGGCGAAGCGCATGCAATGTATGCTGGAGTTTCCGCACTCCGCCGCAAACTGCGGAAGTAGAATTTTTGTATGCTAAAGGAACTCTGTGGTGGCAAGGTTTTCTTCTGACATCTCTGTTGAAACGCTCCGCAAGCACAATTGAGCTACCGGTGATGCTGGGACCCGAACTACTGGCGATTTCCGCTCTTGATTGTAAAGATCGGCTAACAGCCTGCAGACCGTTTGTGTTGGGTCCGTCGCGAAACGCAAGCGCGACAGAATGTTCGCTCCTGCACTCTTAGTTATATCGGTTTATGTCAAATATTTAGTTGAGCGGATTTAATATATATCGCTAAACTACGGGTTAACCCTTTCTTTTTTTTTGGTGGGGGGGGGGGGAGGTATATTTGTTAACGGGTCAAAGGCGGACTAAGAAAGTAGCCGCATTTCAGTTCTAGAAATATAAATCTCGCGATAGATTACTGTACCTCTAATACTGTTTAGCCTTCAACTAAATTGAGCTATGCATGCTGAACGCTAAAAAATGTCTCCTGACCGTTGCGCTCTCAAAATCGTCGTCCCCTTAAAAGCCTGCAACGGGTGGGAGTGTCGCTCAGTAATTCAGTTTTTGAATGCAGACGACGACAAGCCCGAAGAAATTTATCGCAAGATGTTAAAGCACTATGGAGGTGCCTCTGTATTACTTCGAGAGTCCTGCGAGTGGTACAAACATTTTTCAAAGTGTGGATCCAAAACTGTCTGGCGCACGTGTATTGAGCTCACACTTCGACGAAGAAACATTCAATGTCAGACGATGAACGGCTTGTACACATAAACAGCCGTGTTCCTATCGAGGAAATGGCTAACAATAAGATATTAGTCATAGGTTTACAAGGCATCACAATATTTACGATATTTGGCAGTACCACAAAGCGTCTGGCAGGTGGGTATCAAGACAACTGACACCCAACATTAATGAGCGCCGTGTGGATGTGTGCGAGGCGCTGCTTCGTGGATATGAGGCCAAGGGAGATTCTTTTTTTTAGCGCATTGTCCCTGGGAGGAATGTTGAACTTACTATGCCCAGCCTGAGACCAAGCAGGCAAGCAAACCTTAAAGGCACATTTTCGACACCAAGAACAAAGTTCCCAGCAGTTCTGACACAAAACAAGGCTATTCTTCCTGCCTTCTGGGTTCATAAAGAACTAATGGTGGAACATTACATGCGTAGGACAATCAGTGTCAACAGCACGTCGTGTTGCGACCTGCTCAAGAACAACTTGAAGTGTGTGATCAAGTGAATGCACCGTGGTTTCTTGACATTTGGTGGGTTGCCGCAGCAAGATAACGCGCGCTCCCACACGGGGCGTGCGACAGCGGGAAAAATCAAAGTTCTACGTATTTGTGCATTCCGCATTCACCATACGCAAAATGACCTGGTATTCAGCGATTCTGTTTTGTTCTGACCGCATAAACCACTTTTTGGTGGAATGATGTTCCGTACACGGGATGAGCTGAAGGCGGCGGTGCATCCCTGGCTTCGAAGTCACAAGGTAGATATTTGTTTTCTGTCCGCGGCATCTACCCGATGTTGACGATCTGGCGCACAAACTGCGAATACCTTTTCTGACTCTTCCTCGTATATACAAAGTGTTTTTTTTTTTTTTCAGGCGAATGAAAAAAAAAAAGGACTTGGGTTAGGTTTTTTTAAACCTTGGCTCTTAGTTGAGAGCAATGAGAACCAATATAATACACGCCAAGGTGTATAAGTAGTTGGCTGATATACTTAAAATGGACTAATATATTTTTTTTAGATTTCAGTTTCGGGGGAGGGGGGAAGAGGGGGTTAATTTAGCTCGACAATTAATGTTCAAACTCAATATAGACCAACCGCCACATAAAATATTGTTAGAAACTTCTCCTAGTGAGAGCTACTAAACGAGAAGTGTCATCCTTGTATAAGACTTGAAACCCAAAGCAGTCCACCTAAATGCGTCTGTGACGTCGATTCTTGCGCTCTTATCTTGCGTCTTATTGGTCAGGTTACCTGGAGAGCGAACACGTCGGATTCGGAGGAGGCGCAGAGCGTATTCCAAAAAACATGGCAGCCTTTGCGCTGTCGACGCACCTTGCTGAGTTGGCAAAATGTGTTCAAAGAACCTGGCGCTTGATTTGTACAGGCTGCAATCCAACTTTACGTGGTTAGCATTATCGCCCAGCTGCATGGGTGTAATCACGTAGTATATAACCTGCCACTGGATATTTTTTGCAATTTGGATTACGTGCCAGCAGCCACATCATTAGCATACAGAGTCTGGAAAACCTAAAGCTGTTCCTGCCTTGAAGTCTACGAACACTGCAACGCTGAAAGACGATGTGTTTCCAGACAAGTTATGAGCGACAAGCCTGATGGCTCGGACTACTGTGCGAACCGGAGAGTTCAAGGCCTGCAAGATGAATGTTGCCCCTCCAACATGCCGTCGGATGCTGTTGTTTGTGACATGTATTGCACTGCGCTCCACCTATGCAGTCAAATGCCACTTCTCTTCGCTCAAAACAGAAAAGAAAAAGTGAAAGCCGTTTACAACTCCCTGTAACGCCGAATTGGAGCGCAGCTCTTGAGGAGGAGGAGGCAAGGGTAATTAGGGGAGGGTATACCCCTCCTCCTCCTCCTCCCCTCATTCTTCAATCTCCTCCCGGAGGGGGGGGGTCACGTGACCTCGGGGGGAGGGGGGTCGTGATCTGTGACCTCGGGGGGGGGAGGGGGAGGGGGGGTCACGTGACCCCTCAGGTCACGTCACCCCCCGGGGTCACATGACCTCGGGGGAGGAGGGGGAGGGGGGTCACGTGACCTCGGGGGAGGGGGAGGGGGTCACGTGACCCCCTCCCCTCCTCCCCCAGGTCACGTGACCCCCTCCCCCTCCTCCCCAGGTCACGTGACCCCCCCCCCGGGTCACGTGACCCCCCCCCCCCCCCCGAGGTCACGTGACCCCCGGGGGGGGGGCTCGCGCGGTGCATTATGGGATATTTCCCATAATGCACCGCGCGGTTACGCCGACGGCGACGCCGCTCAAACCGGAAACGGGCGCCTGAGAGCTGCGCTCTAAAACTTAAGCGCCAGAGACTAAAGAAGGGCTACAATTCCCAAACCTCCTTTAACATCTCTGTAGCTGTTTGAGGCTTCGACAAACTCTCTGACCCGGTCATGTTGTTGAAATATTCTTGGTTCAAACCTTTCAGAGGCATCCATCGTGAATACCTGCCTCACGTGTCTGAGAACGCCTCGGTATACGGACAAGGCCTCGGTATACGTCAGAAGGGAAAAGGTTTGGGCGTGTTGGTTCATCTTCACTTCAAGGTCCTCTCCTCGTCCCGTGTTTTTTATTGTGCGCTTGTTGTCGAAGCTCGGTATACGGGCAAAACGTATGCGGTAGATGGGCAAGGCCTATTGTTCTTTTTCTTTCCATAGTTTATCTTGCGACTCCATTGTTTGTTTAACCGAAACGATTATCCTCAAGCATTTGTTCTCATAACTACATCCGGCCTTGTTTTAAAATGTACCGTCGCGATGCCGAGTTGTCCGCCCGTGGTAGGGAGGGTGGCAGTGTATACTCGCTGTTGACAAGCGCGTTACAGCCCTCGGAGACGTGATGATTTAGAGATGTTCTCTCAGATCATGTCAATGGAAATCGACTGCTCAAGGAGAGAACGTATTGTAATTGTTTTGTTTTACATCTACTCACAAACGACTCCAAATGATTTTCAGCAGTGCCTCGCTGACATACAAAACAATATGTATGAACAACTGGGATGATCGGTTTTGATCATGAGGGAAGTTTATTGGTCTACGCATCAAGTGACTGGTCTTCAATGTTCTTACCAGCAACATTTAATGTAATCGTAAGTGCATTCGTCATCCTAATGTTGCTTCTTTTTAAGATACTAGACAGCCCAATTATATTCCTAATAACCAATGTATTGCCCTATATTAATGTTTCGCAAATACAGAACACGAAAGAATGAATCGAAGTGAAACTCTTATGGCTCCTCAGGGTATATTTTGACCCTTAAAATCACGCATAAGGTAAACAGAACTAACATATCTACGGTCGTAACCTCTAACAAAAATCTCAAGACCACGCCAAACGATGCAGTGACGGTAGAAGTTTCGGTTTCCCGGGGATTTCGGACGACGTCAAAAACGTTTTTGCGCTGTTTCTCATTATGTCGTTCAACCAACAAGCCCGGCAAGGTATTCTGTTACACTAATTTTATTTAGACACACATATAATCGTATTCTTTGAAACTTAGGTACATTAGGTCTTGAGAAAATACTAGAGCATATGTGTATATTTTTTTAGAAAGATATGTTTGATCACCAAACATTTGAAATTCTGGATCTGTTAATTTTTTCATAGTTAGCACGACAAGAGAAGTTCCACCACCAGATGACTACGACAAGAAGCCGGATGCCAACGTCGTACGCAATAAGTTCACAATCCTTTTTGTCATCGAATTTAAGAATTAATCTGAGTTATCGGCCGGTGGGTTCTCGTGACCGGGCGCTCAAGTTTTTCAAACAAAATGAGACAGGCGCTTCCAAATTCACTTTCTTGTATCCTTGCTCCTTTGCCGTGGCCGTGACTACTTGAGGTGTATTTTTTTTAAATATCCAATGAGGGGAGCTGATTGAAGTGCAAAAGTGTAACAACACTTCCAACTTTAAAACAAAATCAGCACTCGCAAAAAAAAGTTTAGGTTTAGACGTTTAGGAAAGCCAAAATATGCATTACAGGTTGAAGACTTCTTGGGCTATTGATGAATGATTTTAATGTCTTGCAGCACACCAAAGTTCCTGGCAAGTAAGCTGTGGCTCTATTTGCAGATTTGGCACCCGGTCCAATACCAAAACATCTCGTGCGGTGTACCGGTATAATATATACAATAAAAATAATAAAATACAATAATTCTTAATTTCTCGTTATAGTTTTTTTTTGCGCATTTTTGTTGAAGGGATCCTTTACTCTCTGTCGGTTGAAGCTTACCTTTCTAAGCGGTTTCACTTAGGTAGCTTTAGCCAACCTTTGAAGAGGTGAATTTATGTGCCTAGACCAAAACCTGTAGGCATACAGGTCCTGTGCGCACACAGGTCCTGTACGCATTTTATTTACACAGGGCTAGTATAAATATATGTCCGGTATCTGTATGGGGAAACCAGTTTGTATACATGTCCTGTACCCCTAGCAGCGTATTAATTATACCGGTCAACCTATATAAATATTTATACAAGTTTTGTTGGTTGGCAAACTTAACTGTTATGGAACATGTGGCTCTGTAGTAGACTGGACTAAACGTTACGTCTCAAAAAGACAAGAGAACGTTCGTGTCAACACAAAAATTGTTCTGCGATAAATGAGGTTCATCCGATAAAAAAGCGTAAGCATTGGTTATTTCTCACCTCCTTTCACATCTATCCATGCGTTTAGGACCACTTCCTATTCGTTTATCAGCGCTTTTCAGATGTTTATTACCCTTTTATATTCGCTCATGACCCCTTTAGAATCGATTATGACGCGTTTTCTATATTTGTTCACTCTTTGTATCACTTGTAGAAAGAACAACATCAATCGTCGGAGCGGCAATTGATCTGGGCCGCATTCCAAAGCGGCGCGGCGCTTGCCCGTGTCTCGATCCGCGCCAGCTATGCGACACTCACATTCATTCGAAGCGCTGGCGTCATTATTGTTACCCTCTCCCTCTCTTCTCGCCGCCGTGGTGAGACATTGCCATCTCCTCACCACCCCACCCTCCTCGCTACTTCATGCATGGCGCGGGCAAACGGACGTACGGACTCACACCGGCGAGTTTTCCTAAAAACGAGCGTTCAAATGCTAACGCGTTAAAAAATGGCCTGTTTTTGTACATGGCCAGGTCTGACGTCCCTCGGAGATCTAGCTTGGACCCTGTCTTGGAGCCCTCATCTAGATACTCGGCGAAAAAGTCGGCGACAAATCTGACGACCCTGATTGGCCGGCGCCAAGGTCAAGCGCGGCGCCAGCCAATTTCAGGCGCCGGATTTCTTGCCGACTTATTTTCGTCAAGTGTCCAGGTTGTGACCACTGTTTACGACTTTTTTTGTTATTGACGTGTCGCGGGTTATTTCAAATGCTTCAGTTTTGCAATATGGCAGATATAAAAAATGAAAGACGTTTACAACTACCTGTAATGCCGAATTAAAGCGCAGATATTGATGAGGAGGAGGGAAGGGTACGGAGGGGACGGTACGCCTCTCCTCCTCCCTCATCATCTACTCCTCCCCTGCTCCACGCCTCCTCCCCCTCTTCTCCTCCTCCTCCCTCCTCCTCCCTCTCTTCCTCCTTCTCCTCCCTGCTCTTCCTCCTCCCTCCTCCTCCCCCTACTTCTCCCACTCCTCCTTCCCCCTCCCCCTCCTCCCTACCGCGCGGTGCATTATGAGACGTTTCCCATAATGCACCGCGCGGTTACGTCGACGCGTCACGCCGACACATTACGCCGACTCGTTACGGCTACGCCGACGGCGACGGCGACACTGACGCGTCAAGCCGACGCGTTACGCCAACGCGTTTCGGTTACGCCGACAGCGACGCCGACACCGCTCAAGCCGGAAACAGGCGCCTAAGAGCTGCGCTCTAAAATATGCAAAGAAGTAAAGACGCGAACATATCGCACTACGCTACAGCAGTACAGGTGCTCCTAGGGGGATAGGTGGCCGAGTGTGTTAGCGCACACCATCTCGGAGCACGTGGAGCGAAAGCTCGCGCTGCAGAACCCAGGGATCCTGGGATCAATCCTCACCCCTGCCCGTTTCGAACGATCTGGATGAGCATCGTACCGGCGTGCGGTCGTGTATCACTACTGCGTGGTGCACGTTAAAGACCCCAGGCTAGCGGTTGTACTGCACTGGCTAAATTGCTCATCTACAGCGAGTGACTCGTCGTAAATTTAAATGGCTGATCAACTACACGCTGTATAAATATCCCCACAACCCCAATTTTTTTTAGGTGCTCCTTACAATAGTGCTCAGAAAATCACCTCACCTTGAGTCCTTCTGGAACTAAAATAGGGACATTTTATTGAAAGTCTAAAATAACTTTTTCGTATATAGTTTTTATACCGGCATGTTAACATGTGTACGTGAGACGAGAGATCTTGGGGTTGTGTTTGGGCTTTTTTTTTTATTCAAGTTTTAGAGCGCAGCTCTTAGGCGCCCGTCACCTGCTTGAGCGGTGACGGCGTCGCCGTCGGCATTGGCGCCTCCGTAGCCCTCGGGGCAACCGCGCGGTGCATTATGGGCAACGTCCCATAATGCACCACGGTGACGCGCGCGTTGCATTATGGGACGTTTCTCATAATGCATCGCGTGGGAGGGAGGAGGAGGGAGGAGAGGGAGGAAAGGAAGGAGGAAGGAGGAGGGGAGGAGGAGGGGGAGAGGAGGAAGAGGGGGAGGGGCATATTGCCCCCTCCGTACCCTCCCCTCCTCGTCCTTAACAGCTGCATTCTAATTCGGCATTACAGGGAGCTGTAAACGTCTTTCATTTTTTATTCAGTTTAGTAGGTTGATTCACTCGCCCTTGTGTGCGGTAGTTCAGTATTACGCAAAACGACGAAAAAAAAACTTGTAGACATTTCTTCACTTTGTTTTGATTTTTACTTAGCACGCATCTGGTGCACGCCTCAGTTGTATGTAATCACGTTTCAAAAATTAGCTCCTTCATAGTCGAATGATTGCAACGTAAATTTATTTCCGTCTTCAAATATTGTTATCGTAAAAACGATGCCCAGGTAGCATTCCCAAGAATCGCCTAACTTGGCACAAGTTTGGAAATCCCAATGGCCAAAAGCTTTTGCACCAAGGTGTTAGTTAGAGAACAGAGTGATTTTCATTGGTGTACTTATGACTTTTATCTTGCCACATAACTGCCAAAATGCCGTATTGAAGCCAAAGGTTAACCCAAGAACTAGCAGCGAATCTTAAAGTTTGGCTCTTGTTTTGCAACTTCATCCCAAAATTTCCACAACGAATTCGAACAACCATCAGTGAAGCTTAACTTTGACTCCTGCTCTTACAATTCGGGCCAACATTTCCAGACTTTGGCGGAGGACGGTCATGTTTGGCTGTGCTGCTTGGTGTATTCGGGCTTTTCAAGAACCTAAATTTTTAGACAAAAAACACTTTTTGGCCCAAAGAACTGTGGTACCTGAATGGACACCTCTGAGACAAAGCTGTTTATTCAGAACTCGTTAACTTGCTGAGTTGACCGGTGTCCGATAAAAGGAAATTTATTGTTTTTGTTTAGGAACTTACAGGGATTAGTAACTCACCCAGACCATTGTCGGAACTGAATGTTGGAGTCCCTTGTTTGCCTAAAGGGCTCTGGAGAGTTATGTTTTTCTACATCAAACTTTTAGCCAACCAATCCTCGTTTTAATTGGGTTAACTGGGCCAGGTGGTTGACGTTTTACATGATGGGGAAAACAGCTCTGGAAACGCGGACTACGAAGAAGAACAAACGTGACAGGACAATGCTATTGAACAAACACGGGAGGACAACAGTATTGTCCGGTCGTGTTTGTTCTTCAGAGTAGTCCGCATTTTCTCAGCTGATTGGCTGAGTGTTATATTCTCTACCCTAAGATGCTTTATATATTTACTGCCCGATAAAATTGGTTTATTCAATCTGTCAGAAGCTTTCTTGCGCTAAAAAAGTGCTAAAAGTACCCACATGTCTATAAAATATCAATTTGCTTTTACCTAGAATATGAACGTATTGTTTCTTTGACATTTGTTTTGACCCTAAAGCGAGGGCAACAGGAACCGGACTACCCGTGTTTTCCTGACTTTTTTTCCACTCTCGACGGTTAAAACATTTTAGTACTTCAAGGGATACTGAACCAAACAATTTAGTGTCCATAATAAGTGGCGCACGTTCTTTCCACAAGCCAGCAGCCGCAGGTAATCGCGAGCACACGCAAAGAAATTTGCGTCATAGTCTCCCATTCGCGGTTAAGATGAAAGTGAAATGTATGGGCATTATGCCAAAGGAGAATAAATACAGGCTTTTTATCTCCACAAGTGAAAGCTACGTGCTTGTTATACACATTAATCGCTTACATTTTACGCCAGACCACACTGTGGAGGTGAAAAGCTTGCATTTATTCTCCTTTTCCCCGGAGCCCACACATTTCACTGTCGCATTAAGCATGAATGGGGGACTATGACGTCAATTTCGTTGCGTTTGCTCGCGCACACCGGCGGCTGCTGGCTCATAGAAAGATCGTGCGCCACTTATTATAGACACTGAAATGTTTGGTGTAGCATCCCTTTAAGAAGCTCACCTGCATCCTTGCATTACCCTCATTGATTCGTTTTTTTTTTAATTTGTTTTTTGGAACTGAAATGGCTTTCGACTTTGTTATTATTACAGTTTCAGTCATGTGATACTAGTCCCTGCTCTGCAGTGGCGTATTTTCTGTTTTTTATGTTTTTTTTTTAATTAGAGTGTTACTGCACGTCGGCCAGTAAGCTGTTCCTGATACTATGCTAAACATTTATTTATTTATTTATTTATTAATAATTATTAAACCTATTATTAATATTACTCTAAATGCGAGACACCGCGCGAGCGAAAGTGTGTGCGTGCGTGTGAATTCTGCGCTGGCGAGCGGGCGCGCCAGCGCTTTTGCGTGCGTGTGGTTTTAATGTAATCGTTTTGTTTTTGTTGTGTTTTTAGCTAATTATGCTTTTTTGCAGTGTGTATTTTGTAGTCTTGGTGTGCCAGTACTAAGACCGCACAGTTGTGCCTTCAATGGTAATGAAAATGGATTCTTGATTCCTGCTTAATACTGTTATCTACACTGCGATAAAGCACTGGTGTCACATTCAAGAGGGTTCTTTTTATGCTCGAAGAGGTCACAAACGCACCACCTTCACCTTCCTTGCTAAACGGATCTCCCACACGGCGCGCGAAACTCAGCATCTCGCATAGGACATCAGTGCACAACCGATCAGCCTCACATAAATGGAGCAAATATAAACTTTGAATGCTCGTTCACGCAGCGAGCTACTCATTCATACTCAAACTTAAGTTCGTCAGGGTGGTGAAGGCTCAGCAGAATTACGCAGAGATGCAGAGACTGTAAAAATCTATAAATTAACTTCGCTACGGCTTCAAAATATCCCATGGCCACGGGAAAAAGATGACGCAGTGGGTCACATCGACGGCTTCAGTACGACCTTACGGTGATTCCAATTTTGACGCCCAAATTTTAACTGGCATTATGACATTAATACTACAGATATTTAAGCAACCAAACGACTTGTCTTGGCACGACTAAATAAAGTCGATTTTGTATCCCCACTCTGTCTCCTTGACAACAAGCTAAATTGCAGCGACTAGACCGCTGCATTTTCTAAGACCGCCGGACGTCCACTTTGACCATTTAACCACATGCTTATATTGTGAGACCTCCCGCACCCTGTCTACGCTCTACCAGCGGTTCCGATATACACTCACATGCGTTAACTCTGTTTATCAGATAGCGGAGAGCAATTCCAATTACGATATTTGCAGCCAAAACTGTCGCGCTGATGTTCATGACCAACTGAATCAGTCACAAGGGTTGTCTTCAACACAGACCGCGGGAGGAAGCTCCAAAGCTTAATCTTACGCATCTCTGGTTACGACTAAAAACATGTGCCCCTGAGCCACCTTCAAGGATGCAGCCATATCTACGACTACCAAATTCACGTACGGAACGAAGATTTGTTTACTCAGCGAGTATTTTCCACCCCTCCGCCGAATCCAGAAGTGGGACTTCCTTCGTATCTTCAAGGCCTTCCCCACTTTTTTTCTCTTGCAACCGAGAATGCCTCGAAGCCAAAAGGCACGGGAAGTGCTCATCTGCGACGACATGGCAACATATACGCATGTGTTCGCCCGGCGCGATTACGCTCTTCCTTCATTAACAGCACCTTACGATGGCCCATTCGTGATGACGACCCTCATCAATGAACGTACCAACGTCGTTGCCATCAAAGCGCCTTGAGGCAGCATTTATGGCCGCATCACTGCATCAGCTTTTTACGCTGCTGTCTTCAAATCTTCGCCGGCTTTGAAAAAAGATTATCACTATATCGGCAGCCACGCCCAACAGTCCTCATCTTTAGGAGGAAAGTGTTGTGGAATATAAATTGACTGATATTCTATAGCGCACAAGAACAATTTACACTGAAACGCAAACACAAGTAAAAAATGAACCACCCCTTCAGCGCGGACTATCAAATCAGTGTTGTATTTCTTGTTTCTCTACGCTGTTTGCAGATATATCACACTTTGTAATTTTCTCTTTGTTGTTAAGTAAGACAACGCTTTCTCGGTAAAGGCTTTAGAAGGTTTGATAACACATTTTTTGTCCAACTTCACACTGTTTTCACACTAAATAATTTGTTGCTTCACATGTTGAAAGTTCTTGCTAATAACAGTGATGTTTTTTTTACAAGTCTGCTTGAGCATTTACAGTCCCGACATTGATGCCACGAATGTCTGGAATTTGCTTTTTTATATTGTTGGTGTGCCTTCTTTAACCGCAACGTTTGGTAGATGTGCAAACGGCGTGGAAGACAAAATAGAATGAGTTGATAGTAAACGCCATACGAGTCGTTAAATTTTTCGCGTGTGGGTGCTTCGGTTTGAATTGTTTTTGTGCGCTCTAAATTATAAGTATGAATATCCATCTTGCCTAATCCTTCATCTTAATAAATTGACTGCCTCTTTTTCATCTGCCAAAGGCGTTTTAAAGAGACACGCACCAGGGAAAACGTTTTGTTATTTACTATACCTTAATGAAATGTGCGCAGTTTTTTGTGCCTGAGCCGCTCTTGTGTCATGGCAACACACTTAATAGAGCCTAGTACAAAAAGCTGACGTGCTTATTTTAGACCGCTGAGTGCAATAAACAACACAAATACCATGTGTAAGATCCATTTTATTTTAGAAAAATTGAAAATGACATAAATGCCACTTTCTCAGGGCTAACAACATGTTTCTTCAAATTGTTGTAACTTGAAAAAAAAAAAGAATATTACAATCGCAACTTGATTTGGTTAGAACTTGATTCAAATTTGGCATGCGCACGCTGTAGAATGTGTGGAATGTAACTTTCTACATATTCTAGTGCATATTCAAGTCAAATTTGATTGTATTTAGACAAGATCAAGGTCAAATAATTTTTTGCAAAGAATAAGTATGCCCTACAATTTTATAAACACAAAATAAGCGTTCTAATAATAAAATAGGTGTGTAAACACACTCTTTCGCGGCGTGAAAAATAATTAAACAGTTTTTGTAAGGACCTAAAGCTATAGAAGACTGCAAAGGAGAGAAGACGGCTAGGCACTCTTTGCTAGATTTGTTTTTATTTGACGGACTGCACACACAAGAATGGATGAAAAGGTATGCTGTTCTGGGTAGTCGGAAGTTCCTCAAGTGCGTATTTGACCAATTTCGCGATCACCACCGGTATCCTTTCATTGAATTCCTAAAATATAAAATTCGGAAATGATAAAGCGCTAAAAGCATACGCAAAAATAGTTTTCGAAATTATCGTTATTGTTCAACCCGCGTTACCCCTTAAATTGATATCATTCAGCATCACGCCTCTGCTGACGTGTGTCCAAAACCACACTCTGTCGCAAAAATTAGACATCGCACCGAACGAATGATCTGTGAACTTGCGTTTGAATAGCTGGTCGGTCGCTGTGTTCTGCCATCTGGCTTCCTATCGCAATTGGGCACGCCGATCTCGTTTTGCAACCGCATCCCTTGTTCCTCGCACACTCTCAAGAAAAAAGGGTGTAAAAGGGTGTGTCGGTACACCCTTTGTCCCATATAATACACCCCAAAACTTCATTTCGACGTACAAAGCCCTATAGTCGAGCAGACGGCCCCAAATATTACGAGGGGCTCTATAACGGTGCGACAAAACTTTTTAGATAGCTAAAGTACGTATCAAAGGCCACAGAAAGAAAACATCGAGGTTTTACAGTAGGGCCAAGAAAACCCCGATTATTTTTTTTTGTAGTCAGTAAAACGTACATTAGCTATTTTAATAAGTTGTACCACACGGCTATCAAGCCCCTCGTAAACTTTTGGGCCGTCTGTTTGACTGTAGGGCGCTGTACGTCGAATTGAAGTTTTGGGGTGTATTATATGGGACAAAGGGTGTACCGACACACCCTTTTACACCCGTTTTTCTTGAGAGTGCATTCACCATAATTTCCAAGGGCGTTGTCACACTTGCGGCGGTTTGGCGATACACAAAGCCCACAAGAAATGGCCCTCACTCCATGTGTAGTCCGCGTTGCTGCCGCCGATCCTACCCTGAACAAAGTCGCCGCTCCAGAAGCTGTCGCCGATTGTACGCTCTATGAGGTCCAGATTGCAAGATCGGAAATAGAAGCGCTAAAAACTGGCCCTATTAATAATAATATAATTTGTTTATTTAATGTGCCCAAAAACAACTACTCGGGTCTTCACATTGGCGCACACAAGACAAAAAGAAGAAACACAGCACACGCACAGCTTCAAATGTACAAATTAGCATGACTACAAATAGGTAGCACACTTCACAGAAAATGTAATAGAGTTTCAACTTTCAACTAGACTTGTCAAGTTCCGGCAAAAAACTGGGAGATCTGTGAAGATGTCCAAGCTAGAGGATGCGATTGTATTAAATGAAATTTGCATACGGGACAGTGGTGAGAGTTTAGACATGAATTGAATATAAAAGACAGTAAAATTACTGGTAACGCGTCAAGAAACATGAAAATCGACAGAATTCAGGAGTTGATTAGCATCAGTCCAACCATTTACCACCCTGTGCAAGAAAAATCAGATCACGCTCGAATCTTCTTTTTGACAAAGACTTAAGTAAAACGCTCTCAGGAAGAAATTCATAATCATAATAAAAGCGACGCTGAAAGTGTCTATCACATAAAATGCGTATCATTCCTAATGTCACGCACCTAAAAACCTTCGGCATCGCTGGAAGAGAAACCAGTGCAGTGGCTATGGGGCGGCTCGAGGAAGGTGCGAAGTAAGCACACGTAAGTTCCGTACGTGCACACACGCTCCTCCACGTAAAACATCGGTGCTCAGCATTCTTCTTCGTCACAGGCTGGCTCCTTGTACGTCACACCCCTCCCTTTCCCCTATTGCTTTCAGTGTTCATTTATTTTTGTTTTTAAATAAATAATTTACCCCTTACGTACTTCAATGTTGACCCGTTTCTTATCTTTAGCAGCTGTCTACACAGACATATCTAGGCCTTGTTGTTTTAATTATTATGCATCATTCATATCGACAGAGCGAATGCGAAGCTGTGTAAAACAATATTTCTACTAGTTCTTTTCGTCGTGTCAATACTAGTAACAATAAAATGTTAATGTTTAAATTCTCACTCCACACACAAGTATAACTTATGTACTATTCACAATATCAACAGGCATTTTTTATACACAAATAAATCTACGCAATAAATGAATGCACAAAAAGACAGCCATTGCCTTTAATTAAAAAAAAGAAAGTTGCTGCTTTTTTTAAATTACCACAATTTCATACGCATATCTGCAAAACTCGGTCGATGTGTCAATTTGCGTCAGCTAAAGCTAATTCTGCGAAACATATATTGTACTGAAGTTGATATCCTACTACTGTATTCTTTATGTCGCTTTGTATCCAGCCATTTAAATAATGTATGCATCTTCATCGATATAACAAAAAAATTACTAAATTTACATCGCATCTTTATTTGAAAAAAAAAAATATTATTCCAGAGCGCTTTTTCTCTGAAGTAATACACGGCTTTACACAAAAATCCGGAAAATAATTAAAAAAAAAACCTTCGAGATTGAAATAAATACACTATACGATACGTTATCTTGTCTCGTAACTTTGCTGTAGTGATGCTATTAGATGAAATCCTAGGGAGCCTTCATGTGCACTTTGCTAGGGTGATGCCACCCTTTGTAATACCACTCGCCGACATACCAGCAGCCATTTTGGTTCTCGGCGAAAATCCGTGGGGCTTATAACCCTCCCGGAAACAAGCACCTTATCTCACAAGTTCGGAGCAGCGTTGTGGAACCTGCGGAGGGAGGATTAGCATTTTTCCCCTCGGATGGGAGGACCGATGGACACAAAGGCCACTTTCCGGCGCACGGGGAAACAAAGAGAGGAACAAAATGGCGTGGAAGAAGGTGTGGGAAAGGGAAACAGGCAGTTGGCATCACTCTATGCGAAGCGCACATGAAGGCACTCTAGGAAACCCAGACTATTTGCGCGATTCTAGAGCACTATATAGCTCCGAGGAACAGAGTAACGCAATCCTTTGATCCGCGTGTTTTGCCGCCAACATGAGCGACAGAGCAGCTCGGCGCGAGTCACGTGGTACTTACGGTTCCAGGAGGCGCCCGCCCCACATTGCCGACAGAGCAGCTCGGCGCTAATCACTTACGGTTCCAGGAGTCGCCGCCCTATGAGAGAACACATGAAGATCGACACAACACGGCTGAATAAAAAATAAACGCCGAGTTTACAATTTTCGAAACTAGCCTGTCGTAAGGTAGGTAAAGCACTAAACACATTATCAAAGTTTTCATAATATTGGATGGGCGTGAAAAGTTTGAGAAGGCGATTTCCAGGGCAATGGCGTTTGAAGCAGATGATTTGTTTACGCAGCGGAGATGGACTTTTTCGGTCGGCCGGAACGTGTCACGTGAATGGTGTGACGTTTTTTTAGTTTTTTTTTAGCGTTTTCTGAACATCGTGAGAGACCGTGAATGCTCGTAGTTTCTAGCTTCTTCCGAGCGATCATCCTCAACTGCACCGCGTCGTCTGATGCATCACGCCTCTCGGGCAATTAAAAAAACAAATTGCGTTTTTACGTGGCACTCAACTTGGCGAAAATTATCGTAAAATGTTCCTTTATTATGACAAAAACTATTGTCGTTCCTTACCTTCCCAAAATATTGAAGAAAAAACAATTTCCCCATGTTACCCATGCATCTGTGACCGGAGTTTGAACCTCCGGGCGTTCACCGCTGGTCGCCGAGAGATGGCGTTCCAGACTGCACTACTCTAGAGTTCCTGTATAGGCTCGCTACAGGAACCAGAGTTTCACGTTCGTCCCCGTAGCGCCGTCTTTCCTGCAAGGCATGTTGATCCTGCTCCTCACGTGACTAAATTCGACGAATAGCGGCTCCGCATGTTCAAGGTGCGCGGCGCACTCAAAAGTTGGGGAACGTACGCCTGGGCTCGTGCAACGCCTACGGCTCGTGCAACGCCAGTCTGCTCCTCACGTGATTGGATCTCTGCGAATAGCGGCGCGGAGGCACGTGGAAAACAGACGCGCAACTCCGGCTCACACGCAGGAACTCTACACTTCTCTGCTCCGAAGAAGCTATAAAGTGCTCTACGCGATTCATCTTAGTTTTTTCGCACAAGTATCAAACATAAGCCATAATTGCGGAAGTTGCCTCTCATAAGTTGTCCTTGTACCCAAATAATCATCTTGTGACTCAGTCGAAAAAACGAAGCGGAATAGGTCTTTGAAATCCCCTACGCGGTAAAACCAAGCCAGATCACGAGACCCCGATTGTTCGATAGTTGGAGAATACTTGAGGTCACTTCCTTCACTTGAAGGCCGTATGCTGCGCACTTCTCGAGGAATGGCGGAAGGCTTCATCGACGATCCGTGAAAGCCACTGTTCTCGAAATAGATCTCGGATAACTTAAACTACCCTCATCCCGCATCTCTAGATAACCGGCTAGAGAGGAAACACTAGCGATGACGATTCTTAATGCAAATGTCACGCTTCGTGTCACGTCGCAGATTCGTTTTTCTTTTTTATTCCATAAGATACTTTTTTTTCTTCTTTTTTTTTACTTTCGCCGTCTTATTTGCCAAGCCCCAGTGACGGTTTTTGGCGAATACAAAGGTGAGAGAGTTATTTTAGACTGAACTGTCTGGTCTATAATTATAAATATAGTTTGCGAAAATTGCGATAGAAAGAGTCATGTTTGTTGTAAAATTAGTAAACAAAATGTAAATAGTGTTTAACTTTAAGGTGATTCATATATTCCTCTAATAAGGTAACTACCACAAAAAGTTGAACAAAATAGTGCAGCCTAAAATAATTATGTTACATTTATAAAATATAACTATTTTGTTAATCCAAGTTCAAAAGAATTTTTTTTTTAATCTTTTTAATTTTGCCAGTTCCTTTGGAATTTGAGGAAACCTTATACCTTATACCTTATAAATATATATATATATATATATATATATATATATATATATATATATATATATATATATATATACTGTAGAAGTTACTAATACGAAGTGTATTACGACGTTCGAACGGTCCCCGCTCGTCATCAGGTAACGCGAGTACAGCCCGTGAATGTTTATATATCCCTAAGAAGAAATTAGAGGGGTTAAATAGCAATAGGAGATAGAAATAAGATTCCCAAATGGGAGGGGAAGCTGAGCTTGAGAGTGCAGAAAAACAAAAGAAGACAAAAAAGCTAAAAAAATAAAGACGCGCAGAAGGAACCCTTCGGGAAAGATTTTCCACGCTCACACAACAAAAATGCCCCTCCCCCCCCCAAAAAAAAAAAAAAAAAAAAAAAGAAAAAACGTTGATGGTAGAAAATTAGCCCTTTGAAAACAAAAGCCGCAACAATCAAACAAAAAAAATTATGAAACCAAAAGGAGAAAAAAAAAAGTGCGTCCGAACGTTTTTGGTTAGGAAGGGGCGGCTCGATGTGACCTCTGACGCGACCGAATTCCGAGACATTCCTTTGTGCTAGAAGAACGAAGTTTGGGGTGGATTAAAACGTTGGGGATTTTTTTTCTGAATAGGGAGTGGTAGGACTATAGTCTATGCCTGCATGAGATTAACCGCTATAGGCGCAGTTATCCCTTTCGGATGTTCTCTTCGTAGTCAAACATAGAAGGATGTGGTTTAAATATATATATATATGTATGTATTTCTATACCAGGTGTTCCATTTTAATTCGAACAGATTTATAAGAAAAACATCCGTAAAAGATTACCTAAAACGGTCTGGGCAGGTGAAAAATACGGCCAAGGGGACATCACATAGGTGGCTAATCTTTGCGATAAGTCGGCTAATCAATTGAACTTTCTTAATTAACTTTTTATTTCGTAAAAGAATTATATATTTTTAAGTAGATACATTCTGAGCGTCATCAAAAACCGCTAAATCAGTCATTTTCACAAAGACTTTAAGCGCATGAGAAGCGTAGTATTGCACTAAAGTTACAATTGATTAACGTGGATGTTTGGGCTAGTTGGTAAGACATGATAAAAACAAAACAGCGCTGTGTCCTGTTGTTCCTTCTACTTCGTCCTTGTCTTTGCGCTGTTTTGTTTTTATCATATTATAAAGTTACAACTTGTGAAGCAGGTGCAAAGCTAGCAGTGGCAAAACGCAGATGATTAGATTATCATCGCGTTCCCCCACTCCTTGCTTTGCGCCTGCAGCACGAGTGGTAATTTAGGTGCGCCCCCGTATCTCCCACGAGCTTCAAGTCGCTCTAAAATTGACTGATATAGTGGTGTTCGATTATGCTCAGGATGTTTCTAATTAAACCATATAATTATTTTACTAATTAACAAGTTAATTGGGCATGTTCGGTTAATTATTCTACTTGTCGCAAAGATCACCCATCTATAGGCTGGTCCAAGTCACCAGGCTCGATCTAAACTTGACCGTAAAATTCGACACCGTCACGCAGCAATAAAACTTTCCTTCAAAGGTGTATTTCACAGGTCGCTTTTTTTTTGTAAAATTACAAAGCGTAGTTCTCTTACTGTAACAATTAAGGCCAAGAAACTTGTCAGGGTCTACGGCGGGCAGCGACGCAGACAACAGGGGTCCAGTAACGGGGTGTGTTTGGCGTTCGTATTGATAGATGGCGCTACCTCCTTATCGCGACGCCTCGCGACCACCGTAATTTATTAAAATGAACATAATCTTTTTGAAATGTACCTTCGGTTAAAAGATAAATGCAGACAATAAAAGCAAAACTTAAAGTAAAAAACGCGTCTGCATAACGACGGTGCTTTTGCTGCCAACGGATTTCGTCCGCGTTTCGTCTGCTTTCTTTCGCTGGTCGGCTGCACCTTCGGACGCTGCTCCCGATGCCACCTATCAATAGACGCTTTACACACGCGCCAAATTACAGCCGGCATTGCCGACCTTCTCCTGTCTTACCGAGATACCAAGCCACTGAAGAGGGCTTTGGCGAGCCTCCACAAAGGCAACCGCTGGGGAGAAGCACATAGACGAATCTGAAAGGGATATAACCTGCCCTGCCGTGGTAATGATGAAGGCAAGCGATAAAAATAAGAGGAAACAAAAACTGAAGGTCGGTTATGGCGGCGCCCATGCACAGCTTCTGTAAAGCGTCTATACGAAAGCCAAACACACCCCGCTACTGGACTTTGTCGTCTGGGTCGTAGCCCGCCATTGACCCTGGCAAGTTTCTCGGCCCTATTTTTTACAGAAAGAAAACTACGCTTTGTAGTTTTACAAGAAAAGCCGACCTGTGAAATACACCTTTGACGAAAAATTTAGATTGCTACGTGCAGGCGTCGATTTCTACGGTCCATTTTAGATTGAGCCTGGTGACTTGGACCACCCAATATATGATGTCCCCCTGGCCGTATAGCTGACCTGCCCAAACTGTATTAGTGCAAAGACAGTGAGTGTGCAGGCAAGCTGCATGATAGCTAATCATGTCACATAACACCTGAGACTGTGGTGGAAGTAATTGGAAACTTGTTAATAAAAGGATCAGACACAGAAAGGGACGTCTCTGAGACGTCCCTTTCTGTGTCTGTTCCTTCTACTGAAAAGTTTACCATTTCTTCCACCACAGTCTCAGGTATTATATGATATGTATTGGTGCATCTTTTACGGGTTTTCTTCTAATAAATATGTTCGAATTAAAATAATATAAGAAGACTTTGGTGCGTACTGCTCACCCGCAAGAAGGACCAACGAGGCAGATACTACAACACTTCTTTTTACTTCGGCAGGCTGCCAATGACCGCCGGCCACTTGAGCTCGAGCGTGTATATCGCGCACGTTCGCACGGGTGCCGAGCGGGAGTTCTTTCGCGCAGTGATGAGCAAAAACATTAGCTGTATATTTATACAGCCGGAAGTTAGTCTGCCTCAGTGGGCGTCTGGTGTCTCAGGTGTAGATGAGCAAGTTTAGTGATGGGCGGGAAAGCGCAATGTACAGTGTTTTTTATTTCATTTTTTATAATCTTTACACATTTGTTTAAAAAAAGCTGTGCAAGCTACTCATGCGGTTTGTGCAGGTCTGGTGCAGGTGAGTTATACGTCCAGGGCCCGTTTGCTAGAAGCTGGTTAACTCTAACCGCGGTTAAAAGTTAACCGCGTTTCCCTACTTAGGTACCTCCGAGTACCTAGCCGCGTTCGACAAAAACTCGATGCACAATTTCTCCGTGTTTTATTATTTTTCGGTAGCTCCCGCCACCTGCCGGTCGAAGCAAACAAATAGCCTTTTAAGCAACTTTTTCGCTAGTTTTGTCTTTATTAAGAAAACTAAAACCGATATCTTATCGTAGTATTTCTTTTTGTGCAAAATATATATATATGTATATACTTTAAAAAATTATAAATATTTGGATGCATCTATTGTTTCGCCAAACACAGCATAAGTTTACAACGTTGATTTCGGATCTGGCAACGGTCTTTATAGATTTGTTGTTTTGTTCTTGTTTTTTTCAATGGGCTGGAGCGATGATAGACATCACATGCCGACCTCATTAGATGTTCTTGTTAAACCACTTCAAAAGGATTACAGATATTGCTCCATTTATACACTGTGCAGGACGATAGGCCAGCTCAAGCGTAGGTTCCACTGCCTCCATGCTGAGTTGAGGATGCAGCAGAGAGATGCTGTGACATCACTGTCGCCTGCTGTGTCCTGCACAACCTGGCCAAGACATGGCCAGGACTGCATGCCAAAGACTGTCCTCCCCGTAGAGGTTCCCGTCGAGCCCATGGCAGCGGGTCGTGACGAAAGCAATGAGGCTCGGTACGCCATCATCAGCTAGTTGATCGGTTGAGCGTAAGTATACCAATATATTGCACATGCTGCTTCGCATGGTCTTGAGTACCAGTGCATTGTACTGGCAAGGTACCCCCAATGATGTAAAGTCATCAATCATTACCTTTTCATCTTATCCTCTGTGATACAATGTTGATATATAACATTTTTAATACGCTGTACATGCTTTAGTTATATTTCATCTCGCCCGACGAAGGACTAGGGCCCGTAGCAAATATACCACATGGTTTCAAACATGCTCGTGATTGGACCCGGCGGCCCGTAGCATTGGGCTTTAGTCCATCGTAGGACGAGATAGCAGATCTGAATCCAGAAATCTATTGACAGTTGCAAGTAAAATGAATTTTATTTCTCAGGAGCTGTGTTGGCTTTGTCATATGTAAACAAATACATTCAAATTTAAAATTAAAAACAGCATAATATGTCAATGTTTACTCTTCTCCTAATTGTTTTTTTTAACAATTTGATTTGCAATTCTGCACGCTGTGTTTCCAGTCCGATTAAAGTTTTTTTTAAATTTTTTGGTCCTCTAGTAATTTTTTGACTGATGGTGGAACTCCTCTGCAGCAGTTGCTGCTGCGATCGTTGCCGTGGCAGCTTGCTTAACCCTTTCTGTGCACTCCTTCTCCAGCAGGAGATTCGCTCCCTCCAGCTGCTGCTGCCTCTCTGTCTCCTGCAGGAACCGCTGTGAAGCCTCCCGGCACCAACGTCAGCTGTACGGCACATTCGTTGGAGCCCGCTGCACCGCCTCCTGTGGCAGACTCTCGTGCAGCACTTCCGCTCCCAGAGGGACCGGGCTGTGGATCTATTCCCCTGGAGCTGCGACAAATGCATGTGTAACAAGTGGTCAGGTTTTGTTCTTGTCAGTACGAGCAAAGAGAACACACTGTGCATAGTTTGTAACCCTGATAAAGATGCCGATGCTGTGCCAAAATTCATTCATACGTGTTGGTGCGGAGGACAAAGTTTGCTAGCTAAGTTGGTTTATATACTGACGTGAAGGCTTGAGGTCGGAGTACAGTGTCGTTACTTGCACAATTGCCCATTACATGGTGTGGGAAAATGCGCATTTAGGTGTGAAGAGCATTTGCATGCATGTGTTCATACACTGTCACTGCTAAAGGTTCGAATGCAGCTGTGTAGCTATGTGATTAACAGTCCATAAAATTAGTGGTCACATTTCCAGTCACATCTCGTTGCACTGTGCACATTGATAGGACAACTTCAAACATTACAGCACATAGTTTCACTGGCATTGATTTTACTCGCACAGGTTACCATCATGGGAGTCGTTAACTTCAGAACGGGAATGAAGGTAGTGTTTGAGCCAATTTTCCTAAGTTGGTAAAACTAGCAACAGGATGGTTGTACTGTGTGCGATCTTTTAATTTACATATTGAAAATCTGTTACAGCTAGCATAAAAAAAAGCCATTGCCACTTTGTTGCATTTAATTTTTATTAGATTATGGTAAACAGCTTTACCTCCTGATTTTTCATTGCATGCCGTCCTATTTCATAAATGTGTAGCTTCGGTGAAACTCTTTCAGCCTTGTTGAAAATAATGAGAAATGTGGTAGCGCTTTGTCTTGTCAAATCTTGGAGTGTACTCTGGAAGACGGTTTCGTGACTTTTACTTCGACCTGCCTTTGAGCTTTTGTGGTTGAAATTAAACTGAAACCAGATTCCCAAAACTTTTTTACGACAAAAGAGCTTGTAAATTTATCTTACGACATAGTTACAAACTTTTGAGTATCCTTGATGCAAAATGTTCGCAAGTTTTGCGCAAGTTACGGATTTCGTCGAAACGTGCGCAAAACTTACAAACACTTTGCTTCGGGAATACTCAAAAGTTTGTAACTTTGTCGTGAGATAAATTTACTAACTTTTTTTGCCGTAAGAATGTTTCGGGAATCTGGCCTCTGGTCTTTATATAAAAGTACTCGGCAGGTAATGCTATTCAAATGGCAACATGCCCATCTTGTTATCAACGTTTGTCCTCGTCTTTTAGAGCCTCGCCTGGAGCGACAGTTCTGCTTTACTATGACCGGTTCCTTAGCACCATTTACTCGTCACACAATCGGGCAAGCAAACTGAGAGGCTTCATAACTAGGACAACAAGAGAGATGCCAAGCCATGCCTTTTGTACACTGTACACGGCTCTTGTACTGCCGGTTTTGGAGTATTGCTCCTCTGTCTGGAGCCCCCACCAGGTTGACCTACAGAGGAGACTAGAGTCGACGCAAAGAAAGGCCACAAATACAGCACTCTACTTGCAGGACAAGAGGGCAAGCAAGCTACCCTATGAAAGGCGGCTGCAATCCCTCCGGTGGTCCAGACTTGATAAACGTCGACTGTTCTTCAGACGGGTCCTCCTCTACAGGTACCTACATGGTGTCTGTCCCATCCCCGATGGTTACTTGAGGAGGTCTAGGCGAGACCCCTCGAAACTTGAACAGCGCTTTGCCCGCACCATTAGTGCCTCTACCTCCCTCTTTGTCCAAGCGCCTATCCTGTGGAATCACTTACCAGATGCTGCTCGCCAGGCCCCAAGCGTAGACGAATTTAAAGATCTGGTGCGGAATCACCACGAAACCTACTCTCTTCATTAGACTAAGTATTCTCACCCTTGTGTAAATTTCATTCCACCATCTCCATTTCATCTGTTAACGTATGGCCGAGGAGGAAATCAGCATCTGTATGCACGGGCTTCTGCCTTTTGATTGCCTCAGGCTCTTGGTCGTATGGTTGTTTTAGCCAATAAACACCTTTGAACCTTTGAACCTTTGGGTCTAGAAACCAGTCACCTGCTCTTCCGTGTCACCTATCGTGGCAACCAAACCCGCACAGGTTGGGAGAGTCCTCGCCGATCGTCTCGAGGACGGCTTCGACGAGGGGCATCAAGACATGGGGGTTTGGCCCAGTACCTATGAATTAATGCATAGTAATTTCGTCTCGTCTACTACTTACTCGAGTCATGAGCAAAAACAAAGGAGGTGGAGTTCACTGTTCAACCAAGTATGTAAATGAAACTTTCATGGGAAAATCAAAATAAACAAATACTGCATGAGGCATTCTTTTAAACATTCAGTAACTGCGACATAACATTGCTGAAACTGTGGACTATGTAATAATGCAATTTTTACTTTCTTACAGTTTGGCCTGTCGGCCTCGGTTGGCCTGGACCATTGTGCTCTCTAAAATGTGTGTTTATATTGTGTCCGAAGTTTTGGATCTTCCACTAGAACTGTTTTACGAGTTCCAGACAGCCTGTGCAGAACTTGTACATAAACTGCAATAAATGGTCTTCTGATGCTGTAACACTGCTTTTACTGCTGTTCTTAGTAGATGACAAGTCGACTCCCAGCAGAGGGCAAAGGTGCACGAATATACAAATGTCCACATACACGTTTCCAGGTTTGATTGTTCATATATTATCAGTCAAGCAATGCAATATTTTTTTAACTTGAGAACACAATGAACTTACCTGTGCGCTTTCGTGCTTCTTGTATAAGCTGTATAGCCGTCTGGTCTTCCTTAAAAGGTTCCTCCAACACTGCTGTAATTGGTCTGGGGTGCGCAAACAGCCCATGCCTGTCTTTCTGTTTGGGTCGTGATCGTAGCACTGAACTTCCCCATAATTTGATATTTTCGCTTCCCCACGACCCGAATTAGTTGTAATTGTTCATCCAATGTCCAATTCCTCTGCCGTTTCATGCTGATGCTTGATGTCGCCCGACTCATTTTCGATTTCAGATTGGTTGTGATCGTCTGCTACGTAATTATGTCTCTCTTTATAATCCTAACAAGACATCTAGTTATCCCCCAAAAAAAAAATTAACGAAAGACAAGCGCCAGAGAAAACATGGACACTTCTTTCATGATAGAAGCTTTGTTTATTTCCCAGTTGTACAAGTTCGGAGACGACAGTACCGAAGTTCGATCGAAATGCCGTGCCGGCATCCGCGCCGGCAGTTTTTATTGAGGTAACGGATATTTGCTTCCGAGGAAAGTTTTTAGTCTACATCTTGCCTTCGTTGAACCGTCTCCCGCTGCAAGGGGGTCGTCGGTGTTGTGGATGCGCTGCAAATACAACACACGGCGAACTGTACTATAAACCAGACTCCGCGATTAGAGGCAGTTTTTTCGGAGAGATTCGTTTCACTACCATGCGATTGCTGCTCAAGGTAGGTTTTAAAAGTGAAAAAAAAAAGCTGGACGTTGATTATAACGCAAGATCTGCTGACATGACATTTTGATAGCGGTACGATCTCATAACTTCCTCGTGAAACATCGCGGCACTCACCTAGTTAATATATTTTGAAGGTCCCGCTGACATTAGCATTCGTTGAAACAAGTCCACTTCAGAGGGTGATGCGTGAACTCGAACTTGACGTGACCAGTCAAGCGTAGCCCTGCTCCCACAGCACGCTCGCCGTCCGGCGGTGGGCGAGCTGCCGTCGACTCCGACTGTAGACTGTGTTGAAATGTCCCTTTCGTGGCACGAGGATGAAAAATAAATGTTCCCAAGCGTGACGAGCAGCCGTAGCAGCCATATTGTCTGATGCTAGGTACTATTTGACTCCGGCGTCCCTACTCTGCAGGTCACGTGACCTAAAATTCCCCCTTGTAGGGAAATCCGGTTAACCGCGGTTAGTTAACCAGCTTCGAGCAAACGGGCCCAGGGGGAGAACGTACAGGGTGTCGCATAAAACAATTTAAAAAAAAGTTTTTATTACCGCCAAAACAAACTAGGCATCGCCGCACGCTCATTCTCCGGCCAAAGGCAGCGCTAGAGGTCACAACCAGATGCCAAAGTTTCAGCCCGATCCGATACCTTATTCAAACGTTATAAGCGATTTTCTGAGCATTTCGATGGGAAAATGGAGGCCATTCTTGCCCGTTTTTGGTTTCTGGTGCCGTAGAGCCCCACGTATTCGAAAACTCCGTCGGCCGCCATTTTCCCTCGGAAAGTTTCAGAAAATCACTTATAACTTTTGAATAAGGTATCGGATCGAGCTGAAACTTTGGCATCTGGTTGTGACCTCTAGCGCTACCTGTATTCTTTTATATGACTTCTTATTTTTCACGAACTCCTGTCACAGTGCTTTCTCTTCACAGATTTTCTAGATTTGTTCGACCCCTTTCTTGCCCTTGTTTGAAATCGGCAACGCCCTATCTTTCCATACTCCCGTTGAGGCAATTCTGTATATATAAAACCCCGTAAAATAAAATAAAAAGTATTGCAAAGCATTTTTGAAGGTCCTGATAGGACAGATTACAAGTCTTGATCTGTGAAAATTAGAATAAAAATTAAGATGACCTTCATTTCAAACTGATTTTCTAATTATTGCAAAAATCGCTAACCTGTCTACATTGCAGTGTATTTTTTTAGAAAGATCATCGTTTTCAATTTCAACGACAATTTATGCGAATATAGGACAGATGCGTCGAAACCATTAAAAAAAAATTGAATTTCCAGTCTTTTAAGATTTAGATCTATGAAGCTCGGAATTTCTTCGTAACCAGTAATGCATGTTTACCTCCTTTTATTTTATGTAGAGTCTCTGCACAAAAAAAAAAAAAAATACTAAACCTAAGACGACAACAATTTTTCTTTTATGAATATCTATAAGGACGGTTCCACACAATTCGCGAAAACGAGCGTGTCTACCGACAGCGACTTTGGGATTTTTTTTCCTCGACAGAACTTTTATTCTTTGCAAAAAAAGTTTGAATATGTTTTTGTGGTTGCACGACAAGTAAAATATATATTTTCGTAAAAATGAAAAAAAAAAGTCGACCGGACACAGTCGTTCGATGCTATCTGAAAACACCCAATACAAACAATCTCAGGCAATCGGATTTTATTTTTTAAGTATCTTTTATTTTTTACGTATTCTGCAACTCTCCACGGCGGCGGATCTATTGGCGCTCATAGGCGGCGCAGGTTCAGGTGCTGCCGCCCCCTTCAATATCATGTTACCGCCAAGAATGTAGGCTGATCTGTTTGCAAATTTACTCCACTTACTTTTTTTATGTCGCGTAGACGGAGACGCTATACGCCGGCTGTTGAAACAGGCACCGCGAAGCATGTTACAGGGTGGCGCACCTTGATCGCTCCGGCGGATGTTCATTTTTGGGTCGGTTGTACGAAAATGTATCAGGAATGTTCCCTTCAAAACTACCGTCCACCTCTGTGCTGTCAATTTGTCTTTTCTTGACCACCCTGCAGCATATTTACACTTTTTAATATTAATGAAATTGTGAAGAACGGGTGTGTGCACGTCCCAGTTATGGCAACCGCGTTAGCGTCAATTTGGCCTTGTTTCTCGCTTTATAACTTAAAAGCTACACAAATAATGCATTATGTTTTTGCATACTATGTTAGTACATGTTATAAACGTTAATTGCAGCGAGTTTAAAGAATATTAGAGATGGCCTTTTTTTAAATGATTTTCAAAATAGTACATTTTTAGTTAAATGCCCCTGTGTGAGGAATTCTTTCAAATTTTTCCCGCTAACCAGGACAACAATATTTTACACAAAAATTAACTATATACGGGGCAACACACTGGCAAAGTGTGGAGACCTTAGCTTTCATAGATACAGAGAAAATTATTCTTTAATCCGGAGTGTTATTGCGCAATGTGCCGTGTTTGCGATTTTTTCTCAAAATAACTACCCCAAATACACGACGATGAATACTTTTTCAATCCTTCCTATGCCTAATTTGACAGTGAATATTTCTATCCCGTAGCCAAAACAGTGTTTTGGGGCGTAGCCACCCGAAATATTAACATCACGCGATACGCAAAACGCGCACGTGACTGAGAGGGTGCTTACAATTTTTTTTTTTTTTTCCGCTAAGACAAACTTGTTTTTCCGGAAAAATGGATTTGTTTTATTCCTCTGGGCATAAAGCCAGCAAAATATTTTTTTTTCATCAAAATTATAAATGGTCACCGGACTTGGTTGTTTCATCTTATCTGAAAACGCCCCCTATTTATTAATACAAATATGTAAAAGAGTACACTAATGATGGTTTGGGCAGAGAAGGTACATGACAAGGGAGGCAATATATATATGGCTAATCTTTCCACTAAGTCGGAGATTTAAACATTTTTTTTTAAATTATCTCTCTAACTAGTAAAACTGCAGGTATGGTTATAACAACGAACTTGCTGAGCGTCATGAAACACCATTAAATATTTCTATCTTAGAACGACTTAAACACGTGAAAAACCTGGGGTGTACAGTCATGTGTCGTTGATATAGACACCATTTTTGGGACAAACATGGCAAAAACACATGAACTTTTGTCTCGTTATTGTGGACAACTCACATTACGGACGATTTCTTGGGGGAACGGAGGTTCTCCATATTAACGAGATATCCCAAGCAGCACAGAATTTAACCAAGCAATGGCCAATGTCTTGCGATGGTCTTTTGGCCAGTGGTCAGAGAGAGGCCATTCATTGGCCAATGCTTGGCCGATGGCTGATGGCCAGTGGTGATTGGCCAATGGCCAGATAAAGGCCAGTCACCGACCAGTCTCTGGCCACTGTCTGGCCACTTGGCCAAGGACCATTGCCAGCCATTGGCCGATGACTGGCCAACTCTGTGCTGCTTGGGATCACTGTGCCGATGTAAACACTCGTGCAGCAGGAGAAAAACGAGCGGTAGGGAAATGCGGATGGTAAAATGAACTTGACAGATTTAGTAATTTTCGATGAGACGCAGCAACTTTCATTAACATGAAAAAAAAAATCGATAACCTGGAATAATATCCTATGGAATTTAACCACTCTGCAAACGGAAGAGGCATACAAGCTGTAGAGCATTATAAATATATTTTCTTTATCTTTAGGAAAAAACTAACTTGCCATCAGCATATTGACAGCTTTGGTAACAAGGCGAGAAGCAAGCCTTTTAATCTAACACGGATACCCTAGCTTTGCAGACACTAAACTAAAAAGTATAGCAAATAAAACACTAGTTAGACCTGCGCTGGAGTATGATAGTACCATTTGGTTTCTCCACACAGCAGATGAATTAAGCAAATCGAGAGGTGTCTAGAAAAAGGTATTAGATTCTTTCTCAACGCATTCGGCAACAATATTTCTACCTCGCGCTTGCCTAAGGAGCCAACATTGAAACATTAGAAGCCAATGCAAGACTAAGAAGATTAAAACAATTGTATTCCTTCTTTTCTTGCGAACATAACCTTAAAGTTAAGGATTGTACGCTCTCATCCACGGGGCCGTCCAGAATCAGTCATACCAAATCTATCCAGTACAAATATAGAACCAAAATTTTCAAGTTTTTTTTCTCTGGCAATAAAAAAATGGAATTCGCCAGATAATCAAGTAGCAACACTTCCTTCAATTGGAAAATTTACCGACGCTACCGAAGCATTTTTTTAATTAGATCACCAATTTGCGTACATATTCATTTTTCTGTATATTTATCTTGACCCCATTTATCTGCATGTCCTTTTTCTAGAAATGTATTGTTTTACGTCTCCTCCTGCTAAGCTTGTGCACTCAATAGGAAACCGCCATATTTCTAAATTAATAAAAAATATATTAAAAAACGTTTATTTTTACTAATTGAAACGTTAATTTAAAAATTTAAGTTAATTATTCGACTTGTGAAGATCAGCTGCCTCTATAATGTGCCACTGCACATATACGTCACCTGCACAAACCGCATTTTTGTACATTTCACAGAATTAGTGTAGTAAATATGTTCGACTTAAAATCAAGTACCATGTATCTCTTACTTATTACCAGGATAAAGAATATTGTTACAAATATATGTTAGTCATAACTACTCATTGATATATATTTCATGCCAGGGTCCTAAACGGTTTGTTTTATATGTCAATAGAAATTCCAGGCAAAAGTACTAGGCGTAACAAGGTTGCAACCCTAGGAAATATCGATAAACATTATATCGAGCAGTTTTTTTATTATTTTATATTATTCACTGCTACAAAAATATTATCCACAGTTTGACTAAAGAAAGCAAATCGCAAAAGCATCATAAGCGTGAGACAAATTATATTGTTGTAGTTAATATACAAAACTGTTTGCTGTCTCGTATTGGTGCAGTATATCCAGAAATTAAGCTATATAATAGATTTTAATATATCTAAAGACCGACCGCACCGGACAAGTGTGGCCGAACTAACATTAAACCCTAATTTATTATTGATATTAAAATGATTTCACCTCTTCCCTCCATCGTTTTTACGGGCTTCAAATATAAATTATATTAAATATAATATTATTTTTCCGGTTTTGCATACCTTTTCTTTTCTCAAGAATGGCAACCAGAACAACAGTTGTTATTCAACCAACAAAGAGAGACAACGAATGTTTCAGAAACCGTCAAGAAAAATCTGAAAAATAAATATAGATATATTCATTTTTTTAAATGTAGTGAACTAGAAATTAGCATCTTCACGGTAATTCGCCGAGGACAAAAAAAAATAAGAACAATTAAGCTAGCAGTTTTGAAGCCTGAGATCAGTACCTGCCAGACGCAAAATTTGTAATCTTCCGCGACAAATAAAAAAAAAAGTTATAAAAAGAATATTATAGAGGAAATGAAACGTTCTAGCAGACAGCGGGGATGAACGGAGACCCATTCAGCAATGAGGAATTACGTCGTATTGGGGGCAGTTTTCACTTTGGGTTGTGCCGGACTTCCGCTAGATGGCGGCCCCGAAACATCTCGCCGTGAATCCCATAACTGCAAAGTGTGTTCTGAACGGTAGCAGGCGCCCTCTATTATCTTGATATGTCATCTCTCAAAAGTGCTTGACGTTACCAATTCTTTAGAATTCCGTTCCTCTCACGAAAGTCATCGTTTTTTCAAAATTTCAAGATGACCTCAATTTCCATAGCAAAAGTCCTGCATTTCCTTGCGACCAGTTAAGTTAAGCGCGTCAGATAACGATTTCAACTTGCACGGTACGTGTGTTAAACGGCCTGCATAAGCTCTACCAAATGTGCTTCCATCGTAAGCTACACATTTACGTTGATATTTCTTGAGTGTTTTTTTTTTTTTTTTCTTCTAACATTCTTGTTTCAACTGGTTCAATTGCAGGGTAGAGACACCGGGTGTTTCTGCGAAGATTTTAGGACAACGCTAAAAAGAAGTTGTTTTAGAAAAACACACATTATAAGGGATAAACTGCCAGCCACCGCGTACGACAAGTACTGCAAAAAAAGAAAGTGTGAATTTGAAGAAAAACAAATTACATAACGTTGACTATTTAACTTTTCAATTATCGCAAATAAACATTTTTTTTCAATTACAGACTTGCTAAGAGTCCTTCAAACTCCTTCAATGAGTCAAGTTTGTTATGATATGAAGCACGTTGAAAACGCGAGGGTACGTTAAATTTAAAGCGCGTGCAGCAGGCGCCAGGCTACGAGTGCGAAAACGAAGATGATATTCTTAGAGAATGGGGGCGCTGCCGAGCACAATGAGATTAAACAGCGAAATCGACAATATATGGTTGTGCTACTCGAAAAAAAATACGTGGACAGGAAGGTGAACACTACGTTTCGGGCAGACGCCCTTCTTCGAGTGATAGACGCGAAAAACGGCAAGGAACAGGCAAGGGTCGTTCACGTCACAAAAATAGGGGTATGCACATTGGCCGAGAGGGAGGGGAAGGCGAAAGCGTTAAAAGACGGAGCACAAATTCTTCGCTTGTGATCTAAAGCAATAAATAACAAAAAGAAAGAAAAAAAAGCAAAGCAAAAGCCAGTACGCGCAAGTACTAGGGCCTCTGGCGTCCTCCGAGAGAAACATGACACCTAGAATGGTCCTCGGGGGTCTCCGGCCGCCACAACCACGACCACAGCGGTTACGATGGGCGAACGCGAGGTTCGGGGATCGGTTCGAAGAAGCCCGCCACCCTGGGTGTCGGGCGACGCGTGTTAACTTCAGCGCCGTCCGTTAAAAAAAAAAAAACTGTTTTGTTAGCAACATTAGGGACAATTTATTGCTATTCGTTTTGAGTGTTAATATATTTGCCTCCGAGTTGACATGCCTACCCAGTGCCGAAACCGCATACGCGGGAAGGCTGTTCGCAAACCGGCACAAAGGCAAGAGCTACTCCCCCCAACCCCCTTTCCCCCACACACACACACACACTCACCACCACACACACCATTTTCGTGACGTGTACGACCCTTGCCTGTTCCTTGCCGTTTTTCGCGTCTATCACTTGAAGAAGGGCGTCCGCCCGAAACGTCGTGTTTACATTCCTGTCCACGTATTTTTTTTTTTTTTCGAGTAGTACAACCATATATATTTGCGATTTTGTGATATTCTTATTCTCGGTTTTGCATCGCTGACCTTGGACCTGCTGCACGAGTAGTAACTTTAGCTCAAGCCCGTGCTACCCACGTGCTCATATGGCCATAAAATTGGATTTACGTATTTTTGAATACGCTGAGTAAAATTTTAAATTAAACTAATCATTTATTTTTTTTAAATAAAATGTTAATGATTCATTTATGGATTTAGTTTGCTAATTAGGATGCGTTCTGCAACTCCTGACGACCCTCGTTTCGGCTATTTGTTCACGAAAATAATTGCTCTTGTTTTCCTCAATTACTTTAATTTTATATTAAACAAATATTCGCAGAAACACTTGGTGTATGTTGTTTGAGCCAACTTGAAGAAGAGAATTAAAAAAATAAAGTTGCGCACTTTACGTTTTGAACAAGCGCAGCGTAGAAGTTGAGGAATCCAAGATATTTGGATTCCCCAACTTAGACTTCCTCAACTTTGGCACATCTCAACTATTTGTTGAGATGTGCCAAACTGGTTAACTAGTACAGAGTAATTAGATAACATTTAAATGTCACTTTTGTGGACGAACCCTCCGATACAAAAGTTGTAGATGGTAGTGAGAAAAACCCCTTTCTAACGTTTTAATCTAGACAGTTTCCGTAAATATGGTGTGGGGCGACAAAAACTGTACCAAAGAACCTAATATACAAGAATGGTTAAGTGTGTGGTGGGTTATTTTGACTTGCCAGTTATTTTTTTGTCTTTCAAGAATTATCTGCAATCACGAATGGGGAAATGGTTAATACCTGTAGTGCGTGAGCCTTCAACACGTGTTAAATGTTCTCATTTATAAACCAATATCTTAATGTAATGCGAATTGTAAAGTGTTTTACGTATCCGAAAGGTATTGAGTCCTGTTAGCAATATATTCTAAACGAGTAAATCTACTATAATTTCGTTAGTTTTGAAGGCACAAGGAGATATGGACCCACCTAAATCGAGGGTTTTAGCGGCTTTCAGGTTTAGCTGTGCAGTCCATGGAGTTCCACTAAACTCACGCACTCAATCTCGGAAAAGTTTGAGAGATATCTAAGAAATAAAGTCGATACAATATAGCGTAAACGGCCAACAATGTGGCCGTCATAGATATGCAGAAATCCCGTTGGGGTACTGCAAATAGATGTGACAATATTTGTGTAGATTGTGCGTTTATTTTTCATCACTTGAATAACTCTTAGCGTATGAGGTATTGTGTGTTTTTATTTTCAGAAACGTGTGCTGCGATACAAAAAGAATGGGGATTCGCAACTTACTTAAAGAAAAAATGGGGATTCGCAACTTAAACTGCACATCATATATGCTGCACAAACTAAGCAAATGTGTAAGTGACGTATCTATATGCATATTTATCTGCTTATTAGATTAAGATGTTTTAGTAACTTATAAAATGGTGCTTATTATTTCGAAGTTGTGAAAGGTACAGCTTTGCCGAAATCAGTTTTGTTAGAAGTCAATTAATTAAACAAGAATGACTACTCAAAATCACCAAAAGCTAAAGTGAAAACGTGTAAATAGGATGCTTTTTACATGTTCCGTAAAACAAACTTTATTCATCATTTAAAATTACTAAGATCCGAAACATCCTACGCTAAAAAGCACATACACCAAAAAGGTTTTCGCCGAAGAAAGGTACATATGAAATGTGCTAAGAAAGGCCGTACACCAACACTTCCAACACTGGATTATACTAATCAGGTTCAACGCTACCCCAGAAATCTTTGCGTGTCACCTGTCGCCTGTGAGGAAGCGCATGAGCTCCGCGTTATGAGTTATTATCATCACCGCAGGCTACCTTCTTGTTTTATTTGCATTTCCGTACTTTGAACATTGAAATGTTTTGTTTCTGAACATATTTATAATACTCGTATGTGGGTATCGAAACATGCCCTAACTTTTCGCCTGCTATATTCCTAGATGAGGATTTGAACTTGCCACAACGCAGAACTTTACGTAAATTCACCGATTCGCCGACAAACTAACCTCTACGCGTTCATCATCGTTTAAAGCACACGGTTGGTAACATGTAGCCTTTGTTTAAAACTTGTGAATAGCAGACAACGTGGGTCCAATGCACCGGCAGCGCCAAGGTTACACAACTTTGGCAGCTGTTGAATGCCCGCCGCAGTACAACGTCCATGGCAAGCTCAATAACTAAAGTAATCTAGTGACTCTAAAAATTACCAGGGGTCACAGCCCAATACAGGCCGTGAAGCCGCACGTCTTAGACGATTACGCTGACATTTGCACAGTTCTGTCTCACATACTACAAAGAACCGGAAGTAAGATTTAATCAGTAGCTACTCGAAAAATACAAAATATAGAACGTAGTTTTTTCTTTTTTTTTAATGTGGAGAATCAGGTATACAATACGCAAACACATCTTATAGACAGAATAAGTCTGTGTGTTCTGTCACTGGCTTGGAAGCAAACGGACCGTCCAGAAGTGTGAACACGCAGTCAACCCTAGGCAGTTTCATCTTGGAGAAACTCTTCCTTGGTAGCGAGAAGCGGAGTACCGAGATGTTTGCGTCATATTTGAGAGGCCAAAGTGGGACCAGATTCAACGGTGGTGCTGTGTTAGCACTTGAATGGGTCTCGCACTCTCACTGACTGAGCTCGAACGCCATTTGAGTGCTGACGGAGCAATCGGGTTTTATCTGAGTCAAGCTTTGCCTTCTTGTAAGTGACAAAGGAAGTTCAGCACTTCAGCCTTACAAACTCACAGATTATGCGCTTACCCAGCATGTGGTAACGCCGTTCGTTTTAGTAGCCATATATCTCAAAGCTACACCCAAACTATGATATTGTTAGTATATTCATATTTTATCTGCGTTTCCATTGCGGTTGTGGCCCATGATACACACTCACAGCTTTCGGCGTTTTCCCTTTGCTTAGTTTTTGTATGGCAGACCGCATTCAGCATAACTTTCCCATTTAAGGATGGCTAAACTTTTAATTATTTTGCCTTTACTAATTGTTGTGGCATGTTTTGTAAGACGTATATTTATTAAGATGTGAAACTAAACATTCGAGAGAAATCTCTCTGGTTGGGAAATACAATAATTAAAACGTTTTAATTTATTATTTATTAAGTAAATTGGGCCAGAAAACCCAATTCATTATTAAGTTACTTATTTGATAGTGGGTACTTAGACGGCTTCTGTTTTATTTTCACGCAGATATGGGTCGCGGTCGTAAGCATTACAGGAATGTTTTATTACAGGGCGTTCGTGCCGCACCGCCGCCGTTCTTAAGGCTTTCAGAATCTTCATAACTTTAATTAATTGTTGTCTTCATCTCTCACCCTGTATACTTCCGGTACTGTTTGCGACTCGTTCTTTTTAAGGCCGCCTTCGTGCGCAGAAAACCGAACTGGAAGCCCGAGAGGTTTTTCATGCGACCTTGGCCACATCAAGAATGACATAAAGCCCTATCTTTGAGGAGCCTCTGTCAAACTGCTAATGTTTCAGGTGTGTTAGTGTCACATTGCTTGACTTACGGCTCGTTCTTTTACGGAAAGATGAGCTGGCGCTGCAAGTCAGTGCGGTTATTGCATGCTATACGGATTTTATGCACTCCATCTCATACGTTCTCAGTGGTGCAAGGATGGCACGGTTTGAAGAGAACGATTCAGCAAAAGATGATTTCGTTGCAGTTGCCTTTGAGAATCTCATCTACTTTTCGGTAGCGAATGGCTCCCGAGCATGTATTTGTTTGCACCGCACGTAGCTAGAAGGGCAGTAAAGGTTCCTCGACTGAGAACGCTCGTTGGTAAATATCAAAGTCTGCTACGCAGTCTTGGTACGACAAGGACGTTCCTTCAAGCGACGCGTTCGCATTCAGAAGCGTAATAAGCCTTCCGTGTAATGCCTCAAACAGTCACGGATGCGCGCCAGTGTACACCGCTCAGCTATCACGGAAAACACATTGCTATTGAGACTACTATCGCAATCACTATTTTCCGAAGTTAAAAAAAAAGAATCGCATCAGCGTGACTAAATAAGGGAAACCAATTTAGTGAACATCAGACGGCGCAAGTGCGCCGTTCTCTTTTTTGTCTCGTTATTTCGAAACGTTACCATACATTATTGAATGCGGGTTTAAATACCTCGAATTTTAATAATTGCTCACAAAAATACTTACCAAAGGGCTTGTCCTGGAAAAACGTGGGCTTAGGTCTCCACTTGACTGGGGCGGTCCTTAAAACACTTTGATGATATTAATATAATCATATTTCGTAATTTATTTTCAGTGTGCTCATTTTATCCTGGGGATTGCTGCATAACAGAAAATCATCATGCAGTTAAGTGGTGTTCTTCCCTTCCGAAGGTTAGATGCGAGTTTAAGTAGTATCAGGTAACATTGCGGAAGTAAACCGTGGTAAATAAATCCGTGCTCGTTGCTTTCTTTTGTATACATTCAGTCAAAGCAGGCAATAAAATAAACGTTTTAGAAAAAGGTGGGCCACGCCGATAGATTTATTCGATATATTTTTTATGTAAAGCCAAGTGCACGAGAATATCCTTTGTCTTTAAATGGCCGCAATAAGGCATACCAAATATAGTGTTCATGTTTTTAATGATTTCAGTGTACTTTTAATTGTTATAATTAATGTTAGGCCAAAAACACGAGCACCAACGAAGTTGGGGTCAGTGCGGGGTAGGCAGTTAATTGCAATAATAAGGGCTTTGATATTTTGTACGCTATACTTTAAAGAAAAAGTTAGATAGCTTTGACCATTCTTATGTCTTTAGCCGGCTATAGAATAATATGTTTCTATGAAGCTATAAACTCGCGACTTTTCAATTTCCTTTAATGACCAATAAAAAATGTATGACCTCAATTATGTAGAATTACGACTCTTCAATGTGCTTAAACCGGCTATAAAGGAATTTGTATCCCTAAATCTTTAAACACGAGACTATTAAATTGTTTTATGGCACCAAAGCTATAGACTATAGTCCTCTACCATGTCAATGTACTTTAGCCGAATAAAGAAGGATATATGCATTTTAAGCTATAACACGCGACCAGTCAATTTTCATTAGCCGGCTCAAGTGTGTTTTATGTTGCTTAGGCTATAGACCCGTGACCTTCTTCATAGCATTGCAGAGGTAGGAAAGTGGAAGAGTCATTCACGCGCTCGCTCGGGGTGAGAATTTTCTTTAGCCAGCTTCGTGGGGCGCACGTCGCCGGTGCTATATACCCGCGATCACGAGCGCGTCCTCAGCTGCACAGAGACCTATTGCACTTTTGCCAGCTGAGTCCCTTCGCATTGTCTTACACACAGCAAAAAAAGGGTATGTTCTTACACACCTTGTCCCATATAATACACCCTAAAATTACAGTTCAACGTACAGCGCACTGACGTTGAACCGACAGTACTAACTTTAATGAGCGGCTTGACAGCCGAGTTGTATAACTTATTAGAATGGGTAATGCACGTATAACTGACTGCAAAAAAAAAGTAATCGTTTTTTTACCCTATTGCACAACGTCAGTGATTTTTTGTTTGTTTTGTTTTTGTAGTTTTTGATACCTACTTTATCAGTTTAAAATGTTATATCCGTCCATCATCAAACCTCTCGTAGATATTGGGGTCATCAGTTCGATGTCAGTGCGTGGAACTAAAATTTTCGGGTGTCATATATGTGACAAGGGGTGTAATGACTACATCCTTTTGATTTAGAGTGAACCTCGGCGTTGACGTCATCTCAATCTCCTTTTTTTTAGCTATGATTATTATTTTTATGTATTCCAGTGTATTTTTTTTAAGTATACGCATTTTGCAGGGTTAACGTCTACTCTGTTATTGTCCCTGTTATGTTTCTTCCCAGTTAATATAAATTTATTTCTGCGTGTTGTATTTTTATATTTTTTGTATCTTTCGTCGCTCTTGGCGCGGACGTTAACCAACATAAAGTCACTGCTTACGCCGCTGCCGAGGCGAGTTCTACTCTTGTCCCGACAGTCTATCGAACTATAAACTCGTCTATTTGACTTGAATAGTCCCGAGAGGGCTGTTTTGACTGCCAGTGCACATGTCATAAGTGTAGGCAGCGCAACGACGCAGCAATCGCAAAGGAAGAACCGACTGCGTCTAGATCTGGCCGACCGCGCTTGTTCTGCTGAAATGTGAGCGTGAAATTCTCGAGCACTTTTAGCTTGCTGAAGATGCAAGACGTTACCTTGTCGCCATTCCTTTGCCCTTCGAACAGCTGCGAAGCCGTCCCAGCGCCCGGCGTGCCCTACGCAGTTTCTTTCAACAACTGTTCTCGAAGCATCGCAACCTTCTGTCTTTGAGCTCTGTCGCTTCATCGTCGCGAGGTTCATGTTCACGGAGGTTCATAAAATACTCGCATTCAAGTCGCGACGATGAACCGCCGGCGCTCGCAGACTGCCAACAGGCGCCAGAAGGTGTCCGATGCCGTACGGGCGGTTGCTGGCAGGTGCTGCTGCGTAGTGTACGCCGAGCACTGAAACGTTTTCTCATGCGTTCGCGGGGCAAATGATTCTAAACGACAGAGCAGCGTCTTGCATCATCCTCAAGCTAACTCTGCTGGAGAGTACCACGCTCACATTTTAGCAGGGCGAACGCGGTCAGCCAGATCGAGACGCAGTCGGGTCTCTCGTCGCGATTGCTACGTCGTTGCTTTACGCCGTTGCTCGAAACCTAACTGATGACATGAGCAGTGACATTCGAAACAGCTCTCTCGAGAATACATACGTGTCGAATAGTCGATTATATAGGACGATAGAGTTTCGTGACAACAGTAGTACTTATCTAGGCGGAGGTGTAAGCAGCGGTTTGGTCAGATAGACGCTTGAGTAGAAAACAACAATACTAACACAAAAAAACACATGTTAACAGCAGAAATAATATTTAATTAATATCGCTTGGCTCACGCCCCCATAGGTGCATTCAATTATCTCTCTATTATAAGAATTCATCAAATTAGTTAGTGCTGGTTCTGATTTTCATCCTTTTGATTATTACAATTTGAGATATCAAAGTCGTTGTAGCTTCATCGGAGCCCACAGCCCCACCATGTTTCAAAGCGATGCAGAGAGATTGTAATTCATGACGGTGCTATAAACTGAACTTACGATTGAAAAACATATTGCACATAAATACGCGGCATCGTAAATTTCGCACCTCGCTGATAACAAGAAAAAGCTTTTTTTTGTTGTTTTCGCAAGGGCCCTTTATATGTTACTAAAGCTATAGATTTTCTTAAACCATGTAATTAGAAATGCCACAATGATGCAAATATTTCCAATGCTGAAGTTTTAAAAAGGATATATATATATATATATGGGTGATTTCATCTCAACTCAGGCACGGATTCAGGGTCGAATGTTTAATTTTGACGAAAAAAATATATGTTTTGGGGCCATTCCTATAATAAAAGAAGACGCAAACGGCAATATCGTCGGATTTTTTGTTCTCAACTTATGGACCGTTTAAGCGGTCAAGGTGGAAACTGACGTTTTTTCCAGCTTATCGGAGCTGCCACATTTCACTCCATCCCTTTTCCATACTTTTTACGCTACATCAATATAAATTTTTGGGAACACTCTAGACATAGGCTTTTTTATGCTAATTAAGCGTCTAGGTCATAACATGTTTAATGATTTTGTTTTTATTTGTCAAACCACCTCTCTGCGACGATATTTGACGAAGTTCAGCAAGCTGCGCTGTGTGCCCTAATCAACATATTTTTATGATCTTTATATCACCTTAAAGCTCCAATTACGCTCTTTCTTTTGATTATACTTTCAACATTTTGCCATAAGTATAAAATGCGCTACATCTGCCTGAAAAACAAAAAATTCAAAAAACTAGCAAGTTTGTAGTCGATTTTCTAAAAAAAACCCACTTTTTATTTATTTTATTTTTTATTCACAGTTAGTTGATATAGTAGTCTATCAGAAACTAGCAACAGAAATTGTAATATATTGTTTGTATGGTCGCTATTAATACTTGAATCTCGTGCTATGAGCGTTCTGAACGGGACTTCGCACAGGCGCTCTGCTGAGCAGAAATTTGGCCTATGCAAGTTTTTCTATTGATACTTAGCAGTTACCTCAATATCCAACCATAAACATTAATAAAATTTGGAGTAGTGTCCTTAAAAAAAATTACTTCGAAGTCAGTATCCACAAGTGCGGGCACAGCGCTTACTTCCTCTCAATACGGAGGAATGCAGATCGTTAGAGAATTCCTCTGGGGCCTTTTACTTTCGGCTTTGAGTTTGAAATACCGAACATGACTTGTAATTGTTATATTTTCTAATGTCAAAAAAGATATTCAGTGCATATACATATGTACGATTTACTAACTGACGCTTAGGAAGTACGGTTTGTTTTGTGCGCGTACGGACACTTTCTTAAAATAACAAGTATTTCGTAGCGTGTAAGGCTGCTTCAAACATGTTAGTCATGTGTTTAGGTTTCATTTATATTTTTAGTGATTCATGCCGGGTTACTTAGACTTTTTCCTCTTGACTTAAATTTGTCCGGGCGTCTAGATATTACTATCTTCTCCGTCAATACATAGGGCGAAGCTCACACACCTTGCAAATCACGCCAGTGCCAAGTAAATAAATATTGTTAGGATAAATATTGTTGCTTTACTGGCTTTTATGCTGAGATATTGAGGTAAGTACTGACATTAAATAGAAAACCTTACATAGGTCAAAATTCTGTTCAGCGAAGCGTCTATGCGAAGTCCCGTTCAAAACTCTCACAGCACGAGATTCGAGTCCTAGTAGCGGCCATACAAACAGTATATTAGAATTTCTGTTGGTAGGTCCTGGCAGACTACTATATTACCTAAATGTAAATAAAAAATAAAATCAATAAAAGGTGGTTTTTTTTTGAAAATCGACTTCAAACTTGCAAGTTTTTCTAAAGAAAGGCTTGCAAGTTTGAAGTTGATTTTCTAAAAAAAACACCTTTTATTTCTTTCATTTTTTATTTACAGTTAGGTAATATAGTAATCTGTCAGGACCTACCAACAGAAAGTGTAATATTTTGTTTGTACGGCCGCTATTAGGACTCGAAGCTCGTGCTGTGAGAGGTTTGAACGGGACTTCGCATAGACGCTCAGCTGAGCAGAAATTTGACCTATGTAAGGTTTTCTATTTAATGTCAGTACTTACCTCAATATCTGAGCGTAAACGCCAGTGTAGCAACAATATTCATCCTAACAATGTTTATTTACTTGGCATTGGCGTGATTTGCAAGGTGTGTGAGCTTCGCCCTATGAATAGACGGCGAAGATACGTAACGTCTAGACTCCTAGACAAACTTAAGTCAAGAAGAAAATGTCTAAGTAACCCGGCATGAATCACTGAAAATATAAATGAAACCTAAACACATGACTAACATGTTTGAAGCCTTACACGCTACGAAATGCTTGTTATTTTACGAGAGTCCGTACGCGCACAAAATAAACCATACTTCCTAAGCTTCAGTTACTAAATCGTACATATGTATATGCACTGCATATCTGTTTGACATAAGAAAATATGACAATTACATGTCATGTTCGGTATTTCAAACTCAAAGCCGAAAGCAAAATGGCCCCAGAGGAATTCTCTAGCGATCTGCATTCCCCCGTATAGGGAGGAAGTAAGCGCTGTGCCCGCACTTGTGGATACGGACTTCGAGGTAAATTTTTTTTTAAGTACACTACTCAAAATTTTATTAATGTTTATGGTTGGATATTGAGGTAACTGCTAACGATAAATAGAAAACCTTACATAGGCCAAATTTCTGCTCAGCAGAGCGCCTGTGCGAAGGCCCGTTCAAAACGCTCATAGCACGAGATTCGAGTCTTAATAGCGGCCATACAAACAATATATTAAATTTTTGTTTGTAGTTTCGGATAGACTACTATATCAACTAACTGTGAATAAAAAATAAAATAAATAAAAAGTGGGGTTTTTTAGAAAATCGACTCCAAACTTGCTAGTTTTTCGAAATTTTCGTTTTTCAGCAGATGTAGCGCAATATATACTTAATGCAAAATGTTGAAAGTATAATCAAAAGAAAGAGCTTAATTGGAGCTTTAAGGTGATATAAAGATCATAAAAATATGTTGATTAGGGCACACAGCACAGCTTGCTGAACTTCGTCAAATATCGTCGCAGAGAGGTGGTTTGACAAATAAAAACAAAATCATTAAAAATGTTATGACCTAGACGCTTAATTATCATAAAAAAGCCTATGTCTAGAGTGTTCCCAAAAAGTTATATTGATGTAGCGTAAAAAGTAAGAAGAAGGGATGGAGTGAAATATGGCACCTCCGATAAGCTGGAAAAACGTCAGTTTCCACCTTGACCGCTTCAACGGTCCATAACTTGAGAACAAAAAATCCGACGACATTGCCGTCTGCGTCTTCTTTTATTATAGGAATTGCCCCAAAACATATTTTTTTTTTGTCAAAATTAAAAATTCGACCCTAAATCCTTGCCTGAGTTGAGATGAAATCACCCATATATATAAACGTTTTTATTTTAAATTATAACGTGGATTATTGGGCGTGAAACACATAATCTTGAAACTTTCCCTTTTTTGGAGTAAATTTTTGATGAGCAGTTTCTGAGGAAGTCCAAAAACAAGCCTTCATGAATATGTCCTGTTCACTAGGTGTCGACAGCAGAATAGATGCTATGTCTGTTTTAGGCCATCATGCCTCCGGTTAGGGTCGCGTGACTACAGACTTCAAGCTAGTCATAATGCTTTATACGGCACCTGCCTCAAGGTCAAAGCAGTGAATAGCATCCACTGCACTGTAAACTTTGGGTCGAACGTTCAAGAGAATACAAGTGACAAATAATTGTGTTGTGTTCATTGTTGCGATACCTAGACGAGTAACCTTTGTGAGCTCACCCTGTTCTGTCCTTGAAACAGCTCTGCCTTCCGTATCCTTTTTTCTCTCTTTCTCTTCCCTAACCTGAAATCGTATTAGAACGTGCGCGCTCGCCGAACGAATGAACCGTCTGCTTTTTATCACTTGACTTGAGGATCCTGATCGAGCGGCAAGGTTTGAGGTGCAACCCAACCGTGCATTACGTTTTGGTGCTTTTTTTGACGGTTAAAACTTTCTTTCTATGTATCCTACAATTATAAAGGCAATGCTAAATTAAGGAGCTGATTTTGAACAATGCTTTAATGTCTCGATGTCACGATTACGTTTAGTGGTTAGTTACTGATTCAGCTTTTAATAGACCCTTTTCATGTTTACAAACATGAACTGCCTCCTGCGTCCCAAGCAACTTCCGGTCGCTCCGTCTTTGAAAGTATGTCGAGCTTGCCTATGTCGCCAGTGCTAGAAAGCATAAACGCTACACGCACATCAAAGTTGGAGATTTAACGAGGGCCCTCGGCTGGTCAATTTAACGTCTTGGAGGAGGCAAGTTGGTTTACAAGAGTATTCGAAAATATTTATCATATCAGGGGGTTCTGCGTTATTTTGGCGTTCACCTGGAGAATTGGTGGTTAAACGTTTCATCAACATTTCAAACAGCGGTGTTAGGGTGGGCTTTGTTCATACTTTTTATGAACCGGAAGTTCTCCGGGACGTCAAAGACTAGAACAACTCCTGGTGGCGTTTGCCATGAAAAGGGTCTATAGACCAGCGTTTCTAATATAGACCAACACGCGGCCCTGACGTCACGCAGCTGCGGTGGCGCTGCCGACGGCACTGTGCATGAGCAGGCTCTTCACTTCGCGCGAATTCGGTTTCTGCGCACGCGCAGTGCCCACACCTTGTGTGGGCAAACGCGGGCTTGTTTGTAAAAAGCGTGTCGGTCTATAGAAAACATTATTTCTCGTGTTATAACGTCCCATCGCCCACGATTTTTTACGTGAGTGGTCGATTGGATATAATGAATTTAAAAAAGAAGCAATTAACTGGACAGATAATGTATATTTTAAAATAAGAAATCACGTTTAAAATGGTAATATTTTATGGTGCTATAAGAACGTAATAATGTCAACTAATCAAAATTGCGAGACATTAAATTATGAAGCATCCTCTCATATTTTATTTTCCAGAAGTTCCATATTGATACGAGGGTGATTCAATAAATAAGGTGATTTTTTGTATCAGGACTTCTAATACGGATAGGAGCTTACTTTTTTTATTTTTCTACGTAGTCTCCCAGCACTGTCACACACATTTCCCATCTGTGAACAAGCTTCCGTATTCCCTCAGCGTAAAACTCTTTAGACTGATGTCTCAGCCAGGCGCTCACAACCCTTTTGACATCATCGTCAATTTCAAACTTCGTGCCTCTCGTGAACGCTTTCAAGGGACCAAACAGGTGAAAGTCTGAAGGGGCAAGGTCTGGCCTATAAGGGGGATGAGGGAGCAGTTCCCAGCCCAGCTCGTTGATGATCTGCACCATTAGGGCTGCTGTGTGAGGTCTTGCGTTGTCATGATGCAAGATAAATCCTTTTAACTGATGACCTCTGCGTTTGTTCTTCATGTCTTTCTTGACCTGCCTCAGCAGTTCACAGTAGTTGGCACTGTTCACAGTGCTTCCTTTTTCAAGGAATGAAATGGTGATTGGGCCTTGCATATTTAAAAAAAACGGTGAGCATCACCTTATTAGTGGACCGCTGGGACTTGAACTTCTTCACTGAAGAGCCTGCGTGCTTCCACTCCACGGACTGTCATTTAGACTCAGGCTCATAGTGCCAAACCCATGTCTTTTCAGATGTGACCATCTTTTTTCAGAAACTCATCACCATCCTTCTCATAGCGGGAAAGACCATGCTGGGACAACTCGACCCTCCTCTGTTTGTCCTCCGCAGTAAGCATCTTTGGCACCCACCTGCTGCTGACCTTCGAGTAGCCAAGGTCATCATGGACAATGTTGTGTACTGTCCCCACAGATAAGCTCAAAGTCCTTGCAATGCCATCCACTGTCATCCTTCTGTCAGACTGAATGAGATCCCCTCAGGAGATCTCACTTCTGTAGGCCTCCCAGGCCTGTCTTTATCTTCAACACTGCTCCGTCCTTCTTTAAACAATTTAGCCCACTTGTAGACAATTTTGTTTGGCTGAAACATGTGGCACCATGCACAGTTGACATTCTCCTTTAAATTTCAACGGGTTTGCACCCTTCAGCAACCAAAAACTTGATAACTGACCGCTGTTCAATCCTGGAGCATGCTTCTTCGTCGGCCATCTTTGTTACTCGGTAAAATTCTCACAGTTTTTTTTTCTCATCTGCATACGAAATTAAATTGATGTGGAAAAGTAGTAAACAATAAAAATAACAAAAAAGTAAGCTTCTATCTGTATTAGAAGTCCTTATACAAAAAAATCACCTTATTTATTGAATCACCCTCGTATATTAAACGTTAAGAATGTTATGAGACCTCGAACTTTTTTTTTATTCAGTTACGAAAAATTGCAGTTTCTTAATATAAAATACAATGTCGACACGTGTTCAAGAATAGCTTGATGCGCATTTTTCGTCGTGTGCCGCTTGGAACGCCACGTGAAAGACAGAAAAAGCGCCATATGTCAGGGTGTCAGAAGCCTGGGGGGCTATGTTGCACGTTTTGGACTACCAGGAGACTAGGGAGAAGGAAGTGACGTCAACAACGCTCTTTGGATGTTGATTGGTGGAGTCACTGATGACAGTATCTGCAGAAGAAAACAAAGATACGTTCATTCACACCTACGTCCCTTCCTTCTCCCTAGTCTCCTGGGAGTCCGAAACGTGCAACATAGTAGAGATGGGCAAAACGGCTCACTTCAGTGAGTGCCTCTTGAACGGCTCAGCTCACTGAAATGAACCGGCACATTTGAACGGCTCACCGGCTCACTTCGGTGACTGGGTCGCTCAGGAGCGAGCCGGCTCTTTTTGAGCAGCTCCTTCAAAGATTGAGTGAGCCGTGGTTCTTTCGGAGAGAGAAAGTACGTTCTCTCTCGTTCACTGAGCCGTGCCCGTACATGTCCCGAACCGTACTGTCGGAGCCAGGTGGCCAGGTCCACAGATGGCGCCGTTCGTTGACCGCTGCCGTTCGAATGATGTCTCACGATTCTCGCCGATCGTGCATCGTGTGCTGGTGCGGCGCTTTGAAGGTAGCAGTGAACTACTTATAACACTGTTATTCTACTCATGCATATATCCTTTTTTCAAAGCCATATAACTAGACTGCATAGCACAGGTTACACTGCAACCTGTGCTAGTGTATGATACTTTAAAAGACAGAATGCAATGTAGTGTTCAAGAAAAAAAAAACTTAATCGTCATTACTTTAGGTTTTCTGTTTTTGTGGTGCTTCAAAATTCACTTTAGTAAAAATAAGAACAAAAATCGTGAATTTTCTTTCAACTTTATTCAGTTATTTACATGCGCATCCACACAAAATTAATGTCGAAATAATTTGAAGTACAACACAAAAATACAATTCAACAAAGTACTTAAGATCCACGAAACTTATGTTTCGTGGATCCGTGGACGCTAGCGCCAAAGCCCCATTTAGTTACGGTCCTAGCAGGAAGGTGCCACTTTTCTCAACAAAAAGGCTGTTTTCGTCGTCATGGCAGCAGCAACAGAATGGAGTTGCTTTCCCGCACTACTTATAGATGGCGTGCAAATCGCACCCAGCCCTGACCCGGCTATGACTCGGGACTCGGCACGGCTGACTGAACGAGAGAGAACCGGCTCCCAAAAGAACCGCCGCTCACTTTTACTGAGGCACGGCTCACTCGCTCTTTAAAAAGAGCGGCTCAGAAGATCCGGCTCGCTCCTGAGCGACCCATCTCTACAACATAGCCCCCCTGGATGCCCGGAGTGAGCGAGCCAGAGATGTCAAAACAACAAGCGCGAGGCTGCGGGTGCACTACAGCTGCTTTTGGGCGTGTTCAACTGTGCGTCGGTACACACGCCTGACGCGATCAAAATGAAATGGGCGCCATAAATGAGATTCCGCCATTTGGGGTTTCGCCACGTATGCGAAAATATTTGAATGTTTCATTACTTGTTTGTCGGAATGTTTCGACAATATTTTGTTTCAAAAACCCCTTCGGTGGCTCATAAGTGGCAATGATATTAAAAGAAAACACAAAGCATTAAGACGTCTCAGTGTCTCTCAGCGCTGGCGCACGAATCCATATTTATCGGGTTTAAATATCGGCGGAGGTGCCCGCAATCTGACGGAAGCCAATCTGAAATTTCAGTTGCATGTAAAAAAATCTCCAGTTAGTCAACATAAACCCGCAATATTTTTTTTTTATTGGGGCGTGTTAAGTGATTTTTGTTTGTATGGCTCGTTAACCCCAAAGATTTGAATACTTTCTTTGCTTTACCTTCGTTCGGAGCGCAGCCAAAGCTACGGGCTGATGAAGCCACGGAAGCAGCGCCAAGAGCGCGAGGTTTAGCTGTTCGATCTCTTTCTGTGCCTCTGAGGTCGGGCTAAACTAGAGCCACTTAATAAGCTACGCTTCATACACATCTTGTTCCTTAAAATGATGGTTGTCAGTTATCTGAAGCTTTATCTGAAATCACAGGAAACGCTTTTTCGTCCTCCACAAATGTTTCATCAGTTCTCGACAAAGCAATGCAATATTACGCGAGCTTCCTGACACCCAAACTAATACTGAGGAAGTTGCACATTTGAATCACGACGATCGGCAGTTGCGTTTTGTTTGTACTAACCACCAAGATGGCGGAGCCCACAATATTAGCCGGGAAAAGAGTGCCAATACTCTAAGCGCAGCTCATTTGGTTTAGCTCACAGGCTAAACCAAGTGCGGTGGGAGATCGTTGGCCGATTGTGTTGTGGCACCGCAGATCAGAGAACGTGGAGAAAGGCGCGAGTGCGAGCTCCGTACAAAACGCTATAGACGGCTAAAGGAGCCTGAAGAAAAGTCGAAAACTGCTATAGAATCCTTTTAAAGATACCCTTGAAGTAAACCATACAGGTTTTTGTTTTGGCTATCTATTGAAAAGGCCATTTATAGTTATAACTAACTAGTACGAGGCCATAGGAAAAACAAACGACACCCATAGGGGAGACCACAGTAAAAGCTTTAAACGGCCACGGGGCGGCTAGAGCTAATTGGGCTTATTTTCTATTGCCGGGCATACAAAAGGTTTTCTATAGCCGACCACACACGTTTTTTTATGGGCTGAATTCCAGCACTTTGCTTTTTGGAAACCATTGGTGATGTACAATTAAGACTCGGCGCTTCGTCAGAGAACACTACTGCACGAATCCCGAGCTTGTACACACAATCACATATTCATAACGAACTACATCATAAACACAAAAAACAACGCCTGGCAGCGCGCAACGAAAATTAAATTCCTTAGAAAAAGTGCGACGGCCAATTACACTTCCTCCCATAAGTGTTATTAAAAGGAATTATTTGTACGGTCTACGCCACTGGTCTCAAACTCATTTGAGTGTGGGGGCCAGATATCCCACACCTGAAAGGCCGAGGGCCATCGTATGATAGGAAGAAGGAGGAGGGAGGGGGGGGGGGGTCGTTCAGAAGATTTTAAAGAGAACAGACCTCGGGGGTGCATTATGCTTTTTGGAAACTCGCTGTGGTTTGCCAGTGACGTCTTTAGATTTCATTTGTTTATATGACTACTTTGGGCCCTGACCAGATGTGATAACATGAATTAAGATGACGCACACCGCCAACGTGCTGGCATTATTAATAGAATAAGAAAGCAAATACACTGTCGTTTCTGTTGCTCAATTCAGTCACGAATTAACCAAGCTCAACATGTCTCTAAAAACAATGAGTTATTTTGACAGTTCTTGCTTTCCTGCCGATTTTTATTAAAACATTCCGAACAAAAACTTGTCTTTTAATGGGGAATTTTTTTTTTTTTTTTAACGCAAGAATAACGAGCTCGTAGCTTTACCTTTGGCAGTTGCTCGTGCTGATCGAGAGTTCGCGCAGCCGAGATGCATCATTCAACGAATAGCTCGCGCTTGCGGCCCAGTATCGAAACTGTTGTGCATTACAAAAAACTGGGAAGCCAAAAAAAAAGCAAAAGAAAGGGCAAAAGATTACTGATCACCTATTCACAGATGTGAATAGGTGAAAAGAGCAGAGCTACGTTTCGAGCGAAAATGAATCGACGACATGAGGTCACTATGGCGCATGCCATTTCTAGCGCTCGGGACATGGCAACCGGGACTCGTAGCCGGATGCCTGCGGGCCGCGTCCCAGCAAGTCGCGGGCCGCATGCGGCCCGCGGGCCGCGTGTTTGAGACCCCTGGTCTACGCCGTTAGTGGTCTGCTTGTTTGATGAAGGGGAAATATTCTACGTATCAAACTCATTATCTAGTCTGTCGTCCGCCATTCGAATTGCGGCAGGGTGCAATATTGAAATTGATTCTTTCAGTGTCACTCGTAATACGGTAAGGACACTCCCAGAAAAAAGGGTATATTCTTACACCCATTGTACCATTTACGACACCCCAAAACTTCAGCTCGACGTATACAGCGCGCTGACGTCGAATCGACGGTACCAACTCTCACGAGAGGCTTGATAGCCATGTTATTAAAATATAAAGCAATGTTATTAAAATAGCTAAGTGTACGATGTTACTGACTACAAAAAAGGAATCTTTGTTTTCTTGCCCCTACTGCAAATCCTCCGTTTTTGTTTTTCTGTAGTCTTTGTTACGCATTTTAGCTGTTTAATGGGGTTGTAGTGGAGATGTCCGGTACATAAAACTATTTATTATACTTGACTACGCAAGGTACAACTATACATGAGCGCGTTGGCCCCGGTGCGGGCGTGTCTCCCCGATTCCGAAAGTGTAACCCGAAACTGTTTACTCAAACGCCCGCGCCCTCCGGCGGCATACCTCAGCAGGCTCTAGTTGCCAGACGCCGGAGGCGAAACCGAAACTAAACGTCCTCAGGGTATATATCACCGTTCTCAAGCCGCTCGTAAAAATTGGGGCCGTCTATTCGACGTCAGTGTGCTGAACGTCAAACTGAAGTTTTGGGGTGTTGCGTATGGGACAAGGGGTTTAAGAATGACCCTTTATTTCTGTGAGTGGTATACTGAAGTTAGTTAGTTTTTGCGCTCTTTCTGGTTATTATGGCATTGACTAGTGCAGTGACTTAGTACTCACGCTAATAAAGCAACGACGTTATCCCTAATCTGTGGAAAAAAAGGAGGAACATCAGCACGGCAATTTGAATAGGACAGCCTAGGAATGGCAAATTTTTGTAACATGATCATTAACATTATGAAGGAGGCGTAACTGAAGTCCGACTACTACATAAAGTACAATATATGGCTGCGCAATATGACAGTTAGACTTATCTTAGAAAACCATTTTTAAAAAACTGTCAAAATTTTGAAACACAGTAATTTGAGCGATGGTGGCAATGCGTCTATGTGAGTCCAGCGTGCCCTCAGCGTATTTGTAAGACTGGACCTCGTGGAGCAGATGTTGCCTGCGTAGATACTGCATTATTCGAGCGCGTTCTGACTTTGCTTTGATTTAAATATTATGTAAATTATTTCCTGTTCATCTGCTGTTAAATAATTAGTAATACAGCAGTTATCAATGAGATTGATAATTTTATTTAGATTTGTTTTTCTTACCTAGATTATTATACAAATGGTACACAGAAATTGCATTTGAATTGTTCATTGTCTTTGAGGAAACTAAAGAGATTGATCAATGATATAGATCGTGGGTCCAGTGGATCGAATCCTTTTTAAGTGGACCGCAAATATCGGTATTTGTACAAATCTTTCTGCGATTCGTTCAACAAAGACGTGGCTAGGTGCTGATTTTTTCGGGTTAACATACAAAACATAAATTTAGCTGAATAAAAAAATATAGTGAAAAATAGGTGTCAATAATCTACGGCCGTCATTAGCAGGCGGTGCGCGCCAACTTTTTTGTGCTGTCGACAGCTCGGACAAAGTGATACGAGTGTGGTCTAGAGAGCATCTATTACAGAGATTTTCCCACTGCATGATCGGGACCACGTCGTTTGTGAACCGAGTTTGGAATACGAGCTCTACAAAGGTGACAAACACGTCGTCTGCAAGTTGCTGCAAGCGTCTCCGCCTTTCTGCCTGCTATCCTCCTAGCCACGTCAGAACGCAGCGCATGCGCACTTGCAACCAACGTTTGGAGAAGGCGTCAGCCATTAAATTGTAACCACTCCCCACCGTTTGAGTTGGACCCCATCTTTAATCGTGGCTCTCTAGAGAAATGCAGCGCCTCGACCGAACATCTCCATACTAAAGATAGAGATTTATAAACTATTCAGATATATGTTTTTGTTTATAGTTCGTTTAAAACAAATACGAGCAAAGATAGCCCTTTGGAAATTGTACATTTCAGAGACTCGCGTCTCGCGGATTGTTGAGTATTTAAAACTTTCGGTGTGCAGTCCGCTGAACCAAAACGCGACTAGGTGCTGCGTGATGGTACGTTTACACCAAAGAAGAAATCCGCTGCCGCGGGAGCGGATCCGCTCCCTGCGGCGGCGGCGACGAGCGGGTTGCGTTTACATATATTTCCTTCGAGCGGCGGCGGAGGCGCCGGCTGCGGCAGCTCTTCTCGTAACATCCCGTCAAATATGACGAGAAGGCGCGAGAGTTCCCACCTCGACTGTCTCTCCCGGACGTTGCTGCTCCCGGAAGAACGCCTACTCATGACGTAGGCAGCGTCACGCTGCGCAAGAATGTCACTTCCGGTCAGCGATACGCCTCGTTCGGCGGCAGAAATAGATCCCGGACCTATACGGCTCGCCGCCGCGTTTTCCGCCCAGCGTTTCGCCTCAGCGGCAAAAGCTGGGCGGATTCGCTGGCGCATTCGCAAGTGTAAACGTACCATGAGAAAACTGATGAAGCTAGACGCGCTCGGCGTGCCTAATTTCCGCCATTCGTCAGGCGGGAGCATTCGGGCGTATACAAGCAAGCGCGCTCCTTCGACTAAATATCACCGCAAATTTCTCCAAATACGGTACCTTTTTAGCGCAGAATATGTTACTTGTCTCTCTATTTCATTTATCCAACTAGTCTCAGAAGACAATGAACCGACTCCTAGCCGAACGCTGCCCAGTGATCGTATTCTCACTGAATTGACACCAGTGCAAAAAGAACGTCTTCTTGAAGTGCATCTGTGTTACTCTCGACGGGGAAAATATATCACATAATAAAAAACAGATGTTCCGTTTTTTGGTTTTTATATTTTGTTTTCATTAGAACAGTTTGTCCTTAGATATATTCACTCAGAAAATGTACCCCCTATCCGCTCATCTGTACAACATCAAAGCGCGATCCCTTAAACATTTTATTTTTTGTGTCCTCGGTGTTCGATACATTGGGTGCGCTCTAGTCAAATCAGATGGGGCGGAAACGTTCAATCGGGTTTACCTGCGGTAATTCACTTGGTCGAGCGCTGATTGTTAAAAAAAAAAGAACAAAGGTTACTTGTGATGACAGCTTCATTGGAAAGGGTTTGTAGCATGCGTTTAGCACGAGTATATCATGGGCCGAAAATTTGTAAAGAAAGAATAACTCAATGACCGACAGGCGGGATAACACTTTAATTTACCGTTTTCATTGGGGTCTGGTGAGTAAAAAACATAACACCCGAGCTTCGCAAAGACGAGTTGACTGCTCTACGTTGTTGTCCTGCTAGTGTTGTGCAAAAGCACGCTACAATAAACGAGAAAAAAAAAAAAAAACTTTGAGCCCGTAATACTTTATTTTACTTAAACATTCGAATAAAAAAAATATTCGAATATTTACTCGCGCCAGTACAAATAACTGCCCTTATATTGTTCTTATTAAGAGTGCATTAATTTAGAAAGATTAAAAATATTGTTGGATCTTGATTTTTGCCAGGAATCCAAGCTGATATGAAGCCATACTGCACTACCTTGATAAAAATGGAGTAACCTTTTTTGTGAAAAGTCTCTCATAAAGTGTAGTTACGCTAGTAAGCTCCGATGTCGGTCAATGTTGACTCGAAAGTCATATTTTATAAATAAATAAAAATAATTATCGTGTTTTAAACAATTTTACGAGGACTTGCAACAATTTCTAACTTTCTTCTTATTTTCGAGCACACGTACTTTTTCAGTCAAACTATTTGTTACTGCAGCGATGGGCACACCAGGACCAGTATCAAAATTATAATCCCAAGTAAAGTCACTTGAGGATAACGTAATTTCTAACTGCTTCCTTCGAGTACATTGAGGTTCGAATTTCTGCCGTCCAGTGCTTGGGCTTCTTCGACGTACTCTGTCGTAACTTTCTCGTGGCATGCATGGAACTCAGAGAAAAGGAAACAAAAAATGCCTGAGCGTGACTACCGCAGTTTCCTGAGCAGACGTCTAAGAAAGCGTAAGCAGTGTTTAAACACGAAGAGAGAGTTTTTCATTATGCGATGCTAAATACACAAATGCGTGCCTATTTTGAAAACGCGACTGGAATTGCGAATGGCCTTATAATTGTTTCTAGTAATTATTCGCATGTGGTGAAAGATAAAGCAAAACTGCTTTATTAATAACTGAATTTTGAAATTACTCTTTATTCCACTATATATTTATTCGTTATGAAAGATTGCGAAAATACTGGAGAATCGTATACCATGCCGCCGATTATAAATTTCCTTGACTTAAACGCCTCAGCTACATACAGACCAGTTTTATTGAAAATAGGTTTCTGCGCGCCCTTGAACCCGCTGAATGTACACCTCTTCCAAACGCAATCTGCGAAATATCACAATTATATTAGATGGCACTTACAAATCGCCTTTCCTCAGGTAAACTCTTCGTTCCCTCTTGATTCAAATTCTGCAGATTTATTGATATATCTTGCGTTTTTAAAAGTACTATAATAAACGAGCTGACTATAAAAAATATAGCAGCGTATCACTATAATATTTATTTCGGCAAGAAACGAAATTATAAGAGTCAAAGAAAGAATAAAAACACCTAGGGACAAGGACAGACAGCACAGTTCTTTCAACTAGCAACATATTTACTGATGTCTCCTTCAATACGTACTATCTCCCTCCAAACTTTTGAAACTAAAGATAAAGATACGGAAAAATAATATATTTACATACGCCCGGAAAAAGAACAACATCTCCAAATGCATTAGAAGACAAAGAAAAAAGAAAATAGGAAAGAAAAAAGGAACGCCATTGACAAATTCAGATAGAGGACTCTTTAACTAATTCAGCTCTGGCTTCAGGTTGTTCATCTCAACTCTGGACAACCCAAGCGAAGGAGCAGCGATGTTGTGTTCGCCACCGACTATCCTGCATGCTTCAATAATCTCTCGGCCGAGCTTGTTCTTGTGTCTTCCAATTATGCTGGTGTCCTGGAACCGGGCTCCACTGATTCGTGCAGAGGCGTTGATGCACAACTATTGGATGAAAGGAGTCGCTTGAAGCACGGAAAACCTCGAGGACGTGCTCTCGTAGGCGGGTGTTCAGGCAACGCCCTGTCTGACCAATGTATCGGCTACCGTATGAAAAAGGGATGGAGTATACCACCCCCTCTTCACAGGGAACGGTCTGATTGGCATGTTTGATGGAACATCCTTTGGGGGCTTCGTTGATGTTCACTCGTCTACAAAGTTGTTTTATGCGCAACTTGCACGAGAAGACTATTAAAGTGTTAAAACGCGCTGCAATTCCCTTCAGTCTGCGTGCAGAGTTGTGCACGTATGGCATGAAGATGACATGTGAAGCCTTAATGCGTGGAGCACGGGGCCTTTGAATAGCTAAAATTAACTGAACAGGAATGGTGCTCAGTAGTTTTTTTAGCCACCCAAAGGCCCCGTACTCCACGTAGTAAGGCTTCACATGTCATCTCCATTTCATGTGTGCATAACATAAGCGACTCCTTTCATCCAATTGTTGTGCATCAACGCCTCTGCACGAACTGTGTAGCCCAGTTCCCGGACACCAGCATAATTGGAAGACACAAGAACAAGCTCGGCCGAGAGATTATTGAAGCATACAGGATAGTCGGTGACGAACACAACATCGCTGCTCCTTCTCTTGGGTTGTCCAGAGTTGAGATGAACAACCTGAAGCCAGAGCTGAATTAGTTAAAGAGTCCTCTATCTGAATTTGTCAATGGTGTTCCTTTTTTCTTTCCTAATTTCGTTTTTCTTTGTATTCTGATGTATTTGGAGATTTTGTCCTTTTTCCGGGCGTATATAAATATATTATTTCTCCGTATCTTCATCTTTACTTTCAAAAGTTAAGAGGGAGATAGTACGTATTCAAGGAGACATCAGTAAATGTGTTGCTATTTGAAAGAACTGTGCTGTCTGTCCCTGTTCCGAAGTGTTTTTATTCTTTCTTTGACTCTTGTACTTTCACCAACTCGCTCTTCGTTCTTTGAAACGAAATTAATTTTCTAGAAATAGAGGAGATTTATTTGTTACATTTGGAAAGGATTACTGACTTTGGAACGGCAAAGAAAGAATAGCGTATCTTAGCAATCATCTTTGTGCAACTATGTTTGTATGTTTTGTCACAATCTTTTATAGTTCGACAAAGTTATAAGAGCGCTCCAATTCGACTAAGATTTGCACATGTGAACAGTAATTTTAGAAGGAGTGATCGGTCTTGTCAGGAACGGGGCGGTAGTCGCTAAGAATTGTCGAATTCCTCAATATTTTGCACACGTTCTCAAAATATTTGTTTAATAAGGCAGCAATAAAATTACTGGGCAATGATGCGACCTAAACTGCCTTTAAATATTCGTGTTCCAGGAGCACTCGTGACCAGAGACTGAGACTCAGGAGGGGTGGAATGTTTTGATCGCAAGCAGACGACCCGTTTTCAAGGAAAGTCAAAAGACGGATTTGACGTGAGCACCCGCACGTCGGTGGCGCCATCTTCTTTTGATAAATTGTAACTCAATGAAGGCGACGCGGAAGTCAAACTCTGTTGACTCAGCAGGGTATTTATTACCCTCGTAAATCAAAAGTTTGGGCGTCACAACTGACGAGAGATATCGGGTAATATTCAATCGCCCCCAATCGTATATTCTTGCGCTCGCTGGAGCCGTTACCGTGGGCGTAAGTGGCACAATCTCTGCTAAAAGAAAACCTCACGAACACACAACTGGAACCCCTGCTCGCAACAACTTAGTGAAATGCAGGCTCGTGCCTTGTACGTGCAGTACAGATTTGGCGGTAGTTACCAAGAGGAATAACTAGTAAAAAGATCAGCTTGAGCTATTAAATTAAACTTGTACACGAAGAAAGAAAGGACAGGAGACGACAGAAAACTGCCTGTGCTCTCCTTTTTTATTTTACTCTCTTTGTTTACTAGTTAACTCCTAACGTTTAAGCTGTTATTTTTAATAACAGGAATAACATGCCCATCACCCCCGAACAAACGTTTTGCAACCTTATCGCGAAGCTGCCACACACCTGCGACAAACTTGGACTGCACATTATAACTAAGATTAATTTGTTTTTTGTTTTAAGCAAAAAAGGCCAATAAACATGTGCCGATGTCAAAAAAAAATAAAAATATTTTCGCACAAGAGCCAGTTGTTTTGTTTGTTTGTTTGTTTTTCACCGAAAACGTCGTATGTAGACGTTCGTCAAACTCGCGCTTTATTGTCTTTTTTCGGTCGTCGCCTTTGGGTTGACTGTAATCATAGGTCTCTTACTCTTACTAATTACCAAAGATCTCTTACTAATTGAGATGTATTTTTTCTCTCAGTGCTGGTTACTTTGACCTTCAGTTTACGTCCCCAAAGGTTTGGCCTCATTGTGCCCTTTTGTAGATTGCCCCGTTGAAGGTTGCCTTTCTTTATTGTAAACAAAAGTACGGTGCATTGAAGTGTGTTTAATACTTTTTGGGCCCAAGTTTGTCCGTGGCGGGGGGGGGGGGGGGGGGGGTTACATTAGTGTTTGTATTTCGTTTCGCTTAAGTCCAGACGCAGCCAGTTCTCGGATGACTCGTTCTGGTTTCGCGTGCAGAGATGAAGCTGCCAAAGAGATTTGTTTTCTATGAATGAGTCTACATACTTCTGAGTGATGAATGTTAGCTCAGCGCTCTGGAAGCTGAGTTCCTCTGTTATCGCCAGTACGCCTTCAGTGCCGTTGTGCTGTTCAAGAGAAGCTGCTGCGTTCACCAGACTTTTCAGTACTCTCCCAAGCCTCTTTGGACATTTCGGGACTTCCCGCATCAAGCGCAAATGTAGAGCTCTCGTTCTTGAAATTGCGCATCGTCAGCAGGAATGAGAGCCTTGGAGTATATGCATGTATATATTACAGTATTGATGTATAAAAAAAACATTTGTATCAGATGTAAATAAAAGTTGATCCGTTTCTAGTTTTTATTGTTCGTTCCTATAGGCCATATGCGAAATCCTTGCCAGCTATCATCATCATGCCATTAGGAGCCGCCATATTGGGGGGTTTATCACATCTTCCAGTTGTGGACGAGGCGCATCTGCATTTAACTCGGTTTTCATGATATTAGGGCAGTTTATTTGTACACTCAATGGGTTGCTGGTTAGTTTCGGATCAAAGAAGAAAAGAAAGACGGCCGCCAAATTCAGGAAAAGGAATTGTCAGCAACGAGGTCGCAAGACTCGACACTCAAGCAGTGAACTGGGCCATCCAGGTCAATGAACGGTATTTCTCGAAGACGTCCTGTGAAGGGTTCGTACTGGACTTGCAGCAGGTGATCATATTTCAGTTCTACGACTTACACTTTGCCGGGACTATTGGTTTTCGGGCGAAATCGTCGGTACGGGAACCCCCCCAATATGGAGGAAATCTGATCATTGATCATGAATACACTAGATGGCGCTTCTTTTTGCATATGGTCTATTCCCATTCTTTTTTCCGTCGATGAAATCTGTTTTAAGTATGCACGTGACAATTCACCGAAATGCACCGGTATTTTGGAGATATATAATTAGCGAAAGATATCCTCCGATTTTTGACATATACACCGGAAAGTATACGGCCTAACTATAACTTCCCTGCCCTTCATTATATATCGCTGTACTTCCATTATGATCCTCTAGATGGGCCTCAGAGGCATTGATTGTACGGGCTGCATGCCACTCTTTATGCTTGCACTAACGAGCGTAATTAAATGCCTGCCTACGTAACAAAAAGGAAAACAAGCTGGTCGAAAAATAATCTTCTTATTTTTCTTCAACCACAGACCGTAGTAGACCTCTGACAAGTACAATCTGCAATTCCTTTTCTGATATTAAACATGGCAAACGCCCAGCAGCTATCTAATCAAGACGAAGTTTTAAGACAGCTATACACACAAAACGTCAGTCGCTTTTGTCTGTGTGTGTGTGTGTGTGTTTTCCACGCTCGGATTTTATCATTCTGTCCAGATTCTATGTTTGTTGCTTAGGTAATAATTACATAGCTCTTCCCCTATCAAAGCTTTTGTAGACGCGTTATAACAAGGATGAAGAAACATGAGCGCTCAACACATGGTCTAGAAAATTTAACGTTAAGGGCGGCCGTGTCGTTGGCTAGCTTTGCGGGTGGTTTCATAGCTGGGAACTGGCGAGCAGAATTTAAGAGCCGATTAGCGCGGTTTCAAAGCTGATGACGTCGGCTTGCTGCATGAGACATTTAATGCTTTCGCAGCGGCCCCTCGGACCAACCAAGTTGGGACCATTTGAATGCCAAGATCCGACAGAGGAAGAAGAAGTTACCTCTACGGAAAGGGTCGAGAAAAATAAAGTTTTTCTAAGATCCGACAGCTGAAGAAGAGGTTAACTCTGTGGTTAGTGTCGAGGAAAAGGAAGTTTTCCTATCTAAGATCCGAGAAATGAAGAAGACGATACCTCTACGAATAGTGTCTAGGAGACGGAAGTTTTTATTAAAAGGTTGATAGTCCAGCAGTGTGGTTCTTTGTTTTCTCCTCTCCTTCGCTTTTCCTCTGGGTTCAGCTGGTATTCAAGGAAGAATGTTGGCTTGTTTGGAGAGGAAGTGCAACGGTTTTGACGTTGAAAGAGTTTGCCGCTTGCAATATGTATATTGTTTATCACGATATAATTGAAAGAAAACGCTCAACTTTTCCTTTATATACTCCGATTCTGCTGCGCAATAGCAAAGGCAATTGAACTTATTATTTTCTGAGATTCAGCCGTGTGTGGCGGTCACGAAAACCACGCCGTCACGTAATGGCGAGTACACATGTTTTTGTGGCGCCATCTAGCGAATGTCAGGAAAAGCATTGCCTCTCCGCTGCTGTCGTCCATCGTCGCCCACATGGCACTCGTCGTGTGTGTCGATCGCTTGCCGCGATTTTCGGCCATGTTAAACGGTTGCATGCTCTATGCAGCATGTCCAGATCTTCAAAAGGCGACAATCGCGGAGGAACGCTGGGAGCATTGAATACAACGTGCAACGGGAAAGCACGTCACTCAAAAGAAAGTGTATGAGTTAAAGGGTACTCTGAACTTATATCTGTTTATTGTTAAGGCATTATCATCACTGCCTCGTTACATGCGCTGAGCTTGGTCTGGTTTGAAGTCCTTGGACTAACCAAAATTCGCAACCTCGCCACGGGATGCCGTCACAGTCGCACTGGCTGTGGAAACTGACTGAAAAATACCTTCTGTAGGCGCCGACAGATGCCGGGCAGGGTGCGGGTGCGCGCTTTGGACGCCCTTGGAGGCTCCTGCCGCCGGCTTTGGAGCCTTGTGGAAACCCACAGGCTGCGGTTACGTTCTTAGACCTGCCACGCCTGTCACTCCAATCTTGACGCTCAGTCCCCTTACCATGTCACTGGGCCGTAAGCGCACTGTGTCTTCGCCCCAGTATGCACAAGTTGCGCGACGACGCAAGGCCCATGAGGACGAACACGACACTGTTTGCGCGAAACCGCCGACGTTTTGGAGCACACGTTTGAACTTCAGTTGCCATTTTTGTGTTAGGCGCTTGGGGAGGCCACGTTCCTTGCTCTCGCCCCTTCTCCACCCCCCCCTCCCCCTCTTACCCCCCAGGGTGGGGGTGGGCCATTCCATTGACAGTCGGTGATTGACCGTCTGGGCAGCTAATGAAAGGCAACATCACCCGGCGCCGTGTTCACGGCGTGACACCTGGACAAGTGGTTAAGTCAGCCTCTTCCCTCTTCCAGTGTACTTGATATACGCCTCCTTAGTGAAGACTGTTTGGGGGATCAGCCGGAATATCGCTCGTCTTCAGAAGCCCTCCATTCTTCGGTACAGACTCGATGACGGCGGCATGTTCAAGGACGTCTGTTGGTGCAAGTTGGGCGTGTGTGCGTGGGAAAGAAACCTGCGCGGCACTCGGCCTCTGGGAACGGACGCTTGCCTACCTTTGGCTGTGAGAGTACTGCAGGGACTCTCTACTGGGGAGGTAGGGCCAGGTGAGCCGTTAAAATGGAGCAGCAGGCGTCTACGAGAGTGTGCTCACGGACGATGTAAATACTGCTGTACACATGTATTAAACAGAGTTTATCGTGAGGCTCCCCCGCTTCCTGATGTTCATGCCTGCAGTCGTACTTTATTTCCCCTCCTGGCCTGGCCCTGCCTGACACTGCCTGGAGAACTCCTCGGTCGCAACATCTGGTTGGCATTGGTGGGATGACGTGCCTGATCTTGGTTCCTTGTATGGGTGAGTGCTTTTCAGTTTTCCCTCGATTTGCCAGGGTTGTTGCTCAGTGTTAGGTTCGCGAGTGGAAAGAGACTGTTTGACATGATAAAAGTAAAGTTGAAGTTGACTGAGTTAGATAGAGAATGGAGGTCGCGACACTGGGGACCATGGCTGTTAGTAAGCTACGCATTTCTGAGTTGGTGACGGTATTGGAGGATTTTTGCATAAGCGTGTGGCAGGCAAAGCGAAGGAAGCCGATCATGGACCTACCTCGCGAGAAGGAATAATCAGATGTAGAGCTTCAGGAAGCTTGTGAGCTGATGCAGGAGCTGGACGAAAGAGCGAAGGCTGAAAAGCAAGAGCGGTACAAAAGAGCGAAGGAGAAAAAAACGAGCCGAGAACCCTGAAGGATGATAGCAAAATAATAAAACAGGGCAATAGGACCATCAACTTTCGAATATAAAGCTACGTTGGTTCTGTGTCTCATAATATATTATTTTATGCTTACACGAGCTGGAGAAGGCTGAAAAGAAAGAGCGGAACGAAAGAGCGAATGCTGAAAAGCTGCTGAAAAGCAAGAGAGGGAGGAAAGAATGAGGGAGAAACGCGAAAGGCAGGCTCATGAACTAGAACTTACAAGGTAGAACAGGCGAAATCTGAGGGTCTGCGTTCAAGTCGTCCTGCGTCGGGTGTTCGGCTACCGGAGAGGGTCAAGATTAAGGACTTAAGGCAGTCGTACAAACTAGAAGACATTGGTCTTTTCCTGTTCAACTTCGAGAGTAGCTGTGAGCGAGCAGGTTTCGCAGGCGAAGATTAGCCCCAGTATTTGTTGACGCTGTTGCCCTATGGGGCGGCTGTCGTGGTTGCACGGTTAAGTGGAGAAGAGGCCGAGAGCTATGAAAAATCGGAGGCCGCACTTTTTAAGAAGTAACGTCTCTCAAAAGAAAATAGCCGTGCGGACCCGTGCCGTTCCGCCAGCGGTTCCGCACAGCTAGTAAGAAGGGAACGGAGCCCTTTCCTGATTTCGCACTCACCCTTCAGGCTAATCTGGTGGAATGGTTAAAGAGCTAAGAAGCGTACGTGAATCATTCAAGATTCAAGATGAGACCAGGAAGCGTGAGGTTCTGGGTCCAAGATAGATGTCTCTATCGTGGACCATATTGGGATTAACGGAGGCAATTTTTCATATCTGGCTGAACGGAGACAATTTGTTGAAATAAATAATTCAGTTTCAACTATAAATCAGTACGAAGAGGAGTCCCTCAAAGACGTGTTTTAGGTCCTCAATTATTTTTTTTTTTATTTTCGAATGTTATTGAACGCAGCATTATTTTTGAAAGGCCCTACATGTGACAAAAACGAAAAGAAAAGGCAATTCATATGCTCTCGCAGTTACATAACTGGACAGAAATAAATTTATTAAGTATCACCATAAGCAAAACTAAGTGCATGCTGTTCCGAGCCAAAAGCGTGAAAGCCCGGGAAGCAATCGAGATAGTAAAGTCATTCAATATATGAGGTGTAATCTTTTCAGATAATTTATCATGGAATGTGATGGGAACTGAGACCGGACGACGACGACAACGCACGCTCTTCTGGAGGCGAGTGCGCGAGCGGCAGTGTTTGGGATCCGACATCATGGACTAAAGACGTTCATTATCCTGGCTTGTCAGTTTTTAGTCAAACATATTGCCACACCGGCGATTCGGTACTATTTTACTACATTGGCGACGAGGAACACGGGCAACCACGCTGGAAACGGTCCCCTGATCGGCGGGTCACCCCCGGTCAGCACAGCAAGGAAGGCGAACAACGCTCCGCCCTTCAACGAGGCCACAGAGAGGTGGGACTCTTATTTCATTAGAGTCGAAGCCTACTTCGAGGGGAATGAGACCACGTCGGCGCCTCAGAAGCGTGCGCTTCTAGTCTCTGCGTTAGGAAAAAAAGATTTTTGCGTGTTTTCGGCCAGTTCCGGGCCATCACAATTATCCGAGCTTAGCTACAACGAAACTGTCAAGCACCTGGATAACTACTTCACGCCGATGCCTAATGAGTAGAGGCCGGTTTTTATGCAAATGCCTATTTTCTTATTTTGGTTACTATCGTGCCTTTTCTATATATGAGCTGGAATCATGAGTTAAGAAGCGTTTTAAGGATGGTTGTATAGTGCCTATAATTGCCTATTTTGGCGTTTGAGCTTAACTTACCGTTTCCCGCCTATAAATGCCTATTTTTTACTTTTTTGCTTCCCTACCCTAAAATGACTTGTGTTTAGTTTCGATTTCAAGCGAACTGTTTTTCATCTCGCTGCGATGCATGGAAACAGGCTGCTCCAATCTCTGTCCCGAGATCCACCACAAACATGGTTTTGTTTTTTTTCACGCCTGCAAGCCAAGGCGCCAACGGCGCCTTCCTTCTAGTAGAAGGCCCTTCCCGTCCTTCCCCACGTATCGTCCTTCATTGCTTTCTCCCCCTCTCGCATCGCCCGAGAGAAGCGGGTTTGAAGCCCGGGAGCTGCCTGGAGGTTTGAATTCTGGATCTGGATGCTGCTGTACTCCGCTTCACCCTAAATGGACCTTAGTCGATGCCGGGAGCGTACCAGCCAGTCCAGCGCTGGGAGCGTCTCAGCGTGTCGCTCCGCCCATCTGGAGTAGTACTGGATTAGCTGAGATGGCTCGTCCTTTTCGCTGCGGTTCATTAGAACATCGGGAAACGGGGCGTAGTGCCCACCGAAAAGCTTTTTTTTTTTTTTTTCTAGTGAGCCAGCGCGTGTGTCTGTGTGCGTGTGCGTGTGCGTGTGCGTGTGCGTGTGCGTGTGCGTGTGCGTGCGTGCCAGCCTACAGGCTACATGTAAGGCAAAGGGAATAGGAAAAGCTTAGTTTGCTCCTTTCGCGTGCGCGTCGGTCTCTAACGTTATTGTGTCCGGTGGTCTGTGGTTTTCTGCTCTTCGCTTTCGCTGCCTGAAGCATCTCAACAATGCCAAAAAAGAAGGTCCCAAAGAGTTTGCTGATTCGGCAATGGACCCAACATTCCTTTTGCTACTCGACCGACGGGGATATGGTCTTCTATCAACCGTGAGGGAAGCAGGTAAGAAGACACTTGATCAAAGGACGATTTTAGCAAATGAAAACAGAACCACGACGTTTCATCGCATGACGCTGTAGCGAATGGAAGCTTCGGTTCCCCTGATCGACAGCGAAGTGTAACCGCGACAGTTAAAACGCCTAGCTCTTCACCGCCGAAAAACAGCTTATTCGCTAAAATGGCATTTACGAAAAGGTTCGTCAGCTCAAACATTTTCTAATCACTAAAACGTCATTCGCTCATATATTTTGAACCAAGAAAAAACACCCGCATTTTTAAAACAGATGATTTAGATGTATTTACTTAATGTAGGGTTTACTCATCTATGGGTTAGTGACGAATTTCCTGCGCAAAGTCCACATGACTCTACAAAACATAGTCTTCCCTCCCCCTGCGGCCGAGACGGGCATATACATTTGTAATATAGGAGTTTCCTGAATCCTGGCATGACCCTCCAAAAACACATTAAGTAATTTTTTATTCGACGGATACCAGTCAAGCACAATGCTTTTCAAAATCTATTAGCCCTGAAAACGAACACGACCGTTGCTGTAGTTGCAGCGTGCTGATTGGCTGCTTTGTCGTCTCCGTCACGTCCCAGTGAGAAAAGCGACCTTGTTCCCGTGTTATTAGGTTCGCACGAATTAAACTGTACGCGCGCTATTACAAAACCAAAGCAGAAAGAATATTTGAAGTTAACATCAGCCATTACCGGGCCGTTCGCAAGGTGACTCTGGAAAAAATTCCGTGGCGTCCCGGAGAAGGACCACCAAAAGGAGTCGCACAAACGTTTTGAAGCTAATTGACATTTCACTTAATAAATTAACTATACTCAGTAATAAGACAAAACACACAGTGTATTTCTATCGGATTGCTTATCTCCAGTACGTGCTTGTTGCCTTCCGTCATGCTTTGGTTGGGCGTGTACAGTTGAAACTCACGTTGGAGGCGAGACAGCTGAAGTACCCCTTATCTCGCGCGACATAATCGGCAAACCAACTCTAGAGAGATGAATAGCGTGCAGTATCTCACGACGCCCCCCATAAACAGCGCACACCCAATTTGGACACGAGTCAAAGTTCACCCAACAGCCCTGCGCCCTAAGCGCAGGGCTGTTGGGTTATCTAAGCAGCAGATAGTCTCGCAAGAGTGAGCGTTGGCAGCCGAGCGTATGGCAGCTGCGTGCTCTGATGCTAAACTAAAACCTGAACAAGTTGCACGATGAGTAGACTTTTTCACCGTTGCAAAACACTTATATATTTTCAGTATCTTTAAATTTAGAGGTATTGGGAAGATATTGATTAAAGCCCTCCCGGTCAGGATGGCGCACTACGCTTTCCAACATATCATTATGTTGTTTTTTCACAGATTCCAAGCGAGAAGAAGTGCCACCTAGCACAGCACAAAAAACAAACAAAAAAAAAACAGCAGGACATCAAGCCAACGCAGAACGCAACGTGCACTCAGCGTCTAGGCAGTCGTTTTTGAGAGAAACCCTAACGGATAGAAAGAAAAACGCATTCTACGCAGACTTGTGCGAAGCCTTAGTCGCCGCTCCTATTCCTTGGGTGAAAGTAGAAAACCCAGTCTTCGAAACATTCTTACAAAAATACTCGAGTTATACTGTACCGTCGAAGTCAACTCTGCGCAAGAACTACCTGCGGCCCATGTACGAGAAAACACTGAAGAAAATCAGAGATGAACTTGGGGACTGGTGCCTTTGATTCTTCGTAGACGAAACGACAAATGCGACTTGACGCTTTGTCGCGAACCTCGTAGTTGGGAAGCTTGTAGCATACGAGAAAACAACACCTTTTCTTGTGTGCTCCAAGCTGCTGGAAAGAATAAATGGGGAAACCTTAGCGTACTTTGTGAAAGCTTCCTTGAAGGACGCTATACCCTAGTGGATTGGAAGACAGCAGGGTGTTGCTACTTTACACGGATGCGGCGGCTTATGTGCACAAAGCTGCCCTCCTCCTGAAGGCTTTCTACTTGCGGATGTTGCACGTAAGCTGCCTTGCCCACGGCATTCACCGAATTTTTCGAAGAACTATGAAAACACTTCAAGCATGTAAACGATCTCGTTGCTGCTGTGACGGCTGTGTTCCTTAAGTCACCGTCTCGTGTTTGTGCATTTAAGGAACAGCTACCAGGGGTGCCTCTTCCACCAGAACCAATCGTGTCGCGATCGGGAACGTGACTTAAAGCTGTAGAGTATTACAGTACTAACAATGCTAGTGTGAAGATGGTCATTGACGGGTTTCCAGTAGACGATAGTGTCTCAGTCAGAAGGGCTCGAGATGTCCTGCGCGAGAACATTATCGAAGGTGACCTGGCGTATTTGTGCTCCGATTTCACGTTTCTGGCGGACACAGTCAAGAGCCTTGAAAGTGCTGGCGAAACTCTGGCTCGGAGCATCGGGCTCATTTCGAACGTTCAAGAACGAGTCGACGCCGTCCCCGCAAGCCCCGCTGCTGTACAAGTTCGTTCAAAGCTTCAGTCCGTCTTGAGCAAAAATAGTGGGTTTTCTGTACTCAAAGACGTCTCAAAGGTCCTCACCGGGGAACACTGCTAGGGCACCAGAAGGTGTGGAAGCATTGAATATTCCTAAGTACAAGTACGCCACACACACATCAGTTGACGTGGAACGCTCTTTTCAGCGTACAAACTGGTTCTAAGCGACGAAGAGGCTGTAAAGTTTCGGCCGGGATGGCCGGAGTGACGACACCTTCGTTGTGGCAGGCGACTTTATTTCGGTCCCATCTCAAGCAAAAAGCGCTCCCACGGCCGGTGCAGTGGCATTTTATCGAGTTCGCACCGAAAACTGGGCATGCGCCCCATCGCGCTTATCATGCAGATAAGATACGTTACAAGACAGAAGTGTGAACCCAAGAATCTTGAGAATCTTGTTTGCTATTGTTTTCATAATTTTTACTATTGTTTCTAGTTAGACTATGTATAGCATGGGACAGCTTAGTACCGGTGTGGGCTTGAGTCAACTATTTTTTTCGAATGTTGGACAGATTAAATTGTAATTACTATTGTACCACTTTATTCTGTATATCTTTGAAGGGCAAAAGGCCATAAATGCTTTCAAAAGCACCCTGTGAATAAAAACTCATTGTGCCTATAAACGCCTATTACGTAGTTTTTGTGCCTTTTATAGGCGCCTAAAAGTTGCTTTTTTAGTGCCTAAACATCCAGCCTCTACTAATGAGATAGCGGAGAGCTTCCATTTCTTCAGTCGCCAACAAGGAGAAAACAAGACAGTTCACGATTTCCTGGTAGAGCTGCGGAGCATCGCGGATAAGTGCAACTTTGGGTCGATGCTCGACCGCATGCCACGGGACCGGCTAGTTTGTGGGCTGCGCAACGAGAAGCTACAGCAGACGCTCTTGGCACGCCGGGACCTGACGCTGGAGTCGGCGGTGGACATGGCAGTTGCTGCAGGACCAGCCACAAAAGATGCAAACACAGATGTTGAAGCCAGATGGAGAACTCAGAAGATGGCCGCGAGAGGGACAGAACCTCTCAGACCCGACCTCCAGGCAACATCCAAGAGAAGGTGAAAGCATCGGAGACCTATTACCGTTGCGGGAGAGCCTCACACCTTTCCAAGGTTTGCGGGTTTCGAAAGAGGACTTGTTTTCGCTGTGGGAAGATTGGATATGTTGCCCAGCGCTGCACTTCAAGTGAGACTACGTCGCGTGCAGGGGCCAACGTCTTTTCTGGCAGCCGTCTTTTCTGGCAGCCATGACAGCCTTTTTCCACGACAGCAGCGAGAGGACACGTTGAACCTGATTGCGTCGGTCCGACGGTTGTTCATGCGGGGGGGTGTTGACCTACTCATAGGACTGGACACGGGCTCCCCGGTCTGCGTCATTACGAAAGGAGTTTATGAAGAAAACAAAGCAAGGTGGCCTCGAGTGCAAGAAACCATTTTAAGTCTGTCATGCTACCTCGGCACGGTGCCAATCATCGGGACGTTGACCTTGCTAGTCACCTACGAAGGACGTCAAGTAAAAGCCGAGTTAATGGTTTTGGGATGCAACGGACCGAGTCTGATTGGCCGCGATGTTATTCGAGCCTTCAGCCTTCTTCCAACTCAGTTGTTGTCTTTGAAGACTGAACAACAGGGAGACTTGATCAGGTATTGTTAGAATACCTAAGAATTGTTTCAACCGGGTTTTGGTCTAATCAAAGGACCAGAATTACATCTGCACGTGAGCCCTGGAGCCACACCAAAGTTCTGGGAGGCCAGGCCTGTGGCGTATGGGATACGACAGAAGGTTACCGATGAGATCGATCGCCTGGTGGAGAACGGTATCCTCTCTCCTGTTACACATTTTGAATGGGCGATACCAGTCGTACCAGTCGTGAAGAAAAACGGCTGTATCAGGCTCTGCGGGGATTTTAAACTCACCTTGAACAAGGCTTGTCCGACGGAGCAGTACCCGTTACCGCTGATTGAGGACATTTTCGCATCACTGAATGGCGGTGACATTTTCAGTGCGCTGGATCTTCGGGAAGCCTATAACCAAATTCCATTAGACGAGGAGTTCAAGAAGTTGACGGTGATCAATACGCACAAGGGCCTTTATTGCTACAGTCCACCTTTTGGTGTTGCATCTGCCCCTTCAATCTTCCAGAGGAGAATGCAGACTTGTTACAAGGCATTTCTGGAGTTCAATTGAACCTGGTTGATGTCCTGGTAGCGGAAAAGAGCGGGGACAACGGTGAAAGGCTATGTCAAGTACTGCAAGTGCTATGTTGCTTCCGGAAATCAGAAGTTATCTACCTGGGAGACAGGATTGACAGTAAAGGGCTGCGTTCAACTGGCAAGAACCTGAAGGCCCGCCAGCATGCCGGAGCACCAACGAATGTCAGCGAGCTTCGCTTGTTCCTGGGTCTCATAACTTATTATAACCGGTTTGTGCAAAACATGGCAACATTGTTGTCCCCCTTATACACACTGTTACAGAAGGGAGAAAAATGGCACTGGGGAAAATAAGAAAGGGCGTTTCAACGAGCAAAAACAATCCTGAGTGAGTCCAACAGGTTAGCTCACTTCGACCCTACAAAGTCTTCGCTTCTTGAATGTGACGCTTCACTAATGGAATTGGCGCCGTCCTTTCCCATCGTTGTGGAAGCGAAGTGAAGCCTATCGGTTTTCGTTCTCGGACACTGACGAGTGCTGAAAAGAACCTCTCCCAACTTGAACGAGAAGCCTTGGCGTTGGTGTTCTCTCTCAAGAAGTTTAGGGACTACTTGTTGGGTAGAGAGCTCACTCTGGTTACAGATAACAAGCCCTTGGTAGGTCTCTTTCATCACGACAAGGCCGTGCGGACGATGGCTGCGGCCAGAATTCAACGGTAGCCCATCATTCTGGGTAGATACAGCTACTGCATCGAGTACCAGCCAGGGACAATGCCATGAGTAGACTTCCCCTTCAAGCGGATCCGCAAGAACTATAAGAGGAGCTTTCTGAAATAATTGCGTCCTTGGAGGAGCTGGACAACGGCTTGGTGTCAGCGAAACAGATGGCACAGATGACCGCAGAAGACAAGACGTTCCGTAGCGTCATCTGTTATGTAAAGCGCGGATTGTAGCTGAAGCTATCGGCGGAACAAAAGGGGCTTCGACCTTTCTGGAGCAGGAAAGACGAGATTTCGGTGCATCGCAGCTTGCTGTACTGGGGAAACCGAGTCATCGTTCCAAGAAAGGCCCGCGAAGCTGTCCTCAAGCTCCTTCACGAGACCCACCAAGGTTCTTCGGCCATGAGGACGTTGCTCGCTCAAAGTTCTGGTGGCCCTCTCTGGACTCGGCTATCGTAGACCTCACCCAGAGATGTGAGACATGCGTTCAAGCGGCTTCTACGCCAGCAGCACAGAAACCTGTTGACTGGCCGGTGACCGGTGAACCCTGGTCGATGTTACACTTCGATTATGCCAGGGCCCTTTGGCTTGAAGATAATCCGGATTGTCATCGACTCATACTCGAAGTCATGCAACGTCGGATTCCACAATCCGACAACTTCGGGAGCTGTTCAGCCGCTTTGGAATCCCAGGGACTGTCCTCACGGAAAATGGTACACCATTCACGAGTGAAGAGTTCTCTCAGTTCCTAAAAAGGAACCACGTGGAGCACTGCCGCACGGCGCCCTATCATCCATAATCGAATGGCCTCGCCGAACGAGCCATTCGTACGGTTCAGGATGCCTTGAAGAAGACAAGCTGGTCCACGCTGGACGTCAAGTTGTGGCGACTGCTTCTCAATTATCGGCGCACGCCTGTGGCTTCGGGCAAGTCTCCATCCCCGTTACTTTTGGGATACTAGATCCGTTCACGTTTGGACACGTGACGGAAAGGTCGAATTTCGCTTTCGCCATTATCTCCACGTCTGAACACGCTTCGTGCTCTAGATCGACCCACACTGATCGCAGAGCAAGAGTCATGCCACTCTCAAGACACTGCAGCACGGTTACAAGGAAAGAGCGACGCACAAGCATATTTCGTTCTACATGAGGTCAGGTCTTCTATGCCAAAAGTACCGAAACAAGAAGGGCCGGGACTTTGACCAGCTGCCCGTTCCCCTTAGATTTAGGGGTGATCTTCTCCGGCTGGCTCACGGGATCAGCTGGTCGGGGACTTTGGGAATCTGGAAGAGGACGAAAAGGGTGATGCAAAGGTACTACTCGCCCGGATGAATGAAGGATTTTGGAGAGTTTGTGCGATCGTGTGCTCTCTGCCAGCCCGTAGGGAAGCCATCTGACAAGCACAAGGCTCCTATATGCTTGGTACCCATCATCATAAAGCCGTTTCGAACGCTAGTAATTCACATCGTCGGCCCGGTTCCCGTCACGCAGTCGGAATATCGGTATATTTTAATAGCGCTGTTTTTTTACGAAGTTTCCTGAAGCCATCCCCCTCAAGAAGCGGAACTCCAGGAGTATGGTAGACGCGCTCCTTTTCATTCTTTTCTCGTGTCAGATTTTTCCTCGGGATTCAGAGCGATAATGAAGTCGTCAACACAAGCGCGCTAACTGCGACGCTTACGGAATCCAGTTGATTCCAAAGTCTGGAATGAAGTTGATTCACAGCTCCGTCTGCCATCCGTAATCTAATAGTGTAGAAAGAATGCATGGGGTGCTGAAGAGTGTTGTGAGCTATGGTTTTTGAGCACTAGGGAGACTCGAAAGCTAGTATTCCGGCCACTATGTTTGCGGCCCTTTCCGCACCACACGACTCCACGGGCGCTAGTCCTGCGGAGCTCGTGTACGGACGAGCGCTGCGGTATCCTCTGCAACTCCAACGCGAATCACTAAAGGTCCGGAGCGAGGGCCCAACCGTCATACAGTACGTCTTGAAACTTTTTCAACAAAATAGTGAGGTAAAATTCGTCGTTAGCAATGCTATGCCAAAGGCGCAGGAGAACTCAAAAGCGTATAGACCAACTTAACTCACCGACTTAACGCCACTGTGGTGGCGCGGCTGACGGTACTGCGCATGTGCAAAAGCTTCACTGCTCCAGAATTCGGTTTCTGCGCACGCGCAGTGCCCACACGTGGTTTAGACAAAACGGGCTTGTTTTTATAAACACTGTGGTGGTGTATTATTATATGTCCGCCAAGCCAAGATCATTTCAGGTGAACGAGAGTGATGTCATTGATAACTTCAAAGAAAAATAAACTCGACATTCAGTGAGAGGACCCGGCGTTCCTCGTGCAGAAGCTATCTGACCTCAACTACGCGGCGAAGCTAGAGGATAAGAGCCCTGTTGTGAAGGTGTGTCACTTCAACCTCCTGAAACCGTATAGGAAACGGGACGTTATAGTGAATCTAACACTCAACGCAACCGAGAAGATACCTCCGGTGAATCCCTCTCTGGGTACTGACACCAATCTGACTGCCGAGCAGATGTTAAAGGAAACCAAAGGAACGGACACCATGAACTCTTGGCAGGTTTCAGAGTTGGAGGGATTGATTCCACGGTTCTAGGACGCTTTCTCTGAGAGGCCAGGGAGGACGACGCTAACCACGCGTGACTTCAAGCTGAAAGGCGATCAGCCTACTCACGCTAGGCCCTACCGGGTCTCTCCTCAACAGAGAAAAATCATAAAACTTGAAATTGATCGAAATATTGAAATTGGGGTCATCAAGACAGGAGAAAGTGATTACACTTTGCCTCTCATCCTCATTTTGGTGCCGAGAAAGATCTCCGACCCCGTATTGATTATCGGAAACTTAACGCTATTACCACAGACCAGACTTACCCCATTCCAAACATCGAAGAAATAGTGAAGGTAGAAAGTGGGGCTATATACATTCCTACTTTTCATTTGGTAAGAGACTACTGGGAAGCGGCGCTTTCTGAAAGAGCTCGTCGGTATGCAGTCTTCATCTCACCGCAGGTAACATATATCCCACCGTTTTGTGCTTCGGCTTAAATAACTCGCATTTCTGTTTTTCGGGGCTTATGGATCGAGTCTTTATCGGACTAAGGGACTTCACCCTCCCTTGCCTGGATGATATTGCGGTATTTTCAGTAAGTTTGGAAGAACATCTCGACCACCCATGACAGGTATTGATGAGGTTACGGGAGGTCGGACTTATTGTCAAGACGGCAAAATGTCAATTTGCAAAGGCGGAGGTTCACTACTTCGGACACTTGATTGGTCATGAAGTTCGACGTCCATTCGAAGTGAAAATTGCGTCCGTGGTGGAGTTTTGACAACCGACGAAAAAGAGAGGTATTCGAGCGTTTCTGGTCTAGCTGGCTTTTACCTGCACTATATCCATTACTTTTCAGACTGTGCAAGTCCGTGACCGACGCTCTTCGTAAGAATGAGCCGCAAAGCCTGATCTGGAACAACGTGAAAGAAGGCGCTTTTCAAGCCTTGAAAAAGTTGTTAGTTCAAACGCCAGTGCTAAGGCCACTGATTATGAGAGGACAGTTAGTCGTGCAATGTGACCCCAGTGAGAGAGGAATCGGGGCTGGGAAATCTTAAGGGGAACTTAACGTCCTAAGCCAGTGTTTTTAAGACTTGAACGAGCTCCATAATCTGATTGTACACATTTGTAAAGTATTTTTGTTTTGTTTGTTTCCAATCTATGGAAATTATTTATTTGATTTTGTGATTCTGTTTTTATTTCAAATCACGCTGCCGTGAAACTTGTTTGTGTTCTCCCAATTTAAGGCATGTTCTACTTTAAAGGGCTTGGTGACACCCTGAGTTTGAGTATCTAGTGAGGGAAATTTTAAGTATTAGGTGAAGTCTTGTCATCAGTATTGTTTGGTCGGGCGGATTCAGAGAGGAAAGCTAAGCACTTATCGGTGCTGAGATCGTGACTTGCTATGTTTGCCCGCCAAAGCCTTTCACTTGTGACGTGAGTTGAGGTCTCCCCCTCTCCAGAAATTTTGGATCCGGCGCTCGCCAAGGGAACCAAGCAGGTGACGAACCCCGGACCCTCTACTAAGAAGCAAGACACTCATCAAGCTAGCTAGCAGCGTTGAACTGCTACCATTCTGGTGAGCTCAGTGGTGGCGGAGGTGCCGTTGTATTAGGCCTTTGTGCAGGTCACATTCCTTGCTTTCGCCGCCCCCCCTCCGGGAGGTGGGTGTGCCGTCCTATTGACAGTCGGAGACCGGCTGAATGGGGCTCTAATTACAGGCAACATCTCCCGCCACCGTGTTGATGGCGCGAACCCCCGTAAAGAGGCTAAGCCGGCTTCTTGCCGCCGGCAGTGTCCTCGAGATACGCCTCTTCCGGTGAAAAACATTTGAGGTATCAGCCGGAATATCTTTCGCCTTTGGAAGCCCTCCATTTTTCTGTCCAGACTCGACGATAACGGTGACTGTCCATGGGTGACAAGGCGCCATGTTCAAAGACGTCTGCTGGTGCAAGTTGGGCGTTTGTGCGCGGGAAAAAAACCTGGGCGGGGCTCGGCCTCTGGGAACGAACGCTTCGCTACCATTGGTTGCGGACATTACAGCGGGGACTCCCTACTGGGGAGATTTGGCCAAGTGACCCTTCAAAAGGAGCATGAAGGTGGCTCCGCCAAGCTGCTCTAGGACGATGTAAATATTGCTCTACATATGTATTAAGCGTAGTTTATCGTGAGACACTCTCGCCTCCTGAAATTTCTGCCTGGAGTCGTCCTTCGGTTCCTCTCCTGGCTTGGCCCTGCCTCATTTTTCCTGGAGAACTCCTCGGTCCCAGCAGCAAGTACATAACATTCAAACTGGGGTATATCTGGCGTCCTTCACGTTGCGCGGAACGTGCATGATCTATCTGCCGCAGGATTAAAAGTATGTTCGCGTTGCATAAATACGAACAAAGAAATGGCTCTGTTGTTTTACGCGCATCGCGCGCATGTCCTTCATGCACACGCTAGGTGAACTGATCTGCTTGCACCAGGGCAAAAGGCGCTTTCAGGAATCTTCACCACTGGGAAAAGAGGTGAGAAGCTGCATTCACCATGTTTTGTTGCAAATAACCGCTGCGCGCAATGGTAACGCATTTCTTCTAGAATCAGCAAAGCGGCAGCAGCGATTTGGTCTAATTTTTTAAATAAAAACTAGCCCATGAAAGAAATCAATCGATTTTTATTTATTCGATAGGTTGCAGAGGCCAAAAGACCATATGCAAATAGAAAAGCACCATCTAGTGTATTTCCGCCCGATATACAGTGGTTCCGGCAAAGTGGGAGTCGTAGATCTAAAATATGATCACGAGCTGTAAGTCCATTACAAACACTTTCCACAACGTCTTCGGTTAAGGCGGTTCACTGAACTGGAATGCCAAGATCATATCTTGAGGGACGAGTCTTCAGACCTCGTTGCAGACAATGTCTTTTACATAATTTCGCGGCAGTCGTTCTGTCGTTCTTTTGACCAAAACTGAACAGCAACCCTTTAAGTGCAGAAGTGCATTGTCCTTATATCATGAACACCGAGTGAAATTCAGGTGCGCCTCATCCACAGCTAGAAGATGAAAAAAAAAAAAAAAACATTCTTACGGTTCTGAAATGCATGATGATGATTGCTGGCAAGAATTGTTCATGTGGTCTATTCCCGCAAATAATTGACAATGAAAACGAAACTTGCACCGCCTTTTTTAAGAAACTGCAAGATAGACATTCAATTCCCGGAATACAGTAAAAATTATTCTAACAGCCTTCTTTTAATTTTCCAAGTTGCTAAATCATCTGCCTTGTTTGGAAACCCAATCGTAGTAGGCTACCCGATCAGAGGCTTAATTAGTGCCTATCTTTTATACTTTTTGTGCTTTAGCATCTTCAAAGTTTGGAGTTGGTCCAACCGTAAAAAAAAATATTATTTATATAAAGCGACAAGTGGCAGACGATGACAAGAAAAATAGAGGCCAACGCTATACTCGCAACTGGCGTTAATAAAGAAATCTAATTAAGAGAAAAGTGCAAAAGTTATACAGAAAACAAAAAAAGACGAAACCGAATTAAAGAAATGAAAGAAACGGGACAAATTCAAGCAAATGCACTGATTAATTACCGTAAAAATAAATATCAAAACAATAAAATTATAAACGAAAAAAATTATAATGTATTTTTATTTGATTTTTCTTTATTTATTCCTTTAATAATGCAATTTTTAAATGCAATTTATCACTGAATTTGATTTGATTTATCCCGTTCCATTCATGCTAATATTTTATTTTGAAATGTTTGTTTTCTGTATAACTTCACCAAGTCCTTTCTGCTTTTCCTTAGACATTTCCTTAAAATGCAAGTTAGCGTATAAGGGTGTCCTGGACACTTGATATTCTGGTATGTCCCTTTGCACTTTATATATTTAGTATGTTAAACCAACTAGCCCAACCTTTTGTTTTTGTATACACGAAAAGCTTGTTTTTTACGTTTTATAATTAAATTAATCATGCCATCATTTTCAGAAATCGCAAGGTCCTAATTTGGCTGATCGAACGTCCACTGTCATCCCGTGACAAAGCGCTTTGTGAGCTTATCTGCAAATGTCTGGTTCTTACCTCAATGAAGGCCGGGAAGATCAGCGTCGTACGAATGTTTAGGTGTTATTAACAGTGATCCTTAGTATTGCGTATATTGCCACGAATAATAATATAAACTTTATTATTAAAACTTAAAATGAACGTTTAATGCGGCGATTTTGTGCCGAGAAACATAAAGTAACAAAAACCGTACATAATTTGGCGGCGACGGAAGGACGACTGACTCAAGCAGTCATGCGAAGCTCCTTTTGTAAGCGCGTAAGTATCTGGAAGTTTCCGAGCTCCACAAGCAACACGATTCTCGGGTCGTCTGGAACATTCCAGTCACGAAAACAAAAGAAAGATAAAAAGGAGAAGCGCTATTGGGAATCAAACCCAAGCCAGTGTCGTTGCGAGCACGCTGCTGACTCAGCTATTCGCACGCGGCAATATGAGCGATCGCAAGCACACTGCGTTAGCATAAGTGTTGCGTGTTTGCGCTGTGCAGGCATGAAGCCAAAACTGCGGTCTTGGATTGGCATATTTGCCATTTGTCACACCATTTTTTTATAATTTTTTGCAAATGCGGATTTAATTTTAGCTTGTCAGATATACTTGTGATTTCGCTAAATATTATCGTATTGTCAGCGAAATGCTTAATATGTAAAGTTTCTTCGAATTCTTTACCCATGTCACCAATAAAACGAATAAAAAGTGCAGGCCCGAGCACAAAACCCTGTTGTACCCCAGATACAGCCCAACAAGTTCTTGAGTATTCATCCTTTATATGGACCCTTCGTTCGCTCTCATGCAGGTAGCCTTCCATCCATATAATTATTGTTCTATTCTTAAGGATATCAAAGGCTTTAGCAAAATATAAAAATATGACGTCGGTTTGACCGCCCCTATCCATGCAATAGCTAAGTTGGTGAGTGACCTCAATAAGCTGCGTAAATGTTGAGCGACCTCGTCGAAAACCATGCTGGTTGTCACATAGTATACCCTTACGTTAAAACAAAATCATCAAATGATTAGCCATTATATGTTCGAGAAACTTATAAGACGTACTAATTAATGAGATCGGCCTATACTTTCCTACAAGGGATTTGCTACCTTGCTTGTAAACAGGAATTATTTTGGCGCACCTCCAATCCCCTAGGGTCTGACTGCAGTAAAGTGATTTTTTAAATAGAACTGTCGGGTAGTGGGATATCCATTCAGTATATCTTTTTAGAAATTCCTTCGGAATCTCGTCTGGTCCGGGTGACTTTTTTGTGTTTAAATTCAGCATCAAGCTGAAAGCAACGGGTTGACTTATTTCAATATCCTGAGCAACAGGAAAATAAGATCCCAAGGATGGGAGCGCGGGAAGAGCACCGTCATCGCTTGTAAAAACGGACTGGAAATATTCGTTGAAGCTTTTTGCCAAATCTAGCCTATTGGTAATTGTTACTGCATCAACAGTGATAGTGGTACAGTCATGTCTCGTTAATATGAGCCCCGTTAATATGGATACCCGCTATATGGACAACACTTTGGGGAACCAACTGGGAAAATACATGTATTTTTGTCTCGTTATTGTGGAAAACACAAAGTATGAACTTTTTTTGTTTTTTACGGGAACGGAAGTGTCCATATTAACGGGACATCACTGTAACACTATATTTTTCTAGTGAAATATACATCCAGAACTTTTGTGGTGCTGATGTCATAAAAGTCTGAAGTGTGGTGTTCATAAAAGAATATTTAGACTCGGTGATAGCATGACGAAGCCGACGAGATGCGTTCGCTATCTGGAAGCCTCTGAATGGTGCGCGGCTATCTCTTTTATACCCCTTTCGTAGCTATTTCCCCTTTCATTTTAGTCGAATGATGTCCCTTATAATCCACACATTTTTCATGGCAATCCTTTTAGTGCGAAACGGAACGAAGCGTGAAGTAACATTGCTAATTATCCTTCTTAACTTTCCCCAGACTTCATCTACTGTTGACGTAGGCAAAAAAGTGTATTCCCTATATTCTTCAAAAGTTTAATCTAGTTAGTCTATAATCCCACGTCGTTCTCTTTTCCAAAATTTGGGACCCTTTAAATGGAAGAAGAGAGAGTTTTATTCTTTATCAAAGGGTATGCGAAAAGAACTATGTCATGGTCGGATATGCCAACAATGTCGATTTTCAATGTTTATGTATGAGTGTACGGCTTCAAGTGGCTCTTATGGCTCAAACAATGTCGGGTCTTTGGATCTAGTCATAATGAATTCAGCTTAAATTGCCTCAAACTGGGTATTAGGGACAAATATATACAATAATGTGCTATTTAGTTTTTTTTTAAATACATTTAAAGTGGCTATTATTGACGTTTAGCTGCTGCTACTTGCTAGATCGGCTTGAAATGGCTATATGTGCCTCATTGTGATTAATATTGCTCTTTTTGCAGTTGATATCTTTACCTATTTGGATTGACTTCAACTGGCTATGATTGGCCATAAGTATCTATTCCTGAGTGTATTGAATTGACAACAAAAGGCCCTTGGTGCTTATTAGCCGCAATGTTCTACTATATCATACTTATGTCAGGAATGGCTTTGAGTTTCAATTCTTGGCTTTAGCATTTATTATAAATAAAATCACATTAAAACGTTATAGCATGACTATTAGTGGTTATCATTGACAAAACTGGCTACCAATGCCTACCTATAACCACTGCTAGCCATTTGAAACCCAGGTCATAAATATTAGGTGCTAATGGCCAACAATTGCTACTTGAAGTCCTTCCCATTTCTCATCAGAGAAATAGCATAAATTTATCAATATCAATCACTATAGCCATTGGCAGTCATTTCAGTCCGATATCATTAAAATATATGCTCATAGTCAATATTATCCTTTTGAGGCCACTGTCATGCAGAAACATTGATATAGCACATATTTAATTATACTAACCAGTAGCCATTGCTAGTCATAAGAAGCCAATCTAAGTAAAAAGAGATGCTAATAGCCAATAATAGCCTATTGAAGCCATTCCATTTAGTAAACACAGATATAGCTCACTCACTACTAACAGCCATTTCTAGCCATTTCAGTTGCCAATCTTGAAATATATGAAATAATGCTTGTAGCCAATAATAACAACTTAATTCCATTATCATGCAAAAACACTGAAATTGCACAGAATTGTCAATTATACTTGCTAATAGCCATTTCTTGCCACTTAAAGTTCGTAAACACAAAAAAGCTCAAAACTACACACTAGTCACTAGTAGCTATTTGTAGCCATTTCAAGCCGATCTAATAAAAACAAATGCTTATGACCAATAATAGCCACTTGTAGCCATTTTCATCCATAAATACTGAAATAGCAAAGAATTGTCAATTATACTCACTAATTGCCATTTCTAGGCATTTGAAGTCAATCTGGTCAGAGATACATGCTAATAGCCAACTATAGACACCTAAAGTGATTGCAGTTACTAAACGCAAAAATGGTTCATACCTATCAACACCAGTCACTAAAATAGCCACTTGTAGCAATTTCTAGCCAATCTAATAAAAATAAATACTTATAGCCAAAAATAGCCACAATCATCCATAAGCACTAAAATATCACAGAATTGTTAATTATACTCACTATAGCCATTTCTAGTCATTTGAAGCCAATCTTGTCAGAAATAGCCGCTTAAAGTAATTTTAGTTAGTAAACACCAAAGTCGCTCAAAACTATCAACACTAGCCAGTAATAGACATTTGTGGCCACTTCAATCGAATTTATTTAAATGGGATGCATATGGCCAATAAGAGCCTTTTGAGGCCATTTTCACTCATAACACTCAAATTGCAGATAATTGATATTATACTTACAAATTATTTATTTTGAAGCCAGTCTGGTAAGAAAAAGATTAAAAAAGCTAACAATAGCCACATGTAGCTGTTTTAGTTAATAAAGAGAAATAGCGCAAAGTTTTCAATATTAATCATTATCAGCCATTTGTAGCCATATCAAGCAAACATATATTAACTTGAGGCTGATTGCCGATAATAGCCAGTTGAAGCGTACTCTCACTAACACCGAAATAGATAATTGTTAATTATATCCTCAATGATCATTAGCAGCCATTAAACTTATCTGGTACAAAAAAAATGGTAATAGCCAACAAAGGTGACTTGAAGTCGTTCATATCTGGAAACAAACAAAAAATCAGATAATTATCAAGAATAATTTAAACAGTGTCGAACCGAAATTTTTATCGGTTCGGTTCCGGTTCGGGTTTACGGCTTTCGGTTCAGTTCCGGTTCAGTTCCGGGGAGCGAAAATAACGGTTCAAACCGGTTCGAACCGCTAAATTGAGAATGTATTTTCTGCGTTCTTTTGTCAGTAGGCACTATTTTCAATGTGAAATGAGTAAGTATCTAGTTTTTTATTACTCGTACAGTCAACATTTATTTTCAGGCACCAAAAATAAGAAACTGTGATATTTAATTTCTACAAAATACTGTAAAACTCTTAATGTTCGCGAGCCCTCAACTTTCGCGAATTGAAAAATTCGCGAAATTTAAGGGGACGCGAAGATTTCTATCCTTAAGAGCTTCAGTGCAGACATCTGGAATTCGCGAAATTTAGTGGCCGCGATTATGTCCTGGGTGACCGATTCGCGAAACATAGATGCCGCGAAAAGTAAAGGGATTTTACAGCAGTAAAAGAAAAGCTAGATTAACATACGAAACGTCGTGTTCAGTACGACTGAACATCTATTTGTTTACTTCAGTCTCTTATATTTGACCTAAATAGATAGGTTACTTCGTAGTCTGGTAGGCCGCCTAAACTACCGATGATTGGTGCTAATTTGCGTCGCAGTATTAAAAGTTGAATACTAGTTGTGCTATTGAACTTTAATATTAATTATAGTACATAAAATCATGGAATGGACACCTCCTCGCCAAATATATAGTGAAATCTAGTTT